>CM048919.1:26154268-27354268 GCA_026686955.1 Epinephelus cyanopodus | reverse complement strand
GGTCATTTCACTGAGGGAGTGAATAAAACTATAAGCAAAATACTGTGGCATAATCCTCTGTAAATATATACTACCCAGTCATACTGTAAGGCTGCAACGACTGCTTTCATTATCCTCTGTTATTTTGTCCAGCCAACAGTCCACAACCCAAAGATGTTTCTATCCTTAAAAAAAAGATCACCAAAACCCTCTCTATAAGTCAACCCAATAGCCAGAACAAATGTTGGTATTGTGTGTTTCTGTCGATGTCGTGAATATGATAACACTTTACATTTCTTAATGTTCAAATTTTCAATTTAATGTTGTGGTTTAGTATTATAGTGTAGGAAAACAACCTATTTTTTGTTAAATTACCCAGTTTGTCACCAGGAACACAGCTGCCAATGCCTAAAACTCTCATTTAAAAAATACCCAATTTGGTTGCTACAAGCAGCTAGTTATTTCCCAGTCTGTTGTTAAAAAATATGTGGTTATGCCACTACAAACATGAAAACATGGGGGGAAAAAACTCCCAAATTGCAATGTCTAGAATTCTTGTTAAAAACCTGGTTTGGTCGCTACAAACACAGCTGGAAATGTCCTGACCTGTCACTAAAAAATACCTGGTTAGGTCGCTATTGTTAAAAAATTGTTACAAGCATGGCTGGAAATGTCCCTAACTCTTGTTAAAAATTACCCAGTTTGGTCACTACGAACACAGCTGCAAATGTGTTCATAGTGTTGTTAAAAACTGGTTTGGTTGCCACAGACACAGCCGGACATGTCCTGACCTGTTGTTAAAAAATACCTGGTTGGACTGCTACAAACTCAACTGCAAATGTCTTGACCTATCATTAAAAAAGTTTGGTTTGGTCGCTACAAACATGGCGGAAATGTCCCAAGCTCTTGTTAAAAAAATACCTGGTTTAGTCGCTACAAACACAGCTGTAAATGCCTCAAACTCTCTTAAAAATACTGGTTAGGTTGCTACAAATATGACTAGAATGTCCCACACTTTTGTCAAAAAATACCTGCTTTGGTTGCTAAAAAAAAACAGCTGGAAATGTCCCAGCACATCAGTAAAAGAGATCTGCTTTGTTGTTCTCAAACAGTGGTCTGCTGCTTGTCAGCTGTCTCTTTCGCCTTTAGGTCTCATGCCATCCATCACCCTCTACTTTTACTGATAAAAAAAACCTCATATACATGTAACCTGCACTATGTCAATTAAGACGTGCAGATATTATACGTATGAAGCGTACACATGTAACACATCAGTGGTTTCCGCTGATCATATGATTTGTAAATTGCAGCTTTTTTGTGCGATGCAGCAGAGACTCAAGTGACTGCTCTTCAGACCACACTGAACCGCAAATACCATCAAACAAGATTGCCTACTTGTCAATATCTATTACCGTTAACGTGGTGATTTCATACATGTAGTCTCTGCATCTTAAGCACGCTGCCTTGTCTGTCCTTGACTGGTGACTGACGTGTTTCCAGAATGCACAATGAGACTGGGGAATATACTGACCACCTAATCCTGTGGAACGCCCCCACCCCCCCATCTTCTCATTGTTAGTGCATTAGACTGGGTGCTTAGTGATTTAGAGACTTCTGGGTTTGTATGTTGCTGTCAACAACAAACAGTGTGGTCTCACCACAGACTAGCAAACTGTCAATCTAGGGGGTTGGGACTGACTGTTGGGGGTCTGGGCGGTGGACCACAGAGAATAGGAAGAAGGGCCTGAACCTCAGATCAAGAGAGGCAGCCCAACATTAGGGGGGGCATTGCTTGGGGAAAGATTTGACTCCGACCAATGGAGAGGAGTTAAAGGATCATGGGATAGCAGCGTGGGGGGAACAGGGAGGGTAGAGGACACCATGCCGCCTCTAATTGGTTTCTCTTTCTGGAACATCCATTGCTCCCTTTCTCTTGGAGAGCTGCTGTGCTCAGAGAGCCACAACTGAGAGCCCAGCAAAGCCTATTGGATTTAACGGGAATCTGTATCTTAAAGGGGTGCTGGGCTGCAGGAGGGGGGGCCATCACAATCAATAATTCATAAGGCCTTTCCTTATTAGGGCTTCTTCTGACTGGGCTAGTGGTTCTTATGCCCAGCTCTGTGTCGGATGAGAAGCTTCTTGGAAGGCAAAGCCGCACAGGAACTGCCAGCTGTACGGTGTTGCTAGCTGCCTACTCTGCCATTCCCACCCTGCACTCTCACCCATTCACTCAGTGCAGATCCCTTTGTTACTCATGATTTCTCAAACCCTTCAAATATGAATGCAGCCTCCAGCCCTCTTAGCATAACAACGAGGACGCTGTGGGGCACTTGATATGTAAAAAGGTGTTTGCATAGACAGAATAGGCGCTTGTGAAAGCTTATTGTTTGCTCAAAATAAAAAAAGACATGTTTTAAATCTACAGACTAATGTGAAGGACAGGAAGACAGGAGTTTTCTGACACACACGCACTTGACAACACCAATAATGAATGCCAAGCACATAAGAGTTTATGTCTGAGTTATGTCTAAGTACCGCATGTTTTATGAGTGAATTCAATTGTTTGTTATGTCACCTTCAGATGGAACTCATGACGCTGTACTTTTGACATTGGCAGTCCTCCATACAGTACGCCAGGGACTGAAGTGTTGTGAGAGCACAGCTGTGACATGACTGACAGAAAAATCTGTTTCCTTTTCAAACACATTGCATGATTTTGTGCAATTCAAATCCATGTTGGGATCAAGAGGAAGTAGACAACAAAATGATAAACCTGTGGGCTCCGACAGTTTCTCTTGAACCAGGAGCTACTGTAGCAGAAAATTTCCACATACAGTACAAAGCTGTGAATACAACATCCATGGGTTATTCAAACAGTTGTGTTACTTTTCAGCAGGGTAAACAGAACCCTACTTTGTACTTGAAAGCACCATTAGCATGTATGCAACAAGTATGTGTTTGGATAAAGTTCTAAATAACCTTACATTAGCCCTGCAGAAAAAAAATGACAATATAATAGTCATGTTTACACAGTGTCTTTCGGTCAGTGTTGGTGAGAGTCTTGACTATGTCTTACATGAAGACATAAATCGACAAAGCCGATTCAACTAGAACTGTAGAGCTGTTTGGACATGTCGTACCTATTTCATCCACTAGTCTCACATGGAAGACACAAATACCCTAAGAGAAACCCTTTGTGTGCATCTGCATACCGGCCTTACCAATTGCAACTCGTTCTTATTCCCGAGCCCTCGGTCTCACTCCAAAGTTGTTGAAATCCGGTGCTTTGGCAGTGACTTGTGGCATCACAAAACGTTCATCATCAGCATCAGCATGACGTGGCCGGTTGCCGTTATAGTTTAAAGGTTCCCAGCGACATCAGGGGGAAATGCAGTGGAACAGGGATGAAAGTTAAGGTGGCAAAAAGTGTCCCAAAATGTCAACAACCAAGGCACCCAGGGTACCTTGCACGTGGTATCTGGACATGGAAAGTCCGTGACCAAACTTCAGTATGTGATAGAGTCGGACGGAGAGTGTGTTGCATTGCCAGGTCATCAAACACAGATGCTTTGTCACGCCCCTCGACGTCTCATAGCAATGCACAGGGCACCCTACAGCGTCTCGTTGTGACGCACAGCTGAAGGACATTGTAACATGTCATTAAATTGCAAATGATCATGTTTAAGTTCAAGCAACAAAACTACTTAGTTAGGTTTAGAAAAGAGATCATGTTTTGGATTAAAATCAGTATATTACATGAGTGATGTTGGTGCCCAACAACCACATGGAAATTATGTAACATTACGTTAAAACGGAACTGACTGAACTGTGATCTTCTGGGTGAAAGTCTTGTTTTGTTTGACCCATCCGCTTCACCTCCCTCCCACCCTCCCTTCGAGAACTTTGTTGGTCTCTGTACTACGTCAATTGCTCTCAGTGTCAGGTACAGCCAGGAGTTAAGTCCAAATCCCATTAAAGCTGCCTTCGGCATTGAAATCACATGCTGAGGTGTGTGACAAAATGTCAGTATTTGATGACCTGAGGATGAGAACGGGCTGGTCCTGCTCATATCTGAGGTGACCGATAACTGCAGAGTCATGGGGAGCTGGTGGCCAGGTCTCCTCTCTGGGCCTCTCTCATTAGACTGCAGCTGCAGCACATTAAGAGCAGATGAATTACTCATCTGCCATGTGGTGAGATCTAATCACGACCACGCAGCTCCTCTGGATGCCTTTCTATCATTAGCTCCCCTCAGGTTTTTCCTCACACCTTGTTTGGCTCATCATCTCAACCCATAAACTTGACTGGATTTATTATCCTTAGTAGCACTTAGAGAAGTTACCTTGCAGTTACTGAACCTTTAACCCAATGGGTTTAAATTCTTTTCCTTTACGTCTCACCATTTCACTATTTGAAATATTGCGATCACCTTGCAGTGATGAATGCGATTCTGAATATATTTCAGTTAAGGTCCACGGGGGACGGTGCTTAGAGGTGATATTTCCAGGCGCATTGGATTCCACATGTTCACTTAATGCCACTAAAAGTGACTGCTTTGCAGGTAGGAGCCATGATGCGAAACAGATAAACAGTGATTACGCTCACTGTGATAAATGAAAGGGCAGCTCGCCAATGTGAGGAGTTTTACTCACCATAGATCACAATTTGTAAGTGCTGCTTGCTTGGGATGCCAGAGTGGAGTGGAAGCCAGCTCTTTTCTATTCAATCAATAAGATTTTATGCAGTTGTATGCTACATTAAAAAGGTGGCTGCAAAGGAAAACACCCAGCATCTGAGTCCATATTAAAATATTTCAGTCCATACAACCTTAATGTTGGCATCCGTCATAGACATGAAACAGGAAGCCATACTACTGCATGTTTTCTCATCTGTGATGAGCGATCGCACACTTTAACCTCTTTAGCTCATTTTAAGAAGTAAAACCAAGAGGCTTGCTGCTTTTCATGAGGTTATTTTTATTTGTGTAATGACACCAGTGATGGACTGAAAGTACGTTTACTTAAACACTGTATTTATGGACTGTTTTGAGGTACTTTTCACGAGGTACTTTCGATTTTTTCAACTGATACCGGTAACTGATAATTACCTGCTTGTCATGGCTAATAACCAATATGACAACCAATAATTTATTGGTTTTACTGTATTCATGAAGATTTGAAACTGAAACATGCCATCGCATAAAATGTGGTTCATTGTTATAGATTAAAACTACGTATTGTTAAAAGAAACACCACCTCCTCTATTCTACAGCTTTAAAATGCTGCTTACATTTTACACTCTTAATGAGTTCCTTTTTTACACGCAGGACTTCTACCGTTAATGTATTTTTACAGCTTGACACTGCCACTTTGACTTCAGTAAAGGATCTGAACATTGTTCCACCACTGTACAACACAACTGTGTATCACAACGACCCGCGCCACAGTGACAAAGACACGTAGACACGATACATGTGCCTCGTCCTGCACATATACCATTAAATAGTGTTCTCAAGTTAAGATATCTCGCTAACCAAGCTGCTCCCGACTTGAATCATGAATTTTTATGCGGAGCAGAGGAAGCAGTGAAGTGGGTGAAGTGACAAGGACTTGAATCCCTGCATTTTTCAGTGACTCCAGCTAATCTTGATTGACAAGATAGATGGTAAGAAATAATGAAACTTTGGTTGTGCAAGATTTTAAAAAGCACAGGATGAAAAGAAGCTGTGTAGAGCAATCTAACGTTTAGCTTTGTGCTGTTATGGAGTATGTGTTCTTCACTGAGACACATGGATGTAGTGACATGACAAAGCTCTTTAAAGGAGTATTTCAACATTTTGGTAAGAACACTTATTTGTTTTCTTGCATAGAATTCTATAACAAGATAGATACTCGTGTCTGAAGACTGAAGACAAAGAGAAAGTCTCTGTTTTAGAGGTGTTGCTAAGTGTTTTTTTTCTTTACCTTCGGACAGAGCCAGGTTAGCTGTCTCCCTTTGTTTCCAGTCTTTGTGCGAAGCTAAGATAACCAGCTAGTGTTTGTAGCTTCATATTTAGCAGAGAGACATGAGAGTGGCATTGATCTTTACAGCTACACAAGCATGAAAGAGAATATGCGCGTTTACCAAAATGTCAAACTCTCCCTTTAACAAACCACCACTGCAAATGACAAACCACTTTAGAAGTAAATAAAAGGTGAAATGAAATCCCAAACCTCCTTTGATCCGTTCAATAATCACATTTATTTCATTACAGTAAAGTGTTGCAGCTGAGTAATGAGAACCTTTGAAATGATTCAACCACTTGAGGTCAATGCCACATAAATACCTCATTTGTTTCAATTTAGTGTGGGAGGTTCAGGCATCACGGAGTACATACCTGTCTTATCTGCTAGTCATCAGTGAAATGCAAAGTCGACGCCTTCGTGATTCCACCTGGAATTACAATTTAATTTATTCTCTTTTTCATGCACCTTAAAGATCTGCATGAAAGGGAGGAGTAAGTGCTGAGGCCGGTGATGATCAGAGAGAAATTCCCCACCAGTACAGTACTGTTTACTTTGCCTGGCCAACACCAGAGCCCTTCCCTCAAGAAAAGGAAAGAGGCTGTGAGTCCTCTTTGATGTAGCTGACAACTTGGGAGTCAGTAATGAGGCTGATTTTGTCCTTATGGGAACACCACCTGTTTGAATTCGTGGGTCAGCTGTACCTCTAAATGCCTCTGTCTGAATTCAAAATATTTACCCAAGTAATTATTAATACCTCACAAAGCTGAAGGGGAATCTGACAAAAACATCTCCTTTCTTTACTTTGGTGACAATTTGAAGTTTGAAGCGTTTGGTTTCCAGCTGACGGTTAAGCAAAATGTTAGAACAAGAACAAACTCGCACTTCAAATACACCCTTTGTCTTTATCTTTTTGCTTCCAGGAGTCTTTGTTTGTTTCTGACAAGTATATCATTTGTTGTTTTATTTCAATAATTGTAGGATTGGGGCAGGGGGGGGCTGCATGAAAGGCTTCTTTGTATGTTGTGAAGATATTCCAAAATAATCTCAAACAAGACAGGAACCATTAGACGTTGTTTGCCATGGAAATTAATCAGGCTTTGTTTATCGAAAGAACATCTTAATGTCTTATTCTCTTTGAAATAATGAACTGCAACAAGATGAAAACACGTTAATTTCTTAATCCATTCTCCGTTTCGCATTGCCCTATTACCCTTGAGTATTAGCAAGTTTTTTGTTCTTGTATTTCTGGAAAACAACAAAAATGCTTTTGCTACTTTCAATTATCTTTGTGCTTATTTATTTGTCGGCTTATGTACTCCTGCCTGTGCAGTAGTGCACCTCTAATATATGCTGACTGGTTGAGTCGGATATGGAAGTATGACTGTTAAGGTGTATAACCCAGTCCCATGATATTGTGTGAGACTATAGGCTTGAAATCTGTATTGCTGTTTCCTTCTAATACAAACACTGGCCTAACAGTGAAGGTGACCAGCTGCTTATGTCTTCTTTGTAAGAACCTGTGGTTTATCTGGGTTGCTGGAACCTCATCTCATTCTCTATTTTGCCCTACTGTACTATATCTCAATGCGAGTTATCTATATCATATAAATGTGTTTTTGAAAACTACTCCTTGGAACACCTCTAATAGGTCCTTACACACATTATGCTTCAGTGCAAGCACAAAAGGCTGGGATCTGACTTGTTTGCGTTCTCACATTTTGTATTTCACAAAGACACAACAGGCCTTTTGAGAGAACCATGTCTCCGAGCAGATTTACTCTTGAGAGAGTACTCCATTTAGGCAAACACTGAGGGTTTCTCTAAAGAGGTCTTACGTTGTTCCGTGAGGGACTCAGAGCATTGCTTCCCTGTAACACTGCTGCACTCTTGTTCTTTTTTGTTTTTTTTAAAGGAACCTCATGACATTATGCTTTTCTGTCTTCTGTCTTATATCTTATGCTACAGCGAAGGATGTACATATTTGGCCAACATCTTTAAAAATAATCCGTGTGAGCAAACAGACCGTTCTGAGTACTCTGAATACAGCAGTTTTTTTCTATTCTGGCTACAGTATGATGTCATAGTGGGACTGATTTCTTTATATGGTCATCCGCTCCAGGCAACGCTACATGTAGCTACATGCTAACGTCAAGGAAGTATGTCATCTTGGTTGCCATTGTTACAAATTTCTCCCTGATTTTGGTTCATATTCCTGCTGGAACATGTCTGGTTGTGTAGAGACGGTTTTATTGGTCATTTTTAATGGTAGAAATGGAGTTTTCTCCATTACAGTCATTCCCCAGCTGCATTAACAGAACAACACATTCTCACTCGGACCTCCTCATATATTATCACTTGGTCATTTCAACACTGACATATGACGTGCAAGGTGCCCTGGGTGTGTTTGTTGCTGACGTTCTGAGATGTTGTGTCACGTTCCGACTGTCCCATGCATAGTGTCTTTTCAAAGCACACTTCTATTTTCAGAGGAAATGTACAGTTTGCATACAGTCTTTTCAAATAAACATACATTGTCACATCATGAATTGACATTTTTTCCCTTCAACAACAAAAGCACCTGGTTAGGTTTAGGAAAAAGAAAACGGTTTGTCTTTATAATCTTACAGGACACAAACACCACTCTCCCAGGTGCAAGTCGGTGTTTGTAGGACCCATCGACCACCCCTCCTGCCTGCCCCAATCACACTTTCGCCGCCTCAACTTTCGTTCTTGTCCCGCCACATTTCCCCCTGATGCTGCCAGGCAACCGTAACAGCGTCCAGCCACGCATCATGCCGACAATAAAGGATGCCTTTTTGTCGTCAGTGTCTGAAGCCGCAAGTTACTGCCCAGGCGCCAGTTTTCTACGACTTCAACACAATGTTTAGGCAGCAAAAGGACATAATTCTGTTGAGAAAAAACAGGCTTTGGCTTTACATTCATACGGGAAGTGAACACCAACCTCCCGAACAAAATTCAGTGATTGTTGGACCCATGCATCACCCCTGCTGCTGCCCTACTCTGACTTTCCCCCCTTAATTTAAGTTGTTGTCAAGCTATGTTTCCCCCTGATGCCGTCCAGCTGCATATTCGATTGTCGATGTGAAAGGACAGCTTTTTTTCGTCGGTGTCTGCGGTGGAAGTCACTGCCCAAGCACCTGTATCTGACGACTTTGGAATGAGACCAGGTTGCAGAAGACCTGGATACACTGACCAATCAGGGCAAACTGAGCTTTTTTGGGAGGAGGGCTTAAAGACACAGGCGCTAAAACGAAGCATTTCAGACAGAATGTGTTCCAACAGAGAAAATAAAGTTGTTTTTGAACATTAAAGCATGTAAATATGTTCTAGTAGAAACCTTAAATACAAGTATGAACCTGAAAAAGAGCATAATAGATCAAAATGATGCTGCAGAACCAGAGATATCATCTTTTTAATTTAACACCATCTTCTCCCGTGTCAAAACCTGGCATCTATTATCCACAAGGCTACTTTACTGACGATAGCTTGTTCAGAGATTCTAGTGTGATATACAGGTAGCTGTAAGTCTCAAGCAGAGATGAGGAGTTGGCTACAGAGGTCTAATAAACTCACTTCTTTTTAACACCCCTAGATTATTTTTCACTTCATTTCAACATGTAGTCTTCAACCTCAGCCTGCTCTGTTGCTTCAGAGTGACGTCAGCTGCTCTTGCACTGGGCCCCGTGTTCATTAAATATATATGTGTCACCATCTAATTCATTTCACACATTTTCTTATGTAGCTGCAGAAATAGGCTGCATTCCTACAGCATCTCAGGTGACCGAGGTAATTCATTGTTGTTGTTTTTCTGTTGTTTTTTTAGAATGCGGCCTGTGTGCAGAGGGAGTTGTGTCAGCACTTTGGGGGGCTGGGGCTTTGCCAAACTGTTGAGCTGCAGTGACATGACAAATGAAAAAAACTGCCATCGACTGCTCGCCACCAAAATGGGACGACCTCCCTTCATAAAAGACTACTTGGCATTATCAGTTAAATTGTATGTGTAGGTATATGTCTGTCCATTCACCTTTCATTAACCTTCTATCATTGTTTTATGACAGCGGCTTTCAGCGGGCAAGCTCGACATAAAAAAGCTGAAGTGACATCTCGGCAGCATAAAGGTGTTCTGCTTAAATGAAAGTTGACTGCTCATATTCACTTATTGCGTTGTCAGAGAGAGGTTTGTTTTGTTTCCTTTTTCATGTCAGTGCCTTTGGTTTCCTGCATGCTTCATCTCTGCACTGTCACCTGGTTGTTGGGGGGTTTTAGCTGATATAAATAGCTCCACTTTCTGCAGCTGTGTGTATTGTTAGTCAGTGTTGCTGTCAGAGCCTGTTTACGCCACAAACAGCCTCCTCCTAAGGTCTGCGGTCCTCATACTGTCACATGTGATTGGCCGTCTACTGCTCGATGGCCCATTCTGCCAACATGCTGCGGAGGGAGGGAGGAGTTGCGAAGCCCCAGAAGCACCAGCAGTCACTGTCATCTCTGGGCCTGACTGTGGGCTTAGTGAATAAGCGAAGGTAAAGATTGATAGATGACATGAACAGAATGTTGTAGGGGAGATGGGGCTTGCTGACAGAATATGCTTCGGATTGGAGAGGTCCTGAGAGGGCCAGCTTGACTTCAACCACACATGACTAACTGCCCCGAAGGCAGGTAGAGAAAAGGCCCTGTCATAGTCTATTACTGTATCTCAGCTCTCGAGGCAACATTACAGCTACACAGCAAATGCATCTGCGCCTTCCGTATTGGGCTGAGGAGAGAGAGTTTGAAGTATCTGTGCTAGCTGAACTAAAATATGAGTTGTACTGCTTGTTAAATCACTCGCAACACGCATTCACTCGTATCCCGTGGGTAATGTGTGTTGCCCTGCTCTGCCTAAGACATGTTTATCATGGAAATCAATATGGCGTACCCTTAAAACCACATGGAGTGAAAGGTGTCACTGTTATCACCTTTGAATTCGATAAAACAATGTCGCCCAAGCTGGATGTGCTAATGGCATACAGAGAAGGACAGTTTATTAGGAAGCAGTTTACCAGATGCACAGCTGAAGTAGGGAAGCATTTTCAGAGGATTTTGTCTGCAGGAGCCAATCTGCTTCATGATACGCGCCCTACAACGCCGTGAGCTGCATCAACAGCACTCAGCCGAGCTCCACTGCAACACAACCCCGCTGACAGCAGTTAAAGCGCTCATCTTGCTGCAAGGTGCACGTGTAATCCGTGTTCAGCGACAGCATTAGTCACATTTTAATCTTTGCTGTATGAATGAGGAAGGAAGTGTCTGTGTGTGTTTTTCCCTAATCTCCCTCTTTGACTCCTACAACTACTATGTTATCTGGAAAAAAGAAAAAAAAAAGTCACATTGGCAAAAATGGGTTTTGGCAGAGCGTGGATGTCCATTATAAAGATGTCGACTGGGACAGGGCTCCACAGTCACTCTGGCTCTGTGTAGCCTGGAATAAGGGATCTTTAGTTGTTTGGAACAGAGAAAACTTGGGAAATATTCCAGGATCCTTATTATGTAAATTCTTCACTTGTGGATTTTAGCACCATCTTTTGGCAGCTACATGGGCTAAAATTTCCTAACGATATCTGCATGGTGCCAATGGGAAAACCAGAGACACTAAGTCATGCTGAATTATTACAAGTTATTATATTTAACCTGCACTGACCAACAGCTGAATGTTAGTTTTTATGTGTGTTTGCTCTGTTTGGTGGTTGTTTTACATTCATTAACTTTAATGATGAGTGACTATGTTAAAGAGACAACTACATGTGATCACCAGTGTTGGGCTCCTTACTCTTAAAATGTAATATATTACTCAGTACTTGTTACGTTTTACTTATTACTTCCCTGCCAACAGCAATTCGTTACACTACTCGATATAGTACTTTTCCCATTACACCCCAAGAAATTGGTACTTGCTTATCGCTATGCTAGATAGCATGCAAATGATTTTCAGTTGGCTATGACCAGTATTTTCCCAAAGATCTGCCTCAAAGACACTCATGGAGCAATATTTCATCCACCACATATCCAACCACTAGCTTCATCACTTCTTTGTAGCTGCAGCTGCCCATGAGAATAATCCAGTTTTGGTTGTTTAGCCTGTGCAGGGCTACAGCTGACCTCTGCAGCCGAGGAGGTCTCAACTTTGGTGGGCTGTATTTCCTGGAGCTTGTTCTGTCAGTCGTACTGTAGTCGGTGTTTCAAACAGAGGTTTGAGGATGTGTTTTTCGCAGTGGAAAGAGTTTTAGTATGACTTCCTGCAGCAGTAGTGTTCTTGCCATCTTTCCTCCTGACAGAATCACGTAATGGGAATATTTCCAGCTGCTAAGGTAAGAGTTTCCATCTTCTAAACTAGCTTGCTGCTTTGTGACATGCTGTGCAGCGTGACAGTTACGAAAACGAATCTGTAATGTCATTGTTGTATTTCAAGTCAGTAGTGGTGTGATAACAAAAGTAATGTGGTTATGAGTTTTTTGGTTTTAGGGTAACTGTAATATCATGACTGAAATTTGATTAGTAATTAGTTAACTTTACTTGTTACTGGAAAAAGTAATATTACTGAAACGGGTTACTGCCCAACACTGGTAATCACAGACTGCAATTTGAAGGCCTTTATCTCACAATTTTCAATTATGGCTCAATAGCATGATACACAGTATTGCACCATTTTTTGTTTTTGCGAATTATCTTATTCATCCTGAATTTTCTTTTTCTTTTTCAGCTGAGAAGCTTTGGTTGCATCTGGTTGTGATGACACAGAATATCCGTAGAAGTAACACTGTCATTAGGCAGAGCACCTGCTTGCTCTGGCCCTTGCTCTGGATGAAGGGAAGGCTAAAACACATAGGGAGAGAGGATGGACCCGCTGGTCTGTGTGGGCTCAGTAATCACTTCTTCTGCATTGTTGTCGTAGCTCAGCAATGTGACACTTTTTTAAAAATTTTTTTTTTTTACTGTTATCAGATCATTTTATGTATCTTACTCATTACAAAGCTCATTGTATTGATGACATTTCTTTCTTTTCTTTTAAAGTGAGAAATACTGTGAATGGGTGTGTCACCCAGTGATACATCAGAATAACAAACCATTGATCCACAATGATGAATAGAGACAGAGAAAGTTGAATATCCCTCAACTCTCAACAACTAGAAAAAAAGGCAAATGCACCGCGCTCTGTAAAGAATAGACGCTCAGTGCCTCGTCATGCTGCTGCTATTTGTAGCATAGTGTGAATATGAGGTGGTGCTCTCGTGAAAAAAAGAAAACAGGAGTTGTGGTGTAGCTTGGCATGTTTTTGCAATATTGCAGTTATCGCGACAGCCCTCACTGTAACTCTGAAAGTCTCTAAAAGGCTCTGGAAAGACTCAAAAATTCTAACTTTGAATTCTTTTTCTTTGTTTCTTTGTTTTATTTTTCTTTTGTTTCTATAGATCCATGGGTCGGGGTAAACAGAAATAATGGGCGATGACAAACAGTTAGTATTTACATTATAAACTCCACAGAGGAATGCAAATCGAATGTATGATGGGATCACAGCTCCAGTGTTACTCTGGGATCATTTAATGTATGCTGCCTGAGCATGAAAATTAAAAAAAAAAAAATCACCAAATAAAAATCACAAATGTATTAGCAGGTACATAAAAACAAAATCGATCACCCGTGACCACTTGATTGCTGCTCACTGTGACAACTAGGTGAACAAATATATCTCTCAAAGACAATTAGCCTATAAATCCACACATGGACACTGTTACAGGGCCAGTAGGCTGTGTGCCTCAGGGTGTGCCTCAGGTGCAGCGCTCTGTAAAAATGGAGGCACTTCAGATAGTCATGCCCTGACTGACTGGTCACCAGACTGGTTGATATTATCTAAATGATGGGACAGAGGGTCTCCCTGAACTCTGATCTGACCTCTTGTCAAGCAGAACGAGAAGCTGGCATCAGCATGAAACACTTTATATCAGCTGGTGGCAACATGTGTGCTGCACAGCTTGTCATGAAAAAAAAAAAAAAAGACGCTCATTTATGGTCACAAGCTGCTGCTCAGAACTGAGAATTTATGCACATATGGATTTAATGTAAAATTACAATTTAGGGTGTTTTATGAATATTTGGAATTTATACAGTCACTTGAGTCAAGAAGTTAAACTAAACTATAAACTAAAATATCATGGCCTAATGTTATGATCTGTAACGAAACAGGTTCTACATCTAAATCAAGCACTGTTTGGTAGCAATAATTTAATTTGGACTAATAACAGTAACACATGAAATGTAAATCATGAAAAAAAAAAAAACGGCATCTCCAATAAATATCATGTGCATGTTTTCCTGAAGAGTCCAGGTCTTTGATCATTGATTATGACTGTTATTCTTCAAAACTAAGACCTTGTGATTTCAGTGTTTTTGTTCTATCGGACATTAAAGGTTTAATTTAGACGTCTCAAGGTCGTTAATTCTTACTGCTTCACAATAAAACCACCCTTTGTCTTAACAGTTTTGTTGTGAACTATAAGCAGTAGGAAACATATGGTTTGTATTAACTGAAAGGAGAAGTTTGCAACATTCAGAGCATTAATACAGTAGCAAACCACCATTTGTTATATAAGATTATACACTAGTGCAGTGGCTCCCAACTGGTCCAGCCACGGGGTCCAGATTCCTACTTCATCATTAGTTTAAGGTCCACATAGTTCCATAAATTCAGTGTCATGTTTGTATTTGGCCGTGTCGTTGAGCTAGTTTGCTGTCGCTGTCAAGTGCCTGTCCGTTAGTTACTCACTCTAAAGCAGGAAAAAGCTCTTCAAAATAAAACCTCTGTGCTGGGAATTCACTGCACTTATAAGTAAAGTGTGTTTTTACAAACTTGACACCTTCGGGAGTCACTTGTGGTCCATTCAGAATGAACAAGCGACCCACTTCTGGACTACAACTGGCCAGTTGGGAACCACTCCACTAGTGGACTTGAGCAGAGAATGAAGTCCTGCTCCCTCTACGTTCGTTTTAATCTAAGTGTCTGTGGTCGTTGTTGTGTTAGACCATCTTGCGGCAAGTGCATCTTTAGTGCATGTGAGTCCTCGTGTGTATCCCACTAGCTAGCTCATTGCCGCCACTCTGCACTGCACTCATATGGGGTGATATCACGAGGGCGCAGTTGCAGACATCCCACAAGGTTAGTACCAATAGTTCCGTGAGTATGTTGCTGTTGTTGGTGCTATTTGCACTGTGAGCACTGTTAGCTGCTAGCTCAGCCACCTCCATGTTGAGAACTATGTGCAGACAACCTGAATCAGACTCTCACGCCAACCTCGTCACATATCAAAGTTTGGTCAAGGACTTTACACGTCCAGATACCACGTGCAAGGTATCCTGGCTGCGTTGGTGGTTGACGTGCTGGGACGCCATGTCAAGTTCTGCCTGTTACATGCATTGTCTTCTTTCAAAATACACTTCAGTTTTCACAGGAAATGTATTGTTTACACACAGTCTCTTTCAAAATAAATTCACTACATCAGTACAACACCATAAATTGACGTTTTTTTTCTCCTTCAACACACACGTGGTTAGGTTTAGGAAAGAAGACCAGGGTCTGGCTTTATAACCTTTATAACCTTTATAACCTGGACCCATCCACCACCCTTCTCGCCCACCACAATCGTCTTTTGCCGCCTTAACTTTCCTTCTTGTCCTGTTGCGTTTTCCCCTGACACCACCAGGCGCTGTTTAACTATAAAGGCGACCAGCTGCGTGTCTTTCGGATGTTAAAGGATGGCTTTTTCTTTAGTGTCTGACGCCGCAAGTCTCTGCCCAAGCGCCAGATTTTGACGACCAGGTTGGAATTATAGATGTGCTCCGATTGTCATGCAGCTCCTTTAATACAGCACAGATTTTTTTACCACAACACAGTGAAGCCTAATAAAATCTGCTGTGTGATGTGGCCAAAAGAAGGCGGGACAGTTGTTGATGGGATGCTAACAAACTGAAGGCGCTAGCTGACGACAGCGGTCCACAAATTTGTTAATTTTACTGTCATGAACCGTCCCTACTTCTCCACTGCTATGATTATCTTTGCTGTGCAGTTATAAAACAGGAACAGTATTTCCTGAATGAGAGGTCAGTTCCATCCCCTCTCTTGAACTGGCCAAACAATGGAGAGCCTTGTGATTTCATGTGCCAAAGTTCAACCAGTCTGAGCTGTAATGATCCTACTGCGCCACGAGGAGGCTGATATAAATTAGATAAAACCACAAAAAGTGAAGCTAGATTACATGCTGGATTGTTTCCTGTGAATCCCTCGCACATAGGTAATTCAGACTGGCGATGGCGGCTCTAACAATGAAAACTATTAAATGAAGATTTAATTAAATAATATAAACACGGTGAATGGTTATTGTGGAAAGAATGCAGACCATATAAAACATGGAGTACAGGTGCAAGAGAAGTTGAAACATGAAAAAGGAACAAAAGGACGAAATATCTCAAAGTATGGAGTGCACAGGGACCATCCAGTTGGACCTTGAGCCTGAAGAAGCCTCACATGTTAATTAGTGAAACAGATCTGCAGTTGTGGAGTAACGGGACAGAGCTGAAACTTTTCAGAGAGTTGAAAGTGATCAACGTTTCCGTGATCATTATTATTACACCTTCCTGTATGTCTTTGTCCAGATGGGTGCGTTTCACCGATCCATGAAGTGGTCATTCAAGTGTCACTCCATGAATAGGAGGCTGATCAAGCGGAGGCTGTTGTCATAGCAACTGCCAGGGGTACACAGGTAAGGGCACAGATGATTGCCTGAACTGAAGAGTGCTTGATGAGAGGTAGGGGCCACTGTACAATCACGGCTGAGTGAGTCAGGTTTCGTGTGACAAAAAAAGGAAAAGGAGGATAGAAAAAACATTTGGGACGGTGCAGCAGCTATTCCCAAATGTCTAAAAATCACCAGTGATTTGTCTGATTGACCAACCAGATCCGTCCGTCCTCGCACCTTTTGACAGTTCTATCTGAAATCTCACAGGATTTGGATGCCGGCGGTATGATGTGCAGGTTTGGCTGGATGGTCAGTGGACTCAGAAACACTGTATGAATACTGCATAGATGTATAACACTGACCCTCTATTTTAGGTCATGATATTGACTCTCTACCTTATTTTACAGTGTTTGATTTTTTTTGCTGTCTTGACATTAACCTTGTACAAGGTGTTCTTGCAGACTTTTTGTGAATCATGAGGATGCTGCCTCGTGTAAGATTATGGCTCTAATAGTCCTCTACAGATGCCCCATTATTGATTCTCACATAGCGCAAATAGTCAGCTTAATGTACCAAGCCAGTGGAGCAAAACTGACATCATCCAGCCGTGGCCCCCTTTCCCAGCATGGCACATAGAGATAAATGTTCTTCTAAACAAAGCAGCTTATTTTTGAGCCTTACACCTGGCTGATGGATTAATTGTAGTAAATAAAATTTTCCTTTTCCCTCTTCTTATCGATTTCACAGAGTGTATATATACAGAAGCTGTACGTAGTACGAGTGCCAGCATCTTTGAGCATCCACATACCCAAATGCCACGATACGGAGCTTTCATCTTTTTGTGCAGGGCCCTGCGTGAAGTCGTGTGACCATGCTGTGGTGTCAGGTGTTGTCTGGGCGAGAACTGTACAATAGGCACTCAAAGTCAAATGCAGGCTTGTGAGAAAGAAAAGATGTCAGCGGCTAGAATAAAGGGAGAGACAGCTGCGTTTGTCACGAGGGGTGTGAAAGATTCAGAGTGGGTTTTTTACGCTTGTCACATGTCATCAGCTCATTAAAAGCACAAAGGAGGTTTCTGTGTTTGTCCAATCTTACCATGCATCCATCTATTGTATCATATTTGCACTCAAGTGACCAAGTTACTCATAGAAATAAACATGTTTCCATATTCTGCCATAGCCTTCTATAAATATGCTCAAAGATACAACAGGTCAGTAATCAGATTTCTTTCCTACCTGACCATAGTTTGGAAATATACATTACTTATTTTAACTGTGTTAGTGATAAAAGATGCTGCTTCCTGACTTGCTGGAGCAGACTGACAGCGCAGTTCCTCTTTACGTCATGGTCACACATGAACAAAATTAACATTGGCGCATATTTGCCTTCTAATTTACTTTCATTAAGTGCACGCAGAGGGGCGAATAGGTGCCAGTTCACCTCCTGGGCACTGGCGAGGTGCCCCTGAGCAAGGCACCGAACCCCCCAACCGCTCGGAGCGCCTGTCATGGGCAGCCGACTCTGACATTTCTCCACTTAGTGCATGTATAGGTCCAGTTTGTGCATGTGTGTGTTTGGATCTGTGTGTAAATGACAAACAGAGTGAAAGATTGAATTTCCCCTCGGGGATTAATAAAGTATATATATACTTTAGGCTGAATCCAAATGTCCACCCTCTGGACTTGTGGACTTCAGTTGTACATAGTGTGATGTATTCACTGTCATCATGTAAAGTCTGCGAGGGCAGTGACTACAAGCGGCTGATAGACAGTCCTCGAGACTGTTTAACTCGTTGCCGTGGAAACTGTCAACTATCGCTGCTGTCATATTCATATAGATGTCATATGAGTTGATAAACACTGCCTACTCATCTGGTCCTGCAGATAACAAGATATACATCCGATATATAGCCTTTTTTGTAGCTGAACAAAAATATATTGACGCATCTTTATTAAATATGTTACACGCATTCAAAAACAAAAAATGTCTGTAAATATTGACAGGACTGTAACTCAATAAAACTCAATAACTTGGGTATTATTACATTAGAAGAGCTTCTTTCAGTGTTTTCATGCCATTTTTTTAGCCTATTAGGCTGCAATAATAAAATGTATTTTCAGTCCCTCTACAGTCTATACTTAGTCATATTTCTGTACCATGATGTGGTTGAATATTCCTGGCCTACAAAATTCATGTAACATTTTAATAGACCTAACTATCAATAATTATTTGACACATTCTTAGGTTTTTTTTAGCAATGATAAAACCACAACATGAGGTCTGTATGGCAATGAATTGTAGGATATTAAACCAGTGAAGTCTGCTGAAAGTCTGCAGAAAGCCCTGAGTACTCCCAGACTTCTCGGGAACACGCCAGCAAAGGCTGCGAGTCTGCAAGTGGGGTGAAGTCTGGATATTTGTTTTCAGTTTACTTCTGGTGGTAAAGCAAGTTGGCATCTTTGTATCATGAGTTCAACTTTGGTGAACTTTGACTGGCCAAGTTGTAGCCTCAACCAATAGCAAAGAAATATGGATGGAGAGACATTGATTGTTTTTGTATCTCACCCGCTGACATTGTGGGATTCTGGCCATTAAATACACAAGCTGCCCCACATGAGAGGTGCTGTCTAGCGGGCAGTGAGTCGGGAGACACACATGGAACACAAGAAAATGGAAAATGCACCATTAACATCATATTTCAAGGTATTTATTAGCAGGCTAACAAGTTAGCTTTCCGTGAGCGTCAAATCTCATTTAGCACGAATGTTGCCTCTCCAATTAATGGTCGCTAGTTTGCACTCGCTCATGTGTGACTGTGCCCTTATGGGGAAAGTGTATGGCAAGTTATCCCAGTCTTCTATCATGCTGACAGCACGGTTCCTTTTTAGGGTATCGTCACACACGAGTGAAATTAACATTTGTGATTATTCGCCTTCCATTTACTTCAATTAAATGCGAGCAGAGGGGCGAATGAAACATTAGCTTCTAGTGGTAAAGCAAGTTGGCATCTTTGCATCGTGGGGCGTTCAACTTTGGTGAACTTAGACTGGCCAAGTTGTAGCCTCAACCAATAGCAAAGAAGTGAGGATGCAGGAGACACTGATTGTTGTCACATCTAACCAGCTGACATTGTGTGACATGAGAGGTGCTGTCTGGCGGCACAAATATCACCTTGGCAACTGCTGGTCACTCACATACACTCGCTGATGTGTGACTGTGCCCTCATAGTGGGAATGTATGGCAAGTTATTCCAGTCTTTTATCATGCACATGCATTGTTGTTAAGAGCCAAGCAGAAACCTGGTTACCTGTCCACAGTGTCAGGTGATTGTCTTTCTTCGGGAGAGTCTAACTGGGGAAATCAAATTTCTCTGACCCCCTACTGTGATAATGGAAACCAGGTGTGTTGTTCACATGATGTCACAGAAATCAGCTAACTGGAGAAAGTGTACTGTAAGTGTAAACATCCATATATATATATATAGCTCCACATCTGTCTATCTGAATGAGTGTCTGCAGCAGATATCTAGTACACATTAGTCAGTAATTCATATTTTAAATTATCTTTCAGCAGCAGTGTACAGTACTTGTGTATTTATACTGTTTGCCTTGGGAAATGTTCTTTGCTCGCATGTACGTGAGCTTTTCCGCCTATTTCTGCAAACCCAGTAAAGCAGAGAATCTAATTATTGGCCCCCATTCTCTGAGGCCTTTCCATTAAACTATTGGCAATACTATCATCCAATTAGTACTTGCATTTAATTATTGATTTTGCATTGCCAGTACCCTAACCTTCCATTTCCATGTAAACAAATGGGGCACACTAAATATTTCTTTTTATTTCAGTTTCATCACCGCTGAGGAGTCGCTGATCATTTAAGCAATCTAAATATTAACATCACCGCTTCTATTTTAAGCCTCAGCAAGCACATGCCAAGTGCACACAATGATAAATACACACATCCAGAAGTGGTCATGTATATTCATGTCATCCCGCTGGGCATTCATTACTCGTCCTTGTACAGTGGAATATGCTATGTATTTATACGCAGGAGATCTACACAGAAATGTAAATGAGTCTGTGCGTGTTTATATGTGTGAGTTTTCGTGTGCATGAAGTACAAATGAAGTACAAACTGCACCCTAATTCATTTTTTTATATATATTTTTAAAATAATGAATTTGCTCTCAGGCAAAGATGATAAACTAAACACGTTTCTTTCTCTCTGACAGATTCTACAGCCTTAATCACTCTACACTGCAGGGCAGCAACAAGAAACTCCCATGTACTCTCAGTATGAGCCTTGCCTCTCCCATATTATATACAGTGTGTATGAATTTTGTGACTCAGCATCCTCTTTTGTTAGGCTACTGAGAGAGCAACACATCAAATCCATAGTCAAAGCTTTAAAGAGACTGTAATCAATACTCCTATAACAAGGTCAAAATAAGGCGATAATCTAAATGAACGTACATGTAATTATTATCTGAATCTGCAACATCCGCCGGCTTCATGGTGATTTACACGAGTTTCACTCATTGTTTAGCTGTTTGGCCCCCAACTTTACAGTTTTGGTTCACTCACACCGCTTTCATAGAATCAATTCTGGCTGCAACAGGCAGCTGATTTCAGCAAAAATGCCCTAAAACCCCACTGAACACTACCTGCTCAGCACCAAACCGCAGGCAGACACAGATGCTTATGAACTTAGTGGAGCATTTAGTAGCTAGAGAGGCACATGTTTCCCTCAGAACCAAAAACAGATATGAAAGAGTGTGAATAATGGACTTGGATACACTAAGTGGCCAAAAGGTACAACTCCAAATAAATGATGATGTTGCTACGTAACCTCTGGGTGTTTAACCCTAAAAAATGTGGAGTAACATCACTTTTCTTGTGCTGCTTTCAGGCGCTTTTCAAAAGTGTTCACAACTTTGAACGCTGAGTAAATTGGTGTAATTTCTTTCAAAAACATGGGGAAAAAAAGCAATGAGCAACTTGGTGAGAAATGTTCTACAAATTGCACAAAAAAAAAGTAAATATGGAAAATTATTTTTTTTAAAAGCTAGGGAAAAACATATTTATTCATATTATTATTATCATCATATGTTTAAAAAATAATTAAAATTTTACAAAATTTAGTTTTTATGCTTTTTTTTTCAGGTCATTTCCTTGTTTGTTTGATGGTTATTTACTTTCTTTGTTATTTTTTACTAATTTTTTCTTTTTACTAATTTCTGGGTCTCTTCTTGCTCATTGCCTTCCTCCTATTTTTCTGGAGGAAACCAAGCCAATTTGCTCTGGTTTGAAAGGGTTAAATAAGCCTATGTTCGCAAACACACTCACCAGCTTAAAAGCCAACGACATGTCAGTGCTGTATCCACAACATTTTTTCCGCTACCCACAAGTTGACAAAAAGAAAATCAGTTCTTGCAGCTTTAAGCAATCAAATTGAATGAGCCCGTCTTTGAATTTTATCTAACATGGCAGCTATCTTGCATTATAAAAAGTTAAAAAAAAAAAAGTACTCCCTGTTCTTTTGTTCATTGAATTCAAATCTATCTGTCTAATGTACAACGATTACAGGGAGGCCATCGCTGGCAATGAAAATCTGTCGTTGGCTCCCTACAACAATGCTCATTCCCAGTGTGTGGGGTTTCTGTAGCTCACCTTTATGCTCTCTGACTGTGCAATGGGAGGTGTCAATCTCTCAAGGCACTGTGTCCTTTTTTGGTTCACAACAGGTGTCAGCAGAGCAGGAATTGAGGTGACTGATGTTTATACTCTATAGCAATAAGCTCTGGCCCCGTTTGTCAACTCTCTCTGACTTGTCCGTTTCTCTCAGGGTATAGAGATGTTTACATCTGTTTTTTTGCCCATTCAGTGGTTCTACAGTCCATTCCCTTTTTAGTTCAGAAATATGTTGCAGCTTATTTCACTCATTTCTCACATCACACTACACAGAACAGTCAACACCTAACATTACTGATAAATAATAGTTTTTGGCAGCTTTCATGTTTCAGCAACAATGCTCGCTGCTGATGTCAGCGTTTGAATCTAACTGGACATTTTCAGCATGAGCGAGTGCAGTCAGCTCTGATAGGCTGGCTTTGGTTGAATCTTTCCAAATAGTTTAAGCACCAGGGGCTACATTTGACTCTTTAACAGTAGCTGTTAGATAGTTTGGGTCCCACTGTGTGCCTGGTCCTTGCATGACAATTTCTTCCACTTCAGGGTGGTTGGAGCTGTCTGAAAAGGTTTCAGTGTCATGTGGCATTTATTGTCCACAGGACAGAAACTAAGCTGTCTGTGTGTCCACCCTTTGGTGAGATGGTAGGTTGTGTTGTTTCTCTGTGGGAATGCATTTTACACTTTGAAGAGGTCTCTGTTAGTTGAGAGAGATTGCTGAGCCTTACAAGGCTGTGTTGTGAGATCAGATGGAAAATGTCCTGCTACCCACTTGCTTTCCAGCATGTTTTTGTGACACCTGCAGACAATTTCAACCTGCTCTCACTCCCAACTTGTCAAATACAGATGTTTGGTCTCTGGCCTTCGGTGTCAGATACTGAGGAACCAAGGCACCCTTTAGCTGTGGTACAAGATACACTGGGTATATTTCTGTATTACCAGTTAAAACTAGCAGAGTGAACAACATTCTGTTCATTCACCTGTTCAACTGCTTGTTAACATAAATAGCTAATTAGCCAATCATGTGACAGCAACTCAGTGCATTTAGGCATGTCGACATGGTCAAGACAACCTGCAGAAGTTTAACCCGAGCGTCAGAATGGAGAAAAAAGTTGATTTAAGTGACTTTAAACATGGCATGGTTGTTGGTGCCAGACGGGCCGGTCTGAGTATTTCAGAAAGTGCTGATCTCCTGGGATTAGTACCAACTGAGCATCATTTAAAGGCAACAGCTGTCTGAGTATTGTTGCTGACCGTGTCCATCCCTTTATGACCACAGTGTACTCATCTTCTGATGGCTACTTCCAGCAGGATAACGCACCATGTCACAAAGCTGAGGAATGTTTCCAGCACCTTGTTGAATCTATGCCACAAAGAATTAATGCAGTTGAAGGCAAAAGGGTCCAACCCAGTACAAGCAAGGTGTACCTAATAAGGTGGCCAGTGTGTGTAAAAAAGCACAATAGAAATCTGATAAGAGATATTAATTTCCATATATTTAATACTGTCTGTAACTCATTATCTGCCTGTATTCCCTCAGTAAGTTCTGCTGATGTGTTATGTCTGGTGAGTCACATGAGGGCCATGTTAGCTCAACATCCTGCGCCTGATATTGACTTCATTTATTCAATCATTCATTTTCTCATTCATTTGTCTAAGAGTCTAGTTAAATGGAAAAAAAAAACCCTTTGCTGACAGTGTAATATGCAATGATTCAATTATTCTATTAGACATATGATGAGGCCACAAAGCTTTGTTTGAAAGGAATTAGACATGAACATAATATTCGTTTGAGCGTCTGAGTTATCCTCAAGCAGAGGACACCAAAGTGAGGTGTGCTGTTTGTACAATGAAACATTATTTTTCATGATGAAACAGCGGGCAGTTTCATTTTATGGCAGGTAAGGTTTTAATGTACAAGTTTAAGGATCTATGTTCTGCACATTACAATGTATATGTAGTCAACATATATAAATATTCCTACACACAGAATAGCACATTTACTTTAATCATATCTGCATACCTGTACTATAGCACTGTGCATGTGCAGACCAGTAGTTTAATGTGTGAGAAGCAAAAGGAAAAAGCAGTAAGGGAGAGTGCGTGTGAGGGTAGCATCTCCGGACTACTCGTTTGGGATCATCTGTAAGTCCAGTTTAATGAAAGCAGTAGTAATCCTGTCGTTATGCTAGGAGCTAATGCATTCCGATTGGCCTTCTTCTCTCCAGGCAAACCCGGAGGTGTCAGACTTCATCCGCTCCCGTCCTGCCGGAGGGGATATCATCCGGTTTGATAAATGATGAATTCCTGAAGGATCGCCTCCAGTCAGTCAGCAGACAGAAAATAGCTCACAGCTCACATGACGAATGCTACCCTTCCCACACACTCCATTTGACCCTAGGAAAGATGGACAGCCTGCCGTGTTGTTATTTTTCCCCTATCTTTTTAAAACAACACGCTCGACTGTCAGTAATGCTAACAATTACCACGTCCACCCACTAAATGGGTACATTTTCAGGGGACAGATTTAATTCCTTTAACATACGCGTGAATTGATTGTTAGCTTCAGAATCATTAATTAAAGCACGGGACATTTCCTGGCAAGCTGCACATTGATGGAGAGAAGATCATTAGTGGCCCTTTGGGTCCTTTTAATATACTCTTCCGACAGTCGGCAATTCAGCAGTGACTTGAGTAGGAGGACCCAACCCGCAAATCAACCTTGTTGACCTGTAATTTGCTGTGGGCTGGATATCAGCTGCACTAAAAATAAGGAGACACCCCCCTGGTGTTTCCCAACTATTGCTTTTAAATAAGCTTGTTGGCATTGTTGCTGATGTGAAACATTGTGCAGCAAAACTAGAATACACATCCCTGAATATTATATAAAATGTTAAGAAATCCACATATAACTAACAATGCTGCTTTGATGCTGTGCTATATTTCTGTATTTCCACTTTAAACTAGCAGAGTGAGCTATGACAAGCTCAATACGATTGAATTAAAGATCCTCATTGCCATTTATATACTTGTCTATATCTCATTATCTGCCCGCATTCCTTCAGTAGGTTGTGTTGATCTGTTATGACTGGCGAGTCACACTGAGGGCCATGTTAGCTCAATAGCAATGATCACCAATGCCGGAATCAATCGTGTCCTTATTTCCCCACTTGTAAGTATTGGCAGTTTGATAGATCTCATAACTTCAGGGTATTCCATGTAATTAAATGGAGAGAAAAGGACCCTTATGGTAGCAAGGCTTTGCATTTCAAATGTCCTCATTTTCAGAGCTCGCATTCTGGTGCAAACAGAGACAGACAGGGAAAAAAAAGTGCATGTGGCAGCATCGACCTCACCTTGAGCACATAAAACGACAGGCTAGTAAGATGTCACATTAAAGTGAGTGTCCCCACACATAACACACTGTAAAAGGCTGGTGACCTTTACGAGGAGGAAGTGCTCACACTCCATTGACTATGAACTCAGAGTGATGGAGAAAATGACATGCTTTCTGAAAGCACTATCTTCGGACACTCAAAAAGGGAAAAGAAGCAATGAATCGATAGGTTGCTAATTCTTAAAGGCATGTCTCCACGGGGCAGACATTTGGTGGTGGCAGCTCCCTTGTGGGCCCCCCGAACTCTAAGAACTGACAGATTTCAGGTCACAAATCAAATGGAGCTCTCGATTGGATCTTCAACCAACATTGATTTCCTGGGTCTGCGGATGACCACAATTCAATGTTTGGCCTCCGATTCAACATCAGCGACATGTTTGATAAAGTGGTGGAGGCTATCTCCTGACTGCCACTGGTACCACTGGGAATCCATCACTGATTTTTAAGTGCTTAGTTGACTTAGCGGCTTCTTATTAAACACCCAACCTCTGGCATACAGCAGAGGAGGAGGACTTTCACTGATCTTGATACAATTACAATCAGAATCAAATGATTCAAAGGCACAAAGAGCATTAATTTATGCTTCAAGAATAATGAAGCTGAAACTAGTGTCATGGATTAAAGTTTAATCCGCTGCCCCCTGATCAAGAAAGTGCTGCCTGACCCCTCATGTACAATGGATTAAGAAATTACAAGAGAATTTAAAAGAACAGTGTGTAAGATTTTGGGAGATTTAGTGACGTCCAGTGGTGAAGACTGCAGATTGCAACCAGCTGAAACTTTAGTTTGACGTGACCAGCCTGCCTTACTTCGGAATGGGAGTCTGGGGACAATTGTCTTTCGTTTTGTAATAGAAATGGGCGGCGATATCCAGACCACGTGACGGCGTTGCCATAGGTACGGTGTGTGTGTTACATGTAATAGGGACGTTTCTCTTTCTCCAATCTTGTGGACATTGCAGCTCTGCAATATAGCTGAATCAAATGAAATCATGTCCATTTTAATCTCTTCTTGCGATACATTGAGCATTTCCTTTTCTGTTGTACTACAGACAACAATTCGGGGAACAGCAATTCCGGTGTAGGTGGGTGTAAGGCAAAGCTAATCAGCCGCTGGTCGAGAAAGTATGGAAGTACATGGATTTGGATCCAATCACATCAACTTTCCTATGGGAACGTCCACAGACGACAGAGTCAGCCAGCGTGCTGACATCATCAGCGTCTGTAGGGATGGGAATCGACATAGATAACTGTATGCCAATGCTGGCTTATGACTGTGAAAGCTGCCATTAGTTTTTTGTGTGGTTAGACAGCGTGCTTTTTTTCAAATCTTTCTCATTGTGTTTCTAAACTAGACCATGGCTTTAAGGTTCATAATAAAACGTTATGAAAGCAGATGTTTTGGGTTACAAACAACAGGAGGTGATATCATTAACTCACAGGAGTAATCGACAAGGGAATCAATAAATAATCGGATCGATAAGCAGAATCAATAATGGCACTGATATCAATAAAATCCTATCAATTCCCATCTCTAGGCGTCTGTGTAAGAGACTACAGAAACTTCTCCTGATTGTAGGTCCTTCAGTTTTCATTGTTCAGGGGCTTTTTAGTGCTCCTGTGGATTAATAAAGTATATATAAAAAAATTAAAATAATGGGAGCTGAATTATCCACAGAGGTCTCCTGAACAACTGAACCCGATGGTTAAATCCACAGACTGTAAAAATAATGGACACAGCTAATGTAATGTTACCCATTGTTTTGGGGATTCCTGTTGTGGAGCCTTGAGTTCGGCATTTCACCTGCTGCCATCTTGATTTTTGGAACTGGCAGTGACTTTATTTGGGCGTGTGGCTGGTGCTGTGGATGAACAAGGGGTGGATCTGACTGAGAAGTCAAGGACAGTACTGGCACACAGCCTGTTACTTAAGCCTTAAATAAAATGTAAACAGGTGAGTTATAAAAAAAAAAAAATCACCCCACATATAGTTGCCATAAACGAGTAAATTAGCTACAAAGACCAAAACCTATTTGAACCAGGCTGTAAACATGTTTATTCTGCTGTAAAGGTGGGGATTTTACCATGGGAGGGTCAATGTGGGTTGACTGGCTTCTGGAGCCAGCCTCAAGTGGCCATTCAAAGAACTGCAGTTTTTGGCACTTCCTGTTGGCTTCATTTTTTTTTTTAAACTCCAGAACTTGCAGCTTGATTCAAACCAGGAAAAACAGAAAATAAAGCAGTTTCATGTTACAAATCAGTCTTTTACGCTGTTTGGCACATCATAGAGGGGCAGCTTGCACCTGCTAATGTGTGCGCACCTTTTTTCTCAGATAACTTCTTGTGTGTTCACCTTATTTCTCATCCAGATGTTTGGAAGGCTTATAGTGGGAGCTGAATTGTCTGAAGAAGTGCCAAAACAAATGGAGCTAGTTATTTAAACTGGAAAAAAACACAGAATGACATAGTTTCATGGTACAAATCAGTGTTTCTCTAACGCTGTTTTGAATGCTTGAGATGAACCGTTAGTCTTGCACCTGCTAATGTGCTCACCATTTATTTCTAATAACTTAAGATTAATACATTCAGGAGGTTTTTACCAGGAGCCAGTTTATCCACAGAGGTCACCTACTCTCCAAAACAAATGGACATGGTGATTTAAACCTGCAAAAACACTGAATGAAGTTTTACAAAAAAAACCAAACCCTGGCTTCAAGGGGCTTCTATCTCCGGTGGTCGACGTGAAAATGCAATAATGTGAATGGCCTTGTGTAGAGCCAGTGTTTGGTCTGTCTGTTCTGGACTACTGTAGAATATGGCGGTGCGACATGACAATTTCCATAGACAAGGACCCACTCCCTATGTAAACATAAACAGCTCATTCTTTATTCTCTGATGATTAAACACCAAAGAAAAAAGAGCTATTATATTATATTTAATTTCTGCCAATATATTCCCCTAAAAATTACACACTGGACCTTTAAGATAGAAACCTGATCTGGCAGAACAAGATGTAAACAATGCTTTGTTATCTATTCTGCATGTCCACATAATACCGAGTCATAAAAAGCCCGTGTGCCAGTTGTACATCACGAAGGCTATGATTTGCCGTCACTGATTTTTCTCCAGTTCAAATGATTTCCGTACAACCTGGTCTCTGTCCACGGCTTTGAAGCCTTCACAGGTGAAGCCTGGACAGCAGGTCACCCGGGCTTTCGGCCCATTTTGTCTTTAACAAAAGAGCCACTTTGTCCTTTGAAGCCAAATTAATCACCAGTTAAAAGTATCGTGAAATATTTGAGATAAGCTTCAGTGGATAACATTATTTGTTCCCATCACCGTCAGCTGCCCATGACAGGCGCTTCTGATCCAGGACTTTGATTCAAAATCTAGGGGTGGACAAGGTTTAACACAAGGATTGAAATGATGAGGCACAAATTGCATTAATTAATGTGATGCCATTTTTATAGCTGCTGCCTTTTGAAGACGGATGAAACACGTATGGATTGACCCTATCGAGAACAGAAGAGGCCTGCACCCATTTAACATTTTACAGCCAGGCCGGTGTCCAGTATTATTTGGTAACTTGCTGAACACCTAAATAAAATGTGCAGTAAGGAGTTTTTCCCTTCAAGGAGGATGTAAACGGATGGGGTGCTCTGCTAGAGTGGATTTGGGGGAGCCAGCCGAGGCTGACTAATCAGAGGGTGCTTGGGAGAGCATTAAGACAGACGTGTGGAGGGGAAATGTGACACCTGGAAATTACACAATGTAATGGAATCAGCCAAGTGGTAAATGTAGCTTTTAAATAGGTTTTGTGTTCTCCATTAACTTGCCAGACACTGATTGGTCCTGACAGCAAGGGAAAGTGACGGTCAGCATGTTGCCCCCTCCCTCCAGTACAGCCTCTGCACACACATACACACTCATACAATAGCATGCACAGACACACACACACTTCTCACTGTGGGACACAAAGTTCTCTGTAGTTAGTGGGGGCTTCTGGAGCCAAATGAAAGTCTGGCTGGTGCTGGGTACAGGTGATCACTGCACAGTGGCTGCAGTCATGCTCAATTGCATCCTTTGTAGTCATAGCTGTAAATACAGGGTTATAGCCAAATCAGTTCCATCTACACTTCCCAACACTGTTTAAAGTTATAGCTTTAAATTATAATAATGCCCATTAAACTGGATTTGTGTTTAGCGCAGCACCGACTCAAGTTACACTAAATCAATTTTAAAATAAATAAATCTAATATTATTGTGAGGAATAATTATTCATGCTTTTGGGTGTTTTGGATTTCCTACATGTTGTGCAACCGCTCTGTTTACACATTGTGTTCCTCAGGCAAAGGAACAATGCTCTTGTGAGAACTTGTGTTATCTATCAGTATTGCAGGGCTCTAATTTCTTTGTGAGTTTTCTGATTTAATTTCCTGTCGAGAGTGGATTGGATTTTTTTTTTTATTGAATTAGTGAGATATGCTCCAATTGATCATATTTCATAGCAAGAACATAGAGGAATTATATGATATACAACATTCTAGGAACACTCTTGGCAACGAGTTCATTGACTGATTGTAGTTGTGATATTTCCCAGTTTTTAAAGTAATTGCTGTGCTTTTGTTTCATATTGTGCAGGAGACATTTGAATTGTCCTCATGTTTTGCATAAGAGAAGAAAAACCCTAATGGTGCCACAGTTATTGTGAATATTTTTTCCATTTTTTCAAAGGAGGAAAAAGGTGTTTTTGGACACATGTGGAAAAAGCATGTTATGCTTTAAGCACCTTAGTTGGTGTTACCCATGGCAGCAGCAGCTCTGCCATGGGTCCAGTTGTGTTGATGCCAAGAAACTGTCAAAAAAAACTCACAACGAATCGTCCTTCCACCTCAGCTTTCTGTATTTTATCCTGTGATTTGAATCACGACATGAAGTAGGGTAACGAATCATGGAGTTACACAGGGAGTGCCCGGACACAGACAGTACTAAGACGAGGGTGGGAATCATACGGTGCTATCACGATACATTACCCGCAATGTTTCAGGAATTACTGATGTGTTATTATATAAATATTGTTTGCATTGTAGAATCTGTTTCACAGAATTTGGTAATGAAAATATATACAAAAAGTGCTTAGAATCCTAGTTTAATGTGCCTCTTGAAAATGCACACATTGTAGGCCAACCCAGTCTCGCTCCCAGCTCGTCAAATACCGACACTTGGTCTTTGGCTCTTGGCATCACATACTGACACACCAAGGCACCCTTTAGCGGCGGTATGAGACAGACAAGGTGGTGGCATTTTCTTATGCTCCTACCCCTCGTGGGAACGCACAAATGTAGGGGTAGGGCTAAGGGGGTGTATTGGGACTGTCCCTTACACTTGCAGCAGCTTTAGCCACTTTCTCCACAATGAGGTCAGGATGATGACAAATCGAGCGGCTATGCATGTTTGTTGTGTTGCCCGTGTACTTAACTTTTACAAGACAGTTTCATATTGTGTAGTCTTTGCTGAATTTTTCTTTTGGTCCCATCTGTGCTAGTAAAGCCGAAGTGGGCCCAGACTTTTGACTTGAAAAATGACGGTGCCTTTCTGATATGTTTCCCCGCTGTCTGACCCTGCACTGTCTGCCATTTTTTGCTTAACCACATCTTACTTAAGCTATGTTCAGTTTGCTCTCATTCATTTGATAGGTGCCTCTAAGAGGATTCATGGAGTAGTGACTCTGGTAAGTTAGATTGGCATAGGGATCTGTTTAGAGCCTCGGTATTCAACAGGGGGTCCAAAAACCCAACAGGGTCCTTAGAGTTACTGCAGGGTGGTTGTCAGATCACTGCTTGATAATTAAATTTTCATTATTCACGTTTGTTTTTTGTTTTTTTTTTTTTAATTTAAAAGTGTCTGAAAATACACATTGACATGAATACAAAATATTACTAGCAAAGATAATATCACCTTTTCATTAAACCAATTTAATTTACAATGCACATCATTAATGATTAGCTTAATGATACCCATAAATACTTGTGCAATCATGAGCTGTGCAGGACTTTCTTTTTCCCACCATGCAACACTTAGCCATAACAGTGAGGTGAACTATACATACTATTGAAACATATTAGCCAGTTAGCTGTATCATTATTCCAAGTGTTTTGTCAGCCAGAAAAGACTGTAATTTTTTGGAGCAAGAGGCACTGACAATCGGCACACCTCAGAAACCACCAGCAAAAGTGCAGTGGGTGAGGCTAATCCACGGAGCCATGCTACAACTGCTGCTGACGTATTAGCTACAGGCAAGCGCAAATGACAGGAGACACGAAAATATTCATAACTGTCTCAAGTGCAACTCATTTCTACACAATATGTAGTACAGGGGTTTTTTTTTAGCTTGGCGCCACCTAGCGTCAGCAGTGTTGCTCGCACTGTCGCAAAGACCAAATTGAGGGTGGGGATCAGAGATAATCAATAAAATGTAGGCTGTAAAGCCACCAGTATACCTCTATGTATATGTGGAATGGAATATTGGAATAATTGGAAAAATTCGTTATCTTTTAAACACAAAAGTTTCCCTCAACCTTTATTATTCTATGATTTATCCCTTTATTAGTTATTGCAACATTGCCTGGGCCAGTACTCACCAGACAAAACTGCAACCAATTTTTAGGTTACAAAAACGAGCTATGAGAATTGTTGCCCTTTCAGCTCCAAAAAGTCATTCATTACCTTTGTTTCGTAAATTTGGCATCCTCAATATTTATCAGATTAATAAACTCCAAATTACTAAATTTGTATAAGGTTCTTTAAATAAAACACTTCCTCCTTTCTTTCACAATTTCTTTTCCCCAAACAATCAATTTCAGAATCATTTAGCCCGAAAAGCATCCCAACTCCAACCTCCTAAATCACGAACTATTTCATCCCAATTTAAGATCTCTCACAGAGGTGCCATGTTATGGAATTCTCTTCCTCCCCACTTTGTTAAACTTTCTTATGAATCATTTAAAACATCTGTGAAACATTTCTTGCTATATCAATAACAACAACCTGATCTCTGTATCTGTGTGTGCGTGTGTGTATGTGTGTGTGAGGGTGTGAGTATGATATCATGACTTTATGCACATGACAATGTCTAATTTAATGTTTATTCTTGTCAAGCCCCTTGAGGGTTTTTTTGGACCTCCTTGCATGTTCCCCATTGTTCTTTTTTTTCTTTTAAATTCCTTTTTCCTAAAAACAGAAGTTCTTTTATCACCAACTGTAAATTGTTTTAGTGGTAACTGTATTACTGACTGTCAGGTTTTTTTTTTTTTTTTTTTTTTTTGTTTTTTAATGGTAATCGTAATATTGACTTTTTTCTTTTTTTTAATATGTGCTAAATAAACAAACAAACAAACAAACAAGGTGTGTGGACACTCTACTAAATAAATTAGTAAAGAGACTGAGCAACAATTATCAGATTTATCCCTCTCCGTAGAATGGCAACGTGGATGTCAGCCGATCAACACTCGCTACCCTGGTCGCGGCGATTTGCGAGGCTGGCCAGTCCCTGATTGGCTGACCAACCAGTTTGGAAATACATGACGCATTTCCTGCCGTGAAGCAGATTTTTTCTGCAAAAATTCGTCCCCGGTGGCAGAAGCTTATTGCCAAGATTGCAAAGCCAATTAAATAACCTATGTAAATGCTGATAGTCTGATTTTACTGTGTATACTACCCTGTGCAACCCACATTATTTCAATAATGATATATATAGGCAAAAATGCTGTCTGTTGCTTCTTTAAAGACACTAATGTAGGTGGTGAATGTCATTTGCTTTCTGACTTTAATAAATGCAGACTTTGCCTCGAAATTGAAATTTCCATTTAATTTCAAATCAAAGCTGTTGAATCTTACTATATGAACTCAATCAGTCTACGCAGGCAGGCGGTAAAACACTTAGCATGTAAAACACTATGCTGCGCACTAACACACACTATTCTTGGGTATTTACCCAAGTTTCCATGTCCACATTATGCTAACGCGAGTGGGGGCAGTGAGTGCTGTTTGCCTTGCCTTTGCTCAGAGCTCTTACATGTTCACCAACATGTGGGAGTATGAACTGGCTCAAGGGGGCCCACACAGTGCCACGGAGCTCATAAGCCTCAGCCTTCACACGAACCCTGCAGTCCTTTCAATGCAAATGAGAGAGGAAAAGAGAGGAGGGCTTAGTTGGGTATGTTCAGTATCTGCCTCCCCGCTTTTGCATTTCAAATGAATAAATGATAAAAGCCCACTTTTTAGTCAGTCGGTGACTGTCCTCTCTCACTCCCTCTCCCTTTTCATTTACCGAGCTCCCTCACTCTCTCCACCCCTCATCCCATCCCCATGCTTCCTCTCATTCGGAGTTTACCGTGACTTTCCCTTGACTGCATGGTTATTCTCCCTCTTTTGAATTGGAGGTTGCATATGCATAATATCTGACGCTCATATTAAACGGCTAATTTGACCAGTTGTTGGAATCGTTATTCTGGCAATTAACTGCGTTTATTTGAGGGCCCCTGAGGTTTACAACTAGCCATCAAAGAACAAAATTAAAACACTGAAAGCAGAGCCTCACTGAAGCCAACAACGGTCCGCTCAGTGGAGCCATTCTTAGAAATGTTGGTGTTCACTGTGGATCCCTTGTGACAGTCAGGAGCCACCATCTCTACCTTCGTTTCCACTCGTGCTCTTTAGCCTTAGCAGCCTGTGGTAAATGCTATAGTTGGTGTGCATCGAAATAATGGGCCATTACTACTCCTCTTTCTGAAGAACACTGGAGGCCCGTAATGCTAGAATGGTGGGAGGGTATGATTGAAACCGTGCCCTACCTCATGGGATGTGGGGGTGGGAAAGAGTATGTTCAAGTCAAACACCAATTACTGTAGGCACTGAACTCTGGATAATCCGCAGCAAGAGAAATACTTTTAAAAACTGAATCTAAGGATATTGTATCAGCATTGGTGAATATTAGAAGATTTGTAGATTACCACGGATAAAAACCCTCTGATTAAGTGATATTTTAATTCTCTGCTGGAGAAAATTTCTGTATGTGAATAATCAGATGTAATACAAGAGTCCAAGATACCATCAACTAACTAGTGTTTAGAATTGCGGTATTGTAATATCACATTAGTGTCACTACATGTATACAGAGGATGTGACACGTGGGTGTGGAGGGTTTGGAGTCGTTTAAAAGCGTCTTTTTTGATGGTTAAGTAAGAAATCTAGAAATCAGGTGGCAAAGTGATGCAGTGGTTAGTATTGTCGCCTCACAGCAAGAGGGTTCCTGGTTCAAACCCTGGGGTGGGGGAGCCCATCTGTGCAAAGTCTGTATGTTCTCTTTGTGTCAGTGTGCGTTTTCTCTGGGTGCTCCAGCTTCCTCCCACAGTCCAAAGACATGAAGGTAACTGGTGACTCTTAATTGCCTGTAGGTGTGAATGTGAGTGTGAATGGTTGTCTGACCAGCTGACACTGGGCGAGAGGTGGAGTACACTCTGGACAGGTTGCCAGACTATCACAGAGCTGAGGCATAGAGACAAATGCGAACTCTTTTCATTGTCTCTGGATGGTTTTTAACATACGTCTATACAGTCTGCACACGGGGCTGTTACCAGAAGTCCTTCAACATCACATAGCTGTGATGTTAATTGCTCAATACTCACTGTTTCCATTTTCCAGTGTGCTCTTTGTGATCATACATCCAGTGTTTTCCTTAATTTGAGCTTTAAGTAGAGCCATTTTAATTATGTCATCTTGTTGCTCCTTATCCTCTGCAGTGGTATAATGGCATCTGACTGAAGAGGTAGCGCCACCCACTACTCATCTCGATGAACCAACTCCCAATGTTTGCATAACAGTACTGGATGGAAAAGCGCATAAATTTCCATTTTCTTTTGCCGGTTTCCCAAAAATCTGGTTAGAATTTGTGCTACATTTGGATGGAAAGCCGACTGCTGGTACTACCAGATGTGAATACGCCGGGGGTGGCGTGCAGACTGAGGCAAAGACACAACTGTGCAAATTGAAAAATGTTCAACTTGAGCTGTCATGAAACTTCTTCATAAACACACATGGACAAGAGCAACATGAGGGACTGGAGGGAAAATGCAAAAAGAACTGGAGTTCCTGGTGAGTTGTGAGATCAAAAGCTGACACGCACACATACACACACACACACACACACACACACACACACACACATGGTCGGGTGTGCATTGCTAGCTAGCTTGCAGCTAATGCCTGTGCAGTCAGAACATTGGCTGTTTGGGAAGAAAAAAGCAGTCCACACAAACAGTCATACTGTCAAACTCATGCAAATAACACAGGGCTAAAACTCACCTCACACTCTCTGAATCCACCTTTAGGGTACTGTGGGCAGATTCTTTCAGTGCCAAGATGTAAAAGTAGCAGCAGTTAGACCAACTGGAACATGCACTGACAAACAGAACAGTTTCTACTTTATTTCCAACTAAAAACTTGGGTCTTGGTTTCATGAAGGTGACACTGAAAAGATGCTGCGTCACTGTGAATGCTAGATGATACTTTATTTACAGACTAGTCCTCCCCAGGGACTCAATGAAGAGTTACAGCATGATATTCATCTCTGTAACACTCTCTGTACTCTTCACCCAAGATGTTGCTCAGTATAAAACATGATGGTTTTTGATGATTTCCTGCATTTCAAGTGAAATGGAAATGTTTGACAGCGTGCAGATATTCCACTGCTGACTCCACCAACATCAAGTGAGACTTGGAAACATATGCATACTTTGAAAACAATTACAGAGAGGAAATAATTTTAAAAGTAATATTTTTTTCATAACAGAGATATAAACTCAGATGTTGCACTCTAAAATGCATACTTTGTAATTTTTTTTTCATTAATGATGTCAACATGAGTATGAACACAGTAAGAATAGTAAACTACTTGTAACACGCATGATGATGAAATTAAAAACTTTAACTTTTTTTCTCGACACGATATTTAATTTCGTCTGCAGACGGGGTTTTGCAAGCAGAAAAATCTGGGACAAATTCATTCATTATTAATCCGGCTTTTATTTCCACACTTTCTCATTTGATTATCTGCTTTCTGAAATGGCAGCGCTCATTTGCCTTCATATATTAATAATTCAGAATTTATACTGGTGTTCAGACACAGATACTTTCACACTCGGCCGTGTTGTGTAACAGCGATGCTTTGTTTCCTTGTTGCATTCAGTGAGAGTCCACAAACTTATTTTCTCTCTGAATCCCTGCATGTTGTTATTAGGCAGTTGTTGTTTTTTTTTGGAAACAACCGACAGCAGTAAAGCATAATGAAAGCTCATATTGGAGGAGATGCATTCATGACTGAATCATAGTAAAGCATTATGAGCATGTAGGGAGGAAAGGGTCTGACTCATCCTGAGAGACTATTCTGAGAAAGGACACAAACAGCGATGCAATAGTCAAAGACATGTTGCTTTTACAGTAAGAGCTGTCTTGTTTTCCTGCTTCTTACAGTATTTGCAGCATCTAGAGTTCTTAAGGTTTGTGGCGGCAGCAATTTTGCACAAAAAAAAAAAAAAAGACATCCATGGTGTCTCAAAAACTCTGCACTGAACTCACAGTTTCAACAGCAGCTGCTCATGTTTTCTGCCCTCACAATGCCATGTGAGTAGCGATTCTATTAGGCTAAACATTTACCACATTTAATCTTTAATGAGACTGGTTCAAATTTTATCACATTTCCCTTTTTCGTAGCATCAGTCAGAATCATTCACGCCTTGTGGAAATTCTGAAGCCGTGATGCGAGACGAGTCTTATCAGGGAAGACAGATGGGATTGTCGATAGTTGACAGACATGCTGATAACGGATTTTGGGTTTTTTATCTCCAGTCACTTCATAGGGTTGAAAGCCTGACAGCCTACATCTTCAAAGCCACAAAAGGCCAGAAACACACCATGCTCAAACAGATGGAGAGGCTGTGTTTTTAATAACCTCGGTGCCACCACGGCCCGGAGATGATGCCAGACACAGGGGTGCCAGCGAGGGACACCACACTGATGTGCCTTCTTGGCTCTCACATCTGTGAGGCGGCAAAGGTGATAACATCTTTTCCAGCATTATGAAAATGGCAATATGGTGGGAGGGGCACTTGTGTTGGGGAATTTGCTCCTTTTGTTTGCTTTGAAATGTTAATGTCTCCTTTACATGTTGTCAGATTTAAATGAAGCAGATGCCGGGTCACACTTTAGCATTTCTTTGAGGTTTCATAATTCAAACACAGTTAAACACAACACTCCTGAAGGCTGTGCATCGAAATTCATATGGTATGGCAGTTTGTTTGTTTGTTTGTGATTTGCTCATGTGCTGAAGCCATCAAGTAAACACAGTCAACGTCAGGTCAAGCCATTTATCTTAAGCAGCAAAGCTCAATCCATGCGACGTCCCCGCAGCCGGACTGACATCTCACAAGCTTCAGCAAAAGCTGCTTTCACTGTCTCCGTGACAGTTACAGTAAGAGCCACGACTGACCGCAGAGCATTAATGCAAACTGATCGCGTCTCTAAACAGCGCGCTGAATTCTAATGTCAACAGTCGTGCTCGCTTTTTATTAGCATTATGAATCACTGCCTCGGCTCATCATACTGTTGCTCTAATGACTCACTGCTGTGTAGGTTAGCCGAAACACAACTGATCACTCCCTCAACAACTCCTGGAAAGTGCTGGTGCTTTGCTGGATTTCAGTCCATGAAAAATTATGATTTAAACCCACTAGAGATAATATTTAAAACCATAAATCACACATATTGAGACACTTGTGCTCCATCACGCATCATATTAGAGTTACAGAGTGAAATGTAGAGCCCTGTGGAGAAAAGAACTGACTATTGACTGGCCATTGATAAATAATGTATAACTCTACAGCACAATTTGATGTGAATTGCAGAATGGCTGCTATGAGGTTCTTAATGTTTAATGGGAGCACTGTTTAAAAGTGTTGATAGAGTACAGCTACACAAAAGGTCTGGTAATTATTTCCAGCCATTGACACTGAAGTCAGTGTTAATTTGAGAGACAAACTGTGAGTGTGAGTGAGAAACGGCGTAAATACATGTGTACTTGAGCGCTACATTTCTCCTATATATATTTTTCCATTAGCTATGACCTACACATAATAAACACACAGTCAAAGGTTGAGTATACAACATGTGTCATGTACCTGAGTTCTTATGTACCAAGCTGACAGCTTCAGGTATAGCTGAATAAATAATATACTGTATGTCTGTCATACATGTGTAATATATAATTTACTGTATTATACAATAAAAAATATGGCACAGGGAATGAAACCCAAACTGTCCTGAGAGTTGCTGAAAAGTGGAAAAACCTGCCTGCAAGTCTACAACCACACAAACAGCTCTGTGAGGCCGTACTTTGAGCTAAATGCTAACGTTAATGATAATGCTAACATGCTCGTGTTTGGCAGTTATGTTTTCTATGTTCATCTACTTAGTACGCTGTTTTAGCAAACTAACATTTGCCAGTCACGTTTTACTTAAAGGAATACTGTGCTGATTTTTAACCAGCTTTGTGTCAAACCAGTGTGGGTAGTAGGGCATTAACGACTTTGATTTTTTTCACGTCGACTTATCTGTCAATAAAGTCGAAGTCGAGTCGACACGTCATTTGATGACGTCATCACATTGACACAGCGGAGGACAGTGAAGTATCTCCACATGTGATGTGTGTCTGTGAAGGCCCGAACATACTCAGGCGTACTATAAGCGGAGGAATGTCCGCAGTCATTCGGGCTTTCATAGTCGAGCGCACTTCCGCGTCGTACTTTCTTGTAAAAATGTCCGTGAAAAATCCTCCGATGTGAAAAATACATGCCGAGCGCGGTCGTACAATCAGAGCTTTGCGCGCACAGGGCTTGCGGACGTCCACTTTGAGTCTGCGGCAGTGACTGCTCGGTATGTATTTTTCACATCAGGGGATTTTTCACGGACATTTTTACAGGAAACTACAACGCGTAAGTGCGTTCGACTATGAAAGCCCGAATGACTGCAGACATTCCTCGCGGAACCTGCTCCGCTTATAGTGTGCCCGAGTATGTTCACTTAGTCAAGGATAAAGTATCAGCGTAAGCACACACACACAGAGAGAGGGAAAAAACACACGACTTGTCGACTCCTCCCGGGGGGGGGGTCGACTTGTGCCACTGACGTCGACACGTCGACACGTCGACAAATCGACTTTTCTGTTAATGCCCTAGTGGGTAGTATGTGTAAATGAACTCCTTCCATCTTACCAGCAAATAGACCACCCTGCTTACATCAGCTGGCTCTAGCAGGGTGTCTACAGATATAACCAAGTCAAATTTAAGACTTTTTAAGACCTTTTTAAAAACACCTGATATGAAATTTAAGACCAAACCTGCAATGGAAATACATATTATATATATATATAGAGGGGTGTGTGTGTGTGTGTGTGTGTGTGTGTGTGATGCATATGTGTAAGTACTCAGTTCAAAAGTTAAGTTTAATGTGTTAAATGTAAAAATAAAATCTCATTGCTGTCATTAATGCTATTTTTTGTTGTAATTCTTCAGTCCGTCCTGTGATTGTAAACAGTCGTTGGGTCTGTCAGGCTGGAGAAATTTTCGCAATATTGTGGTATTTAAGACCCATCGAATCTGAATTTAAGACAATTTAAGATTTTTTAAGGCCTTATATTCAGAAAACTTAATTTAAGACATTTTAAGACTTTTTAAGGACCTGTAGACACCCTCTCTAGGACTGTTGCTCAAACTACAGATTGTACCTCTGATTGTACATTTTCGTATGCCCACCACAAAGAGTACAGAGACGGATCAAGAGAGGGATCCGAAACTCTGATAAAACTGTAAAACTAGGCAGTGCTGATCAAATATAAATCAAGATTCTGTTACTGTATTGCCTTTTGTTTTCCTAAAAAAATGTCTTCAGAAACATATTTTGGTGCACTGTTTGGCAGTATTATAAGAATCTGTGAACAGGAAGTGGGCACCATACTGTTTCCTGTATCGTAAAAACGGAGGCTGAAAATTCTGAGATGAAACTAAGCAGTGTTGATGAAATACGAACCAAGATTCTGTTATTACGTTGCCTATTTCTCATCTCATATTGTCTTCTGTGTAGAAGTGGCCAAGCTCGCATTATGTCACCCATCAGTGAGAGAACTTATTCGTCTGGTGTGACACAGCATCCTGGTAGTTGCTGCTTAACTACCTCCTGACCAAAAACACATGCCACAGTCCTGTGTCTCTGTTTTCTTTGGTGATATCGCACAAATTCAAAAGTATACGCATCTTTCTACTGCACTGATAGTCTTGTTTATGGAAAGACTGTCATAGTTGTGCTGGAGGAATACAAAATCAGGGGCAATTGCAATTCATGATATGATATCCTACGAATGATCAAAATATGCATAAAACTATTAAATGTGCAGTAAAACATACAGGACTCACTTTACCCGAAATATTGCATCACTGACAGGACAGAGACATTTTTAATGAACATCGTTTTTAGTTAAAATCACACAATCTTGAACTTACAATGACATTATATCTTTCAATATGAAATATGCCATTGCTTGATTAAGATCTTTTGTGTCTTGTTTGTGCAGTGGGTGTGTGTGCAGCCTGTTTTTGCAGAGTGTCTTTTTTGTTTGGTTGCCAGCAGTCTCTACAGGTGCTGCTGGACACAATAATTACAATTCTCCTGATGATGGATCCATCCAATAGTTGTTGAGACATTTCAGTTTGGACTGAAGTGGTGGACCAGCTGACTGCGGGCACTGCCGTGCACAGTCATGCCACTTGCATGGCTACCAGGCCTGCTCTGCTTGCTGCTGTCTGAATCCCAGCGCAGTGGGGGAAGTGACAGATTTGTAGCTATTGTTTTGACTGAGTCACCTCTACCTAAAAACATAATGTACTACTGTAGTACAACCTAGCCCTAAAAATAACACCCGACTGCTGATGAGCAGCGGGGAACCTCAGGCTCAATCTATGCACATCTGTCAGGCAGGTTTGAGCAAAAGCATGCTGCATTATTAATGACGCCCCGCTTAGGGAAAAGCTGGAGGCCAAGCCTAGGGATGACATCTGTCAAAGAGCAGTACATCTCTTTCTAGGCAGTCCAGACTGGCATGAGGGGATGAGAAGTGTGCCTGTAAGGGGGGGTTCTTCTACACTGACCTTCAATTTCCTTAACCTTTATTCATCGCCCATTCTTCCCACTAATTTCCTTACATTGCTGGTCTTTCTCACAGTGCAGTTTTACGCAGCGCAGCTTTTTCAGACAACATACTTGAGGCTATTTTAGAACTCATTAGTTTAATTGGCAATAAACTGCAATTATTTTTGCAGCTGCAAACTGCATTTCTAAGCTACTACAAACACTGTTGGACTAGCGAATGAAAGGAATGCCAGCACCAGCTTCCCTGGATTTCTCTCTCGGTCCTGCATGGCTGTACGGAGAGATAATAATTACTGCTGAGGGGTGGGCAAGTTCATCTAAAAAGTTCCCCTGCACCAAAGGAGTCAATTTCTCCTCCCCTGCCTTAATAATAATACAATTGTGGGCTTGTCTGTGGCTTTCCATGACTCAATAAAAAATAGATGAATAAATAATAAGCTCAATTGTAGGCACTTGGTAGACATTCATGCTCCAGCATCTTCTCCCTTACACAGAAACCTCCCTATTCCCTGCTCGCATGCATTATTCATACCTTAAGGAATGCAAGCGTGTGGTCGGAAACCTGACTGATGATAGGATACACATGAATACAATATGGCAGATATACTGAAAACACAATTTTGTTAGAATTCTGGTGTTTGTGCATTTAATATTATCATTACAACCAGTTAAAAATGCAGAGACAGAAGTGAAAGTTTAAAATAATACATGCAGCATGATGCATGATAGAAACTAGTGTACCAGCAGCGCAATATAGAGATTCGCACATTTTAAATACCTGCACAATAAAGTGCCACTCTGCTAATTGAAAACCAGATAATCGTAGGATACTCTTAATGAAAAATGAAGGTGGAAAGAGACAATCACATTAGCGGAGAAGGTGGACTAACTGAAAGATCAAAACTCATTTGAGGCCAGTTAATGACCACCTACACAACTGTATAATGTACCGCAAAGAAGTACAAGGTCTGGTTCAAGACTGGCGTGTCACAGGTTGCGCAATTAACCTACGTGAATGAGTGTTTACGACAGGAGGATGAATGGTTGTGTGTGTGTGTGTGTGTGTAGGTGCATTTTTCTATGCATTTGTTTTCAATGTGTACACGTGCGCATGTGCATGTGTGAGTATATCTCTCAGGCAATGAGACCTTGGACAGGAGAGTAATTGATTCAGAGAATCTTCAAATCAATTCTTGGACAGCTGGGACCGAGGAGATTAGAAGTGAAGCACAGGCGGCCCGAAGTGCAGTCAGACAGGCCCCAGAGCAAACAGTAATCTCAGGATTATAGACCTGGGGGAGATGTACCTGTTTTCTCTCATTTCGTTCCCTCTTGCTCTCCCGGCAGTGACAGTCTATATTCACTACTAACCACTTTCCTTTTCCCCCAAAATGCTGCACTCCCTTCTTCCATCTGTAGAGCTCCACAATAAAAAAGGTGACTAAAAGCTCTTGCTGACATCGAGGTACGATTTCAATGAGAATATATGAATGTAAGGCAATTTGGGGAGGATGTAGCCTGGCTGATATATGCTGCTGGATGACTTTTGACCCTGTTTTTTTTTTTTCTTCAAATAAAGCTCATTGCAAAAGTAGCCAAGTCAGAAGCCAGTGTAGCTCAAAGGAACCACTTAACCTAATGAAGAAAATAAGGTAATGTGTTCAAAGGTCATTTGTATAATTGTTTTGGTCGGACTGAGTGCAGACGAATGATGCAGACCTTTGTCCCATGGCTGGAATATATCTCATTGCCCTTTCCAATTGATTGAATTAAATCACAAGAGTAAATCTGTCAGCTTAATGGTGGAAAAATTGGCCTTAGTAGGAGGTAAGGAGGAGTAATCTTAAAAAGAGCTCGGGAACAGACAGCACCACGGGCTGCGGTTGACACAAAATAAACCCTTATAGCTCGCCCTATGTGCCATATTTGCACATTGACTTCTGACTGCTTTTGTAATTCTGCCTCTGAGCAGCCATGAAAAACACAGTATATAAACCTCTAATTAACTAGAGCTCGCAAGGTCCACTGAGTGCATCTTTGCGCTCACAAAATATGTCTTAATATGAGAGGGAGAGAAACCCCAAATCCATTATGCCATCTCTAGTATTTTACAAAATTTTAATTGTTTCTCAGGGGATTTTAATGAACAATGCCCCAGCTGAGCATAGGCTAGTGGGACAGTGCGCAATCACCAATCACTCACATAAGGTCTTCTCTAACTGAAATGAGAGAGGCGTGTTTTTTCCCCCCATTACCAAGTTTAATATTCACACTCGCAGCATCTGAATAAAAGTATTTAAAACTTTAGATATTAAAATGCAGCTTAATATCTCCCATAAATGAGAAGTAAATACACTTTGACAATGACTCAGAGTGTATTTTGCTCATGACCATTTTAATAAGCTGTAGGGACAAGTGTTTACTTCCACGACATAGTGGCAGCTCTGGAATAAAGAGATAACATGTTTACAAAGAATAACAACAGACTGCATAGCAATGCGATTGAGCTGACACCACCAAATGAGCAGTTACCATAATGTCGTATAGTCTTCTGGGACAAATGAGTCACTCGTGCTTGACTTATCAGTCTGTTCATCGAACTACCTCATGTTATTGGCACTGCAACGCTGAAGACAGCTTTTATTTTGAAATATTGGACATTATTTTCTGAGAAGGGCTGTTGAGATGTCTCCCTTGGTTAGGACTGAGCAGAGGCTGCAGGATTTGTAGGGGTGTTGTCATTAGTGATGGACAGAAAAACAACCTAGAATGATTGAATATATGCCAGTTTCAGCTCCTTACATGAGAGGATTTTCTGCTTTATATCAGTATAAAGTTAGTACCTTTGAGTTTTTCCACTGCTGGTTCTGACAAAACAAGCAATTTCAAGTCGTCGCCTTGGTCTCTGCGACAATAGTCAAAATAATCCATCTAGTAATCATTAGTTGCAGCCCTAATCTACATATATCTGAAACTGCCTTTTCTTTGAGAAATTTGAGATCAGGCCTGGAGGTCGTCACAGTAGCGTCTGTGTGAAAAGCTCAAATTGAAAATGTTCTGTGTGAGGAGATTAGAAGAGGAACAATAGCTGCAGGATGGATATCTCAGTCAGCATATTCCTGCTGGAGGGAGTTCAAATGAGGCCCTGTAACAGGATGAGACTTGTGTCAGCTGTGTGGTCACATTGATGAGAACGGTGGCTCCGACAGCGCTCCGTCAAGGCCTCGACGGGCTCTTAAGGTGATTACTGGCTGATTAGTATTACAGTAATCATAAGATGATCCCTGATATGGAAGTGATTGTTGCGCCACTGTTCACAACCGCGGCCAAAGCCTCATTCCTGGCCAGTGAGCGAGATGAGGCCGGGCAGATGAGAAATCATCTGACTGTGTTCGGCGCACGTTGGAACATGATGAATTCAACTAACATCGAAGCACTGTCATAATGTATTTTGCAGCCTGTCCTTCAGTCTGACATTAGAGCCTATTGAATTGCTGATGCTGTCTAATTTATGGTTGCGATCTTTATAAGCAGCGAGCAGATCTTAGAAAGTAACAGTTCTTATTGGTGTTTTACCAAATAAATTTTACACATGCAAACAGGAGTCCAGGGTTGACTTATACATTTTAAACAGGACTCTACAGTCATGATGTACTGAGGCACAGCAGTACTTTGAGCTAAATGCTCTTGTCAGCCAGCCCTGTCTACTAGAAATAATGTTTATATACAGTTAAATCGAACAGCAAATATGTTTTTGAGGGAATGTAATGCCACACAAATCATGTTTTCTATTAACATAAAGAGGAAATATTGCTAACTAATGCAAAAATGTTGATACTGAATGTATCAGCAGCATGTTCACTGCCATTTGTTTTACACCAAAATTGCTAATCTTGCAATACTATCTAGCTAATACTAGCTTAAATCACTGAACTCAACAGGCTTATATTTGGAACAGGCCTTTAATTCCTTTTACACAAAACTGTAGCTCAGCAAACATTGGAAATATGATCAGAATGTTTATTTGAACCAGATTGAAAATTACTAATAAAAATTAGGCTTTGAATAACATTATGACATTTGTTTTACGGCACCCTGCATACTGACACGACACCGCTTTATCTTGTTAAAACAATATTCACAACTTGGATTCATTTTTATGAAAAACAGTTTTGATTCCTTTGATGTGAGGACCCTTATGGACTAAAGTAATTTAAGTTATTTACAGAGTAATTGAGCAATGGACACATATTCTGACTTCATGACAGCTTACAGTCTTATCTGGTGCTCATGGTTTCAGTAAAATAAAGTCAACCAAGCAACCAATGTGTAGCATCTCAATATTGACAAAAGCAGCTAACTAATGTTAGCTAAAGTGGGTCATCAACAATCAGGTTTTATACATTCAAAGAACTTCTATAAAAATGAACTGCTAGGCGACCAGACCAGGCCTCTAATGGAGACAGGCCTTTTTTTTTTTGTCAAAATGTGTATCTACAATCTAACCTGGAAATCCAGATGCCCCGCCCCTAGCAAATTTGAATTTGCTCTGCACGGGGATCTGGTTCCAGCGAGCAGAGCCCTGTGTATCTCCATCAGACCAATCAGATCAGTCTATCTGACAGAGGCGGGCTCTGGACGGGCGTAACATGATGACGACAGCGCTGCGCCGTAGGAGTCGAAAAGTAAACAGCCAAGATGGCAGCCGCCGAAGGACAGCGTCCATTCAGTTTAGCTTTGGAAGAAACGCTAAGCCAACTACACTTATGTTTTTCCTTGAGAGAGGAACAGAAGACTGTCCTAGAAGCCTTCGTTTCCAGGAAGAACGTTTTCGCCATTTTGCTGACGGGATACGGCAAAAACATAATATATCAGTTAGCCCCACTGTTCAGTCAACAAATGGGGCTTACTGCAACCTTGTTTTTTGCTCTGATTGGCTACGGTGCTATCCAATTGCATGCGGCGGCATTTAATATGCCTCAGTTAGTGCCGCCCCTTGGGTAGGAAGGGTGTATCGGTGAGGGCAAGTTTGATTGATTGATTGAAAATCTTTCTAGATTTGAGTCTATAGCATTACTTTTATAATTACCTTTTCATCAACATTTCACTGAAATCTCAATCTTCCCCTATCCATAACTAAACCCAGCAAACTTGAGATTCTGGTGTCACAGCCCTTCAATCTATGTGTCTGCCATTCACCCAGACCACCTCCTTGTGAATCCAGCACTGTACAGAAAGGTAGTGATTCAATAATAGTCTTGGAACATAATCTAGGCAGTAATTACGCTGTCAATGTAGTTATGAAACAATTTTTAGCAGGCATGTGTCAGCCTGCTAACATGCTCACAATGGGAAAGCTAATATACTGACGTTTAGCATGTATAATGTTGACCATTGTCACGTCTTAGAACTAAGTCTATTAGTAGAGAGTAGAGTATTTGGTCATGAACCAAAGTACTAAATGCTAAATAAAATTTTGACCTGATTATCGTACAACATGAAAAGATGGGAGAAAACACCAAGTGTTCACAATCTGTCCCGCTGAGGTCATTAATATGTGTACCAAGTTTCACAGAAAGCCATCGAGGCACTCCACTAAAAAGTAAATCTCAACTTCCTGTTGATGCTACAGGAGAGGTCAAAGGATCGCCAACGCCGTTAGGATTCCTCCTCTGTGGACCATAAATCCCTGTATAAGATTTCATGCCAATCGTTATTGAGATATCCCAGTCTAGATCAAAGTGATGCACCATCCAACCCACCGACATCGCCATTCCTAAAGCCTCACCACTAGCAGGGCTAAGAAACAGCTGCAATCTGACCTTTAACTTAGTGTAACACTCCAGCAACAGAAAACTACACTTCACACACACAGAGCATCACAATATATGCAAATCTTCTTTGCCGCTTGTACTGTAGAAATGGTAAAGTCCTTGTGAGCTGCAGTTTGAAAACAGCCAGGAGTCTTTGAACTGGCATTTTCCATTGGTGTGGAGGTAAAGGGGGAATCAAGGCATGATGGTGCAGTGGCAGAATGTTAGTGGGATATTTGCTTGGATTATTCCAGAAATCAGATGTAGGGGAAAAAAAAGAGGAAAGAAAGAAAAGGCAGCTGGGGCTTGTGAGTGGGCACTGGTTGTAATGCAGCGCTGCATGTGTGCAGTGATCCAAAAACGGGAGGGATCGGATCAGGAAGAGAAATTAGAAGAGCTCCTCGCAAAGCTTTTCCTCTGGAAGCCTGAGGTTTGACAGAACCGTGCAATTTTTATACTTGTCAGAATGTGTACCAGATGCATGACATGTAAATTAAACTGGCAACAAAACACAGCCAGTGGGCAACGAAGCCAACTGAGGTCTGAAGTTACCCTAAAATATCTAAAAGTATTACCAGGGAATAGATTCTGAACGAGTGTGCCATTGTGGCTGCTGGAGGAGCTCTATTACTCTCTGTGAAAAAAATAAAAAATAACACATTTGCAGGGTTGAAATTCCTGCCTCACTTGTCTAACATTGCCAGTGGCAGCCGAAAAATCAATAACTCCAAAATAAGACTGCTGTTCCTCCAAATCCTCTATGATTACTCCCACGTCACCAATAACTACTGCAAACACTGTCCTTAGCCACACTGTCTTAGATAATCTGATATATAGTCCAAAATGACCCACAACTGAACATGAACTCTTGTTACAGACAGGTACATTACATAGAAGTGTCTCCTCTATTACCCTGATAACATGCTGAAACACAAATAGAACATAAGTAGAGTAAATTTAACAACTGTTTTCTATCTCTGGTTGACATTTGGCTTTTTAAAATCAGGGTCCCGGAGCAGAGCAGCTGCTTGGCCTTGACCCGAGCTGTTTTGGATACACCACATTGCGCAGGATTGAGGCGGGCGTGGTTTTCATCATGCATATGCTCGCTGGCAAAACCTCCACAGTGAAATTCTGGGAGGATTTTCTGCTGGCAGAGAGAGATGGCAGCAGTTCAAACAATATGGAAAAAAGTGCTCAACACCTTCTCATGATCAACACAACTCTACCTAAACTATATAACTTAAAAGAATATCGCACTCAGACACAACAAGTGATCAAATTCAGTGGTTTTAAGTGTATCATTTTGTGACAGTTGTTATAATTTAGCTTTTTCTCCCTGTGCTTGCTTTCTCCAGCGTTTCTCTTTGACACAGTTTTTATCTCAGAATGACTTTCTACATACTCAGAGAAGACACCTGAACTTTCGTTTCATCCGAGCGGTTGAAAAGATTTATAGCAAAATAGTAAAAGTAATAAAGTGGAATTTTTTCAGGTCACAAAAAGGTGAGTTGCAGCCATTACTCAAAAACCTGCCCTTTGTCCTTAATGGATTTCTTCCTGTGTGACTGCTGAACATGGAGGCAACAAGGCACGTCTTGAAAGAGGCCCCTGCTCTCTGCATCTCGAGCTCCGACAATAAAACCTGCTGTTTACATTTAAGTGGTGGATAGCAGTGTTTTTTTTTTTTTCTATTAAGCTTCAATGTGGCTGCACTGAAAATATCTCAGTGTCACATCACACGGTCCACAGTGGACCAGTTACCCACAACCAGACAAGAAAACAGGCTGAGTAACACAAGGTAGGACTGGACGATAAAACTATCACACTATTACTATTATTAACTAAAACAGACTATGTACGATATATTTTCAGGCACGATATAAATTCAGACAACACCGTTTATATATAGGATCATGTTGCTTACCAATGCAACCAGCGTGCATCCCTCTCTCCGGAGTCGCTGAAATCCGGAGCTTGGGCAGTGACTTGCGGCGTCAGAAACCAACGAAAAAAGGCGTCCTTTAACGTCAGCGTGACACAAGGCCAATTACTGTTACAGTTTAATGATAACCGGTGGCGTCAGGGGGAAATGCAACGGGACAAAGACAAAAGTTGTGGCGGTAAAAGTCCAAGTGGGACGGGCAGGAGGGGTGGTGGAGAGCAGTATTCACGTCCCATAAGACTCTAAAGCCAAACCCTGTTGTTTTTCCCTAAACCCAAACACTTCCTTCTGTTTCCTAAACCTAACGGTGTCTTTGTTGCCTAAACCCAACCAACTGGTGTCTGTTGTTGAAGGAAAACAAAAAGTTAATTCGTGGTGCTGTCCCGACATAATGCATTTATTTTGAAAGAGACTATTATGTTAAAACCTTAAATTTCCTGTGAAAATGGAAGTGTGTTTTGACGAGGTCGGAGTGACAATGTGTTGAATATGCAAAAGTAAGATTAACAGCCTAACTAAATAAAAAAGATTCAAATCATTTTCCAGCACGAGATTCATAGGAAGGCCATGGAAATCAACTTTTAACTCCCCCCACAAAGATTTTTAATTGTTCCAAACTAGAATAGATTTAAGCCTACTTGATACTTTTACACTCATGTTATAGTGTCCTGTGCTGCAAACCTTAAACCTCTGTATGTACAGCCCTGCTATTTATTTAATATAATTTTTAATTTACATGTTGTGCAGCTGCATATTTTCAAACAGGAGAATAAAATCCCTGTGTTTGCATTTTATTTTGATTGCAGCCTGTGTTGTGTTGTGACATCGACTTGCAACTGAACATGCAGCCCGCTCCGTAGAAAACACCAAGGCTATTTTTAGCTATTTATTTAGCTGGATTTTCTAATTAAAAAGATCAAATAAAGCACGTGGCAAAACAGACTAGATTAATGGAAAACATTTGTTGTTTCATTTGACACTGGTCCCTTTGTTATAGAATTCTTCCCTGTTTGTTTAACAAATCCTCTCAGAAATCAGCTTTTCACATACTTGTGAAATCTGAATGCTCACCGCCGCATTTGATTTCAGGAGTTCCTTATGCATTCATGCAGCCCCCTTTTCCAATTTTCAGGATAGGGAGCACATTAGCGTGATTAGCAGGTGGCCCCAAATGTTGATTAATGTGATTTCGTACGGGGAGATAATTCTGCCTGATGCCTAATATTTAGCTGATCCAAAAGACAATGGACATTAATTATCATCGTTACTAATGCTTCTGGCACGAAATGTTCTCATTACCTATTCCCATCCAATTTAACACCACGAAAGACGAAGAGAGAGAGAGAAAGATAGAGGGAGAGAAACATACAGATTTAGCAAGAGGAAATATAATGAGAAAGATCAGAAAGACAAACAGAAGTCAGATAGATACTTTCCCCCATTTCTCCATATTGTCTAAAATACTGACGTTATCAAATAATAAACAGGGTAGAATTATTGCACCCTCCACTGACATCAGCTCTGTGACTTGGTCTGGGATTTTTTAATGTTTCCAGCCGACACATATTAAAAATAGAACCCTGCAACATTATTTTAATATTCATTCATTCAGAGAAGACTAAAAGGCTAAAGCTACATGTCCTCACAAGTCAATGAAACATGTAGATCACATGGAAATCAGGGAGCAGCACTGGTCTTGTGCTGCAGCATGGAGCTTGTTAGCCCTCAAATTATAGGTCAGTATTATAAGAAAACATTTAGATCATTATCTATTTATAACATAATGCTAATTAGATGTTTACTGGGAATAATGCACGTAATAAGCTACTTTGACAAATAAGTATAAGTATTGTTAAATAATATGTTTAATTTTTTCACAAGAAAAGGCTTTGAGGATGAAAACGAACCAGTTGTGTTTGGCAAAGTAATTTCAGATAACTTCCACAAATCCAAAATAGTGCAGGACAGAGCCACTGCTGTTACTGTAACTCTGATACAGTGGTATATGGGACCAATGTTACACCAACTCTAATGTGGAATGACAAGCTTTAAAAGGCATAAAGACAGTCTGAAAAATATATTAGAGCTGTGTTTTATTCAAGCCAATATGTTAATAATGAAGCTACTTAAAAAGCAACTTATGCAACTTTTAAAATACCTTGAAATAACAACTATATATCTATATATATATATATATATATATATATATATATATATGTAGGTGGTGTTCTTCCTTGTAATAGGGAGAATGGTGTATGTATTGGGCCATTTAATTAAGGACCACTTGAACATATCTGAAATCTGGAATTATGTAGAGATCTGTTAATCATGTTTTTGTTTCTGACTGTGTGATTTAGCTTAGTTAGCTGATCCTATGCTATCTTGATGTGCCTTGCAGTGCACATGGAGTTGAAATGGGGCAGCAAAATGTGATGTTAAAATGGGTGTCAGACACTGATTAAAAGCATTTTTTTTTTGTCCAAATACAAACTTTAGATAACGCACAATAGAAATGTTTTTTGGCAAGTAGCAGACACACAGAAGCCCATGGAAACATTAACAAGCGCTTGAAGAACACCCTAACAGTGATTCGGCACTAGTGTAGCTGGTTACACCGCTTCATTACCGCTGGTAGCACGACAATAGCATCACGAGAACTAAATTATTGTTGATGTATATCACTGTCTTGTGCAGTATGTTTATGGTAGCTGTCAAATCCTTTCCAGTGGTCGTAAAGTAGCCTTGTCGTAAACATGTCATAAACAGGCTAAACCAGGAACAAAACCAGATGATGTTAAATTGAGTTTTTGTGATTCAGCTAGCTCATTTTCCCCAAATATTTATTTGAATAACCTACGAAATTCCATTCAGAGACCTGATAACTTTGGGCTACTAATAGTCAATTATTGTTAGCTAACATGTCCATAATGACGTATTAACATTCAAATGAAAGGCAACAGATCCAACACTGAAATGGCCCCAACTGTTGAGTCACCATAAATTATAAACAATACAAAATCTACAGATTACAGTGGTTGTGACCAGCAATCAAAGCGGTTTTGCCTCCTGAATGTGCGCATCCAATAATGTTTGTGAATAAGAAAACAAGTCTATACTGGATTTTTTGTTTTTGAATGATGATACAAAGGACACAAGCTCTTTGGATACTGAGTATGAGTCTTAGTAGAGCCTTATATGCGCACCACTTCAGCATGAAGAGAAATCTAAAGCTTGACTGACCTGTGATATTGCAAAGCTATAATTGGAGGGAGGGGTTGAATGAAGTGTTGATTGAACGCAACCTGGGCGTCTTGTTCCTGCTGGGGAAAGAACCTGAGCCACATTTGTCCATTATACTTGTAAAATACAAAAAGTGAAAGGCTTCAGGTAACAATCCTCATTTCCTGTTCACAGACGTGTTGCTTGGATCTGTTGGTCTCATACAGCCAGCACTGAGATTCTCAACAAGTCACCACTGAGAGAAATTTCAAACACTTATACCATTTCTTCTCTATGAAGGCTTCAATTTAGTAACTGATCGAGGACATATTCTCAGCCTGTACTACAAAACCTTTTGTCCTGTTGAAGTGAGATAACGATCCTTAGGCAGAGCTCAGAAACTGCCTCTCCTTGAGATGATAGAAGACCTGCGCAATGTCTCCCTATCCAGCATTCAATGGGAAAACAATAAACAAGCCTGGAGGGGGAGACGGAGAGATTGATAGGCGTGCAGTTCTGATCACTCAACCAACAGAAGCTCACTTTACCGGTTCTGTGCTTTATGCACATTTGTGTTTATGAAATTGCAATCGATTGTTTCAATTACATGCGCGGTTAGACCATGGCGCTGTCACAATTGATGTGCTACTCTGAGTCAACCTTTGTAAAAATCATTCAAGTTGGAAGTGGTGTAAAAAAACTTATTTTTCAGACTTTTTTTTTTCCCATCATATCACACTGTAGTCTGCAACACTGCAGCAATACAGACTCTGCATTGTACTATGTTGGTGTAAACAGAGAGAACAAAGCTTTAGTCATTGTCCTGACTCTCATCTGTGGACACAAGCTTTGTGTAGTGACCGTAAGGAAGAGATCATGAGTAGTGGAAGCTGAAATTAGGTTTCTCTGTAGGGTGGCCTGAGTATGGAGTTCAGTGATCTGAAAAGACTTTGGAGTCAAACCACCATTTCTCCACACTGAACAGAGACCCCTAGTGAATGCCGCATTTCCACTACATGCTTCAGATTGACGTGACTCGACTCACCTTTGGTACCAGGAAGTTTTGTCTGTTTGATTTTCCACAGAGAACAGTATTCCCTCAGTGTAGAGGGGATTCTCAGCTGAATGCCAAAGTAACGTCAAACTGCTGTGACATCTCTCCAACCCAACACTCGCTGAATCCTTTCATCAGCAACCAAATAGAGGAGTGTCGGCACATCGTCCATTGTACTGTGTAATTTATCGTGCAATTTTATGGGCTGCCATTTTTTTTTTTAAATTTTGTTTGAGTGAATAAAGCATTGAGGTTGCTATTGACGGTAGCTTGGCTTTTTAAAAATGGTGGCTTTGTTAAGGATGTCTTATGTTGCGCAAGCGACAATTCTAGAGACAATTCTCAGTGGTCTTCAGCGTTTTAACTTCAAATTCTCGTATCGGCTCAGCTCGCTTGGAACCTCGATCAAGTTGGTAACCCCCCAAAAAATACTAAGTACTTTTCACAACTTTGGCAAATGGAAAACCAAAAATGAGCGAGTTGAGTAGAGCTGTGCTGAATCATGTAGTGGAAATGCGGCATGAGACACCTGGAAAAAGTCTTTGTGGTCACCACCCCTCAATAAGGGGCGTTCTTACATGACTTTCTCGAGAGATTATATTTCTTAGAACAGTGGTTCCCAACTGATCCAGCCACAGGGTCCAGATTTCTCCTTAGTCATTAGTTCCAGGTCCCACAGTTTAATACGTTAAGGGTCATATTTGTGTTTGGCCATGTTGTGAAGCTAGTTTGCCGTCTCTGTCAAGAAGCTGTCGGTTAGTCACACACTCTACAGTAGAAAACAGCACTTCAATTAACAACTTTGCGCGACCAACCAGTTCAGAACCACTCTCATAGAAGTACTTTGGTACTGGTTGTATTTAGTACATGAACAAACAGACCTTTAACACCAAATCCTCAAGCTGAACTTAGTGAATCATTAACATCTTTGACTGAAGTAGCTTCGGCAGCATTGTTTCCTGAGCCATGATATACAGTATGTTACTTCCTGGTTAAATGCTCACTGAAAAACCACCAAAGCCACAGACAACAACCATGAGACTAATTAACTGTGGCTAGGTAGATGTTGCAGTGGTAACCTCCTACACGGTGCTTAAGAGCAACTGAACAAAACAGTTTGAAACAGCTACAGAGTGGTGAGCGACCAAAACGGTGTCTGAAAATCACAGCGTAATGGACGGTGATGCAATTGCTTACTTGAGTGTTTGGAGCCCCTCAGTATTTTAGGAACTATAGACAAACTGGATGAATCTGCAATGCACAAATTACATCTTAAGCAGAAGTTAAGCATTCATGCAGAGATTCATTTGTCTTTTATGCTGCATCTTGTACAAACCTGCATGATTTTTCCCGACATAGCCATGCACTTTCCAAACTTTAATGAAGCATTTAGCTGCCTCTTACTCATACCATGGCTGTGATGTGTAGATATTGTTGGCATTAAATGCTACACAATCTACAAAGTCACTGACATCAAATATTTCAAATCAAGAGGGAGAGTCAATTTAAATCTGCAAAGTGAGTCATAAATTTCTGCCTCTGCTTGGTACCTACTGTCCTCAAAACCTCAGTCCTTGAAAACAGAAGATAGTTACTGAAGCCCTGTCTGGAGTGAGCACCAAAAATAGATGGGTGGGGTTTTTTTCCGGCTGTGGATGATTAAGATTAAGTGTAATATGCTTTCTAAGTTTAAAGAGCCCTTGATGTCTGTGTTCCCAAATGCTGTTTTTGCCATTTTATTGCCCTCCACAGAGTGGTTGATGCCGTTTGGGTAAAACAGTGCCATCCCTCTGGAAATTAAGCTTGAAAAGACAAATGTTTAGTGTCGTCTCTTCCACCAGCGCTAAACTAAGTGCTGCTGCTTTTTGTGTGATTGCACTATTAAATGTAATCATTACAACCTGCAAAATGGCCGCAGAACTTCATATATAACAATAGAGAAAGGGTAAAGAGAAATCCATTCACTCATGATAAAAAAAATATTTATTTTGTGGTGTAGCTCCGTCAGGTAATCCTCTGTTAATTACTACCACTGCACCTGTGTTTAATTACTGTATACTGTAGATGGTTTGTGTGTGTGTGTGTGTGTGTGTGTGTGTGTGTGTGGGTGTGTGTGTGTGGGTGCGTGTGTGTTTGTTCCTGTTGTCATCTTTACAGCCCAGTCACTAGAAGAAAATGTTGGCATTGTTTCTGCATACCATGAATACGTACAGTTGCATGGAGTATCATGTCCTCCAGCAGACTGCTCCCAGAAGCAGGTATTTCAGGCCAAAACATTATCTTTTCCTAACCATAACCAGGTGGTTTTGGGGGCTAAACTGAACCCCATGCTAACCACAGCATTGTTGAAATGTAAAGTATCTGCGACACAATTATGTGCAAATCTAACATATCTGTCCGTTGCAAAAATGTACAATACTAACATTTTTTAAGGAAACTTGGTTGAATGTTAAATCATGTTAAATAAAAATAACAATACCAAGTTGGACTTCTTGTTTCATTACAGGAGCTGCAGAGACCTTTGAGGCAGTACCTGTAATTTAGAGCAATAAATTAAACTCCACTCAGCTAGAAAGCACCCCTGGTCCACCTTAATTTTCAGCATACGGTGAGGGCTGCTCTGTTGTCCTGTTTCTTTACATAGTTATAGTCCACAGAAAAAGACTTAAACATCACATGAGCCCCATGAGTACAATAAAAAAACTTACTGCCAAATCATTTGTCCTTTCCCACAGCATATAATCCACCCTCCCTCACCCAAAGTCACTTAATCTACTGAGGTAGCACTAAGGTGTTGATGGAAATTTCATTGACGGTACACAAATCCCTGGCCTCTAATCCCCATAATTCCAGCATATTGTATTGTCATTAACTACTCACTGGCTAGTAAATACAAATCCTTTCACCTTTCACTTTGCAGTCCATGGATAATTGCTGTATCCTGTACTCAGAAGCATTCCCATGGGGAGGACCGAGCAGTACCCAGGAAACAGGCGTAGTTGTGCTTGACACCGTAATATGGAGCTATAGTAAACCGGAGCTCACTTGGCAGTGAAAGGAAGGGGCTTGTACAGGTCTGCCATCGCTGACAGAGCAGACACAGTGGCTAATTAGACCTTTGCAACCTCCCAGTGGTGAAACACTTAAATGTGTGGTCTTTGAGTTGAAGCTCCAATCTTAAAGGCTGCTCCCTGGTGGAGCCAGAGCTTGGTGTTGTGGTTTATTTAACAAAATGGAGGATGGTTACTTGAGACTGAGGCTCCACCACTCTGACAGTTGAGAGGGATGTGAACATACAGCGTGCACTACAAACTAATGGATTATAAAATGTATGTTTGAAACAACTGGTATCCAAACTGTGTCTGTTGTCAATGGCAATAAACCAGCGTAAAGGACATTTCAAACAGAGATTGAGGCAGAAAAGAAACGAGCGATATTCTGCTCCATTAGATGTCCGCAACAACTTAAATAAAATTTACATTCTTGTCAGGTTACACCCTCTTATTGACTATTCGAGTAAAAGGAGGAGCACTCAGATGCAGTATTTCCCACGGGGCCCTCAAGGGATATCATCATGAACAATATGGGTTAATTAATTCTCTTGAGACTTGCTCTGGTCTATGATGACTATGAGATTTATGTCATAGCAAAGGCAGGCTGAAAAAAAAAGCATAGATACAGTAGGAGCAGCAACAGCAGAAGGAACATCAATGGAAGCAATGTAGATGAAACAAAATATAAAGGATCATCTCATTCAACAAAAGTCCAGTTAATACCAGTATTGTTCATTTTAATTAATATCACTACAGGCCTGCAGCTGGCATTGGTCTGCAATGCCGGCATCTTATTCCACACCACTCAGAGGTGCTGAGGGTGCTACAGCAACCCTGAAGTATATTATGTGTAATATTATTTTTTTCTGTCACGTACACCCACTCGTCCTGGTCCCTGTCACCTCCAGTATCTATTGTTTTAATTTTTGCGAGCAGCGCATGCTTTCCAAATGGTTTCCTGTAATATTTTGTAAAGTGTCTTGTAGTAATTTGTCTGTAGGCCTATTGATCTGTTATGGCAGGAAGGTTTGGACCAGATACAGACCGCCTCTCTAGCATGAACAAAATATAATTCAAATGCAGCTTTCAACCATCAGCAGCACTTCAGAAATATGGTTCTGTCACGAGTGACGACTCCTGTTGTCAGTGTGTTTATACTGATGACTAAAGGTGCCTACATTTCTTAACTATGCTGTCATATTGTTTTGCCGACAAATGTCATATGGCGCTGCTGTCAAGATGTAATCCACCGTGTTGCGAGGGTGTTATGGAAGTCTTTTGCACAAAACTGTATTGCTGTTGTTTTATTGACGAAATTGCATTGCATGAATAAAGTGAGCAAAACATATTGCACTTAAATATCATGACTCTTACATCAGAACAACAATGCAGCAGCCTCTAAAAAATTAAATAACACCCTCCCTGATTTGAATCTAACAGTATAAAAATTAAATGAAAATGTAAATATCCACAATGTTTCTATTATTTCTGTTTTAAATTATTAATGAATGCTTAAAAAAGGAAAAAGAGCATGGGACTCAGATGGTAAAAAGTTTCGTCTGGCAAAAGCACTATGATGCTATCAGTTCTTATTCAGCTTTTTAATGTGCTTTTCTCTGTTCTTGAGTAAATCAACCTGCAAATTTCAAATCTATTATCTAATTAACTAATGTTGGGAGCTTTTTTTCTTATTTATTGGAAACCTGCTGATTCAACTCAGAGTTAATCGTACTTACTTTTTGTTTATTTACCAACAATGCATTGCAATCTTCTGTATTACATCTCTAATGGATGATTTTTTTTTCTGTTCAGAACCTCCATGGCAACTGATGGAGCTCACGTCTTCCATCTGCTCAGTAGCATTAACGTCCATCTTAGTCATTCGGAAACATGCATTCCTAAAGCCATACTACCATGTTATATAGTATGCCAGGAAAAAGTATGTCCTAATACACAGTATGTCAAATGCAGTGTGCCAAAAATACCTGGATGTTCTACAACATCTGGTCCGATTTTGCAGTATGCAAGCCAGCATGCTTTTCTGGCTATTCTGACCCACAATCCTCTGCGCAGTGGACGATACGTCACATCGACTGAGATGAAAACAGATGACAGCTGTTTGACAGCTGATCAACAGCTGTCAGAAGTCCCAATGATGGATGACAGCGCATTAAAGTAACTGATGACCAGTCGAAAAGTTATAATAGGAATATTAATTGCTTAAGTGAATGCACCCATGCTTGAATCTTTTCTTCTACAACTGATTTTAATTGTGGTTAGAAAACAACAAACTGGTTATTAGCGCCACCATCAGGTCACCACTGTGTCTGGATGGACACTGTTTTGGTCCTCTTGGGTCACAGCAGGTTAAGACTCAAATCTGTCTCCGAAGGCTCAGACAAGGATTAAATAAAAATCTGGAAGATAAACACAGCTGTGTCGGAGAAATATGTTTTTTTCTTGTGCCTTTCTCTCCTGTCAATCACCTTCTGACCCCTTGGATTAATCTCTCAGCTCCTTGTGGGGATCCTGAACCCCAGGTTGGGAACGCCTGGTTTAGACTGTAGTTATAATGTACTTCATTAGAGCATTAGAGGCAAGGAGACCTACAGGACAAAACACATTAATGAATACACTGGGGTTCATTAATTTATTATCCCTTCATAAATGCAGTCATGAGTTCACATTAAAAGGTCCAGTGTGTAGGATCTAGGGGCATCTTTTAGTAGAAAATGTATATAATATTCATAACTGTATTTTCACTTGTGTATAACTGTCGTGTTTTCACTACCTGAGAATGAGCTGTTTATATCTACATACTGAACAGGTCCTCCTCCACTGAGTCCATGTGGTTTCTACAGTAGCAGAGAAGAAACAACCCAAACACTAGCTCTAGCTCTAGGTAGAGACAATCGGTCACTGTAGTTCTCCTACACGCTTGAGACACAGTTGAAGTGTCAGTTCTGTGACCTCACAGCTGGATTTCACTAAATCCTACAGTCTAGACCTTTAAGAGACTGTTCTCGTCCAAAATACGGCCACTGGTTGGTTTTTGTATGCTAAATGTAAGTAATCATCATTTTTATATTCCATAATCATTCTAAAATCATTTCATGTAAACCTTTACATCTTTCACATTTACTTTTATGTCTTTTAGTTGTTCACTGTGTCCTCACATAACTACTGTATCCTGAGCTGAACTGTATATGTACAGAGCTGAACTCCTCTCCAGTTGTCCTGGGGAGCCTAAAAGCTCTCCTGGCCTTGTAAGGATTGAGAAATATAGCATTTGCTTTCCTGGAGTGTCAGAAGTACCTTCTTAGGAGCTGTTTTACTATACTAATGGCCAAGCTGGTGTTTTATCTGGCAATGAGTGTTGGAACATAAGGGGGTTTCATATCACAAGCTCACTTAGATGGGGCTGTTTTGCATCGTCTGCATCTCGCATAAACATTGTTATACGTGCACGTACCAACAATCATACACATCCTTGTGCTAATGCTACACACCAACTCATCAGCTGATGAACACCCACACATTAGTTCTTCCTGTCAACCACATAGGCTGTTTCTGCAAGCAAAATGTACGATATTTTTGCTTTTTTGTTCGGTGGCGACCTCTACTGGCCAAAATAATTATTACTTGAGCAAAGGAGGAAGTACAGAGAGCGACAAAGTCCCCGAAGACAGGGCGGCAGGCAGGGAGGGGGGTGGATGGAAGCACTGGACTTTCATCCAGGAGACCAGTGTTTGTGTCTTGTATGAAACCAAACATCAATGTAGAGTTATTTCAACAACGTAACGTAGTTTGTCATGAGTGATTTCACATGACATGTGTGATGTATGTCAGAGGAGACAGTTAAGCCAAACTATCATCTTTGTTGTACGACTAACCAAGGAGTTACCACCAAGTTTTGGTGCAACTACAACTAATTCACAACGTTGCCCAATGTTTTAAGGGGCCTTTCACACTGGGCCCAGATCTGAGTACACTTGACCCAAAGTTTGTTTAATTTGTGTGAACACCATGTACCATACCGAGCCATGATAAGCCAATCTGTGCCTGAGTCCACTTGACAAGGTGGTCTCAAGTACAGTTCACATGTACACTGCTACAGTTTACATCAGTTGGGAACATGGTTTGCTATTTAACATGACTACAGGGAGTTTTTAACCAATTATGAAATGGTTTTCATTTAACACTGATGCCTCCATAGACCCAGATCTGGCTTTGCTAGCACCTTCAACCTGTGGTCATAGCCCTGACAGGAGGTGGAGAGCTCTGACATCAAGGGAGTGGAGAAGGGGGCAATCGTACTCACGCACTACAAATAAATCTTACCTAAAATGAAATTGCCTTAACACCAGAAAAGCAGTCATGTGTAAGCTGTTCTGTTGTCCACCAGTGGGTGTGCCAATTTTGGAAATGCTCCTGTGGATGGAATTGAACTTGCTTGCTAACCCCCGCCCCCTTTGTGATGGTCAGACAAGCTGTCACTGTTTGATGATCACATGGAGCCCACACTGTAACCAACTGCACTCCCTGAAGAAATATTTTGGAAAAATTAAAGAGTGATTCCAGAGAGCAGCAGACAGAGGGGTCTACAGTCTGTGTTTGAAGGATATATCCAGGATGTCAAATTGACTCAGCAGCAACAACAGGTTAAAAAGACAAAGATAGTTGGAAGCTAAAGCCAAACTATAGGCTACAGATAGGGAGACTTTGCTGATATTGAACCAGCTGTGTGGCATCGCAGTGTGTGCAAATGAACGGTGTTTGGCTTTGCCCCTGTGCCGCTGCCAGCACCCAGACCTCTGTGCCGAATGGGCAGGGATCTCCAGGGAAAGTCAAACAACATTAATCTGCGCACACTGCCATGACACACAGCTGGTTGAATATCAGCAAAGTTTCCCTGCTTCCCTTCACTGGTTCCTGTACAGCAGGGTCGGCCTTTTTTCACTGTTACAATCATTAACAAGCAAAAGCAGCATGTGTATACATTCAGTAGGTTATATCTTCAGTAGCTAGCTAGCTAGCCCTACACTTTTCAGGGTTTGATTTTGGTTTTGGAAGAGGGAAGAAACGTTTATCTTTTTCCAACCTCTCCAGGTAACGAGTATCATTAATACACGATGTGCCCCCGGCACAACATTTAGCTCCAAATCCACAAAACCAGCCTGAAAATGAAGGAAATGTGAAACGACAGCATTAGAGTCAATGGAGCACAGCTGTGTTGTTGTTGCTAATGCTACGTTGTGATTGGCCAGTCTGCGTCCTGAGGTAAGACTTGGCGAAGAGTCATTTCAGAGGCAGGAGCATACAACCTATGTGGTTGTATGGGCTGGAAGACTTGTTGGAGAATTTAAACCTAATATAAGAAGCAGTGACATTTTCCACATCCACTTCAACAAAATTACAGCAGCTCTCTAATCGATTCAGAATTGCATTCCAGCCCTCCATTAAACAGAATCAACATCAAACCATAACCTCACTGATGTGTGAAAACTGATTGGAAGAAAGTGCTTTTGATGTTTTTCAGCTCCGCGCAGATAACATCACAAACGATGATCCACCGGATAGAGTCTGAGTGAGACTGACTCCTGTAACTCAATATATGCAAATGTCAGCCAGGCAAGGTTCACTTGTAGCGATTATCCATGTACAAGATCTGTGATTAAGCCAGCACGGTGCAGTGTACATTGATTGAAAGAGCACATTTCCAACCGACCCCCTGTCTCTCCTTACGTTTTTTTTTTTTCCACTTTAAGCCCAGTCAGTGATTACTTCAGTAAATGTGGTGGTCATTTTTCCACAGTGCTTAAAGTGAGCGGACATCGCAGTCAGGAATTAAATAGATGTCTTATACCTAAACAGGAGCGTGTCTTGTACTCATCAACATTTAAATATCTAATAAATCTTCCATGAATGATAACTTGATGTTAAGTATAAGACAAAAAAAATATGCAATATTTCCGAACTTATTATCAGACCGAGTACACCTTCATGGTTTCATCATCATGTTATCTCATCAGATGTATCCCAAAGGTCTATTTAATCCTCTCTGGAAAATTGCTCTCATATCATTTAGGATATTAAGAAATTCCGGAGGGAAGAAAGTGTACGAATAGGAGACTTGTTGGTGTAATACTGCACACTTCCTTATATTATCCACCCTAGTGCGTATCTGATAAACTACCGAAATAATTGAGCTCTTGTTGCAACATTTTTAATTGAACAGAATCTGGTCTGTACATGTGTAACGACGTGAGCTGCATCACAAAAGTGCTTCAAAAATGAAATGATATTTTTTTAAAATCATGTTTGTTCACCTGCAAAAAATAATGATGTAAGTTTGTTTTATATCTTTATCTACTGGTCAAACACGATTGTGAAGCAATCCTGCCTCGACATGTTCCTGTGTGACAAGAGGGACTTGCCCAACATGAAACTGTGAGTGACATGCTGCTGGTCGGTATGTGCTTCACTTCACACTCATCTGCTCCTCCGATGATGGACAGCACACACACACATTCATCTCCACGGGGAGAGCTGTTTCAGGCATAGGCCATACAAGACATAAATGATCCACGGTGCCCGAGGAATACGTTACAGTGGGTTCATTCATTCATGTTGTCAGCGCTCTATCTTTGCTATTCTCTTTCTTTTCTCCTGCTGCCTCTCTGTAGGCACAGCCCGGCTTTGCTACACATTATTTTTAAATTCCTTATCATACATATAACACAAAGGGTAATCCCTGAGTCAAATCAACAAATACCATGGTGTGAGTTTATCGCAGATTAATAAACATGTTTTCATGATTTAGGGGAGCCGGTTCTCGTAACAACACCAGAGTGAATGTAATCGTTCAAGACTCCAGCGGAGACATTAATGCAGGAGAGCGTGTGCACACTTTGTAACATAATTAAAAGTTGTCCAGGGGTAGGGACTGCTGCAGGGTGCAATTACTCATAACTGCCAATGTGATAACATAAAAGTCTGCGGATCACTGTATTGTGCACAAATGCAGACACGTTTCAAATTAGGGAGACACTTTCTTTCACAGGTTGTCTGAATGTGTGTGTTGGAGTGGGACGTGTTTACACACACACATTCAGACGGAGGCAGTCCTCAAGCTGCCATCATGTGTGACCTGCCTGACACGAATTTGCTCTCTTTGACCAACACGGCCGACTCGAGGACCGCTCTGTCAAACAGGAGCAGTAACATCAAGTGCAGCACACCTCAGCGTCCCTGCTGCCACGCAAAAAGAAAAGTGACGTGTTCACTCTTGTTTCAAAATACCTGACAAGCTCACGTCTGTCTAACATTAAAGTCGAATCAATGAGGAGCCCACGAGAGGATAATCATATACAAAACCCTGCTGATTCCCAGAGCTGCCATGCTCTGCAAACACCTGCGCTTTCATGATATCCATTTTATGTTGCTGCAGATTTTTTAATGGGCCATTGATTTGGCAGACGCAAACGAAAACAAGGTGGAAATGCATTCTAAACAATTTATAATGTAGTTTTGAAGCCACTAAGCTTGTCTGGGTTGGATGCTGCATATAATTAATTCCTCATTGTTTGTGTAAGACAGGGTCATTGAGGTTAATTGAGTCTTACTTCAAAATTCTGGCTGGGAGCCACACGTGCAGCCTTTACTGTATATTCATTTTAATTAATATAAAAGGAGTAGGCAGCCAGCCTTGCCAAGCCTAATGATGGGCAAACGCTGTGTAAACAACAACAAAGGCTCGCCCTGTTCAACTGCCTGCGCAATATTAGCCGACATAGCGTCTAATCGTGCTGTGGCTGTCACCGCTGCTCCCTTTCCGTCACTGATAGATAGGCTACTCGAGTGAACTGAGTGGAGAGTGAAGATAACCTCCGAGGCAAAGCCGTGTGGGTACTGGCTGCGGAAGTATTTGCGAGGCATGTCATGATACCCGGGCCTCTCATTCCGCCTCACTTTGAAGCGCTGAACGAACTCTCTGGAGATAGTAAACACACTTTAAGGATGCTTCGCTGATGGCCTTCCTGTAGTTCTAAACTAAAAACCCATAATTATGTTTTTACACAAATTCACATTGTGAAAAACTTCCAGACCTGAGACTTTGCACGAGGCTCAGCACAGTCCAGCTCTCCAGGGGGAAATCAGCATCACTGTGTGAACGCAGCTTTATTAAGTTTAATAAAGAAACACACCAGTTCCCTGTGACATGATGTGTTGCAGCCATCCCTCACTCTTGCTCACTATATTTGACACAATCAACTAAAGGAATATAATGCAAACACCCTGTGCAGCTTCCTAAATGTGGAATATGGGTTTTGGAGGGTTGGTCTGACAACGAAAGATGCTGGTGTGCATTTTTTTTTTTTTTACTATTTTCAGACATGTTTAAAACAAAATTGAGAAATAATCAGCAGGTTCCTCGATCATGAAAATAATTGGTGGTTGCAGCAGCAGATACAGTATATCCATGCCTATTGTGTTTGTAAATGAGGTACCTCGGGTGTATCGAGAAATATTGATGTGTTTGCCCTTTCCACTCCTTCTCCTCACCTTCTGTATTACTGCATTATGTGTAGGATATTGCCGAGTGTCTGGATTTGTGATCGTGTTGTTGTTATTTTGGATTTTGTACACTGAATAAACTCAAGTGAGGTTTCGGCTTATTATGCTGTTGGTTCTTTGCGCTAGGAGCAGCCAAAAACTGAGAAAATGAAAGAATGGTGACTTTTACTAGAAGATGTATAGAAGCAATCACAACTACGGCAGCTGAAAAGGCTCAATGAGTGACAGTTAGGTAAACTGTCACATGTTGCTCTTAGTCAAAGTCAGATTTGATTATCATAAGGGGGGAAAAGATGAAAATAACAGGATATTTTGCAAAGCACAGTCTCATCACACAGACAGAGAAGGAATGCTGTGTAACACGACAATAAATGTGGATCTGTCTTTCATTTTAAATATGAAATTCAATCATAACTTGAGCAATTTAAGTTTGGCCTTGTTCACAGATGCTGTTAAGGACTTGAAATTAATGTTTTGAAGTGTCTTCTTTTCTTTTTTTCTTTTTTTTTTGGCATTTGATTGCTTTCATTTTATAGTTTGACAGGGCTGGGCGATACAAAGAAACTCAAATATCACAGTATTTTTTAACCAAATACCTCTATATTGATACTGTACGATATTGTAGGGTTGACTATTGGTGCCTTTACAAATATTTACACAATTACATTTTTGATCAATAATTATTGTAATGTGGATATAATGACTAAGTGGGTAAAGGTCGGCAGCGGAGATACCCGCACACCAATGCAACTAGGCAGGACAGTGCGATCACTGCGAAACAATGTCAGTTTATTTAGGACTTTTAAGTGGGTAAAGGCAAATCATAGATCAGCTAGAACAGTTCGATAAGCTCAGAAAATTATATCACTTTCTAACACTATCTCAGGTCTACGTCCAGAGGAGACTGTAACATCCAACAGCGCAGTTCTGCATTTACACAAACTGCCTTCTCTCGCTTTCAAGGAGTGGAACAGGCTTCCTGCCAACTTCAAAAACATCTCTGGTTATAATCGCTTCTGTCTTGAAGCTAAAAATGGCTACTATCTAACCAATCTTGTCAGCATTAACTTGAACCTGGTGACACTGTCTACGAATTCTAACGGGGCAAACATGGGGTATATCTAATGTGCAGACATCTAGGGGAAACTTCATTTTATTTCTTAATCGGATGTCTTGTAGTAACATTAGTGCTGTATAGAACTGTCTCTGTAACTTTTCTGTATCACATAAATTACCATTGTTGGTATTTCCAGTTGTAATTTCTCTAAGGACTCCGTATATTTTCTTACTGTCGCATTAACTGAGGGCTTATTTTATGGTCGCTGAGGTAATATGTGTTCATGTTTTTATATGTTGATGAATCTCACACTTTATTGTCCAGCAAGCACTTCGCTCTGGTCGCAGGTTTCGGCACCTTACTCATGTATTGTATTTTGTGAACTCGATACTGTTGATTGTATATGATGCTATGTTTGTCTTTGTTGGCATGATGCATTTTAGGTCTGTTTGTCTCATTGTGTTGATTGTTTTAATGTGTTTTAAGGACTACAGATGGATATTCTTATGAATGACTAATGTAAGTGCATATTGTCCTTTATAAACCAAATAAACTAAACTTTACTGAAATGCAGCCTTTAACACTGATGATATTCCGATATCCAAAATCTAACATGATATCTGCTCTCATATCACGATATCGATTTAATATAAATATATTGCTCAGCTCCATAGTCGGGGGTCGGGTCCAAAATTGGGTCACAAGTCCATTCCCGATGGACCTCAGGTGACTTGGCAATGTGTCAAATTTGTAAAAAACACACTTTATTTTGAAGTACAGTGAATATCCCGCACAGAGCTTTTGCTTTCAAGTGCCGTTTGCTGCTGCTGACTAAAGAGAAATCTGGACCCTATGACTAGACCAGTTGGAAACCACTGGCTGAAGTAAAATTTTTAAACTCATCATCAATGAATGTATGTACGTAATGAATGTACAGCAGGACTTTATTCATTTATTTTACCTTCATCATAACAAAAGTCCCACTGAGATAGGTAGCAAAATTACAACATATTAAAATAGAGCACAATATATAAAGTTCACCACCACCACCATGTTCTTTATGACACCCTTAAATTCATCAGTGGGTATAAAAGTTTCTTATTCCGTGCCCATGGTGCATAGTAGGAAAATGCTGTTTCCCCCAAATCTGTCAAAACCCGGCGTCCATTATTTCAGGTGTAAAAGTGTAGAGCTTCTGAATACATGCTACATATTTAACTGCAACATACTGTTGTGTGAAGCACCGAGAGCTCAGGAAATAAAGCAAAAACTTGCCCTCAATCTAAGGAACCAAAATATCCAAAGTGCGACAATGACTATGCAAATGACACGACCTCCGCACAGGACAAAAACAACATCCCGGCTGTGACTACGTCCTGATGACAGCCTGAGTGTAGGTCAGGACCAGTGATGCATACGGTGCGTGCAGGGGTCAAGTATAATCACAGAGAGTTTTAGGAGAAAATTAATCACTCCTTGATTGCACTCTATAGGTTCTCCAGCTGAAGTGTTCAAGTGTGATTTTAATTCCCCAGTTCACCTCCTTGACCTTAAAGGTCGGCTGACACATGAAGAACCAGTCACTTGAGAGCTGCACCACTGGATATTTGTCGTAGCGGGGCAACTGTTCTTTATTTGACAGGTTCGTATAAGTATCTTTGTAACCAGCGACATTCATCATGTTTTTTTATAGAAGCTTCTATTCACTTAAACTCCAAATATAGAAGTGTTGATTTAAAGGTCATAAAACAGCAGCTGTGATTTTATTTTTTATTTGTCTTTATATATGTGTAACAACTGCTTCAGAATTTTAAGCTGGCATGCAGTGGTTATTGAAGATAGATGACAGGGATGATAAAGATGATAACACTAATAATTCAATTGATAAATCAGGTTGGGTCAGGAATCTATTATTACTCTGTGCCTTTCTCATCTATAACCAGTGGCTGAACCCCGCTAGCAGTCATTTCCCATCTCACAGACTGTCTGGATGACTGATCAGGGTTGTGATTGTCTCCCCTCTTCCCGACACGCCACCGCTACATACGTCAGCAGCAGCACATACATCTTGAGCAGTCTCTAACTCCAAGCCAGAGCAGTATAGAGCCCCTGTAAACGTTGCAATCAGCGCCAGAATTGGGCCAATTCCTCATAACCTTGTCTGCACATGGCACCTTGCCTTGAATCATAAGAGCGTGCGGCTGTAGCAAGCGTTCAATCTGTCAGCGAAGCAGCTATATTGCCCCAGTACAGTTGAAGAGGGTAAATCGACATTTAATTATCTGTGTGCCCACAAAGCTGCATGGGCATTGTCAACCTGATGTAATGGAGTTTCCACAGACGCTGTCATGGCAGCAATGTATGAGCAGCAGCTATATGATATTGCGTCTTGGTGCTGTTCTGTGCCCGGGTGACAGCGGACAGGTGCTTTGAACACAGCTTTTTGAAATGTTTTATTTCTATGAAGACACAGGGCCTTCACAAAAGGAAGAAATATGAAATAGACATCGCAGGTGGACTTTATTCCACTCACAATGAAAACCCCAAATATGGAATATTTATTCCAAAACATCAAGCTTCTATGCCTTCAAACCTATTTTTGATTCGTCGCTATCTTTTCTTCCGAAGAGATCAATACGACTCCCTCATAGTTTGAAAAGTTGACTCTGTGGCCTTTTGATGAAACAATCATCTTTTCTTTTAACAAAGCTAAAGCTTCACCATCTAAAAAAGTGAATGCAATCAAAAAGACTTGGGGAAAAAAGGCATCTAATTTATAAGCACAGACTTAGACTTAGAAATGAGTTCCTATTGACCCATTGTTGAGGGGAGATGTTCGATCTTCAGCATTATGTTCAGTCTGGTGACTGGAGTTCTTTATGTTTCTCTTGAAGAGACAAACAAAATCAATGGTGAAAATGTTTCACATGATTCATTTTTGAGGCTCAATCGAACTGCAGCAATTTTTCCAAATAATTATGAACAATCTAACATCTTGGATTGCACATCTTCTCCAGCCAATCATAGGTGTGTAAGCAAGCAGTGAAAGACCCTGTGTGGAAATTGATTGTCCTCTTTCTCCTCTCTCACAATCTTCAAAAACCAAACAAAATGTGCTGATCAATCCAGTCAGCTAAGTACACCTCTTGTGAATGTCTCCAGCTTCACAATGGAGACTTGATGTTTCTGGAGCCATTAGTTATGACCAACTTGCCAGACAAGGCATTGATCGCCGGCCGCTTGTAAATGCAACAGCAATCATTTCACAGGGAAAAAATAGAGCTGACTGTGCTGTCGTGTATGGATGTGTGACCTGCTTAAAAAGTGTCAACCGCAATGACTTTTTAATTTACTCAAAGTGGAGTCTGGGCTGAGTTATTTTAGCAGTGGTTGGATGAATGGACCCCAGTGTCTGTAAGAGTCACTTGACACTTCTGTGCTTCTTTTCTGCGCCAACATGGCCTTGCACAGATATCATATAAACACAACCTTTACCAAAATACTACCATGTTTTATATCAATGGGTCATCCAATTTAAGTATGATGCTCATGCCCTTAAATTGGGAGTAAGTGTCAGAAGCGAGCGGTAACCTCCAGCACTGAAAAATGAAGCCAAAAACTGCAGTTCCTGTAATGACCACTTGAGGCTGGCTCCAGAAGTCAATCCCCACAGACCCTCATGTTAAAATACCTAAATTTACAGCCTTCTGCAAAAACAGTTTTGGTATCAAAGGCAAATTTCACCGTTTATGACAACTGTATGTGGGGGTGGTGCAAATCTTTTTTAGTATTCACCTGTTTGTGTGCTCTAAAGGCTTAAAGTTACGCATTATCAGGGGGTTACTGCTTTGAGTATGAGGAGTGTGCCATCCATTGACGAGCTGCAACCACAGTGATAAAGTTACATTAACATAATCATGGTGTAACCCCAGATTCACAGAGTGTAAGCATAGCCGTAGCTGTTGTCACTGCGGTCTCAGTTAATATAAGTTAAATGTAACTCTATTTGGTCACCTATAAAAATCTTGCTCTGTGTTTGGCTGTATTAAAAGACCCTCTAAGAAGTTGGATATTCAGTTTTTCTGGTAAATGCTTTTTGTTTAAATTATTTCAAGTTGCTTTTCGCAAGCTGAAATTGGGATAAACATTATCACAGTAAACCATAGCTGTAAATGCACCGTGCTGACCAAGCTAGCAGCCAGTGTTGGAGTTATCGCCATCATCTCATCCAAATAGGGTCACTTCAAGTGTCGGGCAGCAACATTACTTCTTCCAGTGACAAGTACTGTAACTAATTACTGATAAAATTTCAGTAACAGTATTACAGTTACCCCAAAACCAAACAACTCTTCACAACATTAAAAAATACATCACATCAGCTGACTCATTTTTGAAATCATTGTGCCGCGCAGGCACGTCACAAAGTATAATCAATTTAAGAATATCACTTTTATTTTGTGGGTAGGAAACAACAACTTGAAGCTCCAGGAAGTACACCCCACCAAAGGTGAGTCCTCCGTGGATGGTGGCTGCAGCCCTGCACTAGCTAAACAACCAAAATTGGATTTTAGTCATGGACAGCTGCAGCTACGAAGAAGTAATTCAGCTTGGTGGATGAAAATGTTGCTCAACGAATGACCGTCTCTCTTTCAGGCAGAGATTTGGGAAAATACTAGTCATGGGAAACCACAGGTAAAAAAGAAGATATCTAGCCTTAGCTACACTTACCAGCGATCACCCTGACATTCACACAGAGGCACACGTCTAAATTTTCAGGAGATACGCAATTACCAATTTTATGGAGTATAACAGAGAAATAATATACGAGTGGTGTAACAAATTGCTGTTTGCAGGGAGTAATAAGTACAGCAATATTATTAGTTTTGGCAAGTGTATCAAGTAATGAGTAATATATTACACTTTGAGAGTAACAGGCCCAACACTGGTCACCTCTGACTCCATAAATCCAAGATGGCGACGGCCAAAATGCCTAACTTGAGACTTTAAAACAAGACTTCACTGTGGGTAGGCTCATCTTTTTATACTGACCATGTTTAGATGTCTATGAGTTGTTATCATTTCCAACAAACAGACATGTCTCCTCTGAATTTGTCAAATAGTTTGATTTAACTGGTCAAATATTTCAAAAAAATTGCATGCATTTGAAAAATGAAAACTGATTTGTATAACAGACTTTTTAGTCCTGCTCCTCTCCTATGAATAACCCAACAACCCCTCATATTTATCGTGTGATCCTGTTTGGAGGGGGGCCGACCTCTAGACTGGGAACCACTGGACAACTACACATTATTCCATCAGTACAAATATTAATTAATAAAATAATGTGTCATATAATTATGCAGAATGAGTATTTTCAAAGTGCATTTAACTAATTTCTGTATTCTGTATTTCTTTTGGATGCAGGACTTCTATTTATATTGGACTATTTTTACATTGCTGTATTAGTACTTTCACCCGAGTACACTGATTTCAGATGGTGTATGCAACATAACAGAGATGACGTGTATGCGGTGACACCAGCACTGTTCTCGTCTCCTCTAATAATCCTCCTGGTTCCACTCCCTCCTGCTGCCACAGTGCATTTCTACTAGTTCTTGTAATGGCAGGAGACGTTGTAACATATGGCACTTCATACAGTGACAAGGAGTGACGGGGAGACAAAACTGATGGCTACATAAAGATTTAATGCCAACTCCTGTAAGAAACACAAACGATTCAAACCCAGTTTGCTTCAGCAGCGACTCCAGATGCAGAGATCTAAGCGAGCTACTACATCCCGTGCTTCCCTTTTCCTCTCTCTGTGTCACGGTGGGGGGAACTCTCCTGCTCCATGGGTCTGACTCCCTCCAGTTATCAGCCCAGGTGATTGAGAGCACAGACCGCCATCTCTCTATAGAGGGCACCCACAGACCCAGAATGTCTTGTTTGCTAGAGCTGTGTACATTTTGTATTTGAAAGAGCAGCAAGTCAATGAATCTCGATAATGCGAGAGCCGGGCCACATAACTCACGTTGATAGTCCTTACATTGTGCCAAGAGGCGATAAATCTGCTCGGGGAGACATGAATATGCAGTGGCAGTCAGTCTGGCTTGTTCTTGCTTGCATGCCCCCTGATGCAGTTTATTCCTCTCCCCCATTCCAAACAGAAAAATAAAACCAATGAGCCGCAGCACTATCTCATCAACAGTGTTCTATTAAGCACAAAGAAATGTAGCAGTGCATTTTTCAGAATATGCTTAAAAACGGCAAATCATTAGAGTAAAAAAAAAAATCCCATTTGTGGTGTTGGTTTATTAGGAATACAAAATCTAAAATATCCACTGTTATTATCATTATTTGTGATGCCAAATGAATCCATCTATCCATCTATCTATCTGCATATTAAAAATGTACTAGATGTAAAACATGATTAAAATTAAGTTTTGTAAGAGTTATAAATCCTACAGGGTGCAGCTTTCATCTCTCCAAACTTAATTCCATCCTTTTGATGATGCTACAAGTTTCACTTATCAGTTTTAGGCTAAATGAATAAAACATCCACTGCAATCTGTACCATACACAGGTAACCCAATACTTTGAGCCAGGCTTTACCTCCTCCACTGCAGTGCTGAGACAGACATGAGCAGCACTCACTCTGTGTGACTGTATATGTAACCTGCAGCTTGGATTTGACGGCTCTTTGTAAGGCATGAAAAATGGACGGCCAGATAGGCACCAAGCAGTTACGGAGGGTTTAATGTACTCATTGACACAGACAGAATGATTCAAATAACAGCGATAAGAAGCCTGCTTTGTCAGTGGCCCAATCCTCAGCTGACACTTATTTCCCTCGTGCTAATAATTTATCCCACTGTTCGCAAGCAGGCAGACGGGGGTTTCCTTTCTTGCTTGAGGCGAAGAAAAACAAAATGCAATTTCCATCTCAGTGCTGTAAATAAGAAAACATCGGCATCTCCATCACACATTTAAAACCACACAAACCCTATCACATTATATAAAATATGAAATTAACCGATATGCAGCATGTGTACACAACAAGTGGTAAAGTAGAGAACCGGGTCATTATTCGGGTCCCTCTCACCTTCATAAAATACTTCTTGGACATAGTTGACAAGTATGCGTAACGACGCGTGCCTCTAGTGGCACCGTGCAAGGAGGGTCGTCAGACGCACGCAGATGCACGGCTTTCTGCACTGCCTTTCCATCCAGCACAAACTACAAGCTTTTTTTTAACGCACACTGTGTAACAAAGAGCCTTTTTGAACACATTTGGACCTTCTTCAATAACCAGCCTCGTGCCATCACCGTGCGCAACTGGAGGGGAGCGTCGCGGAGCGGAGCGGCTTCCCCACCTTCACAAAGTACCTCTGTGTTACATGAACTGTTTCACGACTGGGATTGAGCGGACTGGAGTGATTAAACTGCAGAAAGCCTTTTTTGAACGTGTGAAGTGCGCTGATATCCCTGAGCACTCATCGCGTGACGCTTTTCTGTGTTTGTGTTTCGGGGCGACAGGATCGTTCGAGGCGACCCAAAGTTCCGCAGGCGCAGTTCTCCTCCTCCACAGCGGTGCGGGAGTCCGGCTCGGCTGTTGCCGTGGCACTTGCCAGTAGACAGATAGCATCGGCGGTAGGAGGGGATACAGAGACTCCTGCAGGCTAATTGTAGCAGCCTGCGTTCGCAGGTGTACCACTGATCCGCCTGTGAGGGACTGGGGGGCTTCATCCTGATCGAGCCGCTCTCAGACTTGTGAGTAACAGGAAGAATAAAAAAAAAAACCTGAGAGAATGTTGCACCAAGTACAATGAGCGCAAATTTGTCGCAGACACCCAAATCCATATATGCTCCGTCGAATTCAGTTTTGATGAGCAATTCTGAGTCGTCTTTGGAATTTTAAAAAGTGGATCCCGCGACTTTACAACAATGCGAAATACTTGGCTGTCTCCCCGGAGTGCGATTTGGGAATACTGGACATCGCTGATTGCATGTCTCTTTTGGATTCACTACTCTAACGGGATGCCTCATGTTATTCGAATAGGTAAGTTGCCCACATTTACATCAACACACACACGCGCACACACACACACACATTTGTATTATAACCTTGAAAGTTGCTCCCTATCCGCGCTCGTCACGGTGCGGGTCCTCGCCCGTGCGTTCGCAGCGGCAGCGGGGAGTTTTAGGAGTAAATGAGCAGTCCCCTCCATTTACTCGCCTCACTCGGGTCGTGTGTGGATTTTCATTTGACTTAAAATAGGGGCACGCAGTGAGCAACAAGAGAGCTGAGCATTATCGCAGACGATTGCCTGTAAAATTGAGGATGCCTTCTCCACTCAGAGAGCATGCGATGAAATATAGTGGGTTAGTGTGACCTCTATGCACTCTGCTTTGTCTGTTCCATTTTCTGCAGCCAGCATGTTGAGTCACCAGCTAAAATCAGGCTCATTGCCATGCCTGCTGGGACCAAGTTTTAGCATTTAAGGACAGTCTGCTAAATTAAAAGCTACAGTGCCACATTAAAAAATACAGCATGAGAAAGTTTCAAACAATAATTTATTCATGATGGATGAGTTTGGTCTTATATTATACACAAAGTGCACACAATCAAAGTTAAATACAGAGTCCTCCCTGCTGATATCTCTCTCTCTCTCTCTCACACACACACACACACACACACACACACGTGAGACAAAAAGCAGAAGCAGCTCTCTGTGCAGCCGTTGTCTTTTTCCCAATCACTCACTGAGGAACAATGTGAGAATTGTCATTCGGAGCCTGGCGATGCGATGAAACATTTTGCGCCGCCAAGAGACAGGAGCTGAATGAAGATCAATACGGTTTTTGTCACGAGGCAAATCGTTTTTGACATTTGGCGGAGTGCCATGCAGGACAATTACTCAAAAAATGGCATTGGCCCACATTAACATAGCACTACAAGAGCCGGGGTGCAGGCAGGCAGGCAGGCAGGCAGTGAGAGCATCTTATAACATGGAGATTTTTATTTTGTCTTGGAGGTAGAAATGATGGAAATGTTATAAAATTGCATATTCTATATTTCGGCTCTCTAACAGAGGTAAATGGCCTGTTCAGAGCAGCTGTCTTCAGTGTGGCTTACCTGCAAATCACCACTCTGGTTCTGCAATACAATTCCTGTCAGGCTCAGTGGGAGGTCACTGAGCTACATTTATTCAAATTAAAGTTATTAGACTTTAACAGGGTGAAGTATGGCTGCATTTTACAGCTCTATAAACCTGAGTGAACGCTGTCAAGCCTTCTTTGTATTTAATGCAAATAAAATAAGGGGGAGATTCAACAGAAAGAGAATAAAGTGCAGGACTGTAGAGGAGCGTTTGGTGCTGAGCATCATAAGCAGCTGTCGGGCAGGCCCAGGATGTCCCTGTGATTGACTGCTGCACTCTGAAGAGCCATGACTCCTCTGACATCGCCGCGTATGGACTTTGGTGATGTCTCAGAAAGCGCATAAATCCCTTAAATCTCTCTTTCTACTGATGTGAACTGAAATCATTTGGTCAAAGGAACATTTTTTTCCCCCCCGTGTTTTAACTGTGGCAGCAACTCAAATGAAGACCTGAAATAGACTTGACAGGCTTTGTTTTTAAAAATGTCAAAGTGCTGAGACAAATTTACCTTGAAATGTGCTACAGTCGCACTATTGCTTTTTATAGAATCTATCATTGCTCGCGGTGCAGGAGCAGTTTGTGTTGTTTTTTTTTTTTTCCTTGTGTGTTCCTAAGATTGTATTTTGACAAGCTGAAGAGAGGGGACATGCGAGAGAAGGTTGCTGAATTTGCCTCAATGCCAAAAGAATTTTTTTTTTATAAAGGCTCATGTTTTTATCTGATCTTTAAAAGCATACAACGGCCACGTGTGCATCCATTTTGTCCACTTAAAAAATAGGCCCGGGTGGAAATAACAAAAAATACGTAGTAATATTTCACATAATTGCATTCATACAATTTTATCTGTTTTATTAGTGGATAAGCTGGAGGGTGTGCATAAAATATGCACTGTGTGTATTATTGCACACATACTGGTGGTGTTTCCTGTTTGAGGATGTTCACAGTCTGTTGACTCGTTTAGGGATGAGCGCCTTTTTGAGTGGGTGTATAGTGGACCTTTTTGTCTCCCCCCCCTTTATTTTTTAAATTTGGTACTTGGTGTGCAAGTGTGCGTGCGCTCTGTGTCACAGCCGCCCTGCGAAAACCAACACAGGGCTATCTTTCAGTCAGCGCACGGCGGCCAACGTTGCTCCTCAGCACTGGTTACCAACACAAACAAACCAGTGAAAATCATCGAGGTGGGCGGTGGTATTTGAGCATGGCGCTCTCTGTCTGTGTCTGTGTCTGCTCCTGGTTAGGTGGCCTGTGCAGTTTCTCCAAGCACACCATCTGGGTAATGGTGGGCATCCAAGGTAGAGTTGTTGCCATTGATTTTAGTGCTTTTACAGTGCGCTGCTCTAAGTTGAGGCCAGATGGTCGCTCTGTCTCGTTCTGCAGCGTCTATTTGTTGGAGGGAATAAAAGACTGCTCCTCCTGTATTTGTCCACTTACACGCTGTGCTTCTCTTTAGTCTCCCTCTGCCTGCCTTTCGTAAATTTCCCTCCATCCTGACATGTTTTGCAACCTCTCATCTCATCTAGGAACCATTTCGGTAGATAATGCAATGTTGTTATAATAAAGACCAAAGTGCTGGAGGGTGTAATTTTTCTCTCAGTTGCTAGCATGTGTCTGTAGATAATTTGTACGTTTGCCAGCATGGAATAAGACGCACAGCACTGATTATTTCGTTGAATATGATTGTTGCTTTTCATTGCTTTGTTCTGTAACCTCAGTGTGCAGCACTCTATCTGCACAATTGATTTATTTCCACACATGCATTGCTTTCTTCTCCATCAGACGGGGATTGCCCAGTTCTGATCAGTTGAAAATGTATTCACGGCGTACATTGATTGATAAAGCGTACAGTAATGACAGATTATTGTACACTGTCTCTTTCAGCTGTGGATTGATGAAACTAATTCATCATTTGTTGTCTCTTTTTTCTCTCGGTGAGGTTATTCACTGCCTGACAGGGATTTATTGAATAATCAATTACTTTATCTACCTAATACTTAAAGCACTTAATCAGTGCCAGTTAATCAATTTCCCTCATGATTTCATGTTGATTTCATTTCCTTAGCTCCTCGCTCTGCCCTGACAACACCTGGTCACATGCATTTTTCATTCAGCCTCCCCTAAAATGCTTTGGGCAGCCATGACTGCAGACTTAATTATTGTGTGTGAAACAGCCCGAACATTTAAATGTAAGCAGACAAATGTGCGGCACTCGAAGCTGTATGCAGTGTGACCACTCATAAGCTTCAGTGGGATAAATCGGGTTTGTGGTCACCACTTTGGCTGAAGTCTGCAAACACAGAGCCACTTCAGAGGCTTGTCTTTATCCCCGCACCAGCGGCGGAGAGAGACTGAGAAGTTTTCATGTGATTAACTCTTCAAGCGAGCTATAGAGAGAGTGCACTCTCCACTCGCATGCTCCCCGAGATCCTCCTCGCCGGGGTTTGTGCAAATGTCTCATCTGAAATGACTCAGACATATTTCAAGAGACCGCGAAAAGCTGTAATGGTACTTTGCAATTCTGCTTTTAACAAAGTCAAACCCAAAGGGCTGCTTGTATAGAGAATTACCCACAGGAGGATGGTATGGCTGGCAAAGAGAGGGAGGAGAAGGACATGAAAAAAAAAGTGTTTGGTGATGAAAAAGAACAATGGGGAGATGTTGCATCAAAAGTTGTATCAAATTAAGATGGCCATCAGTTGCTGAGTGGAAATGAATATTTCATTTTCATCTAAATTTAATCTCTCCCTAGACAGAGAGAGGAAGCAGGGAGAAGCCTGCTGGTGGAGGCTTGGGGCTGGGGAGTTGTCGTGGTGAATATGAACAAAGGCTGGTAGAGGTCACAGAAGAATTGGATACAGGGAGAAGCTTCTTTGATGTGTAATTCCATTATCTGTTCGCGAAAGCAGAGATTGAAGGGGGAGGAATACAACGGTTGTTTTACCTGCGCTTACACACTCCCTCTTCATCCACTTGTATAAACATGGACGGATAAATGAACTGCAAAAGAAATGGCAGGGGCCTCTTTTCCGCCTCTCCTAGTCTTGGGCATCTGTATCTTACCTTCCACACACACACACACACACACACTCTATATAAAGCCATACTCCATCCACAACATTTTCCCAAACATATGTCTGGTCTCACTGGGCCTCTTGTACACAATCCAATTCCATTCTCTCTGTCAGCACACTCGCGGCTCGTCATTAGCTTCAATCTCGCTGATGAGAAACGGCAGATGTTCGTTTTGTTGAGCAGAGGGCCCGTCTCTGAACGCGCTGTCTTCTGTACTCGCCTGTGATCCTGTTTAGACGCCTTAGAAAGGAACATTCTACTTCCACAAACAAATATGTGCTCCAGGCGAGCTATAGTCTGTCTTTTCCGGAGCGCAGCGCCTGTTTTTAAGACGGTAAAGCCAGTCAACATGTATTAAACGCACTGTGTGAGTGCAAGTCAAAATACATTAAATAAACAGTGTGCTTCACGTCTGAGACGAGGTTTAATAAATGTGTAACGCTCTGAAAATGTGCTCATAATGTGTCCGATCACTAACACTAACAAGACTTAACTGCGTCAAGGAAGTGCAGGTACTTAGCTTCTTGTTCAGTCACACATAATAATGATCATCCAATAATCCAAGCCACTAGAGGCTAATAGAGCGACTCTACCAACCAGTAAGATAATCCTGTGACACAGCAGGGCCTCATCTAGCCCCAGCTAGCTTAGCCTAGCCGCTGCTAACACACCAGATGGTGTTTTCATATCGTACTACAAAGTGGGTGCTCTGCAGTGAAAGGTCTGCTGCAAGCATATGCTTCTGATGCCGATTGAAATAAATAAAGGGCCGAGTTCCTTATGGCTATACATTTCATCTTTTTCATTCAAAACATGAGGACATCACTTTGTTGTCATAAAGATGGGAGATATTTTACAGACAGTGTTTCATCGGTTGTTATTTGTAATCACTTGGGGATGGAGCAGGAGCTTAAAGAGTCAGTGTGCCCAGATTACAAAACGGTCCTTCTCATTGATCCGTGGCGCTAAACCCATGCACGTAGTTTTGCTTTCATAAGCTTTGGTGTTGAGATATCGCTTCTATCGTGTCTACTTCCACCCGAGGTCAATGCAGGTGAATGGCATTTTGTTTGTGGGGCTCACAGCATTGAAAATTTACATGTCAGCCATTTTAGTTTTACTCTAGATAATCACTATATCGCACTTTAAACAGTTTTCACTGGGACTATTTCCTTGCAAAAAAGAAGTCCAAATAAATACACTGATTATCCAGAGTAACCTGGACATTGTTTCTACATGACACAATGCTATTAGATTTTCTTAAAATGCCATTTTTCAATGCTGTGAGCACCAAGAGCAAAACTCCTTATGCTGCCTCTGTATTGGGATGTGCCAGAAATCTTATACATAGACAATACAATCTTTTTAGCACTTGAAAAAAAAAACACAAGGCCAACAAAGTGCTTCACAGGATTCAAATAAGAGAATGTAGTGAGACCAAAACAACAAGTAAACTAGAAGGGTGCTCAGAGAGTGCGGACCTCAAAAAAGGCCAAATGCCTAAGGTTAAAGAAAGTGAAAAATAATCTGTGTATCCCGTCCTGTGATTGGGATCCACACCGCTCTGCCTCAGGCCGTGCTGCACCCTCCCAACAAGTCTCACAAAAATCACGTCAGTAGTTTTTCTATAATCATGCTGATAGACAAAAAAACAACATACCAAACTGGAAACATTACCTTCTTGGCAGAGGTCATTACAACAGGCAAAATAATAAGGTTATAAAATCAATACAGGAAACATCTGATGAAAGTAGCAAAGGGAAAGGACGAAACAATAATGAAATACACAGAACAGAACTTAATTAAAAGCCAAGAGGTAAACGAGAGTAACAAGGAAGAAACCACTTGAGATTGCTCTGAGAAGAAATTGTAGTGCTGGCTTGTTGGTTGAAGAGCTGAGGTCAGATGGTTGAGGTAAAGGCCATGGAGATGTTTTTAGAACAGTGAAAGAAAAATCCTAAAATATATTCCAAAAGACAAAGGATATCTCAACACCTGAGGCAATAGAACAAAAAATTCTGCATGGCTCAGTACTAGAACTGAGCTGGATACTCAGATGAAATGAGTATTGGGTACTGATCATAAAATAAACAAAACAAAACTTGATATTATATGTATAATACACTTATGATATCGTGCCAATAATCCAGCGCCTCTTAAGTCAAGTTAAGCCAGTCTCACTTTGTCTTTCACTTCACCTGCTTACACACATATTTTGAGTGTAATTAATTCACCAAATAAAGAGACAAAACGCACAACAAACAAAGTTAAAGATGAATTTGACTGATAGCATTATTATTTATATTTTTATTTTCAAATGTTCTGTGATAATATTGTTATCGTAATATGATATAGTGTCAGCCCTAAATGAGTAGCTGTATTTAATCTTTTGCTACTGCTGAAATCAAAGATCTGCAGCTGAACAGTGAGGCTTATCTGGAAATATTTTTTCCAATAAAAAAAATATTTTGATCAAGATATATAAATTTTAGGGTCAAAATGTGAATTTAACAACTGAAAATAACTACTTCCTGGTTAATCTCCGCCCGCCCACTTCCGGTTGAAACCCCGCCCATTTAAGTACAGATGCAGATAGTTTCGTTGGTTGAACAGATACAGATAATGGTGTCCTCACTCATCCTGACTCGATACCATTAGAGTAAGATTTTTTTTTTTTGTCATTTGGCTGAAGTGACCCTTTAAACACCTGCACACAGCTCCACATGGAAACGTCCGTCAAAAACAACAGCCTGATTGATCTGGTCCGCAATCTGCCCGAGTCCCCCCCCCGCAGGCCCCTCAGGGACTCAATGTCATTATAGCAGGACGTGTGCTTTTTTGGATTTGACAGCGTTTTGAAATTCATGGCATGTCAATGTTGGCCATTTCCCTGTGAATGTTTCTATACCAAGGCAATGAATCAAATTTCATGCTCTAGCCATTTGTCTTTATTATGTGCCCTTGTCCTTTCTATTTGACTCTCCCATCTCAGCCCTCCTCGGGGCTCGGCTGGAAAAAGTCGAATAACATCAAAACAGTTTGAACAATGCTTGATCACGGGGCATTTCGCTCTCAGGGTCATGCTAGCAATATAACATAGTTAATTAGAGTGATCTTGTTGGAGGTAATTTGGTGATTATTTTTTTGCATTTCAGCACGGGGAGCAATTTGTCTTCACTTTTCCAGACACACTGTATATGCTGGCAAGAGGCAGGCGCGCGCGCACACACACGGCGGCATGGGCGCACAGAGAGCTGCAGCAGAAGAGACAGAGGGGAGGGAGAAAGAGCGAGGGTGGTTACATAGATGAAGCTAGGGGACTCTTATTTAGCTTGTTAATTAGCTTGAACCTTTTGATCCCAATTTTAAAACCCGCCACGTTGCAATGCTGGCGCCTTTTGTGTGTTGCCCCAAGCCAGATAAAACTAAGCTTTATTCCTGTGCCTTTCAAACACCATGGCATTCACCGGAGCAGCATTAGCTTTGCTCTCCCTCCCTGCGTTAGCGTCGTCCTTATCTATTCCCAGACGCTCTGTGTAAACTTGGTCACCTCTGACATCGCGGTAGCATACTGTTACGCACCTGCATTACAATAACAGGACCTTTTCTTCTCACTGCTTTAAAGCAATCAAGGATTGACAGTGGAGGTATCAGCAGCAATGCACAGGTTTAAATCCTATTTAACTTGGGCTAAGGACAATGAATGGAGGATGACACTGTTTCATTCTGCCCTTTTAATCAAGCTCTCATTGTTATAAATGTCAGGTCTTGGTTGTGTGATTCCCTCAGAATTGCTGTCCCATGACTGTAGGGAGATGTGTGCTCATGAGCGTGTGTGTTTAGGAGAGACGGAGAGAGAGAAAGAGGGGAAGTGTGAGTATGTGCATGACAAGGGGATGTATAAGGAGAGCTGGCATAGAATCCCTGGAGCGTAGGGGTAGAGCAGGAGTTACTAATCAACTGTGAGAGAGTAGGCTAGAGAAGACTCACCCTCTATTTTCCCCCCGGAGAGGAAGAGAAGGAACAGATAAGACAAACCTCTTCAGGCCAAAACCACTACAAATGAATGACTATCACCAAAAATATCAGGGAGGGGAAACAGAGATCCTTTCCTCCACTTTCTACCTCACACATCTTTTTTTTTCCCCTCCTCCTCTCCGTCTCTTCTTATCCCGCCGGTAACAAGTGTGAGGACGACCGCAGGAAGTGCATAAGACTCGGGGGTTACCTCTCTAGCCCCTGTGCTCATCCCCCCACTGATGGATAGCCAGGAGGTTGAAAGCCAATGTCAATTTAGTTAACACAGCCAATACCCAGAAGATTTCACTCAGCACTCGCAGTGTGTGTGCAGGCAAGACGATCTGGGATGGTCTCTCCTGTCTCAGCGAATGTTTTACCGGCTGCCGATCTACTGTCCAGGTCGCCCCCGGAGAGCAGTGCGGTTAACCGCAAAACGTTCCCCCGTGACTCATCTGAGGACAGCTTGTCTGCATGTGACCAGCCTCAGATATATGGAACAAGACAGAGATTATCATTGACAGGCAAGGCGAGAGGAGGGAGAGGAGATTGTGGGCGGTTTGAGGCTGGCGGTACATTTTAGTAAAGCTATTAGTGATGCTTGTATGAATTAGAGTCTTTAATGTAAAGCCAGGGAATGCAGTAAGTTAACTGTCCTGCAGGTTCGGATGATGTTTGAGGATTAGCGATGGCTGTCATAGTAACCAAAGCTCACGTAGTTGGCAAAGTAGACTATGATTGGTGGAGATTATGGCGTGTGATTATTCATCTAACCAGAATTTCTTTCTTTTTTTTTTTTTTTTTTTTGTGAAATCAGTTCTCTATTGCAGAGTTAATGAAAAATTAGGCCTCTGATTGTCTTGTTCCTAAATCATGTTTTAATGTTCTCTCAGTGATCAGTTTGTTGTTTTGTCGCTGCATCCAATTAATTTTATTAAAATAGTTTCTTATCATTTATAAGCAACCATTTTAATGCCTTTAACCATTAAGTACAGTATATCTTTGATATTCATACAACAGGCTTATATACTGTGGGTGTCTTTGTACTCACAGTATGCTTTTCACTCCCTCCTTTTCCCTTTCCTCCATAGTACTCTCCACGTTACCTATCAAAATTCAAAAAAGGGACAAAAAGAAAATGCAACTCTGTATATAATCCCCCCTTTTTAACCCCTCAACCCCAACGTTGTGTTTCTCCTCATCCAGAGAAATAAAGGCGAGTTAAATTTGTGAAAGCTGGCTAATTTCTGTATAAAACCTGGCAGAATACAAGCTACGCTCCTAATTGCTTTTCACCAAGAGTGAAAATAACACCATGAAATTTGCCCGCGCCAAAATAATCTGCAATCAGCAAGTATTATCTGGTTTGATGAAAAGGATCAATTGAAGTAATGCTGCAATAATCGTATGCAAATTTAATGAGACATCTGCAGTGTATTAGGCTGATTATTTTCATTGGTAAAGCAAACAATGCATGTCCGTCTTGCCTCCCATTTTAGTCAGAGATGCGATAAAACAACATAAATATAATATGCTGTCTTTACAAACACAGTTGCTGTTATTTTTAATATGCAGGATATGTAGTGTCTTTATCAATAAACTGTGGAAGAGTGTGTGTGTGTCTTTGCAAAACCTGAGCCTCATCTCTTGTTATAGACGTTACATGTAATTTTAGGCGACACCAAAATGGAAAACAAAGTAACTGTGAGTCCAAACATGAAAAAGTAGAATAATTCTTTGCTGTAATAACGTGTGTAGACTTACTATATCTATGGAAAAATAATGTAGAGTGCAACAGAGTTGAGAAATGTCAATATTCTAAATGTCTTGAAAGGTCAATTAGAAATGTCACAAACTGTATGTAAGTGGGAGCAAGGGTTCTAATGGTGGCAAATATGGACATCTATAACCATCATGATGCCATTATACCTCTCGATAACATTTCTACTGTGCACAAACGATGCAGCTTTTAATTCAAATCCACTTCACAGTACAGATTCTGTTTGAACAACCACATTGCTAATCATGCTCCTCCTCTACATGTGCCTTTTCCACTGCATTTTGCATTTATACCAAGGAGCTTTTGTTAGCCTGATTGGTAGTTGGAGAAATTTATAACCATCAGAACATTGACCACATTTAAAATAATTGGCATCATGCTGGCATCACAGAATTAATGTTCACTTAATGTCCTGCTCAGCCTCCCTCTGCACTGTTCACATATGGATCGGCTGTCTGCCAGAGGGGTAATTACTTCAAATGTGGTTAGGACCGTTCCTATTGTAGAACTGTAGTACTGGAGAACACAGCCCTACAATCCGCAGTGCGAGTGAGCAATCTCTTAATGAAGCAATTTAAGAAAGGGCTGAAATGATCAGTCAAATAATCGATTAGTCAGTCAAGAGAAAATCTATTTTTAAGTCATTAATTCAGTAAAAACACAGCTGATTGCTACAGTGTCATTCGTATTATCGTTCATATCATCATAAATTCAATACTCTTCTGTAGGGATGCACCAGTTGTGAAATTCTAGGCAGAGCCAATATTTAGCTGATACTGATGTTTTTTGTTGTATATGTTGTTTTTGTTGTTATTTATTTCCTCTTTTGTGCCAGGGAAACAAAGAAATCGTCATTATATTTAAAAAAAAAAAAAAAGAACTATTTTAAAGTAATTCAGTCCTTCATTATACTACCTTTGAATGAGCACTTGACCATACAAATTTATGATGCCTTAAATGCCTCAGAAGCCTTTTTTGCTATATATAAGCTATGTATATATATACATATTGTTTTTTTCTCCCTGCTTCTTTTCCGTTGTGGAATATGTATTAGAGTTGCTCTGATTATTCTGTTAATTGCTGTGCATGGACATGAGCGAAAGAAATTTAGAAAATGAAATGAAATGAAAATATCCTAATTCTCTAATATCTATTTTTTATTGCTGTGAAAACATCTACAAATTCCTCCTTTAAAACACTGTATAAATTCAAGTTTCTTGTCAAAAACTAAATTTTACAGGATTATATTATATTCAAGATAACGTTAGAATTTACCTTCGACTGGTAGCAATTTTTACATAACAAACCTTGAAAGTATCATAAAATAACTTGCAAACTTCATGAACTGTTAGTTGCGGCCACCAGCTGCTAACAGCTAACTAGCTCTCCTCCTGCTAATTTCAAAATGGATGTGTTGTTCACAATGTATTATCAGGAAAGCAACAGGTTACGTCCCGACATGTTGATAGTGAGTTTACTACGTCCTTTCATCTCGTCAAAGATCTGTGTTTGTCCCGAACGTGTTTGCGATTGTCCCCAGATAGCGTGATGCCGTTAGTTTCAAGCCCTGCTTTTTAGCCTGCACAACAGAATAATATCGGCCACTGCCATTAATGAATGTCATCTTCTTTGCTGATAGGCCGATGGCAATCATCTAGGCAGGATATTGGCCGATACCAATGTTCGGCCAATTAATTGGTACATTCTTACTTCTGTAGTTTGGTTCGTTAGTCAAAACACATCTTATCACTGACATCTGATATTTATTGTAGCTCTTTATACACCAATTTGTCAAAAAAAAAAATCTAAAGCTGAAACACTCATTTGATTTGATTAGTCAGAAAATGAACTGGCGACATTACATTGGATTTAATTTCTTTAGGCAAAAATAAACTTCCCCCAACATCTCAACTGTCTATTTTTTGGCTTTGTGAAATTATAGCTGTCATTTTTCACTGCTCTCTGACATTTCATAGTCCAAACAATCAAGAAAATAATAGACCCATTATGAATGATAAAACGGTCAGTAGTTGCAGCCCAAAATAAGTCAACATGTTAATCAGTGATAAAGCTGTTTACTTTCAGCCCTAATGCAAAATTAAAGTAGAGACCTAGTTTGATACAGACTCCAGCGTTATATTGGAAGAATTGTACATTCCCTTTGTTAGATTTGCATATGTCTCTTGTACCCAGCATGGTGGAAAATCAAAGGTTTAACCCAACAAGAAGGAGGGATGACTTTAAAATGGAGGAATATGATCTTTTTTCCTCTCCATCAGAGCCTTTACGAGGCCAAGGGACAATCAGCAGGGTCTGTGAGCTGGATTTCCAGTCTGCAATTGTGGCTGACCCGAGCCCAGATGGATGAGATACCTCTGTCAATATTCCGTCTAAGCACTGGAGGACAGTATGAGATGACAGTATGAGCCTGGCGTGTGTCTATGTGCTATTCTGAGTGGAGCCTATTAGTGTGGGGAGCCTCTCCAGCCACTGTCAAACTTAAAACAGAGGACAGGAGGAGGTATTACCTCCAATTACGTGCTGTGATGCATCTGTGAAGCCAGAGTGCTATCAAGCTGCCGGGCTGTCAGACTTTTGTCTGTTTATTAATTCATTTTTGTTTCACATTATACGTATCATGGTGATAGAAGAGGAGCCCCCTCATCCCCATGTCTTGTCTCCTTCTATTACCCATCTTCCCTTCCTTGGAAAAGAAATAACCATTTATTTGAAGTCGTGTTCTCTTAAGAGGGTGAAAGATAAGCTTTTGTTTGGGTTTCATTCACTTGCTCTTCCTCTTTTCTTACCAGACTGAAGATGTGACTCTGCTAACATATGCTCATTGTGTTAATCCCTTGCCAGGGTAAAATGAGAACTCCCTCCTCTCACCTTTCCTGACCCGTACCCCTTCTGTCTCCCCAACGCACTGTATTACAAGACTTACATTTCAATTTGCATGTCCAATCACAGGGATCTTATGAGCTGCTGGTTGGAAAGCAATTGAGCCTCATTCAATCTGTTCCCCTCATGTTTCCAATCCATTTATGATTATTTAAAGATATTAAATGGCTTGAACAAACCACTTGCACAGCCAAGTTTTTTTCTTACTTTTCCTTTTCTTTCGTCTCGTTTTTTTTCCGCACTTCATTTGATTGCACCCACCAGTCACCTTTGGCTCTATCCAGTGCTTCCCTGGTCATCTGTGCACCTTGATTTGAGAGTCGGAGGTGGGGGGTGGGAATAACAGCACATGGAAATGGGCTGGTGATTGCCTTCCTCCCCGCGTGGTGATGGAGGGCTTGAGTGATCGCGCCCCTCAAGCCCCTCCTTGGTGGTTGATTAGCTGTGGAGCCCTGGAGCTCCGGAGTGACACAGTGGCTCATCAGACCCCGCTCAGCCTGACAGGGACCCCCTTGATTGCACGGTGCTTCATAATTGTCCCCCATTCTGCCTCAGTGTCCGGGGTGCTGCCATCTTATTTTCGTGTCAGAGAATACGTCATGCGATGCCAGACTGTTCCTGTTGCTTCTCAGAATGTAGACACTTGAAATGTTTCCATATGAAAAGGATGTGTCATAGAAATGTCATCCATCAGGGAGATTCGAGTTACAAACACTGTATTGCTCTTCCAGACATTCAATGCATAGTGTTCAGTCAACAACTCTTCGACTGTGTCATCTATTTGAAGCATGAAAATTATCTCTTGGTCACAATGTACAATGAAAAGAAAAAGAAAAGTCCATTACAGGTGTCGTGTTTTAATAATGCATAATAGAATGCTATGCATACAAGGCTGAACTGACTCTGCAGCTGCAGAAATGCAGGACAACATTTATGTCTAGGACTGCTTCTTCTTTCTCCCTCTCTCTGTCTGCCAGCACCAGAAGCTGCAAATGGGCCCAGTGTAATGTCTTTTTTTTTTGTAAGGCAATTGGAAAAGAATTGCCACCGTGGCATTTATAATCATTGAGTTGGTAGACATGATTGAAAGTTAAAGCAGTCAGAACGAAGCACTCCGAGGGCTCCGGCCCAGGTTATTGATTCATATAGCTTATGTGGGTGAAACACCTAAGGTGTGGAACTCATCAAATCATAGACTGTCTTAATTATTTTTATGTCCTGGCATCAGCCTCTGGGGACACTTGAATTTCTTAAAGTTTCTTAAAGATTACTGCCTGTGCCATTGCAACCAACCTGTAACACCCTGGCTGACATTAAGCAAGTCTATAGAACTTGCAGTTGTGAGTTAGGACCTGAAATGTGCTCTTGGACTCAAGAAATCGAAGGTCACATACACAAACATAAGGCTGAGCTGAAGGATTAGTGTAAGGATTAGTGTGGAAAAAGACTCAAACTGAAATATCAAGGATAAAAGTTCAAGTAAAAAAGTATGAGTTTGTGTAAAACTGTACATGCATAACCATTTTAAGGCAAGCCAAATAACAACATTTTGTACACACCAGAGCGCAATATGCAAATGTGCAGGGCTGTGCTTAGGGGAGGATATTGTGTTAGACAGGGCCAAAAATATACAGAGGACAGAGTTCGACCTCCCAAAAAGCTTGACGGACAAAAGATTTTCCCAGGTCTCTCTGTGTTGGACTTGTGACCACAGAGGCATTTGACCTGAGAATGGAAGCTGGTGTAGTGTGTGTCCTGCAGAGCTGTCCAATTCAATGGTGCGCTCAGCTTGGCAAACCTCTCTCTACAGGGCTCTATGGTCCTGAGCAGAGCAGTTCCCATACCGGTTGGTAATGCCCCCTGTTGGGACACTTTCTTTCCACAGCACCAAAGACAAGGTCTTTAGGACCCCAGAGAAACTCTTGAATTTCTTGAGCTGTCCAAGGTTGTAAACGCATTGTCTGCTTGTGTGGACCATGCCAGAATCTCAATGATGTGGACCCCCAGGTACCTAAAGTTCCACACTGTCCCCTTCAAGTTCTTCTCCTGCTTCCTCCAACAATCCCTAACCAGCTCCTTGGTTTTTGCTGATCTTCAGTAAGAAGCTGTTGGTCTCTCGCCATAGTGATAGGTTTGCCACCTGTTCTAGGTCGGCCTTCTCTTCATTGTTGCTGATCCAGCCTTTCACCACTGAGTCATCAGTGCACTTGACGATGGAGCTGGAGCTATTCCCGACCACACTCGAGCATGTACAAGGAGTGCAGCAGGCGACTATGGCCACATCCACACTAATATTCTTTAATTTTAAAACGGACACAATCGCCACAGTTTCAGAAGTAATCTCTATCCATACTAACACCCCTGAAAATGCATATCACACGACCATTTACGATCACTAGGAATGCACATGATGACGTATGCAGAAGGCAGATTGTCTAATCCACAGTTGGTTGCTTGGTTACAGAAAACACTACATAGATGGAAAAAAGTAAGGTCAGAGATTTTCTTGCTTGGATCAACAAATAGGTGGAACAGTTACTGACAGTAGAACATGAAGTGGCTGAAACAGACTGGGAGGCGTTGCAATGCAAATACAGCGACATATCAGAGTGGTATCAGAAGCAGGAGGAAGCCATGGCAATGGGAAAGAAGTACCCACACAAGACGGATGAAATAGCAGAAGGTATGCAGACCTAGCTTTAATGTTTGGGCAGAACATGTTGTGACTGATAAAACCCAACTGGGAAGCGAACGTTGGCATCTGCGCTATTATTTCCAAGTCCTTGTTCCGGCCTGTCCAGACTAAAATGCAACTCAGGCGTTTTCAAAAGTCTCTGTTTTAGATATTCCAGCCTAAGCCTTGGTGCAGGGGTGGGGGAGGTTACCTATCTTGAGAAGGAGGGGTCTAGATGTGTGATGCCCACCTTGACCTCAGGAGTTCTGGAAGTCAGAAAGTCCGGGATCCAGGCACACAGGGATGTGTTTAGTCCCAGGTCCATCACTGTCCTGTTAAATGAGTCAAAGCATGTTTTTAATGTCTTCTTTTGCAAAAGCATGGAACGGAAAGACACCTGTGTCTTGTCTTAAAGTAACAATCCTTCTTTCTGCCTCTGGTAAAAGGCACAGCAGGTCTGACATGTCCACACATAACTGTAAGGGTTTTCCTCTCACCAGATAGTTGGGATGACCTGCAGTCACTCGACACAGCAGCTGCTTTTCACTCAACCACGTCACATGAAATGACATCTCTCTGCTGTTTTGGCTCCTAGAAGCCATTCCCCAATGTTTAAGACACCCACAGCATCTACAGGGTAAAGCTTCAAATGTAAAAGACGAGCCCCGTGTTTTGCAGAATAACTTGCCCGCTGTCTGTGATGTGTGCAATTGCATTTAACTGCATGCCAGCTTTTATCGTATTTTCTACCAAAGACATGGTGACTGCAGCCACAGGCTTTATCATGTCCAGAGTTTTTGCTCACCAAATAGGCTTTTTCCTGTTGTCAAGCATTGGCTAAAATCACTCACGAATGTCAGTTGTTTTGTTTTCCTTCTTTTATATTTCTCTTTCTTCCTCACATCAAAAGAAAAAGGATGGTCTTCAGCGGCTCACTTTTGCACTGGCTTTTTCTTGCTCCTCTGGCTTTGTGTAATCTTCTATCTATGTACAATGGCACATTTACTTTATCTACCTATTACAGGTTCAGAGATTTCACCTGTTATATGTTGACTAGACTTCAAGTGCAAAATATGACTTTTTCCTTGGTGTTTCTTTGATAGAGATTATAGTGTCACAGCTCTCAAATGAAATAGGACTCAGTGTCAGCCTTGTACAGGGTGATAGACTTTACAGTGCCGGAGGAGACTTGTATTGAAAACTAAATCCACCATCATATTCACCGCAAGCATTTACATAAGAAGTGGAGGGCTGTAGCAGATGAGTGGCTTGTCGTAACATTACACATTTGTTCAGTCAAGAAATGAGTCAAGGTGTTTGGGGGTGCGTCGAAAGGGAAGCCTCATAGAAAATATTGGCTTTGTCAAGGGTCCCTGAAGAGGGCTGTAACCAGGGTAAAAATGACATGTTGGTTTATACCAGCTCTCCTCGGGTGTCTGTCTGAGAGCGCAACAGGAAGATAATGAAGATACAGTAAGTGATAGTATTGCATTTTTGCACAAACTGGTGGAGGAACTTGAATATTTTCTATTTTCCTTGCATTAGTCAAATGATTTAGGTCATGGCAATGATGCATGGGGATCAATTTGACAGCTTTTTGTTTGATTTTTGTTGCCCTTTGTGTGTGACACATCTGAACAATGTGTGTGCTGTTTAATTGGCAGGGGAGGCATCAGAGCACACCTTTGTGATCTCAGGGCTCCTGATGATTCTGATGAAAATCTTTTGACAACTGAAACATTTTCAATCTTGCTGCACAAATTCGGTATCGCTTGTACAGGCTCTGTTTTGGATGATTGTCTGGGCGATGTCAGAATTACTGTGCTCATGTGGAGACACGCACATGTCAAGGTGTTTGAACACTATGAGGTTAAGAGGTGAAAGTTTAGCTCGAGTGTTTATACAGCTGCTGATAAATCTTAGCCTCTGCAGATTCTGTTTGAACAGTCGAGCAAATTAAGGGTATATTTTGACCTTAAGTGATGTGTTGACCAAAGAGAATGAAGAAAAGTTCCTGATAACACAAATACAACAAGCGATGCTTTGTACTTTGTCATGCACCAAACAGAGGAGCAGTGTTCACACAGCCTTATCACATCGACAAGGGTCAGCTTGCCTTCTGGTGTGTGTTGATGAGCAATACTAAATAAGGTTGGGTATTGGAAATTGGTTTTAAAAACTGGAAATTAATGAACAAATGTGCTTTTTGGATTCCACTTATAGATTACATGTAGAGTATGGCAGTTCCTCATGGTGAAGTAAATGGTGCAGAAAGCTCAGTGACGATTCACGGGTCGTGCAGTGGCTATGAGGGCTGCAACGATCCATCGATCTGGATCGTTGCATCAACTCACTAATCAATGATCTAATTTCATGGATGCAAAGACAAAACATACTGGCACATATTGTCATTTTGAGATATGCCTGTATTTTAAAATCCCCATGGCACCTCTGTGTCCTCATTTCCATCCAAGCACACCTCCTTTTCAAACATTCAAACAGTGCTACCTCTAGACAGACGATGGTCAGCAGCCAAGAAAAAGACAATGTGGATATTTTCTGATATGGTCTCATATGGATCGCAAGCCTCTGAATTGAATCAAATCGAAATCGTGTTATGGCGTGTTATGGCAGATTTTGGAATATCAGCAGATATTGTTTGTTGTCCAAGGAATCGATTCAATATTGTGTTGTGATGAAACTTGCTTTACACCCCAATACACTCCTAGTAGCTACTGTTGGTTTTGGTAAGGGTCAATCATGACAAAATTGATTAATATAAAGCTCTCTTGGTGTTTCATATCATTTTGCAGAGCAGGTTCATATAAAACTGGGGGGTACATTATAGCTAATATGATTTCTTGCTCCTTTAAGTTCTGTCTATTCCCTCAAAGGTCAGCACAACCCCGACGATTTACGGTTGGTCACTGGTGTAAATTCTCATGTCAAACCAAAACTGATGTGGAAGCACTGTGCAAATGTGCTGTGCTTTGCCACCACGACTGAACCCTCTGATGCTTTCAAATACATTGATTTTTGATTAATTTTGCTTATAAATGCTGGTGTAACTGAACACTAAGAGAGGTTATATAATGTGGCAACATGTTGGAAGGCTTATGTTGTCGTGTGAACTGCAGTAAGTGCCGAATGTTGCATGCATTTCAACAACTAAGCTCTCTGCTCTCTCTCATGTTTGATGTTTTGACATTTTTGCCCAGACGGATTCATAATTGTGAAAATATTACTGACACCGTGCTGTGATTCTGTAAACATACTGTATGTCCCTTTAAATACACAGTATTTCCAGCACTGCAAAAAGTGATGGGAGTTATTTCACCTCCTGATGGAACAGGATGAAACATAACTCCTGAGTCCGATGTCCACCCTCACTATATTCCTCCTTTATGGGCTGAATAATATGTAATACCTTGCAAAGCTTCACACCTTCCTGGTAATGTGTCACTGCTGGAGACAGATACACTCACCATGGTTCAAAGTAAGGCATGTCATTTTGTTGACAAGCTGTAGCTGGGTGCCTGTGAGCATGTTTGTGCCTGGGAAGACATGCAATTCCGTATTCTGAGAAAAATCAGCGTTGTGACAGAGAGTCTGTCAGTGCTGTGCGCTCAGATCACTTAACTGGAGCATCGAGACGCGGCTGAAAATCAAAGGCCAAATAATGATAGAGCTGATATGATGTTTAAAACAGAAACAGTTTCTTATGCTCACTAATATTACAGAACTAGATAGGAAGCAATGTGGGTGGAAGTGGCAAAGAATTAATAGATGCCCAACAACATAATGCCATGAAAGGCTTAGTCTCTGAGGTATATGCTGAAGTCCAACTTAGAAGTAGCATGTGAAGGTTTCTTGTAAAAACGCCTTGCATTAATTGAATGCATTTCCTTCCACACATTTGCTAAGTTAAGTTATTTAAAAAACAAAAAGGATTATTTACATCCAGGGGCACAGATATGGGGTGGGGGGGGGGTCCATAGAGAGTGGGCCCTCCAACAGTGTGTTGGGCCCTTATGATTATTAAAAACAGTGCCATTTGCTATACATGTCCTTGAAAAAGGTAAACCCATCTTCGTCATCTGTTTTTTTTTTCTTCGTAAAATAGTCAGTAGCACCTATAAAAAATAATATGCTTATTCTATAACTATAAATCAACTAGTAAAATCATACAATTAAATCAATATTTTTTTATTTTCTTTGGTATTTTTTTGTGATATACAGATATGTAATGATGATTGCTGAGTAATATGTATGTTGATGCTATCCAATGTCAAGTCTGTGGTGCGACGAGAGGATATGTGCGTACACTGGGGCCCATCGTAACTTTCCGACACCACTGTTTACATCCATTTTAAGTCTTGTTCTTCTTGCCCTCCTTTTGCTAGCACGTTGCTACATAGATACACAAGTTTATTATTGGGTCATTTGATGAGCACGCCCAGCTAACAACAGAGTATGAGTCCAGCTGAAGTAATATTTTCTAAAAAGCCAACTTTGATAAATCAGCCTAACCCTTATTATATTGTTTCATGCTTGTGCACCTGAAATCAGTTGGATTGTGTATTGTGTCACAACACTTGAGTAGAAGGTGATGCACACCCATATTTAAACAGTGGTCCGTAAAATCACTAGTGGTCGAAAAACTCTGCAGGCTTCCGAAGACTGTGATGATAAATGCATCACTGCAATCACTTGATGCCACCGTGGTAATGAGATCATCTCCACATAACCACATAACCTCTGTGCCGGTGACGGCTGCAGCCAGAGGCATTATGTTTGGGGTCGTCTGTCCGTCTGTTCGTCCATACGTCCCATTCTCATAAGCGCAATATCATACTCCTTGAATGAACTTCTTCAAATTTGGCACAAGCATCCCCTTTGACTCAGAGATGAACTGACACAATTTTGATGTTCAAAGGTCAAGGGCAAGGTCACTGTGACCTCTCAAAACATGTTATTGGCCATAACTCAAGAATTATTTTGCCAATTATGACAAAACTAAACACTAATGTCTATTAGGATGTAATGATGGCATTTTATATCCAAAAGGTCAAAGGTCAGCTTCACTTTGACATCATAATGATCTGCATTAAACACTTCTCTGGTCATTATTCAGACATTCAGTCAGATACTGAATCGGTGACGCTAATCTTAGGTGTCACACACATGGATGTAAACTCTCAGAGAAATCTGACTGGTGCTCAGAGGAACACAATCACAGGGTGGTAATTCTAAAAAAAAATTTAAGCAAATACAATAAACTGTTGAAAAAAATTGCTATACTTTTGCTCTGATGCAGCCTCTCTGTCTGTAGTCACCACTCTGTGGCCTCACTCAGTGCCCTGCCAACAGCACTACTGATTGGTTACATGTCATGAGTGACAGCCTATCAACAGTAAAGGCTGCCATGCCACAGCAAAGTGTAAGTGAGCGGAGTAGGAAATTGAACATAAGACAGCAGATATCACTTAAGTTATAAAACCACACATTATTTTTGTTTCTGCTGGTAATGATCTGTCATTAGTAATACAAGTTACTGGATGTGACCTCAGTTGTGTGGGTAGAAAACTGCAGGGAGAGGACGAGGGAGTGAGACGGCGCCTGGACGCAGTGAGAGATTTGACCTGAAGATCATAGTTTATAAAAACGCAGTGCATTAACAATACTGATATTTCATACACTAGACGTAACGTGGACCTGCCGGTGCACATTCAGTCCGCACTGGACTGTTTATATAAGGTAGCATCACTCTGTTACTGTGAGTAGGGAATCCAGGCTGCAGTGCAGTTCATACACTTCTCTGAAAAAGCAGGGAAACACACAGTAACATGTATGATGTACACACACATGACCCTCTGTGCAAAGGGCACTAAGTGCTGGTGTGGGCACTGTAATGTCCAATAAAAAAACTAGCTTAAGACTGTAAGGTTTTATTTTTTTACAATCACATCCCTAAGGCTGCCTCTACATGGCTGTTTCAGAATATAAAATATATAAAATAGGAGGCAGGTCTAAGTTAAATGCCTTGCTCAAAGGCACATTTGTTGTGGTTTCTGCCAGTGATAAAAGACCTCCCTCGGGCTGCATCAGTGACCTCCTGGTTGCAAACCGAATTGGTTGACCTCATCTCCAGGCGTTAAGCTACATGAATGTTGAACAGCAAAGCAGAGCTCGGTGGTGATTGTGTGCTTTTCGGCCTTGTCCCTTCCAAGGCAAAATGACAATGTTGATGCACACGCAGAATTGCCCTACCCAGTGTTTCCCGGACAACATTTAAATTTCATAAACTCACTGGAGCTATAAGGAGTGTGGGAATCAACAGGGGTTGCTGTTGGCATGTGGGCGCTGTAATTAACTGGTCCAGAGGCTTGAGATATGTGCGCTCACTTCAGGTCATGAAAATATGGAAGACATTTATTTCCTCGCACTGAGTTTGATTCAGGAGCAGGAAGTCAGCATTGTGGCTACTGGTTATTAACTTGTTGTGATTCAACATCTTTTTAAAGCCGAGTCCTACTTTCTGCCCCTCGCGGCCTCTTTCAGTTTAAACCCTCATGGTGCTTTGTCATTCCGCCCACATCCAGCAGCGTGTAAACATTATCACTTGAACATATTTATTTTTAATGGATAATTACACTCACCGTTTCAGCCTGCATGTCCCCACCAAACACACAATTTTGAGGAATGACCTTCAATTAAATTTCTGCCAGAGTGATGTCAGTGTATCTCCAAATATAATCAGTGCAAAGTTTGTTCAAATATAAGCGGGAAGTGATACTGCTCTTCACTCCAGCTTCTCCTTAATTAACAAAGGGGTATGCATTACATTCCCTCTCATATCACCTCATGGTTGTCATGCTCTTTGACAGAGTTTAATTGAAAAAGGGTGTGTGTAAATTTCTTACCAAGTTCATGATCGGCACTGATCATAGAGTGTGTTGATGTGAAGTGAAACTTGCCCGACAATTACACTTGAAAACACACTTTACACACAGTATCACTATGACCGTTACCCATCTCTTTCTCCCTGCTCCATTCATCTTCCTCCCCCTCCCTGTGTTTCCCAGGCTATATTCTCACATCAGGCAAGGATGGATATGAGACAAGTCATCCATTATAACAACCTGATTGGTTCTGTCGTGGCAAATATCATAGCCCCATTTAATAGCATCACCACACACACACTCTCTGTCTCACACACACACACACACAAACACATACACCTCAGCGCTGCCTGGCCCGGCCTCTTTCATAATTTTCTTGTCAAGCATAGCAGACAGCCTAATGTGAGAGGGCAAGCACAGAGTAAACAGTGGACAGATTTTAGATGTATCACTGTAATGGAGTAATTACCCGTCAGTCGAGGACTGCACAGGGCTTCTTACCGACACTCTGGTTCAACAGAATCAAAAGGAATCTTCAAATGAGGTATTAAATTTTAATTACTAGCATCCGTTGGCAGCTTAGTTTAAAGCATGAGTCGGTCCAATTTTTTTTTTTACCTTGATGCTAGCTCCCCATCTTTCCTTCAAAGCATCTATTGCATATGGTTATAAATGCACAGATTGAGAGTACATAATATTTTAATGTGTCCACAGACAGAGCAATCTAAGGATATATACCTTGAGACAACCTAAATTTGTCCACCATCTGATATTTTGTTATTATTTACACTGTGAAAACTGTCCCTTTAATAGCTTTTTGAGGTAGTAAAATGAGCAGGACTGCCTCTTTGCAGAATTAATAATTTAAGTCACAAAGTCAAAAAACAACACATAAATGTGATTAAAGGAGCAGAGTGTGAGATTTACAGCAGGGCTAGGCAACCCTACATGTGGCTCTTTAGTCCATCTCCAGTGGCTCCCTGTGGCTTTGACAGAAAATTATATGGAAATGAACAACTGTAACTGTAACTAATATTAATTTATTGTTTTAGGCCCAGAGTGATTCTTACATTCTTCAACTGTAAAAATGTGTAGCCTATACACCGATTTAAAATGTGTTTTAACATTTCGTCAACTAAAATGTGCATCATACGTCTGTGGCCTGGCACCTTTTACACTGAAAACATCAAAAGACGTGGCTCAAGTAGTCTTGAGTCTTTCTAGTTAGGCTAGCTCTGGATTCCAAATCCATTCATTTTCGTAACCACTGAAACTCTTAGAGATCGCAAGGGGGGCTGGAGCCTTTCCCTGACATTGGCCGAGAGGCAGGGTTCACCCTGGACAGGTCGCCAGACTATCTACGCACCTACGCACAATTTAGAGTCACCAATTTACCTGCATGTCTTTGGACTGTGGGAGGAAGCTGGAGTACCCGGAGAAAACCTATGCTGACATCAGGAGAACACGCAAACTCGGCACATAAGGGCTCCCACACCCCTGGGTGCGAAACATGCATCCTCTTGCTGTGAGGTGACAATGCTAACCCCTGCTAATGCTAACCACCAAACCGCCAAAAGGGAAAAATCTAAAGGGAAAATAAAGAATTTAATAGTGTGTAGACGAATTTGTTTGCTTTCATCTGCAACGCTGCAAAATAAAAGTTCCAAATAATCAAAAATAGACGACTGCAGAGGAGACACCTCATGCTAAAACATATTGATGAATGGTAATTTAGATCTATTAGTAATGCTGATTGGCTAAATTTGACGTAAAAGGTTGTGTTAACTTTATTTTGAGGTTCAAATATGTTTTGTGGCTCCAGGCAGATTTTTTTCTTAAGGTTGTGGACCCCTGATTTAGGGGGATTTAGAGGCATCTAGTGGTTAGAACTGTAAATTGCAACCAGCTGAAACTTCTCCTGGTTTGATTTCCTTCAGTGTTTATTTTTCAGGAGGTTTTTACCAGGAACTGAATTATCCGTAGTGATTTCTTCCTCTCGAAAACAAACAGACCAGCTGGGCTAGCTATGTTCATCTCATAGCTAGCCCAGCACCTGCTTGTGTGTGCTAAACTTTTTCTGATCCAGACGTTCAGGAGGTTTTTACTGTGAGTTGAATTATCCACAGAATTTTCTTCCTCTCCAAAACAGATGGTTTTGGTGATTTAAACCAGTAAAGACACTTAATTATGCTGTTTCACATTGGAAAAAAAAAAAGGTTTTTTTCTGTGCGCTTATCGCAACTAACAATGATGGCCAACACAAAAACATGAATGTCCCTATCTACAGTCAGTGTTTGGTTTGTCCCCTCTGGGCTACTGTAAGAACATGGCAATCTGCATTGACAAGGACCTGTTTCCTATGCAGATATAAACAGCTTGTTTTAAAGCAAAGAAAAAAATCTTATTTTCAGGTGATTATACTCTAAACAGTACATGTATATTGTGGTGTATTCATTTTCTGCCAACATATTCCCCCAAGTCCTACACAATGGACCTTTAAGTACTTTGGTTGCTGCATCAGACAGAGACAAACATCTCTGTCTGGGTATTTTATCTATTGGCAAGTTCTCAATTGATTCTCCATAACTTGTATTTTATCACTGTATATTTTGTTGATGTGATAAAATATGACAAACTATGATAGAGGACTTTATCACTTTCCAGGCCCACACAGGCCCCTTTATAGCAAAGCAGTTGTCAGGATTTTAGACAAAATCGATCAGTATGATGGAAAGTGTTTGCAAAATAGGGTCCGAGATGAAAAGGACGGAGTTAATAACCATGTGGCAGATTTTCATCTCACTTTTTTATTTTCACTGGGAAGCACGCACTGGGAAGCATGGAATCACTCTGGTCTTCACAGTTTGTGGCGGCTGCTGTACTGAAAAAGGAATTATTAGATTTAATAGTATGTAGGGGAGAGAAAAGCAATGAATAAATAAGAGGTTATACAGTGATGCAATGCAAATTAGCCTTGGATTCAATTTGTCGATGGAATGGTAATAGTGAGGCCAGAGAGAGGAGGCAGAAAATGGTATGTGATTTCCTCCACTCGCTTGCATCATACCATGCTAATTTGTGTTTTATGCTCTGCAAATGCAAGCCAAACTGCAATTTTTTCTCCCCCTCAACCTTGGCGCACAATTACATTTTTTGTTTGTAAGTACTTTAATTTTTTTTTTTTTTTTCGATTTGGTTACTTTGAAAGCATTAACCTCATACGCTGGTTTTGGTAGTAATGGTGAGAGCTGAACAGCTGTTTAGCAGTCTTTCACAGAAACTACTATCAACCCGAGTGCCGGCCCACGTTTCATTTTCATGATGTCTGCGTAGCCTTGTGGCTCTCTTCAAAGACCACAAAAAAGTGTGTGAATAAGAAAAGCACAGTGTAAATGGCCCTCCTAATGACTCTCAGCAGGACTACTCCTTGTATCTTTTATGAGCCAGGAAGAAAGGCGCGCATCATTATACAGTGCCCATCTGAAATCCACCAGCAGCGTGATGCTCAACAAAAAGAATCCCCTCCTGGCAAATCGGGCGTAATGGGACACATTAGCGTATCGTTAGCCTGTTAGCGTGCCTGGAGGTCAGACACTGGCTGCCAAATTCCTGCTGCTGGAGAAAAAGAAGAGCTGGTTCTAGATGTCTGTTCATTCATTTGTGAACAGATAAAACATGAGCGCAGACGTGTCGCTATGAGATTTTAAACATTTCTCCAGGATTTAGCAGGGCTACAGACTGATAAATACATACACATTCATTGCATTCATCAGCCAACTCAGCAAACACTGATAATCAGAAAACATCCCTCAAACTTAAGTGCTGATTCCTCATTGTAACAGCTTAGTTCCTCGTGCTTAAATGTAGGCAAATGGTAAAATAGTCTCCTGTGTGCATTAGGAGCAAATTTACTAATTGTTCTCTTACTTAAAATACACTGAATACCACATTAGCATTCAATATTAAGAAAATCAGTGTAAGCCTTTGGCAGTAATGTTAGGCCATGAAAAAGGTAACTGGAGAAAAAATCCTTGTAAAAGAGGAATAGGTAATTGCTGCATCTATTCTTGGACTTTCCAGCTGGGACTACAGGTGTTCTTTGCTTAAAATGTCACTAGCTAGAACTCAGCAAATTTGAGTAGTAATAGATAGAGGTAGAGAATAGGGCTGGGTATTGTCTCAAACTGTACAATACCGATGCCAATTAAGTGCTTAATTTGAAACCTGTATTTTTTACTTCGTGTGGTACCCACAATGTGAATGGAGTAGCACGCATAGCCATAGTATTGGCTGTTTTGGTGGCGTTTCAGCACGTAATTCCCAGTCACGTCAAATACACCACGCTGGACTTGACCAAACTGCATGCGTTTATAGCTGCTGTGGTAGAGAGTCAATCACGTGTTGCATTAAACTGAAGAACCAGCACAGTTGACAGAAGTAAACACTGGCATTTTATGTTTCTGCAAACCACAAATATGTTACATTTGTGCATTTTGTACATAACATATCAATGTTTTTAAAGTGCATAATATATAAACTGGCTTTGTCATCACCTGTGTCGTCACCTGACAAGCTGCAGACCACTGTTCAAGACCAACAAACAAGAAAAAGGTTTTTCTAAGCCCCCAAACATGGGTTTTTTGTAGCAACCAGCCGCTGTTTTCCCAGCATCTTTTTAGGCGCAAAAAGTACCTTCTCTCATTTACGGAGACATCGCTGTTTTTCCTGCTGAGATTGTGGCCACCAAATGGGAAATTTAAAACCAAAATATGATCCTTTCCAAACCATAACTTATTGTTTTTTGTGCTCTAACTTAACCACACATTAAACACGGAGTCGTTGAAAGATAAAGTCTCAAGATATCTACTATATAATAACGTGCAAATGTACCGTATCTGTGTGCAGAAATTTACAACAATTGGGCGATTGGGTTGGAAGAATGCTTGCAAAGAAACCATAGAAATAGTCTTTTTTTTCTTGATCTGGACACAAAATGGATTAAATACAGGTATCATTTGACTGGAGAGGTTTCGATTCTACTTTGCACTGGGCTATTTCAGTCGATACCGAGCCCTACGTGAGAGGCTGTTGAAGATGCCCATTGCATTAATTGAGGCAAATTGTTTATATTGAGAGCTGCTAATGGACATCCTGAGGGAGCTCGCCTTCATGCATTTTGTCTCCTAATATGGTTATAATATATCCTTATGCTAAGATACAACAAAAGGATGTGTGGGAATTTGAAAGACTGTCAGTAATTTGTGAGGGAGCACAAAGGATTTACGTCACTGATGTCGACTGCAGGACAGCCAAGCAGAGATTTATAGGACGATAGATAGAAACCACAGCAACAGACCATGCAGATGATGGTGGCGAAAGAGAAAGATGGATGGATGTGGTCAGGGAAAGGTTAATAAGGAGAAAGTGAGAAGAAGAAATGAGAGCTGTTACTGTAGCAGTCACCTAGTGTCATCTGTCACTCACTCTGTGGCGCTCTGTTGATGGGACCGAACCCCAAAATATCATTTAGTTTGACTCACCTTCAAAGTGATGCGCACCATTGGAGGCATCACACGCTGCATTATGAGAAAATGATTGCTGAACGGTAAAACAAACGACCTGCGCTATGATGCAGTATACGGTGGGCAATGCTTTGATTTCCAAGGAATGATAAGCGACGTCTCACTGCATCACTGTGCTATCTAGTCAGGGGTGAAAGGTGGGAGAGTGGGGAATTGTAAGGCTAACAAGTGCAGGGGCTAGTCAGCAAATAATGGGAAAGTCATCTGTGAGAGATGACTATCAATTAAAGGCACTTAAGGCACTAATGATCAGCAAAGGGTTCCTAATGAGGATATGTGAAGGTGGGATCACATCTCTGGAAGTCAAGTGCAGTGTTAAGATTCCAGCAGTATGCTAAAAGCCATGAATGCACACAGGCCCACTCATCACACTATCAAGGTCATTAGACGCTGTAATCAACTTAGCTAGCACTATTTCAGGGAGAAACAAAGTTGCTTCGCTTTAAAGCAGCGATGGGAAACCATGTGCCGTGGTACAGCAGGTGATTACACTAATTAGTTCCTTCTGTCAGCTAGAAGGCATGGTAATCAGTGAAATCGCCCTGTGTAGTGTTTGGTTGGAATGAAAACCTGCACACTCTCGGCCATTCCCTGTCACACGGTTGCTTATCCCTGCCTTATAATAGAGAATTGGAGACAATGAGCTGAACTCAGCCGCTTCTCTTTTGGCTGCTTCAGTATCTACTGATTAGACATAAAGGCTCAAATCAATACCAAACAAGAAAACACAAGTATTGTCTGGTATAAAATCTATATTAAAGGCCCTGTGAGACAATACGTAAGACATAAAAGCACTGCTGAAATGCACTATTGAAGAGATATATTTTACATCATGGTTCTTCTAGGTATTTTTTCCATAAAGGATCTGAATATCTGCTGTGCACCATACGTTTCAAGCTTTAAAAAAGCCTTCAAACGCAACACAGTGTTTACTGCATCTTAGCCACAGATGTATTGTCAAAGCCTAATGGGAGCCGTAGCAAACAATCTTTCATCTCTGTTAAAGCTCTACGAATCAATATTTTTTACGTGAAAGTGGTCTCTCACAAAATTATCTTCCAGAGTAGTTTTTGTATTGTTTCTTAGTTCTGCATCCAAAAAGTTCGAGGGACTCCCTCTGAGGAACTGCCCACTGAGGAGCTCCTCTCAGAGCTTTGTACCTTCAAGGGTTAGTTTGCATGCACACAGTAAATAGTAAATCTAAAGTGACATACTGTAAGCTGGCCAGCGGTTGGTATAGCAAAGTCACATTCACTTTGAAGAGTCAAAATTGCAGTGTATTTCCACATAGACCTATACTCAAAGGCACATATGGCTATGTTTGACACATAAACATATACTTTGGTTACTGTGGTTCCTCTTGTTGTGGTAGAGTACCTTCTCCGACATAGGAGCTAAAAAGTCCCTCAAAGCAGCAATCTAAGAGCTACAATTGCTCCTAGTTTTTGTGGTATGAAAACAATAAAAAGGGGGTGGTTAGAATTATGAAAAAGCTTCTATTGTCCGAAAATGCATATTGTTTTACTTTACGCCCAACAATTTATTGCACAGTCTCAGTCTTGGCAAACGGTTCGTAGCAGCAGTCAGACATTTGCTTAAAATAGCTAGCTCGTGAAGAATGATAAACATCCAGCGAGCTTAATACTTCTCATCAGGGATCGGTGGAGACCAAAGCAGAGATTATAGGAGAGTAAATACTGGACTGTCATTCGTCCAGTGACCAGAAACACGCCTGAAAATGCTTTGCTGTGTTTGCTGGATATAAAAAGCAATGACTTGCCAATACATTAAATGCTAAATTGCTATGTAGGAATACGATTTTCAAACATAAAGAACTGACTTTATCCATTCAATGGCCTTTTCCTTTGTTTTTTAGACAATATTAATGATATACTTTAACTAGGGTTGGGCAATATATTCATATAATATTGATATTCTGATATGAGACTAGATGGTGTCGTCTTTTCTTGGTTTTAAAGGCTGCATTACAGAAAAGGGATGTCATTTTCTGAACTTACCAGACTGTTCTAGCTGTTCTGTTTTTTGCGTTAACCCACTAAGTCCTTACATCCACATTACTTATGATTATCTGTCAAAAATCTCATCGTGAAACCATTTTGTTAAAGCGGAAATGATGAGTCAAATGGTCAGTAAATGAGCAGTAGGCACAATGTGGATTGAGAGCCGCACAGTCTCGGCTATAGGAGGAGAACATTGTCTGGGCAGGAAAGAGCATGATACCACTGACACTGCACACTCTCTCAGCACCTCCGGGTATTTGATTATCTCCGTAGCAACCTGCTCACTGATGACCCCCATTACGTACCTGGCACACAGGTCAGGCACGTATTACGTCAAATAAAATCTACTTCCTGACAATCTCACACACAAGGCCACGGAAAACGTGGAGAGGCTGTGAGAGGGTCCTCGACAACAATGGTGCCACCTGTGCATTTACGGGCTGATTCAATCATGAGCTGCATTGCTTCGTACTGTATTGTCCCGCCCAGATGTCTGTGTGGAGATGAATTATACTTTTGAAATATTTATTTGTACTTAGGGGCATTGAAAATAGTTGATGTCCTGAATTGCAAATGTAATTTCTCCACCACTTCAGTGCTCTCAAGTCTTGCACATGGTCAGTCCCAGACTAAATTCAGGAACTGAAGGTTCCAAAAACACAAGGATTCCTAATAATGCACATTTTTATTTTAAGAGCTGCAGCGGAATATTGTCACATGGTTTTTAACATTGAAGGATTTATAGATGGGATGATCAAGTCTGTCATGATAATTAGGTTACTGATTTATCGTACAATGTATGGACATGTCCTCAGTCATTTGGCTGACCTCAATACTGCCCACTGCATTTACATGTGTGTTTGATTACATAAGAATGTCACCAACATTTTAGCCAACACGATGCTATACTAAACAGCAGGATTTTCCCAACCATTTTAAGACTTCGGCACAGCCAGTCTCCCCCTTTTTTTTTCTCCAACCCCGCCTACTTTCGCAAGTCTGAAGAAAAATTACATAACACTTCAAAGACGACACAGCGTAGCTTACCGGTAGCCTGCAGCTGCACTTTTGGGTTGGAAGAGGGACAGTCCTGACGACAAGCCAAAAAGGCTGACATATGTAGTTAAACCCGCAAACAGCTTAATTCTCCACTCAGTAAACCCACTAGGAAACAGGTGTCCATCCCTGAGGACAGAATGCAAAACACCAACTGAATTATGGAGGCAACTGTGGTGTTCCTGGAGCAATTAGCGGAAAGAGGCATCATTTGCTTTTTTATTCGTTAGCCAAATTTGGTATTAAGTCTCAAAATGTGTATTTTTGGGGCTACTAATATGAGGTACTATAATCTTATTTATATTTCTTGTTCATATTAACAGTTGTTAATTACTTTTTAAAAAATATGTCAAATATTTTTTCTAATTCCAGTGTCTGACTATTCTAAAGAATTAAAAGAAGAAGTTTGAAAAGGCATACTTGAAATTATTATGCTATTACATTATCATTGTGTAAATGGCATAAAGTTGTCTCAGAATGACAATAATCATAATAATAATAATAATTTATCGCATTTATTGCTGGGGCAATTGATCATCAAACAAAAGAAGTTATTGTGACAGGCCTAACAATGATATGTGTCTATGAGGACCTGATGGCTAAACTGATCCCGCATATAGCCTGGTGTATCCACAGACACCAAAACAGTCTGATACAATATTGGCTCTTGTAAAAACAACTAACTCTTCTTCTAAGGTATTTCGAGCAGACAACACACTACAAGACATTTCAATGTCTCTCAAGGTTGATATTTGAAGCTCTGTTTCCAGTGGAGTCCGTTTTGCCAGGAACAGAAATCTCCAGGTTTTACGCTTTGATCTAAATACAGCGAATGCCAGCCCTACTCAGACTGCCCACAAGACTCATTAGGTTGAATTTTTCTGACCTGCAGTGTTGCCCTTTTTGTAAAATTTAGGGCATCATGCTGGATACTTTGTGATCTGGAGCAACAGCATGCTGGTTTGTATTTAACTAGACCTGTGAGGGTGGTGTCTGTGATCAAGAGCTGATTGTGTCAATGTGAGAAAACGCTCCCCTCCATTACTTTTTTCATCTGATGAGTCCACAGGTGTGAGGCTTTTCCATGTGCAACAGAACTAGGGCACAATGGTGCATCAAATGCCAACAGATCTGCATGGCTCCCTCTGTTGGGCCCACAAGTACAGATTGTAAATTCATAAGAAACCTTGTCTAGATACTGGCATCATTTCAGGCAGTTCATTTTCAAGACCAGTACTTGTGTTAATGAGAGCAAGCCCCCCTGAGAAAAATAGAAAGTGTGATTTCGTGGATGCCAAAAACTGTAATTTCTCAACTATGAATATCATTTTAATAGTGGTATTTTTCACCCCACTTCCCTTGGCAAAGTGAAAGCGTGACTGAGTATGTCTGTGTCATTTGGCCATGTGGGTGTTTTGGAATAGAGCGCAAGCTTTCACATATCATGCAGGTTATTTTTTTCATTCACTCAGCTGTGTTAAGGACATGCTGAAAACATACGGCATACATCAGTTATTATGTTTCTCTCCTAATAACAATGTTTTGAAAATGGCCCTCCACGGCTCACAATGGATGACGTCTCCCCTGAGCTGTAAAATAAAGTCGTTCTCATCTGCCCGTCGTCTTAACGGTAAATATGGCTTTTCTCTTCACCTCAGTTTGTTTTGCATCCGTGTTTGTTCCCCATTCTTCATTCTTCAGACAAAACATGGAGCCATACTGTATATCATACTATTCCATGCTTCATGATACAGTCACACCCAATTACACTGCTCATGGTGTTACACGCGCCGATTGATGATGCACCAAATGTTACACTAGCAGAAAAAAGAATCATATCTAGCATCTGAGATGATCTTAAATGATCTTAAAATCAAACAGAATTTTTTTATTAATAATATGACCTATATTGATATTGTATCTATTGCACGTTTTCATTTTTAGAGGATAAAATAGCTTCTGGATGTATTTCTGGAGTGTCCAAAGCCCTAGTTGCACAGGACTAGTATTACCAGAGCACCTCATGTGATTTATAATCACACACCAGAAGCACACACTCATCTGTATTTCCTGTCACGCATGCACACGGAAATGCAAAGTCTGTATTTGACTCAGATTTACTAACGTTATCACCACGGATATGATGTCAAGGCTCCGTGTAACATCCGCTTTCATGCTGTGTAGGGAGATGTGACTCCTGAATTAGCGCCTTAAATGACGTTAACACTTTCAGTTATAATTTCCAATGCAGCCTTTATCATTCTTAACAGGGAAAGAAGCAGAAAAAAGGGCTCTGAGAAACAACAACATTATATTAAGACATGATCTCTGTGTTTGACAGAATATTTGGTAGGTAATTTGCGGTGGAATTTTTACTTAAAAAATTACTGACATGGCAGATTCGCATGGGAATAAGATCAGAGACGACCGCACAGTTGTTGTCTCGTGTGAAATATGACATATTTATGTCGCAAAACCTTACAAACTTACTTTTTCTAACCCAAAATATGACCTTTTTTCTAAACCTAACCATGTAGTTTTATTGCCTGAACCGAACCACTACCATGGCACAACATTAACCACACATCACTGTGTGTTTCAGCTGTGTGCGTGACAGTTTGTCAGGATTTGGCAACCTGGAATGAGAACAGGTTGAATTACTAGAGGTCCCCAGGTAACAGGTCCCAGGCTAATTGCAGAGTTCTCACACATTTTCATTGACAAATTTCTTTGAAAACTTGGTCGATGAGACGATGGAGAACAGTCGTTCTTCTTCGGTGCTCGTCCTCGGCACAGACTGACGCACGTATACTGCCCCCGTCAGTTCCAACAGGAATCGACACAGCCCACTGAGGGCAAAGTTGTATCTGGTACTTACGGTACAGAAAAAAAAAACAAAAACAGGTACCGACATATTTTTTGTGTATTGGCAACGACTTGGTACCGAAGTCGTGGTTCTCATGACAACCCTAATGGCGACAGGAAATAAAGTTGCTGTTATATTACACTACATGGAAGGCTGTCCATGAAAGATTGTGGCAACAAATTCATTACACTTAAGAAAGTTCCATGACCTTTCCAAAACTTTCAATATTTTTTATGATTTCATGAGTTTTCCTGGCCTGGGAAATGTGATTGGGAAATTCCTTGACCTTTCCAGGTTTGGTATGGTGTTTCCCACAGCAGTGGCTGACTGACACTGGCGGTTCAGATTAGCTTGGAGACCACATCTGTGGCCCCTTACTGACTGCACATCACAAGTTAAAATCATGTTAAACCTTTTCTACTGCACATGTAGCTCGGTGGAGTCAACAGCAAGGTGGCGGCCAGAGACTTCAAATTGCTAACAGGACTCCAGTGATACCATACAGTGTTCAACAAACTGAACTGCAGTCGTGGCCCCTACATCAGCCTCTCAAGAGAAGTACCAAGCACCCTCCCACACCTGCCAGGGACAGGCCTTCCTGTGGTTGCCTCTCCTCTTCCTCCTCCCACTGGCAGCAGGGCAGGCGGTAATTAATTTCCACATTTTAACTGGGAGGCAAAACGCTAGCGTCCTGGGACTGAGGCGTGTGCCACCAGCCTACATTCTGGATTCAAGGGATTAGGATAATTAGCCCCCGGAAGAGTGGGCAGACAGATGGAGAGAGGAGTTGGTGGCACCTCGTGGCCGGGGAGGCTGATCCCTCCTGTTCTCTCCTCTAGCTTATGGAAGCAAAGAAGCTGTAAACAATAGTTTTCTAACCGAGAAAGAGTAAGAAAAAAATCTAAACGCAAACAGATTGCCAAATACTTTTGCCTCAGCATAATCCATCTGATATGTCTGGGTTTTTTTTTTTCATACAGCACATAATTTTGGAAACATTTCAAACTGGCTTCTGCCGTGGAAAACTTCCCATGCTAACTTGTTGCAAACATACAAGGGAAAAATGTGTTCATGTGGTAGTGTCTGTGTGCATCTGTTTATCGGACGGAGTGTAAGCGAGCCCTGTTATTTCTCAAAATGGGTGCCTGCTAATGTGTGTGATGGCTGGGCAGGGCGTTTTGACAGCAGCTCTGCTCCCTGCTCTGCTCAGTCTCCAGGATCCCCCAGTCACTTAATGAAAAAGAGAGTGGACTTGTTGCAAGTCACTGATGCAGAAAACAGATTAACTCAGCTGGGCTGTACTTGCCCAATATCATGTACAACAAAAGCATCACCTCAAGTGGTGGGCATGAGGGGAGAAAGCACAAGAGGGATCAAGGATGGGTGTGCATTGTGTACTGTGTGTTGGGGATGGGTGATACAGCTGAAATCAGTATTAAAGTATTTTTTTCTGTTAAAATCAAAATGCCATTAACTCTCATCCACTTTCACACATTAGAACAAAGTCTTCACACGTATAAAACACAAACTTAACACATAGTCTTAGGTTAAAATTAAATTCATATACTACTTATTTGCTATTTACCACAACACTGATAGACTTGGTAAGTTTTTGTAATAGCTGTCTTTGAATTACACTTAATACAAACACACACAGCCCAGGAAAACGCAAACACTAATACAATAAAATATGTTAAAAAAAAACTTAATCAGAGCTAATGACTGGCACCAGATCATCCGTGACCACACTTCTATTTTTTTTTTTAATCACTGTGTGACTTCTTGAAAACACAGCACATATGTAATAATCCATAATCAAAATATAGTGATGACTTCACTTGCATACAGTGTGGTTCTTGTGCAGGTCTCTTTTCACTTCAGCTTTATAGAGGCCAAAATATTCATACAAAGCCAGGGAGCGCCTCTCGGTTGTATCCGTCTGCAGGACACAACCGATATATGTTTACTGCTTTTTTAAAACACAGAAAAACATAGGAAAAACAAAGCCAACAGGCAGAGCACAACATATGAAACACTGGCCAGAGTCAGAGTGATTAGTACAAAGTTCTAGCAGTAAAAATGAATTATACCGAAAAGGAAAAATATATATATAAAAAAAAATATACAAGGCTAAAAAATATTTTTACATTAGCCTACTCCCTGAAAGAATTTCCTTTCAGGGTCTCAAATCTTATCAATCACAACACCTCTATCCTCGTTATACTGTAGAGTCCATCTTCCACACTCGTAAAACTAACTTCATTGCAATTACCAGTCCAAATAAAACATTTTTTGGTATTTGCTAGCACAGGATAAGGCGCTAGTTGCCCCAAGGAAAGCTATGAGTGGATCCCAAGATTTCCCAAAAGCCTATATCACAATGTTTTTAACCAAACTCCTCAATATCAATATTACGACAATATTACAGGGTTGACTAATGGTACTTTCACAAAATGTTTACACAATGAGATTTTTAAATAAATAATAAATAATTGTCAGTAATATGGATATAATGAGTAAGTAAGTAAAGGCAAATAATCCAACAGCTAGAGAAGTCTGGTGATTTCAGAAAATGACATCAGTTGACCAGAAAAAAGACAAGTGTTACCATTTTATGGTATCCAAAATCTAAGCTGATATCTAGACTCATGTCACAATATCGATATACTGCCCAGTCGTAGTTCACACTCAGCCATCCTCACTAAAACTCAAGAAGTAGCCTGGCTTTATGTTTGTAACATTTCACTGGTTAAGCCATAAGAAACGTACAGTCTAGTCTTACAAAATTGTTAAAGGCAATCTAAACGTCAAGACCTGGGTTTAAAATTTCTGATCATTCACTTTTCTGTAACAAGACATAATCTTCCAAGAAAGAATTGCAATGTGTCAAGAATCAATTTTCCCCCCAACAACACCAGACATTAGTCGTAAGGAGGTTTTACTGAAGGGCCCCTTACAATGCTCTGTAGATGGACCTTGAGTCACTGAGCCAGAAACCTCCAGAAGTTCCTAATGGTGGTATTTATTGATAGAAGATTTTATTCTCTTGGTTCACCTGTGAGCAGCGCAACAAGCTGTAAACACAACACTGACCTTCAACATATAAAGTTTTTAGGGGAACTGCAGAGTCTGATGATTATTCTTTGTGGGTTTATACAAGTGACACCTTTTACATTACATTCAGTAATACATTAAAATATAAAAACACTAATTAACGTAGCTTTAATATTAGCAAATTCAATGACAATCAATCGTGTGATTTCTAGAGAAGAGAGCAGCTTCCCATTATATTTAAATGTTAAATAAGATATAGGGAATAACAATACACACACTCACACACACAGCCATTGTCTTTGCCTTCATGTTCCTCCTTACATACAGTACAGCAGCTGCATTCCTGACAATACTAATGTTACATGCCTCCCGACACGTGTATGCCTTAATGATTTCTAGCACTGGCTGACAGCTCCGGCCATATCTCTCCTCCCCGAGTGTGTTTCGGCGCTTTTCGCTCCTTTTCCTCAAGAGAAGCATAGGAAAAAATAAGTGACAGTTAGCTCTGGAGACTCCAGCGCAGTGGTGCACTATGTCTGCGGCTGGCATCTGACAGACCGCAATAGGGGGCCTGCAATTGTGAATAGGCTCGACTAGTGAGGGGGGCTGGCAGTGAAGGAGGGGAGCCGGCGGTACAGTGAAGGCTTTTGACAGGTAGACAGCAGGTGTGAGTAAAAAGGATATGCTTGTTCCTGTGCAGAAAGAGGTGTATCACTCTGAGTGTTTCTGATATCATGTTTTGTTTTGCTTTTAATCGACGGGATGTTTGTAAGACTGCGTGGACTACAGTTAGTCCCCTCTCTATTCCATTTCATTTAAGGTAATAAATCCATCTATTCCTCCTGTTCCAGTGGCGTGCTTTGTAGATTTCAAGTTGCACTTTTAAAATGTCAAAGTACGGGTTTGTTGTTCAACAGTAATTGTAGCGACCTGGTGCAATAACTCTCACAATCTTTCAACTGTACTGGAAACAGCAGCAAATGAAAAACTGCCTTTGAGGTCATTGAAGTGCCAACGTTTCCATTCTGCGGACTCGTATAATTAGAGTTCACTCTGGAGTTAACAGTTTCACATGAATTAATTCCTGTCCAACTTTTACTCTTAATCAAGTTGACCTTCACTCTGAATTGAATTCACAAGTACCGCGGCTACTTCACCGTACAACGGGACTTCATTGTCGGTCTTGAGAATGTGATGTTTATTCTGAAAGACCTAGCTGTGAGGATTATGTGCCAACTCATCTCCGGTAAGGTTATGTCTGATAAATAAATTGCTCCTTGATTTGTACAACAATGCCCAACATGTGATGAATATCCACTCTCTTTAAGTGTGAAGTAAATGCTGACAAGAGTCTTTTTCCTGTCTTAATTTTGTTTCGCGTGAATGCTCTCAAAGGCAAATAAAATGTGCTGCTGGTGTCAAATTTCACACAGTATGTTCACAACAGATATTAAGGCTAAATGTGGGTCACCAGAAGGAGAGAGAGGTGGGTGCTGAGCAAGCTTAATTGCTTTGTATCTCTTAAGGTTTGAAGGGGAAGGAGGTAAACGCGTCCTCCCTGTGCACATTAGAGTCAAATAAAGTTTTGAGGAAAACACGGCAGACTTTTATCAGGACACATGGCAAAAACATGATAATTTACCATCCTGTGTAACATAGCAATCATAAATCTCTTCCTTGAGGATGAACATCTAGAGCACATGCATCATTTCCATTTGCTCCAGTCTAAACTTAGCTGTTTTCATCTTGTGGGAAACACATACAGACCGGTTCTTTGTCTTAACGACACCACCTGGCAGAACAAGATAAACCCTGTAGTTTTGCACAGTAGACCTTAGATTGAAAGAAGAATAATTATGTCCAAATTACCTGGTAAGCAATCATTTAATTATCCTTGTCACATTGAATAAGGATTAATTTGCAGGCAAATATTACACAATGAATTATTGAATAACTCATCTCCCAAGCCAAATTAATCTTGAGGATTGATGGCGTGGATGTAACCTGTGATCGTAGTAACATATTTCATGAGTCATTGGTGGCGCGCTACGCATTCACAAGGGCATTACAAAGTGATGACTTGATTTCGACTGACTGTCCCCATTTGAATCCAGGTTATATAAACAAACAGGGGACGTCGGTTCGGCAGTAGACCGAATTATGATTGCAGAGTCACTCAGCTTTTTAATTAAGTCTGTTAACGGATTATGACAGTGCCTGAAACATTACGCATCACATGTAATGACTCATGAACCATTCCCTCCTGATTCCTCCAGACACCCGAAATGATTTAGTGCAGAGTCCTTTATAAGTTGACAGTGAGGCTCCCTTGATGTTTGGGATCTGGACTCAGCGATGCACAACAGTTATGCAGCTGTACAAGTTGATTTTCTGCAGCCTGCCATACCCCCTCAGAAAACTGTAACAGGATATTATGGACAAGGTAGAGCAGTTCATATTTAAGTTTCTTCAAACATCTTAGTGCTTCAGGCCCTCTCTGCTTTGAATGACAAAATAGGTCCTTGACTCCATCCACTCACTGGCTTTACAGTATCTGTGCTTTCACTCTGCAAGTACTGCCGGTGGAGTGACTGTTACTAAACTAGTGCTGTGTGAAAGTCCTTAAGCAAGCGAGTGCATCACGGTTCTTTCTCTGTGTGCTAGTCTCCTCTTCTCGCCACATTGTGGGCTCTCTTTAGGCAAGGTGTATCGCCGGCTCCGGTCTCTTGATCCCACAAACACCCTTGAGATTGGCCAGGCGTATTTAGTAGCTGCCTCCTGGCATCTGGCCTTTATTTTACTGTGTTAGATTGGAAGAAGAAAACAATTGCACTTTTCTCTCCCCGTGTTGCAGGCTATAGGGCAGGTTTCCACCAAGTTTCAAGGGTGTCCGCAATAAATACCCAAAATCCCAACAGCATTCAGCAACCTCCCACAAACCTGTACCCTAGAAATGATGTTTATATACTACAAATGTCCTTTGCCAAACACGCTTTGAGGAGGACAAAGGGTTGTTCTGGGGGGAGGTTTTCCTTGTCCGCTGTGAGGGTCCAACAACAGAGGGTGTCGTATCTTGTGAAGCTCTCTGAGGCATATTGTGATTTGTAATATTGGGATACATAAATAGAATATAATTAAACTGGACTGAAAATGTAATGGTGCCCCAATTATATTAATTTAGTAAAGGTTGTGCTACATTTATGGCAGGCAAGCAAAGCCAGAGTCCGAATCGTTAGTCCTGAGCATGGTTCGGTTTAGGCCACAAAAGCACTTTGACTGAAGGTACACTGTGGAGTTTTTGATTATGTTTACAAGTGAGTCCCTGTCATATGTGACAACACTGGTGGCGTGATCCACATCCTGCAAGTGGTTGAATGCTATTCTGCTAAATGACAGTTGGTGGCAGTAATGCACCACCTCAATTTTTTTAGCAATGCGAAAACAAATGCAGTGAAGAAAAAGACTGCAAGCTAGTAAATGTGGGTGTAAACAATGAACGCTAACATCAAACTTTTGGAAAACGTCACAAAAATTTCACTTCGCAAATGTTATATGAGGAAAGAAACACAACTGAGGTGTTTGTATGATCTCAAGGATAAATGCTAAAGGTTGGCCGCTAGTGGAGTTTTAAAAGCTGATTTAATGATGATAGTTTGGAACTGGAAAAAGCCAAAAGCCACTTACACGGCCAACAGTGTTGGAAATCAACAATCAACACATTAGAAATTGGATAACTGTTGAACTGAACATCTAAGTCAAAGTAATAAATTCCCTAAATAAATAAATCTGGATCATTAAATATCAAACTCAAAGTAATTAAGAGATAAATCTGGACCTGAACATCAAACTAACTATAAAATATCTAGGTGGGAGTGATTTTTATGTTTTGCGCTATTACATCTCCTCAAAGTCAACCTGAGTTTCTCGGGTACACAATGACATTACCTTGATTTCAGGTATGGAGCCCACATATAAAACAGAGGAGAGTAGGTCACAGGGTGTCTACAGGTATCAGATAGTTAAATTTAATGCTTTTAAGGCCAGTTTAAGACACCCTTTAACCAAATTTAGGACAGGTTTTTGGACAGATCACGTGTTACTTATTTAAGTATCACAGGTAAGCATTGCAGGCATGTAGTATATATGTGGTCTTGTGCAGAGGTAAGTGATATGTAGGAATATGGTTATGAGAGTGAGTTAAGTAAATCTTCATTTTGCCAAAAAGTAAGCAAGTATGAAGTAAATGACAGTATTATATTTGTCGGTGAAGATTCCGGATGACAGTATTATAGTTTTTTAAAGATTTGTAACATTATAATTGTGGACTTATTTTCACAGAAAGATTTTTAAAGATCGATAAATGAAATGGATAAAATGTTCGTAGTAGTTACAACCTTACAAATTCAACTTTAAGACTATTTAAGGTCTTACTGATGTTTCAAACACTGAATTTAAGACATTAAGACTTTTTAAATACCTGTAGACACCCTGGGTCAGTATGTATTACTTGTATTTGAAATTCATATTTTAAGTACTTTTGAGTATTTTGGAATTGGTATATGACAAAACTGAAAAAAATCAAATGACATTAGAAACAAGATACTCTAGACTGCAGTAATTTTGTATTTTCAAAATACTGTCACCATGAATCATGACAATAATTCATAGTATAAAATCATAAGAGTAGGTCAAAACCTAGTATGTGGGTGGACCTTGAAGGCTTTTAATTTGAACCAGGAAGTGGTGGCATTCACAGTGTCGCAGACTCATGGACTTTCATTTGCTGCTGTTGTGATCCAGCCAAAAAATTCATGTAAATACATGTCAAATCTAAGAACAATACACTTAGACACACTCACACAGCAGAAGGGACCTACTTTCTCCGGAGCTGTACTCACTGGCCAAGCCCTCTTTGTTCCATTCAACACAACATCCCCTCTTTAGCTCCAGACAGTGACGTACGTCACCACGTGACTGGTCGAGGCTGCACAGACGTTGGCCACAATCATAGCCAAGGCCTGCTGATAACAATAGTTTGTAAAACAGCCTATCTGCACTGAAAAATACTCAACAAATGTGTTTTGGTGAGCAATGCTATATAACTGTTTGTTTGTTCACAAGAAGACTAGACCTGGTTTAACAAACATGTCATGCCTCATGCTTTAGACAACAATTCTTCCCTAACCTTAACCACGTGCTGTGAATGCCTAAACATAACCCAAAACATTTATTTTCTACCGATGAATATTGAATTGCAAGAGCATCAGTGTAGGAAAAGTAGCGATCTACGCTGTCGGTGAATATTTTAATGATACTTTCAGTATCAACCCTGTGTGCCTTGGCAGATACTTCAATTTACAAGGTTCCCTCATGTATAGACGTGATCTTCAGAAGACAGGTTGAATGATAGGATGTGCAGGGAGGCTTCTGTGGACGTTATGCACATGCACGTGTGTCTCTACATTTGCATTTGTGGCTGTAATGGCATCCTGCCACTTTGGAGCATTGATATTTCTTATTCTATCTAATCTATCCAATCATTAAAAAAATAGCTCGATTTAGCTCTCATTCGTATTCATCAAAATGCATTTTGTATGAACTGGACGAGCCGCGGCCTCCGCAGTTAAATAATGGAACAAAAACACACTGGGTTTGATAAGTAACTGCAGCTATAGAAAAGCTTGAGTGTTAGAAGAGGAAATATGGGATTAAAAACATGACCTGGATTTGACACCGAGCCACAAGCATTGTGGTGGCCAGACAGAAATTGCAGCATGTGCAGTTATTTTGTGAAACCTTTTATTAGTAAAAGCCTCATAAGAAAAGCTGTTAGCCAGGTTGTTTCAGCGGGTAATGAACTTGTCAGCTCTGAGGTTTTAAAGTTTGTTGGCTTTGTCGTTTTTTGTTATTATTCAATTCAGCACCTTGGTCGCTCCTTTCCCCCAGTGGATTTCTCAAGTCTCTGCTTGGCCGCTTGTTTTGCACCAGGAACACATTTTAGTTTCTCCCATTGGACCCAAGGTATCGAATTGCCTCTCATTCAAAATAAATAATCTGCTCCCATAATGCTCCTACTGTGTATTCCCACAAATGCTAAGCAGCCAAAATGCCGTTGTAGCAAGGGGATTTTCTATTCTTTTTCAACAGCCCATCAATAGTATTAGGCCTGCCAGATAAAAGCACTGAGACTTGACTGCACAAGAAGGTGAGGTTAGTCTGAGGTATGGATTTGCCTCAGTCCTTTTTCACTTCATTTGAGATTTCTTGCCTTTTTCATTTGGCAGAGGAAAATGCCATGGGCTCAGGTAGCATACATTACTCTGCAGTGGGTGGGATGAAGTTTTTATGATGTCTTGTATGGCCGTGTGGTACTTTGAAGGTAATTCATGTACAAAATGTGGTAAGAGCTACTAATTTTATGTGATAACTGCCTAATTGTGTAGAAGCATTGCTCTTTAACTACACAATGTGCCAATTTAACGACAGTGTGCCAAGATTTCTCTCTTTGCGGGTTGAAAATACAATAAAACCCTTAACTATATAACAGCATTGTATTGTAACATTAACCAGGCACAACTTAACTGACTGGAATATCCTGATAAGAGACTAGATGTCTTACATTTTGGATATTGAAATATTATAAGTGTTGCCTTTTCCTGGCTTTAACAATACAACCTTTAGAGTTCGCTGTCTACCTAAATCTGCTAAGAGGTAAAGGGTAAAAGCTATCAGGTTAACCTGCTATTAGAATGCCATAATTTTTTATGGTACAAGACGTTGTAGAATGATAAATACATGATCCTTCTACCCACAAGGTTTAACATATTATTCTACAACACATGCTTGTTTAAGAAAATGCCATAGTTTCAGACCCTTTATTCTACTGACAAAGTGGCAATATGACAATATAATAATGAACTTGTATTGAAAAAGATTCATGAATGCCTTATTTACATTCATTTACATCTTTATTTCGTCCATTGTAAAGGTTAAACTATGACTTATGACAGTGCTCAATTACACACAGTAGAAGGCAAAGGCATTGCCATTGCAGCATAGGATATTTATATAAATGTGCAAAATTATTAACGCAAAACTTAATACATTGTCTTTGGGGGTAAATTTTACCAACTAGCCCTTGTAAGTATAAATGGTCATTTTTAAAACGTGGCTTCATCTTGACAATTTCAACAATGGGGGTTGCTACATAACACACTTACATGAAAAGTCACTGACTGGGTAATGTGAATATTATATTGAAACAAAGTTATATACAATCAAAAAACAGCCGCAGGTAAAAAATTTTTGTGGTAGCTGCATTAAGGCCGAGACACAATACACCAACATCAAAGCTACACAGGTGCTAAAGGCTGTAAGGCACCTCCTTTTGTCACCTGTGTTTCGGCCTAAAAATCTGTACTTACAGTAAACACACCGCAAAGACTACAGCCAGCAGCCAGCTAGCATGTACGTTCTGCACCTGCGTGACAGGAAATACCCTCAATACCAGCAGGCAGTAGTAGGGTGTATTCTTTACTCAGAAAGGGAAACCGACAAGCCGGATTCAAGACACTTGATAGACAGCACATTAACAACACAACCTGATGTTGAATATATCAAACAATAACACAGAAAAATATGAACCATTTCTGATAAAGAGCTCAATGGCAAAAAAAATTATCTTACCTTACATAAGTTTGTTTCGACAGTTTCTTGACTTAAGCCTTTTGTTTACTCTCCTCACTTTGATTATCTTGCTGTGCACTGAGCTGAACTGCCAGTCAGAGTGGTTTCATTCACCGACAGGCTCCACTGTCTCAGATGCCAAATAAACATGCTGAATTTACCAATAAAAAGCCAACAAGGGCGGACTAGTGCCAACAGTACGGGACACACTGCAAAAACAAGGGCAACAGACGGTCACTGACAGCCTGAAATTGACCGACCGCCGACTGGCCTGAACAGTAAAGTGATTTATTTTCTGAACTTATTAGACTGTTCTAGTTTTTCTGTTATTTGCCTTTACCCACTTAGCCATTACATCTACATCGCTGATGACGATTTATAAAGAATTTTGTGAAAACACCAATAGATACCCCTTTATTATTTGGTCAGTACTATGGGGATATTTAATTTACCACAAATGTACATGTTTCTTTCTTTCTTTCTTTTTCTTTTAAATACTTTAGGTATCTTTAACAATTACTCTAAATAACGCCACAAACTGGAATTAGTTGATCAATGAATTAGCAACTACTTGAAAATCGATGGATCTCTTAGGTAACTTATCTTTATCTTTGTTACTTTTATCTATTCCCTGGTCCCAGCCAATGTGTGGATTTCCATTTTAATATTTTATATCATTACACACTTAATACGTTTGGGTTTTGGACTGTTGGATGGACCCAGCAAGATATTTGATGATGACCTGAGGCTCTAGAAATTAGTGAAGGGCAATTTTTACATTTTTCGTATCTTTTATAGACCAAACACATCAGCAAAAATTAAATAACAAAAATTATTGTCAGTTGTAACCCACACATTTACCAAACTTATTATACATTTCTGAGCACAATTCACCAAGGATGGAGTTTAAAAATACTGCTGCTCACACATGAGTAATAGAAGCAACATTATAATCAGAAATGACAGACAGCCTTAAGTGAGCACTTAAACAAGGTCAAGAACGCAATAATAGCAGGCCTTCATTGGAAAATAAATATCAGAGAATGGAGCCAGGTTTATTAAAAGTTATCATGTCCCAAAAATTATGAGAGAATATTTACAGCTCCTGCAGCTTGTCACAACTGATTGCTTTACTTGACCTTGCTCAGTTGGAGTGACAGTGATTTAAATTATTCGACAAACATTTGAACGCCCTATAAACATTAACAGTCTCTATTTATATCTCACAGTAGATTTATTCCACGCACAGTCTCCAGTCACAAAGTTGTCCACATTCTAAATCATTATACGGCTTCAGACAGGTCAGTATTTCCACTGTGTTTTTCAGGTGAATGAACAGACATGATGCACAGCCTGTTGTATAGGCGATCCACAAGGTGCCCACATGTTATGTGTTCTTTCAACAACAAGGTGCTGGCTGATTGTCAGTACTCCATGAGGAGCTGCTTTAGCGGCATGTCATGTCCATGTCAGGGATCAACGCGAACAGTGAAGACAATTTATGCTGTGCAGCGTGTGTGACCATCACTTGGAAGGAGAGGGTGGAGGAAGTGATGTGAGAAAACAAGTTGTTGCGGCGGTCAGAAGATGTTGGCAAGAAGACAGCAGAGCTGTTAGGATGTTTTTCCAACTCCTTCTTCGAGTCACCTTCAAATAATACTTTGAAAAAAATCAAATATCTGTGTAATTCGCAACGTTTAGTTCGATAAACATCAATAGAAGTACAGGGGAACACTTTTTCATTATTCAGATTACTAAACACAGAGGGAGCTCTGTAAAGACGGGACGATCTTGAACTTTGCGCATTTCGAGATTCTTTAAAAGTGTCACACAAGGTTGTTTTGAGACATGAGACGCTTGGAAACAAGGTGTTTGAATTATTGTTTCGGGAAGATGAACTGTCGTCAATTCCAGATAACTTCAGTGACCTTCAGGCTGGAATTTGATATGTGATGTTTTATTAAAGTATTTTGAATTCTGTCCTCTGAGGGCGTTTCCATGAAGTCGAGATAAATACATGGAATGCTGGAAGACTGTAAACAATATATTGCAGCATTTCAGTTTCAAGGACACATGCAGCTGACAATCGAATGTTTTTGCTGTATTAAATAGAGGAAAACAAAAAAAAATCTTAAGCTTTTTCCACAGCATTACCTTAGGACTTTATCGGTGCCTGTGTAATGAAACACATACTTAATGGGTTTGTTTAAAATGGCCTAATGGTGTTCTTGGTCTGCGTCCAAAGATACTCAGAGAGGCAATACAGGAATAATTTAGACATTTAACTTTGGGCCGTATATTTTTGTCAAGGGCACTGATCTCATTAGAATTATTCCCTTATGCCACTGACTGACGTTTCTTTTTGTGCTGTGGCTTTTTGACTCACATGTGTTTCTTTGATTTCGATTCCACCGCAATCGATGGTGCGAGGGAACTTGGCACTATGAACAAAGATCAGTGATGAGACTCGTTGCACCTGTCAGAGTTGACCAGATCAGGTAATGAGGAAAGTCCCTCAGGATGTTAACGAAGCCATTAAGCACTCATGTGTGAAACTACTAGGAAGCCGGCGTGTTAAATCGTAGCAGCCAAATTAAAATTCACTGCACATGGCACTGAAATGTAAATATCCTGCCTTTGCAAGGATGAGCTGGCCTCCTTCTCCGTGCTCTAATCGGCTTTGAAAAGACGGTGCAAAGTGCTTAGGAATAATGCTTGTGCTCTGTGATAAAACAGGCAGCTTTTATTATAAACCTACAATAGTCGAGCCATGTTTGAAAAAGAACTAAAATATAAGCTCTGTGCATTTTGTTCTCCACACTGAGAATAAATGGCTCTCGTTCAGGACATGACGTGTACGCATCAGTTTTCTCACATAATCCTATAATTTTGTTTTGTCTTATCATCCCCAGGACAACCCTGAGGTGTCTGGAAGGTGGAGATTGATACGTTTATTTAGCAAGTTGGTTTTTGAAATAGAGATCATTGGAAAAAAAACAAAACAGTCCTGCGTGTGTGATTCAAATCTCGACCTATCTCGCCTCCTCCGTTTCATGAAACTACATGACTGGCCTTGGATAGTGTGTTTACAAGAGAGGATTCATGTTGGCTGTCAATCACATCAGTGCAGTCAAACACGTTGATTTACATAGAGTCATGAGGGAGTGCGCTTTGAAGCTGATCGTTAAGTTTTTACAGTCTTGAGCTTTTTAATGTGGTATTTTTTTCTTACTGCAGTTGCTTAAACTGAAAAAGCCCACCTGTAGTCACTTAAATTTAGATTCTATAAATGTCGGATTTCGTTCTGACGATATCAGGTAATGTCCCTCGGTTGACTGGTCCCTCACATTCATTGCGCCGTGCTCTCCGCTAATCCTCATGAGTACATGGCCCCTCTACAGTACGTGCCCTGAGGGGAATAATCTCCCCACTCATACCACCAGAAAAGCACAAGAATGTGGGCAGAAATGAGCGCCCAGGGCTTCAATTCAGATGTGTTAAGATTGGGCTTGTTCCAGGAGGATGTGAACGCACTCGCAGACACAGTGAATTTCCATTTGACTGCCTGCTGTCCCAGAAACTAGCCAGAGGTGTCCCAAATGATCCGACCTGCACCTCCCCCTCATTTGTCTACATTAACTTTGCATGTGTGGTCCATCCAATAATAAGTGGGGCAGATTTATATTTAGCCGCGCCTGCAATGACTTTGAAAAACAGGGTGACTCTTGTCTTCGGACCCCCATCAACCTATCAGCTCCAGGCCCTTATTCGTCTCTGCAAAAATATAATTGAGCTGTATTTTTAATTTAGATATCAATCAATCTTACAACAAATATTGAAACATCCGCCTCGTTATTTGGGCTACTTTTAGGTGCTATGTGAGTCTTGCAGTTGAAAATATTATAAAAGCCTGCCTGAGATGTTTACTGCCTTTTTGAGGAAGCAAGACGTGAGATCATAAAAGATACTTACGTCCTGTTTTCATTAGGCCCCTGGCAAAAGACACTAATTTCTGTGGGTGGGGGACGATAATAGCACTGTCAAAGAGTTTTATACGTAGCTGAACTCAAACTCTTGTTCTAATTATGTTAAGCATTAAAGCAACTAAGTGGTTGTCAAAACTGCACTGTGATAAGGTGGCCTAAATTAAACAATGCCTTTCCATTTTAGTATGGACTTTGAAGCAGCTTGCAGGGATAAACACAAGCCTTGATATTAATTGCACCTTTTGTTGTAAAATCAATGTCAATTACGGCGCACAATTTTTTTGTGTGACCTAGAGTAGTTATATAACCTTCCACTTTCGAGACTATACATCCAACTGTGGTGCTTTAACCCTCGGGATGAGTCAATTGGTCCGCAACAGGTTTGTGACAGTAAAATTAAAAGGTCCTTCCAAAGTGCTTCTAATGAAAATGAAGCCCCGGAGCCCCGAAGTGACCCGTCGCAAAGAATATGAACATAAAACTCGATGGTGAAGCCTTGAGGTGGATAGCTATTACGCTCAGCCTTCAGTGCTGCTGTTTCACTAACACTCCTCACATTATATTGATTGTAATATAAAATGAAACACACAGTAATGGAAGAATGAAAGCACCTAAGAGAAGCTCTTAAAATTGTTCCTCACATTTTTTCACATTTAACTTCAAACTTTCTGAGTCGGCCGTTCTCGTACCGACGGCTTCAAGCGACGTACAGAGAGAAAAAACACATCAAACCACTGAGGGCAGCACGAGTATCGTGAGGAAAAAAAAGCAGCAATCTTTTGTTGCTGCTGTTTACATTCCTCCCGATGCAAATTCAACAAACGCACTACAGGAATGCACGTCTGTTCTTTTTCTTCTGTAGCATAAAGGGACTACAATAGCATTTCACTGCGCGACACCGTGTTGTCCAATTACAATAAATGAACCTTAAACACTGAAGTGTGTTTTGTATGGACGAGTGCGACAGGTAAGCGGTCATAAGATTGGAAACAGCATGTCATTAAGAAAGGCCAGGGGCTGTGTTGGAGGGGGCCTGCTGTTATAAATACTGGTGACACAATGAAATGCAACACAGGCCAGTTTAAGCAGTCGATCAATTACGCTAAATGCTTATCAGATGCCAAAACACTGTGCATATACTGTGAAACTGGGAGACAAGACGTTACAAGTATGGAAAGTTATCGCAGCAACAATCATTTTATCGGAATTTGCCCACTCCACTGAGTTGATTGATTCGTCTGACATCGTGACAGGAAATAGCGGTTGTGATAAGAACTGTGGGGGTACTAACAATAAGACAGTCAGCACCATGTAAAGCTAGTGTCAAGAAGAAGATATACTTTATTAATCCATGAGGGGAAATTCAATTTTTTTTTTAAATCAACCAGAACCTATATATGCATTAAATGGAGAGATGTCAGAGCGAGGGGGCTGCCAATGGACAGACGCCCTGAGCAGGTGGGGTTTCGGTGCCTTGCTTGGGCACCTCGGCAGTGCCCTCCAGTGCCTCTCTACCTACCAGTCCACGCTCCATATTTGGTGCGGGTGGTGACTTGAGCCAGTGACCCTCCAGTTCCCAACCCAAGTCCCTATGGACTGAGCTGCTGCCAATCTTAAAGCCGTGCACCAGAACCAACTCAAAATGATGTTAGATTTAGGATATATTGGTCTCTTGTAGGGCTGGGTATCTGTATTCAGCAGATATCGACCAAAATAAACCTGTACTGAGTGGTATAGAAACTTCTCCAGTCAAATGATACCTGCATCTGATCCTTTATGTGCCCGAGTCTAGAAAAATATAGGTATGGCTTTGCTTGCAGCCCAAGACCAGAAGCATCTCTTTCAATTTAATGTAACCTCATATGTAAAGTTGTGCTTGGTGTATTTGATAAAGTTGGCAGTTGAGTGCGTGCTGAGGTTCCACCAAAATGCTCAAAAGTAATTAAAGTAATTAAATTACTATTAGTATTGGTATCATAATTAAATGATACCCAGCCCTAGTCCCTAGTGATTGGTTAGGGAAAATCAAATCCCCCATGGAAATCAGTTAGAGTGGACGCAATGTCAGACTCAAGATGGAAACTGAGTGTAATGAGTCGACAGTTTTGTCTGATATCAGGCAAATGACTTCATCATCTGCCTCTAAGATTGGCAGGTAAAAGTAGAACTATCCTGTTCGTGTACAAACTACCAGAAATGTGCACATGTGAAGTGCTTGATTGGCCAATGCAACACTTTGCCATATGTTGTCACATTATGCTGCGGAAGACAAATGGAGCCAGGTTCCACTTTTTTGCCCAACAAGCCTGCTCTTTTTTCATTTTTCCTTGTTTTTTTTTTCCTTGTGCTAAAGCCCACTGTGGTGGCACCCCTGCTGTGTCAACACAGTGGTCTCATTGGAATGAAGAATGCGTTTTTCTACACAGTGCTGCCGTCTGTACGAACGCGGCCTTTACTCCACTGCAGCAGCACCTGAGATGCTCAGAGAAATCACTGTGTTTTGCTTCCCTGGCAGATAGAGCCCACTTGGGGGTCTGACTGGGAAAAGGGACACAGCTATGCAGTTATGGGTGACAACCTATATTTTCAGACCAATCCTATACAAACATTCTCAGTTGTCCTGGAAAGACTATAGTTTGTTTAGTGTCTGTTTCATGGTTGTTACTTTGTCTTTAGCAAGTTGGGAAGATTTGAGTTTATTTGGCAGGGCTGCTCAAAGCTTTGATGACTGAGTGCCAATATAGGGAGCCGGCGTATGATTGAGGGCTGCACAGGAGAAGTGCAGTTGCCAGTTGTCCACCACAATGGCTTACTTTTGCTAAAAGCACTAGCACTGACGACTGAACATAATTTCTGCAACACTTGTGAGGTGCCACAAGTTGCTGTGCAACCAGTAGCTTTCAAGTCGTCATCCCTTTGTTAGGAGGTGAAGTCTGATGCAGTGTCCTTGTAGTGTATTGAATATAAGCTATTGAAATGTGAATTGAATGTTGAAATGGACCGCAAATGCATTTCATGTCATGTTCAGGGGCTGCACTGTATGTTTCTGAGAGCTGCCATTGACCCGCAGACCACGCTTTGAGCAACGATGGTTCAGGGTTAGAGGTTTAAAATGTCTTATAAAATGTTTCATGCTTCAAATTGTGTTGTCTTCTCAAGACAAGGGGAAATCCCTCAGTCGTTTGTTTATGTTGAGTTACTTGCTAAAATAACTCTCTTATGGCATTTTCTGAAAACATCCTGTAATTAGCCTTTCAAATATAATCACAGTCTGTCACTTTTATTTTTATGTTGTTATATAATTTTTTTTTCATTGTTGATGCACAAGTAATGTTATGTCAGGCATAAATTATTTATTTGATGGACATGTTTCTTTTTGTAGCTGATAAAAAAAAAAAACACCCGATGTGACACCACTTCAATTAAGACATGTACAGAGTTCTTGGGAGTTTTTGCGCATACAGTGAAGAGCCGGCAGGTTTCGCACTATGTGCTTTAGAGCTGAATTACCTTTTAGAATGTAATTGTTACAAGGTAGGGATGCGTGTTAGTGAAGACTCTCAGTCATGGTAATCTTAAGTGCTATATTGTAGGAGTTTGGACTTGCTTGAGTTTCTTAAAGACGTTTTGCCTCTCATCCAAGAAGCTTGTTCAGTCCTAACTGACTGGTGGGTGAAAGGCTTTAAGCTTTGTGTGGGTGTGAGGTCACATGTGAATCGTTGACCCACCCGGCCACTTTGTGTCTCGTTAGGTTAGATGGGTCCAGCCCATTCTCACGTGGACAAGAAACTCAAGCAAGTGCAGATGTGTACGATATACACATATGAAGGTAGGGATGCAGGATATTGGATTTTTTGCTGATATCCGATATGCCGATACATTACAACTGATTTGGACAATAAGAGATACTGATACACCCACTTTTTCCCCTACCTAATTTTTATGATCATTAACTCTCTTCAACATCATATTGTGCACACATACTTTTATCGTGACGGCCCACCGCAGATGGAGACATAACATACAATGCTTTTCAATGTATGTAATATTTATTCAATGTGCAAAATAAGAACAAGCATGTTGGCCAATTTTAATAATTAATTTTAAAGCTGATATCAGCCGATACCGATGATGTACCAATATTATCACCATGTTGGCCAATTCCAATGATGTGCGGATATTGTTCAGCATCCCTACTACAAGGTCAATTCCAGTTTTTACAGAAATGTTTGAGGAGTTGTGCAAATTTTATACATGGATGAATGCTACAGACAATATTAGGGTATGATGAGATAGTGAGAGAGGGTATATGAGGCCAGCAGTGGAGGCTTCACAGCTGGGATGCAAGAACGAATCTTCTAGGCACAAAATCGAGTTGCAGTGACATTAAAGTGATTACTTTAAGTTAATCAGCCAGAAAGGACTTCACAGTATAAATCCAAGCTGGGGTTGTGGGTTAGAAATGTAGCCTATATCACAAAATAAAGTGTATATTTAGCTTTTTGATAAATACCTTTATTGTTCAATGGTAAATGGACTTGCTCTTGTATAGCACCTTTCTAGTCTTCCATCCACTCAAAGCGCTTTTACACGGCTGTAGCTACCATACAAGGTGCCACCTGCTACTCACCATTAATGCACTCACAGAATAAGTATAGTCAAATTTGGGTTCAGTATTTTTCCCAAAGATACTTGAACATGCGGCTCAGAGGAGCCAGGGATCGAACCGATCCACTGATTAACAGTTGACCCACTCTGCCTCCTGGGCCACAGCCGCCCCCTCTTTAACACGAGGTAACAAACACAGCAACGTGTGTGTACTGTATTTTTAACCCAGAGAGAGAGGAGGCAGCTACAGCATAGCTGGTGAGTAAGCTTGTTTGGGGTCATGATCAAATTGCTTATTGACAAATGTTGCCAAGGATACAATATTTAACTTTATCCCGTATCTATCTTTATGTAAGTCCACTTACTGAACACACACACACACACACACACACACACTACTGTAGGTGCACCTTCCGGAGCTGTTGTTTATGCACAGTGTGGAGCTTTTTCCCCGCTGTCGGCTACCTTTGTGTCCCACCATGACAAAGTGCCAAGGCTGCAGGTCTGCATATTTTCTGCCACCATATGTGGACAAAGAAAAGGTGGCAGCGGGTGAGGAGATAGATGGGGTAGGGATGGTGATGGACACAGGTAGCTTGGCACAGCTCAGAGCCCCCATCCACCTGGCATTAGTTACCATTGTCTCGCTCCCCGTTTTCCTGGCAGTGCCTTTGATTGAACTGGCGGTGAGGTGAGGATTTGGCATAGGGAGGGTTTTACCTCCGTGATAACAATAGGCCACAGACGGGGGGAGGTGGCTGTCTGTATCGCGCATTGTGGAGCAGGATTGTCTAATGGAGGTTCACTGTGCATTGTGCAGTGTTTCTGGAAAGGGATTTGTGGTTTGTAAAAGGGCACCGAGTCCCGCCGCTCAGTTTGGCTAATCAATTCTGTGTCCGCGCTGGGTTGTCCCACAATTGTCCTCATACAGTATGAGGCAGTTTCTCTTTACTAAAGCATCTAATTGACAGAGCCGAGTTTTTATAGCACACGGGGAGAAAGATATACCCATTACTTCTAGTTTGGTTTAAAGGGAGAAAAAAAAGGGATTTTCATTGCAAGCACGCCCCGACACCCCTAATCATGACCGGGGTGCCCTGTACGGTGCAGAGCACAGGCTCCCGCCCTGACAGATTATCCGGTGTGAATGTTTGGGAATGATAATGAGATCAAAACACCTCACTAAGCTGGGAAGAGAGGGTGGAGACTGGAGAGGGAGAGGCAGTAAGGGAAAGCGAGCAAGAGCGAGCAGGGGAGAGGGTGAGCGATAGCTGCGATAAATTGCAGAAGCAGAACCACTTGAGCATAAAATTAGATTTTACAAATGTGTTGTTACCTGACAGTCCTCTGACAGAGGAGATATCACAACATTATAGGGCTGCATGAGTACTACTAATCGTATCAAATAAATAAGAATGCCTCTCAGCTGTGATAGAGCTGGATGGAGATTCAATGTGGACGGTGAGTTAGACGGCGAAATAACATAATTAAAACAGCCTCTATCATTATGGACACAAACATTAGAAGCCCAAATTCAATTTATATGATAATATATTATGATCCGTTAAAGCTGTAGACACGTGACACATTTGTCTAAATGCCGCAACACTTAAAACACTGTCTCTGTAATTTAAGAATAACTGTCTTCGAATATTCGTGATGAATTCTCTCTCCTTGATTTCTGTTGTTCATTTATTATGTTTCTAATGTGGTAAACTTCAGAGCAGTCAGCGTGGCTCAAGGACAAATACTTATTATTAAGTGGGCTTGAACCTGCGCCATCTGTTCCAACCATCGCTAGAGATTCCTGCCGCCATCAATTATCAATACGCAGTTGTTAAACGGTAGGAATTTCTTTGCTTTGGATCCTGTAACACAGTAAAATTAGTCGAGGACACGCTAAAGCCTTCGGTGGTTAGAGGGAATAAGTTAAAGAAATATAACAAAGCACACATTTAATACATGCACACAGCCTGTCAGAGTAGGAAATATTAACCTCATTCTACATAAGGTAATGGATTGCTATGAGGCAGAGTATTTGAGGAAACAATTATTTGCCACGTTGTTGGTAGTTGCAAATAGTAAGTTAAATACATCATTAAGACAACAATGAAGACTGCATGAATCAGTCTGAGTGACAAATGGAAGCTCTAATTCAAGTCGGCTTTGCAGAGAGACAGTGTGTGTGTCTGTGTGAGTGTGTGTCTATGTGTATGTGTGTGTGTGTGTGTGTGTGTGTGTGTGTGTGTGTGTGTGTGTGTGTGTGTGTGTGAGAAAGACAAGTCACTGAGGCAAGCTTTATCTACAGTATGCTCCGGGAGGAAATAATGTCTATATGTGTGTGTGAACCTGCTGCAAATGTGTTGCACTATGAATAAATACATTGAGGGTGTTATTCCCCAGGGTGATAAATCTATGGGAAAATATTTTTACCTGATGTTTATTGCTTGAGATTTCACATAGATATGGATGGTTATATCTGTAATAGCGCAATGGTCTTAACACTAATAACATCAATAATAATCTGTTGTGGGACACTTTTGTATATATTATATATTTTGTAACAGTTGGTTTCATGTTTTTTCAAGCGTTGAATATTGCCTTTGGAGTGAGTGAGTTTTTCGACATATGACAGCGCAATCTGTCATTTTCACTTTCCTAGATTTAGACCAGATGCCACTTGTACACACTGGGAGGGGACTAAAGCTAGATCTCTTTGTATTGTGCATCAAGTCAACCAACTCTAGACGCTAAACCAAATCTTTATTGCTTTATAATTTGAGGTTGTGAGGTGTAGTAGAAAAGCTGTATTCATTTTATGCCATTAGAGATAAAGTTGAGACATTTTTAAGTACTCAAGTCTCTAAAAACTTGATGATAATTCCTCAAAAAGTTAAAAATCCAAACTGTTGTTGAGCTGTGAAAGAAACCGCTCAACATCTATTGGTGAAGTTGCAATTAAACCATATTTTTATGTAGATGCAGATCACCTCTGATCAATTCAGTGTCAAGGTTATGGATAAGGAATCCCTAACCCACCTCCTTACTGACAGCATGGTTCAAGTTGCTAATATGGAGGGTCATTTGTTGGGGCTAATTTAGTATTCTTATTCCTCTCTGAATCAACCATTGGCCCAGTGAAATAGGATCAGAGTTTTATCAGAGATCAGAGAATTAATTGTATTAATTGTATCAACCAGGTATCAGTAGATTCTTACACTTTTATTGACTCCAAAAAGACTTCAGTGAACTGGTAATAGTTAACGTAAATAAAGTGGTTGGAACTGATAATACAGTTAGAAAATATGACTTTTAAAGGTCTACTTAGGACGAGGGTACTCAGGTTGCCTCCCATGGGGGCCACTTTTGCAAAAACCAGGGGCCAGTTTCTATGAACTGAGGAAATTCAAAGTACAAAAAAAAATGTGCCAAAAAAAAATCCTAGTGTGAATCAATTCATTTTGTGCGGATATGAAAATAGTTGTCAGGCCACATATGTTGGAGAACTATGGTGCCCAACATGATGAGCCTATCTAGAGCCAGTGTTTGGTTTGTCCATTCTGGGCTACTGTAGAAACAACGTGGCAGATTTGTGAAAGAGACCCCCTGCAAATGAAAACGGCTCATTCTAACTTAATGAAACACAATTCTTGTAGTTTCAAGGGATTAGAAACAAATGATAACAGTTCCAGTTTCATCACGATACGATATTCTACCGTTACGATATTTGTCGATATTACAAAGTTTGCCACGATACGATTTCGAATTGATGTGACGCAGGGGCTTGTGATCGATATGAGACAATATCAAATGCCTATTTAACACGATGGATTTCAGGAGACGCTGCCACCTCTTTCTTTTTAACTTCTGGCCATGAAAGATAAAAACAACACATAAATAATGAGTGCAGAAAAGTTTACTTTAAACTGATTCCACTAACACACGTAAAACAGCACGAGCTAAATTAATCAACAGGGACTTCTGCCAGAAAGCTCTTCCTCAAAGAAATGTTTTCATTTTAACCCAAACCATCATCTTTTTCATAAAACTTCAGGTCTATCTGGCTCAAAGCCCTGAAGGAAAGCTGCTCCAACAGCCATAAAACATGTCCATGGTTCATAGACAAAACCACTGCTTTTTGCTAGTGACTCTTTATTAGCTTCAGCATGTTCACATTACATAAATTAGCCCAGCAGCTAGTGGACTTTTTTTCTTCTACTCGTAGCTTAAATTAAATGAATTTTTCAGCTGAAGATCGTTGAAACAGAGCAGCTAATGTTGCTATAGAGAGAAGTTGCAGATATATTCCCAGTTTGATAACGTTATCCTCATCGTTTTTCTCTTGGCACTGCCCGCTGCTGTTTGACAGTGACAAAGAATTTCAAAATAAAGGTGCGATGTAAAGATGACGGTATAGATCGATACTCTTACTTTGCATTGATGATACTGTATCGTTGATCTTTGAATCAATATATTGATCTAGATCAATGGATTGTTACACCCCTGATGTTATGAATGCCAGTTTATCTCTCTATATCCTACACACTGGACTTGGACTTGGACTTGGACTGAAGTATATAAGTGAGTGTTCTTAATATTTAATATGTGAGCAGAATCTGGCAGTATTGTTTCAGTATTTTCCCACTGCCCAGTGACATTTGAATGTGTCACATAATTACTATGTTAGAGAGCACAAATCCCGATGCAACCTCTGTTGTCTCACTATATGTTTAGAGATTCATATAATTGGTTTTAAGGGGATTAAACAGGCATTAATAAGAGCTTAGTATAAGGTCATTGTTGACTAGAATTGTTGTGGCTAGAGTGAAGGATGCACATTAGCTGCCATTTAACTTAAGTGCAGGCTTTATTCTTCTATTTATAATAATTTTCATGCATTATCAGCGAACGCAAACACTTAACAGCAGATGCCAACCATAACATGGCCTCTGTAATTGCTCAAGCTCCAACACTATTAAGCCTACATGTGCAACATCGTTCGCAAACCCTCTTAGAAAGCTTTTTGACCAAACAACTTTGAAAGAAAAACATATCATATTGATGGTCTCCTTTTGTTCCTAACATAACTTTATGTCTGTATACACAGTAATGGTAAGACTAAACCTAGAATATGTCAAGGTGGTGTCATTTATATATTTTAAAATGAATCAATTTTTAATTTGTTGTTTGTGACATGTTTTTGTTGTTGTTGCATTTGGCTTAAACTGAGTGCCCCAACAATACTGTACACTTTTAATAAGCTAACATGGTGCTGTCACAGTGTGACCTGTGTATGGCTGCAGTGCAAGATGAGCACACACTAAAAAATATTGAAGATAACACTTTTATGATTTAAATTCATTCATCAGACTCATAAGTCATTTACACTGTTGAGAGTCAGCTGTGGTGTTTTGTAATAAGCATGTGTGCAAACATTAGCATGGCAGCACATACCCGCCAGTCATCACACATCAGTTTAAACACTATCAACAGTAAAGACCTTTATAGTCCAACAAATAACACTTTGATTACGCCAATAAATACAACCTGTTTGATGGAAGATGAAGCCAAGCATAGACATTAGCACAGCACATGAACCACTATGTTCTGGTTATCTGTCACTATTCTATACCACGCTAACACACAGTATATCACATAATACGGTGGCCTGAATAGTGGCGACATAATGATTTTATATTGGTAGCCTATGTGTCTCTGGATTGTGCGAAGAAGCAGGAGTACTCAGAGAAAACAGGCATGGCGGTGCCGTGGTTAGCACTGTCGCCTCACAGCAAGAGGGTTCCTCGAACCCGGGGTGGGGGATCGATCCTTGAGGTGGGGGAGCCCTTTGGTGTGGAGTCTGATTTTATATCAGTGATGTATAAATTGGATGTCCCTGGTACCAGGAAGTCAGATTTGCATTCATATTCCCATGCACGCCCTGAGGAACACTGCTCAGCATTGCTTCCAATTTTTCCCAGTGGCCATTGGCGATATTGCAGCAAAAAAAATCACCACTGTAAACCAGCAAAAACACCTAGAACTGTACCGAGATATTCGGATATTCGTTTCTATGGGTAGGTATTCGTTATGAAAATTTGGTATTCGACCTTTATACCTTTTTTTTTTAAAACATATTTTTTTGGTGCTAAATGTAGTCTTTTTGTTGTTGGTAAATGTAGGTTATCAATAAAAATCAAAACTTTTAAATTGTATTGCTAAAAATGTGAAAATATAGTATATCCTACCAACTGAGCTTGTGCGCACGGCACGCTTGAGCGCATCCGTCTGAGGCTGTGGATCAATGCCAAGTTTTACCACTTAATCACTATTCCCTCTTACTTGTAGCTGTTTTTTCGTTATCTTTTGAACTTAATATGAATTATGGAACCGTTTTTGTCAATGTTTGTTTCCCCTGTTTAGTACAATAAATTATTGTTTAAAGTTTCAACAAGTTTCTTTTGGAGTGCGACACAAATGTGTTTTGAAAACGGTGGCAGACTGTCACCTGCTCAACGCATCAGTACCTTTGGATGCCATGACCGTAATAGATTATAGATTAGTAGATTATAATAATAATGTCAAAATATCATTTACAGACCAGGTTAACAGACGATCACTGCTGCCCAACCCACGGGTCCATTTGCGGGTCCCGTGGGTTACGGGTCGACCCATCGCTACTCAGCTCAGTCTATAAATGCTGTACACACAACAGTAAGGCTATAGACATTATATTCTATTCAGGCCGACAGAACTCTCTCTCTCTCTTTCTCTCTCTCTCTCTCGTCTGCCAGCAAACAATTACTTGCAGAGGCTTCCTACAACTTGTTTCAACGGTTCGGATTTAATCAGAAGACAAATTAAACAGGATGACGAGCCAATGTGAAAATCAAAAGAAAGCATAGAATAATGTACTGAAGGAGACAGTTGTGCCATCACATTTTTTTGTGGTTTGAGAGCAAAGATCCGGTCTCCGCTGTGCAAAACGCTGCAATACAATTAGGTCCAAAAAAATCCCGGAGTCCGCACTGATTTGTGCCTCTGACTGACTTCTTCTACATGGCAGCAGAGGCCCAGGCTCTAGTGCAGTAATTTGAGCCGTCCACCATGCCAAAAAATAGGGACAAAATGTGATTTATCCAAAAGAAAGTTTGGAAAAATTAAACTTGGGCATATAACTTAAGGGGACCAAGCTTTTGCCATCAAGGCCCTGAAGCTCTGGAATTCTCTGCCTGAGGGGATTAGGCTGGTTAGCACTGGTTACCATTGTTGCTTAAAACTTTTATATGACAGCTTTCCCTTTTAATGCCTGATTTGTACTTAGGTGATTTGTAACTTTTGTGTTTTTTTACCACTGTATTGTTTCGTTCTCTTATTTCTATTATTTCTTATTCTATCATAGGATTGTTATATTGTTTTTGTCTTAAGTAACATATGGATATATATATATTTAAATGGGAATACAGAATGGGAAAACACCTGCAGAACCAGCAACCCCTCCCACTTTGCAGTGCCATATACTGTAGGTGCTTCATTGCCACATGCACACCTCTCATGTGTTTCTCTAATGGCAAGATTCAGACATTAATTTGTTGAGATTTCAAATCATTAGTTCATAAACTATTCACCAGAGTAATTAATCATCCATTCAGCTGTGCCGTCTTATTCTTAACAAGGTTTACACAGTGATAGGAGCATTAGGAGAGAGACGTGGAAACATCCTGAACAGGTCACTGATTCTGCTGCGAGGCCAACACATAGATAAACACATTCACACGAACACCCACAGGTAATTTTAATGTCTTAGATTCACCTGACCTGCATGTGTTTGAACTGCGGGAGGAAACAGGAGCTGTGGGGGGAAACGTGAGTGAACATGGGGAGAAGAACCACAGCTAAGATCAAAACCCAGAACCTTCTTGCTGTGAGGTGACTTTGCGCGCTAATGAGCCAACATGCTGCCAGACACCATTAATTAACCAGCACCTTTAATTTCCTCTCATGATACTTATCATTGATTAAATGTAACATATTCCTGGCCTGCCTTTTTTTTTTCTTTTTACTCTGTGGTACAAAATGCAGTATTGGCTAACTTAACCGCTGCTCCCTGTATTGAATAACAGTTAGTCCCAGGAGTTGTGTTGTTACGCATAATTATGAGGCGAACATATTCTTCCCCAAAAATTGGCTGCACTTCCAAAACGTTCATGGTGGTTTGTGTGTGCGCTTTGTGCTGGTCATTGTTTGCTGCCATCATTGTGTAACTGAGTGCTGTTGCACATCCAGGGAGACAGGAAGCTATTCACAGGGAGATTGGGAATCCCACCAGTGAAAAGAAAGTACAAAAGAGCAACACTCAAAGATGCAGTGGGCGAGCACGCATGTATCCAAGAGCATAATGAGCTCGTTTCATTGTTTGGGCTTCCGCATTGGATTGTCTGGCAACAAGGAGTTTGTTTTTATAAGCACAGTGTATCATACAATAGATGTCCAACGATTATGAGCTACTGTGTCAAGAGGTTATGGACTTTTATTGTTTATATACACAGTTGAATTAGTTATCTATTTATTCATTTTTAACTTACAGCTCTGGAAACATATCTTAGTGTGGTACATTTCCTTTGTAAATCAGCTGTTCTGCCCAAAATGGGGAAACTTGGGTTCAGAAGGACAAGTGAGGTAATGGAATCATATTCAATGTTGCTGTGAAGCTGGTTGTAACTGCGAGTAAGGTCAGGTTGTTGCTTGGCAAAAAAAAAGAGAAAGGTCATCGATCTTGCCTCTCCTCTACACAGATTTCATGTTGAACAAGGGCAATGGTATCACATTTTTTACCACAGTAGTAAAAACTGCAGATACCAAAAATGACCTTGCCTGGCTTTTAAATCATGGCGACTGCATCCATTTTGGACAGAGCTGAAAGCAAAGTTTAAAGTGATTTTTCCTTCAGCTGAAAATCTAAATTTTCTGATTCCTCGAGGTAATGAACGCTAATCTGACAGCCTTTCGGGTTGTGTTGGTGTTTGATTGTTCTAAGGACAGGTACAAACACACTTCAGAAGCAGCCATGTTTGCTTTACACTGCAAACAAATGTGACTTCTCCAGTCTTGGATGTAAGCCCAAACAATTGAATGAATGAATAATCATCGTTGGGAAAACAACATTCGAGACTCCATCTTATCAAACAGCAGCTTTGAGAACAGGTTAAATTTATCACTGCCTACTTCATTCAGCCAAAATAAGAAATTTAATTTAAAAAGAAAAAAAGCACTGATGGATTGGAGCCAATACAACTCAGAGAGTAAGAAATCAAATATATTTTAGGTTCAATGTCATCAGGAGTTGGAAGATCAGTATTAGTAGCTACTACTGGGAGGTTTACCGCTCCATCCAGTGTAACAATTTTAATTTCCAGTATGATATGAATTTGAATGTCATGTAACTCTTCTATAGACAGCAAAGAGCACTATTGTCAGTGCGCACTGTGGAGAGTAGGAGAGGGGATCCCATATTAACTGTGTACCTTTCTTTCCAATAGTATAATATAATGTAACTACAACACAACAGTTAATAATTCACACTGATTCCCTTTAACGGGGTTTATGAAGCAATGTTTAAAACCACTTTTTTTTTTTTTTTACAATGTTGCAGTTGGATAAAAAAAGGTTTAAATTTTGCAACTGTTTCATGCAGTCTGATTTCTTCATGTAGCCCATTGTATTATTTTGTAGGGCCGAGCAAACCCTGTAGTAATCAAAGCCTTCAGTATTTACATGATGGCATTAAACGGTTTTTCTGTTCTATGTTGCACACAGAAAATAAAAATAAATAAAACAAAATGAAATAAGATAAAATAGTTTAAAATAAAATAAAAATTGAATTGAATTAAAGAGGTGAAACCCCCAGAATTTTGAAAAATACCTTGATAGATAAATAATAATTCTTACTATTTATTTATATTTATTTATTTAATACAATTATTATTTATTTATTTTTATTTGTTCATTATTTTTTATTATATATATATATTTTTTACAATAACATTTATTGCATTTACAACTATCAAGAACAAGACCTAATGACAAGTCAACACACAAAAAAAACAACATAGCAAACAATAACAATAAATAAACAAAACCAGAATACAGAGTGAGCAAATTTTGTCTTCTTGTTCTTGTACTGCGCCCTGGATGACTTTTTTTCTTTTAATTTTATCCAACTCTAATGTCTAATGTAAACTCCGCCATCTTCCTTAATCCCTAATGTTGGATGTTTCTGACCGTCAACAAGCAATATACATCAAGCATTTGGTGCCCTAAGCAACTGCCAATGTGCCCCATAGGAAGATCCGCCACTGCTACCCAACACTACTGTCAGTAATATAGCAGAAGATGTTAAATATATTGGTGCAATGTGACTACTCAACTGTATGATGTAGCTATAACTTTATCATTGTGTTGTAAAGGTCGTAAAAAACATCAACAAAAATAGATAAACAACCCTGGCGTCGTCCTATTTTAATGTCGCTTTGTTTTGGCAGACTGTCATTCTGTCACTCAGATCACTCTCTTTGAAGTCTCAAGTCTGCAAATGCAGTCGATGTTTAAAAATAAGTGTTTGCAGTGGTTCCCAGATGATTCAAACTTAAGCTGGCTCGCAGGCAGTCTGCCACTGCACAACAGCAGAGGGTGGGTTTATGCTTGTGCACTTGCCCACGTTGTTTGCGGGAACGTAACATGTGGGGGGGCTTTCATGCTACAACATGGATTTTTGCAAGGGCATGTACAGCTGAAATGTGAAACCTCTGATTTTGACTCGACACAGCTTGTCTCTGTCAGTTCCTTTAGGCCTCGCAGACCCTTCTGCACCCACAGCTCCTGCTTTGGAATAAAATTCCACTTCATTTACATTCACACCGCTGATTACCAAAGGCTTTCATTTACATGTAGGCCAAATGTTTTATTCATGTTTCATTTATTATCTTAACTAATAACATTTAAGCACTTGTAATCTGCACTTTGGCCACGTTTGCTGGTTTAACTGATTTTTAAACCTTTCCGAAAATATGTTTTTGTTCCAGTATCAATATATGAAACTATAATATACACAGTAAGATATTACCTTTGAGGTAATATGCCAGGTTTGCATTTTGGTGATGCCTTTGCTTTAACAGTTCTTTTCATTATTGATTAATCTGCCAATTATTTTCAATTGATTGACTGTTTAGTCTACAAAATGGAAAAAGTGACATCTTCAAATTGCTTCTTTTGTCAAACAGTCCATAACCCGAAAACTATCATACATTATTATTTCATACATCCTGTACTGTCATAAATGACAAAGAAAAGCAGCTAATTTTCACATTTAAGACGCTCAAACAAGCAAATATTTGACAATTTTTCTAGAAAAAGTTGCAGATTAACTGTCTTTTTGATCAACTAATCGATTAATTTACTAACCGTTGCAGCTCTGCTTTGCTTTGTGTAACTAAATCTGGAAATCTAGGAAGCTTAACATATGAATTTATATATGTTGGCCTTATTACACTACTGGAATAAGGTTTATCAGCTACAGAAGTCTGTGTTAGGCTTGTTATTTTAGGTGCTGGAGCCTTGGGGTGCAGAATTGGAACCTAATTGAGGAAATTAGTTATTTGGTTTATATTGCATAATTCTACATAATACTGCAGCTTTACAGTTTCATTATATTTTACACCACCATTACTAGCTGCCCTTACTGTCTCTAGTCATATCTCTGTTAAGTTTGGACTGTCTGGTCTCACTTCCTGCAGTTTTAGAGTCGAATGTGAACCGTCCTCTCCTCACATACATCAGTCTGTGGCTTCTGAATGCAGCTGATCCACAAAGTCCTCAAAGGACAAATTATGGAAACAGCTGCAATTAGTGGCTGATTTATATATTGTGGTAGGACCTTAGAGACTAATTAAAGGCCTTTGTGTTCTTGCCTATTGGAGTCATGCTAATTTGAAGCCTTTTGACTGAGATGCACAAGAACATCTCATGAAATTCATGCATCTCAAATTGCACGCGCCCCGCCACAGTAACGAACATTCAGTATACTTGTTTAAATGGGAACTTGTAAACATGTTCCATAATATTCCCATCTCTGGATCATTAGAGTAAATTTCGTGCGATGCTAAAAAGGAGCTGCTCATCTCTTATTGGATGGAGTTGCGGGAGCTGTTCTACATTAAGGCTTCTGGGCTATTGTGCTTATGGCAGAATTCTGAAAAGGGCAAAGCAAATTATCCGCAGGATTTTCCTCCCAAGGAGCAGGTTTCCCCCCTGTTTATTAAATTTGTTAAAGTGCTTCTGAGCAATGCACATTTTATCCTCTTAACAGTCAAATTACTATATACTCCAGCAATTACTTAATGTACTCTAATGAGATTTCCCCATGAAATGGAAGGATTCATTTATTTTAATGTGACGCATTCCACCGGGCGGTTTATGCATCACGTCCCCTTGCAATCCAGGGAGGCTTTGAGTCATAAATAGTAAGATGAGCTTGGCTTCCAGAGTTGCCACTCTGCCTACAGTGGCGGAGATGTGTGATTCAGTGATCCACGCACTGGGGGGTCTGTTCAGGGGCATCAGCAGGTCACAGGTGCTACTTCCAAGCTTAGCTCTCTGCAACCAGGTATTCTGTAGGATTAGTGAAACAATACCAGGTTGGCAGGCGATATCTGTGAGTGAACACAAACACACCAAAACACTAAAATAAATCACTCTGTGCTCTTTAAATCCCATTACGCCTAATTAAATTAGAGCCTTTATATTGATATTTCTCTGTGCATTTTATTATATATTAATGGTAATTGTATGCATATGAATCCAATAAGTGTTGGACATTGTTTTGGGTGGTGTGGTGTGTCTAATTCATCATTTTTAAAGATTTCAAGAAGGCTAAACGTCATGTGTACAGAGTCCTGAATGTGAGGATTTGCTGCTTTTCTTTGTTGTGTCATCGCAGGTTAGACATCTTAAGGTTACCCTAAAGAGAGATCTGACTCAAAATCAGCATAAACAGGCAGCAGAAATAACTTTAAAGAAATCTACAGCCGATATTTAGTGTTTAGAAACGTTGTGATCTCACTGCAGAGAGAACAGGTTTCAAAAGGTTGTCTCTGTAACTCAAATACTGGCCTTAAAAGTTAAACCGCAGTGCAGACATTTGTAACTTTAGATGACAGTTGTTGGTTTTTTTTTTCAGAATTGACGGAAGATTGCAGAGACACTTTGCTTTGTTATTGAAATGGGTAATGTGATGAGAGTGGAGGTGGAGGAGCCAGTCTCTCCATAAGCTGATGTTCCTACAGGCATCTTTTAAGAAGCTGTCTAAACTGTCTTCTTAAAGGCTGCAGCCGAGCCACCGCGGGACTTTGTTGTCTTACATTTGACAGTACATGTTACTGTTTGTTACTTTACCAATTATACACAATTTGTGGAACTTAAATTATTTTAATGTATGCTGAGGACGTAGCTGAGAGAAATTGCCTGAGAAAATGCTCAGACTTTGGAATATTTCTAGATTTAAGTGGATTGTTTGAGCAACACACTATGTTGCAGTGTAACATAATCTAGAGGGATCACTAAATAGAGTCTTTGGAGATATGGATGCACGAGAACACTTATGTGGAGATAGGCACTGGCTAGGTGGAGTTGTTGAACTGGATTTTATACAAACATGCAGCGATATTGTTTATCATATACACCTATTTACACCATGCAACATTTTTGGCTGGGTTTCCTTTATAAGGACAATTCAATGTGACTTGACGAGTCATCACAACAGTTGTGTTACTGATACTGATCGGAAATGCCTCTGGTTCTGCCTAAAATGCTGGATTGGGTATTGGCGAGTATACGAGTCTATGCACTGATCTGATATCACACAATTTATTAAAATCTACTCTATTTACCATTTGTAGAATATCTCCGGAACATGGTCGAGAAACTTACTTTAAATAGCTTCTGCTTTTTTATTTACGTGTGTAAGTAGGTTAGTCGTGTATAGCTGTTTGTTTGTTTTTTTTAAGTACAATGCCATTGGATCAGTATTCGGTATCAGCCATTACACAAGTTCAGGTATCAGAGTCAGTATCCAGAAAAAAAACGGTCCTGGAAGTCTCTACAAGAGATAGATTCAAAAAAGTCAAAACTGAAGCAACACAGGCAAAAGATTTTAGTCCCTAGTGTGGAATAAGCTAAAAAAAAAATTACACTAAAACCTACACTGCATATAAGCATATGCAAATAAAGCTGGATAACCATAGTTTTAGTGCCTAGGGCAGATTAAATAAGGTTGAAGGCTGATGCAAATAGTGTTTTGAGTTTGCTTTTGAATGAGTGACGCGAAGCTAGCCTCTCCAGTTTCGATAGGAAGATGATTCCAACGAAGACGGGCTTGGTAAGAGAAAGCCGTGCCATTGACTGATGCTTGATTTACCTTCGGAATAGTCAGAGGCGGTATTTTGTGATTGTAGAGCCCTAACTGGTATATGAGAAGTGACTAGAGGTAATGCAAGTCCGTAACCCCGCCTCCCTGCCTGTTCAATGTCCACTTGTGTCTAGCCCGATGTAGCAGAGGCTAACTGTTTCAAATATGAGGTCTATAAAAGCAATGGCTCATTTAGAGAGCTCCACTACAGACACTACAACTGTTTTCACACATTGAGTAGTAATCTCCATAAAAAACAAACTGGTCTTTATGTACAATATCTATAAAATTGTTCTTGAAGTGACCTAAACTGAATTTAAAATACTTTATTTTGGTGGTTAAAGCTTTATATTCTGTCCTTTAGGTCCAATCTATAATTAAAAAGCTAATTTTTCTGGCAAACTGTTGAAAAAAACAAGTTTTTCCCTTCTACTCTGCGGGATGTAGTACAGCACCGATGCTCTGATACACACACACACCACCATCTCAAGCGATACTCTACTTTGATGTGCACACAGACATGATTTGTAAGTTTTGAGCCAGAGTCCAGCCCATCTAAAAAATGGAAAAATACTTTCCTTTGAATTTTATGTAAAAGAAGAGTGCCCAACTCCAGTTATCTGCTCTGCCAATGTGGTGAAATAAAAGGACATCTTAATGGAAAGACAAGAGTCTGAGATATTCTGCTGCCCTGATGGAACAGACAGACAGACAGACACACACACACACACTCCTTAAATCCATTATGGCTCTGGACTTCAAAGCTGATATTGGTTTTTTCAGCATTCTCTGAAAATGGAGAGGGTTGCTCCATGTTTGCTGAGCAAATTTAATACCTCATGTTATGTGCGCTGCTCCTCTCACTGCTGGTCCGAGGCGCAAATGCCTCTCAATATTTTCCTCCATTTGGCCCTACCTAGAATTCTCCCTTTGCTTGTGATTATGTTTGTGACCAGTTGTCCTGGGCCTCATGTCTCTTTCTCTTTTGTTTTTCAGGTGGGATTTTCGAACAAACAGATGGACCTGTTTCACTTGTTAGCGCAGAGGAGCTTGCCTTTAAATTTGCTGTCAATAACATTAACAGAAACAGGACTTTGTTGCCAAACACAACACTCACATATGACATACAGAGGATTAATATCTACGACAGTTTTGAGGCATCAAGAAAAGGTGAGTGGCTTGTTTTCTGTTTGTTTAAGGATTGTGGAGGAAGACGAGATTCTGGTCAGTCAAAAACATGAATCAAAATCTTGTATTTAGGGGAACAAGCCTAAAGTTTCAAGCAATCTGTGACTGAAGAGGCAGCACTAATTTTTCACAAACGTTCTTCTCTTTCTTCCTTAGCTTGTGACCAGCTGTCTTTAGGTGTGGTTGCAATATTTGGGCCCTCGCATAGCTCGTCATCAAATGCTGTGCAGTCCATTTGCAATGCACTGGAAGTGCCGCATATCCAGGTGCGGTGGAAACATCATCCCATGGACAACAGGGACACCTTTTATGCCAATTTATATCCGGATTACTCTTCGCTAAGCTATGCTATCCTGGACCTGGTGCAGTTTCTCAAGTGGAAAACAGCCACTGTTGTGTACGATGACAGCACAGGTGAACAGACTATCCTAAAATAGTGCACATATGCGAAGTACTCTGTTCCAATAAAACAATGAACTACAGAAAGAAAAACTGGAGCACATTTCCAGTGTTACTGTTTGCCACGTATTCATTTGTGCCCTCCGTTCTTCAGGTCTTATAAGACTACAGGAGCTGATAATGGCCCCGTCCAGGTACAACATTAGGCTAAAGATCCGTCAGCTTCCTCTCGACACGCAGGACACGAGACCCCTTCTCAAAGAAATGAAACGGAGCCGAGAGTTTCGCATCATCTTCGACTGCAGTCACCACATGGCCGCGCAGATTCTCAAACAGGTGAGTTAGAGAGCGTGGCGCAGGCCCTCCTCGTGTCAGATCTTAGCATGGCGAACACGTGAAAGCATGTGGTCCTCTTCCACACAGCTGTTACTGGCACCACTTGATTCTTTCAGTTGATCAGACTTCAGGGTTTGACTTGCCAAGAACTTGGGAGGAGGAGAGGAGCAGCAGAAGGGGTGCCGGTAATAATTAAGCAGCAGTGGAATTTTGCTGTCAGAGAGGAAGGGATTTCCACTTGGGCCACCTGCCTGCTCAGAGCGCCTTGATAGTGAGGGAGCTACAGTAATGTCCAGCAGTAGATATCCAATCTGGAACTCACCAATAGATGTTTGTGTACTTGTGCAGCATATACTTCCTGGAGTATATAACTGTCTTGTGATCTTAAAGGGTAACTTTGATCATTTTTAACCTGGATCCTATTTTCCCATGTTGTTGTGTCCAAGTGACTAATCGAGCTAAGATTTTGGAAATTAGGAGTAAAACAGATTGCAATGTAATCCCTGCGGACAAATAAGCACTGTCATTTACATCCCCTAAAAGTGATGATGTTTCCACTGAGACGCTCAGATTATTGTTCAAAGTGTCTGACAACATTATGGAAGGGATCCCACAGAGGTCAACCTCTTTGTCAAGACTAAGATCCTTTTCGTAAAACTGACTTTGTTTATAGTCGACAGAGGCAAAATTAAACCCAAAAAAAAGCAGCCTTGGTTTGTCTTTCCACTGTCCCAACAACCACCAACACTGACTTGGTCAAAACAAACCCTTAACTCACCCAGTTAGATCTGAAAATATGTGATACGTGAGTAAATAAGTGTCTAAATAAGTATTCAAATTGAGCCTGGTGAGGTTGGCAATGTCGATTTCAAGTCTGTTTGTGGTTAAACAAAATGGATCTTAATCTTTAATAAAAAGTAGACAGTATCATGAAAGCTACCTGTCTTACGTTTTCTTATTTTTGTTGTCTTATGTCGTGATAAGAGTGATAACAAACATTATAGAAGCTATTGTGCACAGATATAAATACAGGTGTGCCTTGGGATTGTGGTTTGCCCTCTGGTGTGCCCTAGGCACAAAAAGTTTGAAAACCACTGATGTAGACACATGGGAAATACGGTGTAGGTTCAAAAATACTGCTGTTTCCATTCAAGCAGAGAAACATGTCAAAGTTTGAATCAAGCTGAGATCAGTTGTTATGCACAGTTCTTTAGTTTTGCATCTGCTGTAACTGGCTTTGTACTGCAGGCTGGAAAACCGTATTGATGTAATCTACAGTTCTTAAAATGGATACTGGGCCTTCCCCATCCGATGCATCGAGGGTTTGCCAGTTCATTTTTTGAAAACAAGCAATAAAATATAGAGCATAGGAAACAATGCTAAAAAGCTCTCTTTGGTGTATGGCCTTAATATGTTACAGTTTGTACATTCTGATCTTGACCTAATGATTACTAACACTTTTCATGGATGGATTTTCGGCCTTACTTTAACTTACATCTCACAAACAGGCACAAGATCCAAAATTCTTAAATATGAAAACATGGTTTAATATATACGATTGCCAGTCACAAAGACCTGTCAGTATGATGCACAGACTAGAGATTGTGTAGGTGGTCTAATGCTCTATAGATGTCAGGAACAAGCTGGTGGATAGCCCCCCCCCCCCTCCATTCAGAGCGCTGTCAGCTTCTGTTAACATGTTTACCAAATGCATCATCTCCTCCCAAGTTATTTAAATAACTCAGTCCTCCCAAAGTTATTGAGATCTAAGTTGACATTTATTCGCTCGTGGCCAGTCTGCACATCTCGCACCGAGGAATCAGTGTCCTCTTGCAAGAGGAAGTGAGAGAAGGTTTCCAGGCAAAAATGTTACAGACAGTTCCTGTCCATGACCAAATTGTCAGGGCGCTACAGCCTTTAAAATAATGGAGGAAAAGGTTAGGAGTGATGCCAAGAATACCAAACCCACTGTGTCTGACTACAAAAATACTTAATATCTCGCACAGCATGGTGCATGTTTGGCTGCCTTTTGTGCATCATTGAACTGTTACAGGAGAGCCCAAATACGCATGTGTGAAAGCTAGGGCTGGACGATATCCTGAAAATTATATCACAATATTTTTAGGCGATATCTTGATGCACGATATATATCGCGATATTTTTAAATCTTCTCAAAAGCAAGTCATCAATGCTAGGACCGGGAGACACTTACAAACATAATATTTCTGACCCAATACCTTCTCTAATGTGGCGAAGTTGTAGGGATGACTATTATTTTTTGGGTTTGGTTTGTTTGTTTTTTTTAGAAAATATTAACACATAACGACTAAGTGGCTGAAGATCTCCATCCAGGTCATGGTAATGGTGAGTGCTATACTGTAGGCAACTGGACTTGCTTGAGTTTCTTGAAGAAGTTTTGTCTCTTGGATGAGATGCGAAACATCTTCAAGAAACTCAAGCAAGTCCAGTTGCCTACAGTATAGGACTTATAACGACTAAGTGGTTTAAGGCAAGTGTTTAAACAAATAGAAAAGTCTGGTAAGTTGATCAATTTACATCACTCTGTATGTACTTACTGTAATGTAGCCTTTAAAACAAGGTACAAAACACCATTTGCGCCACATCATGATACAATATCCAAAATCTAAGAGGATATGCAGCCTCATATCTCGATAACAATATATTTTATTGCCCAGCCCTAGTGAAAGCTTATGTTGCTCAGTACTGTACAATATATAATCTTGTGATTAGAAGGTTATCTATGAGTCATTGTATATAGATATAGGGCAAAAATTAAGGTATATTTTAATTACTGATTAATCTGCCTTTCCTGTTCTCAATGAATTGATTGGTTTGCTCTGTAAATTGTCAGAAAATAGTGAAAACAGGGAACAGATATATTCAATTTGCTTTCCTTCTTTAACCAACAGTCCCAAAATATTCAGTTTCTTGACATAAAACACGGGGCTTGGAACAGAACTATAGGCAGAGTTGCTTAAAAATGAAATATAATATGGATAAAACTAAAATAGATATAAGTACATTCTAACAATCTGGTACATCCAGTCACTCTTAATATTACAGCACACAGAGTGTGTGAGATCTCTCAATAAAATTTTGTTTGACAGTCACCCAAAACGACTTTCTTACCAAAGGCGTATTGGAATGAATAACACCTACGTTTTGATTTGCAAGCAGCAGTGACAAAATGCAGCAGCTACTGAACTACAGTATCTTAAGTTCTGCAGACTGCTCCACTTACAGCTTGACAAAAAGGTTGGTCCTATCCAAGACAATAAGTAGAATTCAAAGGACGGAGCTGAATTCATGTGTAATGCGACTCGACTGGTACAGCAGGCGCACGGGTATGAAGGAGGATCCGCCGCAAGTATTTTAAAAGGGTTTCAATATCAAGTACTGCATTATGCCCTTGGAACATTTCGTTCGTCATGCCGTGATTATCAACAATAAGTCGGGTCCTGTCTTCGCCCTGACAGGCTCACCTTCACTCAACATGTCTCTGTCAGGTTGTATTCCCTCTCAGATCGGATATGAGGAAATGAGAAGCACGTCCCTGGTGTCTTTTAGAAGAACTTCTATGTTGTGACCCTGCTGCTGTTGTGGTGGGGACAGGAACGTATTGATGTTTACTAAAATAAAAGTTGATATAGAATAGTAATGACAGCAGGATTGAATGGTTCCATACCTTTAAATTCACCCTGCAGCAGTAGCGACAATTAATTAATGAAAACTCCTGCTCGCAATACAGAAAGACAAAGTTTCAATGTCATGTATTTGGCTTGATGTCTATAGATGGAAAAGTGAATTTGCCTTCACATAAGCATAGCATCTTATTTACATAACCTTGGATTTTTCTTTTCTTTTTTTTTTCACGACAGATGGTACAATTAAATGGGAAGAACAGCCGCCATGGGAATGTGGTGCCTTTGAATGTAGATTGAGTGAAACAAGTGGCAGTGATGGAGTGCTCGGATGTGAGGCAAAGATTACCGAGCTCTTTTGATTGAAGGCTCTCTTCTCTGCTGGAATGACGTCACGTAGCGCGAGCCATTGCAAACCATTTAAATGCATAGAAAAGCATCAAGTACTGTTGCTATTCTGTAATTTTGTGGACCGCATATGGTGCAGGAATCCCAACAAGCCCTGGCAGAAACTTGCCCACAAAATAGTCAATACGCTCGTCAAAGCCTGGCTATTTTTTCTCCGCTGATGAAGTCCTTTTATGCATCTCTTCAGTATTGTTTGTTCTGTCTGTGCTGTTGATTCTAAAATGCCCTGACATAACAAAATGACTGTTTTCTCCATCCTGTCTCCATTCATTCACACCTTTCTTCCCCATCCTCCGTCTCCTTCCAGGCCCAGACCATGGGGATGATGACAGAGTATTACCACTATATCTTCACCACTCTGGTAATGTACCATGCTTGTTAATGCAAATAGAGTCTCGTTTGTTCTCATCTCCCCACCGCTTGAGTTTTTGATGAATAGTGGCTAATTGCCAATGGGGTTTGGATCCAGTCCATAATATCAATTTTGTTTGACAAGCTGGAGGCATAATGCAGTCTTCAGTGTGCGGTAGTAAACACTCGGCTTTATAGTGAAGTCAACACAAGTCTTTGAGGTGGCAGCATAAAAAACAACAGCTTGAGATTCAAAACTGAATGTGGCTTCCAAGTTTGAAAAAGACCTAAATTGGTCCTCTGTGAGCTCTTACGTGATATATAATTAAATTAAATGCCAAATATTCTGCACCAACAAATATGAAACTTATGAATTTAACTGGACATCATAACAGAAAACAGACTAGGTAACAGACCATGGCCAAAAAGTTAATCATGATTATTTCAATTAATATTGAGATCACAATTATTTATCAGGATTATTTGTTGTTTATAGGGGAAAATTGCTGTCATTTAAAAAAACAGGCCGCTGCCTCTATTTAAATGTTGTCCTACATCCCTGCTAATCTTTGTATTAAAATAAGACTGGTCCCTTTTCACAGTGCATCTCTTGGAAGCAAAACGTGAATAAAATTGTACTAAAACTCTTTACCCAAAATTAAATCGACAGAGCACTGCTTTCACTTTAACCTTGTGCTACATTCCTACTACTTACAGAAAATCCTTGCAGCAAAATAAGACTTAAAATAAGGTTCTTCTTAACATGAATGTAGTGCTTCTCCACTCTACATATTATTATTTTTTTTTTTTTTTTACAGTGGTCATGGTAATGTTACATGCTGCAGCATAGCTGTTGGGACTGTCTGAGTTGATGCTGGACAAGAACGGGATTATGTTATTGTTATTGGCCTTCAGACATTCATCCTACTGCATTGCGATTGTGGTGTTTTTTCAGGTGGTTTAACAAAGTGTTGCTTTGTGACGCAGACACAAGTCGAATGCACTCTTTGTATATGACTTGTCTCCTCCTGTGTCCAAACAACAGAATGTTATGGTTAATGATGGATCATTTTGGTTTTGCCCGTCTACAGTCGCAACAGTCAGGAAAGTTTTTCACAGGTTGTTGTTGCAGAGTGCAGTGGAGGATGCTGTTGGTTAGGAAGCGCTTGCTGAGTTTTCTATGAACGGAGCGTGCATTTTTAACGTCAACATGATGATCACAGCTAATCATTATTTGTCTCTAAAATCATGTGATATTCCATATTTTACTTGTAGTTGGCAAATCCAATGAAAAGACCAAAACTAGTCATGAACTGTTTCCACTAACAATTATTGTCGGTGTAGCTAATAGCCTTCCATTGCCCAAAAATTAATGAAAACACATCAGTGAGCAACATTTTTACACTCGGTGACACATAGTTTAAGTACAATGAACATGTGCGCTGTAGTTTATCTTGAACTGAACCCAGGTATAACTTTCAGGTGCCGAAAATACTTGCTAGCGCACTAAAACAGCTGGAAAAAGTCCCCAACAAATGCACTATTAAGAAGCTCAATAATGACACCAATGCAAGTGTCAAAAACTGGTCTGTTGAGGTTGGCTCCAAAAGCAAGTCAATCCCTATAGACACCCTGTGTTAAATGCCCAACTGTACGGCAGAGATGAACATGTTTACAGTTTAAAACAAAAAACAGTTTTGGTCCCTATAGCTAAATAACAACAGTGCAGGAGTGAATTTTCATATAACTTAGCCGTTTTCATTTTATTAGGGTAAAGTCACACAAGTCAGATCCACCCTAGTCTCCTCTGGCTCCAAAAATCCAAGATGGAGGCAGCTAAAATACAAACTCAAGGTCCAAAACCCAATGGGTGATGACACAATGGCTATGAACATTTCATGGCTATTATTCCTGTTAGCGTAACATTTGCTAAAAGCTATAGTGCCCAGCATTTTCAGGAAATTATTCAGCCTTTTTGGGAAATAATTACATATAGGTATGTCACATATTTGTTCCCTCTAAAAATGTACACTCAGAGGTTTTTTTAGATGCACCGAGCTAAAACCAACACATTCTGATACAGCAGTCCTGCATTAAACCATGCCTCCGTGTTCAGGTTTTATTTATTCAACTTCAAGGTACTTTTGGAAGCTGCAGTTTGTGATGCTGTCAAATTGTACCGTGTTATACTGACAGGTGTTCCTTATTATTTTGTGTGATCCTTTTATATCAGTGAGGGTAGGCTCAATAACAAAAACACCTCTGTGTATAATGCAATAGAATTTACAGTAACAGCATTACAGGCCTCCAAGATGATCAAGTGAATCTACAAAAGCTGAACATTATTTATGCCTTTGTGAAGGTAAGATTTGTTACAGGACTGTTGTGTTATGCGCATTAGTTTGAGCTGGGTGTGCCTAATAAACTGGCAACTGAGTGCATGTCCTCAGTAGGAACAAGTGTCACAGACAGGTTGAAGAAGTTGGAAAAGTATTAAGAGTCTAAAATGTTGTTGGTTTTGGTCTTTTCATGAGATTTATTTAGACAAATAAAAAAAAATGTCTGCCTGTAAAATTAGAATTGATTTTGGCTTGAACATGATTTTTTTTTTTTTTTGTCTCAGAGACGTTTAAGGTAACCTGGTTATGCTTGTGTCTCGTTCCCATCCCGAAGATTTCAAGTTCTCCCTCTGATAAATAAAAATGATCTCGTCTGACTAATACAAGCAGACCCAGCGGGGAGCCGTTGCTGCTCGTCACCGAGACGCTGACTATCTGGAGACAAACAGACTGAATGGGAATGAATACCAGCATGATCTGTGCTGTTCCTTTCACTCTTTGTTATCGTCTCCGTTTTGGCTTCTCTGGCGCGCACACACCCTCCCTGTCTCTCCAGACACGTCCAGTCTGTTGTGATAATGTGATATGACACAAAATGTCCAGACATGATGTGTGTCATCTTTCCCGCTCGACAGCGTGGCGATGACATTGTTCTGCCTTTCGTCGTGTTTGTGTAGAATGTAGACAAGCTCATTCCTTCTTGCCAGTGTACTAGTTTAGGTTTCCGAGCAGATAGAACAGAAAATTATTTACCAGAGGATTAACTTAGAAACTTTTATTTGATATGAGTTTCTGCGACAATATTTTTCACATGAAGGCAGGATATCTTTATAGAATCAGAGTGTGGTATCTATCTAATGCTGCAATAAGCTGTCACATTGATAGACACACCATTAAGGAGATTATACCTGGCGGCTTGATTTGATCCAAAATGATGAATACTTGCGTGGTATACATGGCAATACAATTTCCTCTCGATGGAATCCACTGATGTCTGTGTTTTATCTTCTGAGGTGAGGGAAATGCCGACTTATTAGAGCGTGAAAAGGCAACAGCAGAGTGGTACGGGGTAATAACTTCCTTGTCCTTTAAAATGAGTCTGTCATAGCTATCTCCGAGAACCTGAAGCTGAGAACTTTGTTATGTTCGCCACCTCCATAACACGTCTGCATGCACCCAGACGTGTGCAGCGTGTTCCCTGGGTAAAGAATTCAGTGTAACGCTGCTGTAGGATTATGTTGATTTTGTGTTGCAGATGTACATACGATGCAGCGCTGCAAAAAAAGTGAACTTATAATTGGAACAAGTCACTTTTCTGACATCCCAAAATGCCCTAATAGAAAAGAGGATGTCACAAAAGACGAATTATATTTTTACAAACAATTCTGTCCCAGTTAGTTTGTATTCTTAGCTTCAAAGCTCAGAAACTTGTAACCTGATCTACTTTTCGGAGCATTTTTGAATGTCATATAGAACAACAGTGATTTACTTTGATCTCTGCTCATGAAAGAGAGTACTGTACTGTGTTCTGGTGGGAAAGGAATAAAAGAGGAGAGATATTTCAGTGACTGGCGGCGACCGTTCTTTAGTAAGTGTCTTACACGCTCCCGTTCTCTCAGCACTAACCCCACAGGGTGCTAATGAAATATCTATGTTCATCCAAATGTCTTTTCCAAGCCCCCTGGCCTATTCCGGGACGACATGTGTCAACATGTGACTTCACACTTCAGCTACAATGGCTGCCCCAGAAATTACAGCGGCTCAAATTGAATTGCTTTTTGCTTAGAAGTTGCCAAGGGAATGCAAGTGTTGAATTATTAATATGATCCAACGGAATTGGCGCTTTTTTTTTTTCTTGTTCTTTAATTTGTCTGAGTTACAAACAATAATTAATCTTCCCAAATAAGAAATTTGCACCTATAAAATTCTTTCACATGAACATGATTAAGAAAGACGAAATATATCACGAGCTTGTAGTTTGTGCAGTGTAATTCATTATTATGTAGGCACAAAAATAATAACAATTCGTCAATTCTAAAAGGGTTTGCCAGCAGAAAAGCGATTCTGCCACCAGAGCCTTTTTACTTTCCATTTATTACACAGACATTGCTTCCAGACACTGTGCTTAAATCTCCTGATTTGACATTGAAAACTACTGTGTTTCTCAATCCTTTCACTCCATTTGGTCTTAATATAGCATCTCTTTAATCAGTAGCTGCGTCACTTTTCTTTTCATGTGAGGAGAAAGCATGCAGGAAGAATACTTCAAACAAGGATGCTCAGTGTTGGCAGACTAAATGAGAATCCATCTTTCATTACTGTTGTCTCCCAAAAGGACCTGATGGCCATTGACCTGGAGCCGTATCGCTTCTGCGGTGTCAACATGACCGGCTTCCGTATCCTTAACGTGGATAATCCCCAGGTTGCATCCATTGTGGAGAAATGGTCGATGGAAAGGCAGATACCGCCGAAACCCGACTCGGGCCTGCTGGAGGGCATCATGACGGTATGTTTTATTACTTCTGTGTTGTTCCATTTTAAAGTCAGTCACAAAAATGTCAATATAAAAAGGGGCCACATCTATCTATCTGTCTGTCTTATCTATCTATCATGGCTTTAGCCCAAGGTAAGAGATGGTTTTAACCTTAACAGCAGCCATAGCAAACTCTTTCAACTCAGAAATTGCTATTACTATAGAGTAACCTCTTTATTAGGTACATATTCTGATGTGCACTGGAGTTGCAACAATTAATTATCCACTATTGAATCAGTTGCCACTAATCTGATCATCGATTCATCGGTTTAAATGTGATTTTTTTTCTGGTTTCTTTACTCCTCTATCAACGTAAATTGAATATCTTTGGGTTCTGGACAAAACTGATACTAATATATACTTTCAACATATTGTACCACAGTAGCCAGAACTATGACGACAATATTATTACTTTCTTGAATGTTGTTGTAAGCTACTGTCATTACCGAGGATGTCATACAGATTATTGTATTGTGTCATACAGATTACTGTTAATTTGTTATGCTGATCTGTTCTGTACGACATCTATTGCACGTCTGTCCGTCCTGGAAGAGGGATCCCTCCTCAGTTGCTCTTCCTGAGGTTTCTACCATTTTTTTGGGGAGTTTTTCCTTATCCGCTGTGAGGGTCCAAAGGACAGAGGGATGTCGTATGCTGTAAAGCCCTGTGAGGCAAATTGTATTTGTGATATTGGGCTTTATAAATAAAATTGATTGATTGATTGATTGAAGATATTTGAGGACATCTTCTCAGGCACTGGGAAACACAAATCGACATTGGTTACCATTTTCTGACTTTTAAAGACCAAACAACTGAGCGAAAAAAGATAAATCGACAGTGAAAATAATCCTTAGTTGAAGCCCTAATGTACACAAACAGTCGACTCTTTCAGGCTCTGGCTTGAGTATGAATAACACATAAACACAGTGTGAGGAAAGTCAACAGATCTAAGAGGTTCAGCTACAGTTCAGCTAAATGTTGAATGGGAAAGATGCATATTTTAAATGATTTTAAAAGTGCTATGACCATTAGTAGCATACTGAGTGGTTTTAGCCTCTTATAAACAACTATTGCCCTGGGATCGTGTGCATCCCAGTGTCTCCTATTTACTCATGGTTCTTGTTGACTAGAGGGGTGAGAAGACAAAAATTAGCTATGCAAGCTATGTGCGTAACAACTGAGCAAACCATTAAGGATAGAAAGGGTCTAAGAAAGGACAAACTATCTAGCATTACACCCACAGAGTACACTTTTCTCTCCCATTATCCGGGCAACAGTAAGCTTAAATCCCTAAACCTGAATGAGTTAGGAGGGGAGAAAATGCCACCTCATCAGAAGAATTCCTGGTTCTGTTGTGGCATGTTGATGGCAGGGTCAGGTATTGGCAGGAATAGCACAAATCCACTGGGTTATCTTTTACCTTTTCAACAGTACAGATGGGGGTGATATAATGCTGTGGAGAACATTCATTAAGCCCTTTCGCACCAATTATCCTTTGGATGCGCCTTTCCCCCTTCACATTGTTTCGGACCAGGTGCATCCCTTTACAGCCATTCTTTTTCAAATGGATAGTCCATAATGGATAATGCACCATTGTCTCAGTATGTTTCTAGGAAAATGATAGGGACTTTGGCTTACTGCAGTGGCCCTCAGAGTCCAGATATCAAACTCAGCACAGCACGTTTGGGATGAGTGAGAGAGCAAGATGGTCATAGCATGAATGTGCTACCAACAAATCTGCAAAAATGTAATTATGCCATCAAGACAGAAAGATCTTTATGGAAGGCTTCCAGCCCTTGTTGAATCCATAGCCACAGGCTGCTCAGGCTGTTCTGGTGGACAATTCAGACTGTTACAGATTGTGTAGCTACAGTAGTGTTGTCAATAAATGGATTCGAAGTCTGAAATAGAGTGTGATTATAGTGCAGGTGTTGATAAACAGAGGGGGCCTTTGTGACACACTGCCAGAAATTAATTGCTGATTGGTGGTGTACGTCAACATGTCATACAAAGGTCCTAAATATTGTCATTATTTACCTAGCAAATGAAAGGGGAGCTCATTTACTTGAATCAGTGTGTCTACTAATGTGCAGATCCCAATACTGGATGTCACAGTTTCATTACATGAATTAACAAATGCAGCAAATGTGCCAGAATTGATTACTTTTATATCTCTTTTCATTATTAGTGTCATTGTTTCTGAATAAAGTGTTTAAGGATCTGTTATCCAAATACAAAAGCACATTGTCCAACAGTATGCAGGAACTAAATATATAATATATATTATAGAATGCCGAAGTCACGCCCCTTCCAGTAGAGCTCATGGGACCATAGATCAGAAAAAATATGAATGGCAGTGAATGGAGAGAGCAATATTATCTTTTGTTCCTGTTTGAGTTGCGACATGAAATCTAAATATGTTGTTAATGAATTTAAATTTTATTGAGATATAAGCTTTTTAATTAGAAAGACTCATAGACGTCATAGCTTTTGCTTGCTTCCTGCAGCTTGGCGTCCCCACTGAAATTCCACTGTTTTATGATTAATCGATTTATGATTGAAGATGTCTGTGTGTTTTGTGCCAGGTTGCAGTCACTCCAAGCTGCAGGAAGCAAGCGAAAGCTATGACGTCACATACGCGACTGCCTCCTGTGTAGTTTTTCTAATTACGTTTTTTTCAAGAACTTATATCTCAACAGTTTTTTCAATAACTCAATAACCCAATATACGGTCCGTGAAAAAAATATTTTTTCCAGCGGATGTCTTAGTTACAACATGATTGAGCTAATTGGAGTAGTTTCATGTTGTATCCGACAACGGGAGGCTTTTAACAGATGACGTCCTGATGTTAGCTTTGCTGCTAGTGTTAGCTGTCCCTGTCAGCTGCAGCCACTGATGCTTTCTAGACATCGTGATTTCCCAAAACAACCCATCCTGTGTTAGGAGTGTATGTCGCTGGCAGAAAGAAAGAAAGAAAGACAGAAAAGCAGCGTTCACCTCACATATTTATTTCTCACAGTGGTTAACTTCTGGCATGCAAAAGTATGCAGAAGCACCATCTGTGTGTCGAGTGTGCGAGCCGCAGCTGCTCAGGTAGAGAGGCTGTGTAGCCTGGTGTGTTTTTTCGCTGATTCGATTCTTCAGGTTCTCTGCTGGTACACTGGAGACGGGGATCAAGCAGTTTGTCTCACTCGGGATAGACTGTGCTTTTTTTGGTTCATAGTTTTTGATTGACGTGCGATTTATTCGCGTTTAGAGGGAATTATTTTTACCGGCAATTACCGGATAACGGAAACAGTTATCTATATAAAATGCACAGACTAACTAACTAACTAACTGACTGACTAACAAACAATTTGAAAATTGAAAAAAATTAGCTTGCACCGTTAGCTCCAGTAAGGGAAAGCGGCTAACCGAAAGTCACGCACAAAAATACGGAAGTTGATCACTATTTACTTCCGTGTTTGAAAATAAGGTGAATATTAGGGGGCCTTAGGTGATAATATACATTTAGAGTCTCCAAACACGAGTACAGTCTCAAATAACACCAGAAAAAGATGCTAGATTTGTCGCTAGTCGTTTTTAACAAAGAAAAAGTCACTAAGAGGATTGGAAAAGTCTCCACATGAACTTGGAACTACGGAATGAAACTTGAAAATCGCTCCGGTGGTGGTTTATATTTCAAGATCGCTGATTCGCTCATTTCACTGTCAATCAAAAAGGGATTCAGCCTCAGACAGATCATCCAATCATCATGCAGAAGCCCAGCGTCCAGGCCGGCCAAGGCCAGCCCACTGTGTCCGATGGGCGGGACAAAACCGAGCATTTATCCAATGACAGTCTAGTTTCGCTGCAGCGGAACAACCCACTCTGTGCTTCCCCATTGAAGTCTTTGGACGCTGAGCTTCTACACTGTTTAATGCACTGTGACGCTACGGGAATGAATGAGAAGAAAGTCGCGTCAGTGACCTGTGATAAGTAGCTGATTCTGAACAAAAGTTGAACGCGTTCTAGCGCATATTTAGTCAATGAAATATAAACACAACAGTACATATTTGACCAATTATTTTTTGACATTTTAGGGGAAGCTGAGCTTCCCTTGCAGTCTTATACCAATCGCCACTGCCTTGAACAAATACTGACATCCCCATGAGTTCTCTTGTACTTATGCCTATCACTGGTATATTTATAGTTTCACAATATAGCTACAGCATAAAAAAGTTGGCCTTCAAAGGGAGTCTATATCCTTGACACCATAAAATGAAGGACTATTAATCAGGTTATACATGATATAAATGATCAGAAAATGTGATGCCTGCATTAAAGTGCCTCAAAAAAATGTAAGGAAAATGCATTAAATGCTTATGAGTGTCTAATGGATGATATGAGAAAAAAAAGCCTTTGTCTGGACTCACTTACATCTTTCCATATCTGTGTGAAGATAAGACTGATGGCGACCAAACTATTTATGTCTTTCCACAGGCATCAGCTGAATTAATGTTCACCCCTTATTCCAGACAGATGCGGCTCTGACCTATGATGCAGTCCACATTGTGTCCGTCTCGTACCAGCACGCTCCGCAGATGACGGTAAACTCACTGCAGTGCCACCGCCACAAACCCTGGAGATTCGGAGGGCGCTTCATGAGCTTCATCAAAGAGGTGATGGGGCACCTTTGGCCTGTTGCTATTTGATTTAAGTGTTATTGATATTAGAGCATACTGATTGAGTGGTGAACATGACAATAAGAGTGGAGTGTGGACCATGTAGTCTTTCGGGACTTGGATATTTACCCAGCAAATCAATCATATCCACACACAAAGCAAACCAAGCCTTGATAGACACATCAAAGCAGTGTTGTTGTCAGCTTTATAAATTCCCTGTATTCATAACCTATTTTCCAGAAAGCACGTACTGTAACCTTTTGAAAGCACAACTAGTGTAATCGGCTCTTATTTAATCTAACATGAGAGTCTGACAGTGCCTCAGAATACACAAACAAGCCTAAGCAAAATGGCAGATTAAGGGTGTGCAGAGATGCTACTATTTGTATCTTGATTTGTTCAAACAACAAAATCATTTGTATTTGTCCTGGCTGTGGATAATAAATGGTAGGAAATCCATTTGTTTTTCCCCTCTTATAATCACTGCAATTATTGGAAAATTAAAACATTAACCTCCCGGATCTGCTGTATTTCACACAGGCTTCGCCCTCTAACCAGGATCCCTCATCTGTGATAACTGCCCAATAAATTTGCATATACCCACAGAGCAATCAAAATGATGGCTACGGGGGGGCTGTCCGTATAAAAGGGCAGAGCTAAACCTCTTTCCTCATCCACTTAGTATTAGCAAAATGGCTGACAACTTCTGATCAGTACCCATGACTTTGTTCAAAGATTTTCTCCATGCACAATCTGTCAGCGATTTACACACCTTAGTGCTAAGCATCCTGATGGCATTCACAATTTAAGCAACCTTTTTAGCTAGTTTGGGCCTGTTTTCTAGCCATGATCTCTCAAGCTTTATTATGACGGCAATTAAAGTGTGGCCGTACATCTACTGAGCCCTACTCGCCTATCCACAGCATGACAGCATCCCTCTCCATCATTTTTTTTTTTTTCCTTTTCAAAAGTCAGAGTAGGGTGCCACTGTGGCTGATGGTGGCCACCTTTAGATGTCACAAAAACATAGACACATCGTCATACTGTGCCATTCCCTGGCCTGCACTTGGGCTTTAATGAGCAAGGCAAGGAAGCATAGTGAATGTAGGGCTGTGCAATAGGTAGAAAATCAAATATCACAGTGTGAGACGATACTGTATGATGATTCTGAAGGGTTAAGTATCGGGGCTTTCACACAAAATATTTACACAATGACTTTTTTCAATAAAAAAACAATGATTTTGTGAGTAAAGACAAATAATAGAATAGCTAGAACAATCTGGTACATTCAGAAAATGACATCACTTTACCGTAATGCTGCCTTTAAAACCACAAAAAGACAACACTTACTATATTACAATATCCAAAGTCTAAGACATTATTATAGTGATATATTGCCCATCCCCAGGTGTACACAGAGAAGCATGGACTGTGTGTGTGGCTCCTCATGTGGTCCTTTCACCTGACTACAGAGAATTCAGGGTGACCCTGAACTCATGATATAATCTTAGTAGCCACTCCCCTTCCAATCTTGGGTGCCAGTCGGATGTGGGAAGCTCAGTATGGGGTAACTGATGGCCTGGCTTGCATCCTAGTTCAGTGGTAAGCAGGGGCAGAATCAAGGCTCCGAAGGAGAAAAAAATATAACCTCTTATTCCCCCTAAAGCCGCCGCTTTGACAGAAAGTGTGGGTGAGTGGGAGGTTTGAAATGGCCACCGCTTGTGGCTTCTCCAAGGATTTCCCTAACCAGCAGGCAGCGTCCTTGACAGAGCAAAGTCTGATCTTCCATAATGACACCAGGCTCTTTCTCTCCACTGGAATTCAAAGATGGGGACCGACCACTTTTTCTTAAACTGCAAAGATAGATGTGGTTAGGATAGATGTTTCAAACCCTCCTGGTCTTTCCCCTCCTTCTGTTTAAAACCAAGTGACTTTCTTGAGGTCTGAGCATAGCACTAAAAAGGGGCCAGTGGGGATTTAAGACTGGTACTTGTGTTTTCAGTGCAGTGCACTAAGACCAGTGAGGTGTTGGCAAGTTTGCCCACAGCTATCTACTGTTTTATGAGTTGTGTGTCTTGTGACCTTCTGCTAAAGTACTCTCTCCTGGCCACTCAAGAGAGACAGGCTGACCAAAGTTTTGTCAGCAGCAAAGGAGGTGGGTACAGTTATCATGCATGGGCCCTTAAGTCTGTAGAGGCGTGTAAGATATATAAACCTGTCCATTGTAAACATGGCTCTACGAATGCAGGTGGAGCTCTATAGCAGCTTATCCTTTCTGTTTCTTTAGTTTCTGAAGACAAAGGCCCAATCCCATCTCTCATTTTTACCCCTAACTCGTGTTTGAGTGCCACCTTGCCCCTCCAGACAGAGTTACAAAGGGTGTGGTCAAAATCTTCCCCTATGACAAGGGATAACCCTTCAAGACCCTGATAAGTCATCAGTAGTTGTCATCGGCATAAACGTAATCAGACAGGACTATAGAAATAATGGCATTATCCCAATAACATTTGCCATTTACCTGATGGAGACAAAAACGCATGGACACTGGCATTACACTCACAACTTAAGTTGCATGCTATCAATCAGTAAATCAAGTCATCAAATAAAAACTGCTTCTAGGGTTGCAGCAATGTACAGGTTTCAGGGTATACCACAATATAAGAACTGGCGGTTATCATACTGTGGACTTTGCTTATCTATAAGATAAAAAAAAAAATATACGAATGGATGGAAAATCTTCCCTTTATTTTAGTTATTTTAAAAGGAGACTTTTTACTTTTTTTTACCTTCCATTTTCAGTCATTTAAGGGTCATTCTAACTAAAAATCACATAAAATCTGCAATGCTGTGATACCACAAAACCACGATATTTTCTGAGATGGTTATCGTACCATGAAAATCTCATACAGCTGCATTGCTCTATAGGCTAAAGTTAGCAACTCATGCTCCTGCCTTGCCAGTCTGCACTGATATTACAGTAGCAGTAACAAGTGCAGCAACTCCAATGCTGGTCTTAGTTAAATTTCAGGTGTCATATGCCATCAAAGAGGAATGTGCTATTAAACAGGCACAAGACATCAGTTACTACAAGTGATTTTTTTGTTATGCTGGTTATAAAGAAAAGGACCTTAAAACACTGAAATGACATTAAACTAAGATAACACAATGGTTAATGTAATATCTAAATCTTCAATATCTAAACAAACTAGATCAGTAGGTGTCACTGTTGTTTGTACAACCATTTTGCCAATGATTTCTTACAACAGTGCCTCCCAAAACCTCCTTTAGGGTGGGCCATGTAGCCCGACCCCTCTTTCCCATCAAGGGAAGGGCACCTTACCCCTAGACATTAATACGCAAAACAGAGGGGTAAGGGCTAAGTGGTAGGAACAAGAGATGTATTGGGATTAAACTTTAGTAAAAAAGGAAGAGGGTCAGAGGTAATTAGAAGTACATCTAGTCCAATTTTCACTGTTTGGTTTGGCAAAAATAAGGCTTCATGCCTACAGCATAAAGCCCTGTTGTCGCTCTGCATTTTGAGAACTAGAGTTACAATGTGTAACTACATGTAACGATGTATCAACAATGAAAATGTTGTACTGCGTCATTAGTGTGAGTGCTATGTTCCAAGCTAAGGATATGCAAATTGTGGTCTTCCACTCATGATGTGACTGGTTTCAACCATTCCTATAAGACTTTATTGTGTAAAGTGTAAAATTATACTCTGCAGTCTGATGCCCTATTTATAATGCTTGTCAGCTACACATCCCCAACTGGCACAACATCCATGAATACTCTTGTTTGTGTCTGAGTTGTACCAACAATTCCTGCTTGTTTTCCAAATGTGCAAACCCAAAATGGCAAGGGCCTATACCATTACAATGCACAACAAACAATGTTGTGTGTGTGTGTGTGTGTGTGTGTGTGTGTGTGTGTGTGTGTGTGTGTGCGTGTGTGTGGTGCACAGGGTCAATTGAAACAGTGAGCATTGTTAGCTGTAACAACAAGCTGTACCATTAGCAGCTATGTCACACTGACTTGCAGTGATCACAGCTAAAGCCAGTAAAACATTACATTGTCCTTACACAAACATACTGTAGTGTTTGGTTATAAAACCACACCGGCCTGATTTACACTCTCTTCTAGACAGGCGTCTGACATGTTCTGAAGGTCGAATTGGCCCTTCGGATGTGATGTGGCTGAGGCATTTATGTCACTCTCTGAATTAGAGCTGTTTGAACATGCCACCCACCTCGGTGGCGATAGGCCAGATGGAATGAGGTATGAGGGGGTTTGAAAGAGGAGAGTGCCACAAATTTCTCCTTGAAGCTTCGATCTTCTCACAACAAATTCTGGCAAGCTACAAGGGAGACAAGTGAGAGCTATAGCCTGTAGGGCTGTGACAGTTTAGATTTTAAATATCAGAAAAGTGCCGCAACTCGACACACAAGGATTAATTACTCTATTGTACCAAGACTTAATAGAGATCTAGCTCCGGCATCACAGACTGTGACTGAATGAAAGAGACACAGATAGACAATTAAAAAACTGTTTTCGCAGACGGATCACAACAGACAAAAGAGTAAATGAATAAGATAAAAAAAATAAATCTTGGCATGAGATCTGAAAAAAAGAATTCCCCCACAGTTGCTGAGCATGCCATACTGTACAAGTGCCAAAACTTAACTGAAACACACAAGGAGACTTACTAACAGATACAGGTAAGAGTTGGCGCCATGATTGCTGCAAGACTCCTGCCTCCATTAGCACAAGTGTGACATCAACAAGTACGAAGCGGAGACTGTCGTGTGTTTGCACATAAACACATCTGTGGAGGTGGCGGGTATCAGGGAATCATAATAGGGGGCAGTTATGTGTTTTTCCCCCTCATGGGGAATCAAGCAAAAGGAGATGGTTGTTAATTAACTCCGTAGTCTGCAGGGAAAACGTGTTGGAGGCGTTTGAGATGTAAAATGTAATTAAAAAAAGGAAATGCAGCCTGTACAGTTTGTGTTTGTACTTTTGATCTGTGGGAGTGTGTGCGGGTTTGATTTTACTCTCATAGAAATATAGAGTGTGTCCCAGTGTGTGGTGGGTGTGCGTGTTTTGGTGACAGCCGTTGCACATTTCTCTCTGTTTACTTACTTATTACATTTGTCATGTTGTAAACTGTGCCAAACATATTTTTTTAATGTACATAAACAGACAGTGTAACAAAATATTGGGTGTATGATAGAATGCAATGTCAGCTGCGGAATATTTGAATCAGCATCTCATATACAGTCCGATTGGCCAACTACGAGGCAGTGTTTTCCACAAGTGCATGCAATGTCAAGCTCGGTAAAAATGATGAAGAAAGTACACTCACATAAAAACAATTAAAAGTAAAGCTAGACTGTTTCTGTAACCGGACTAAAGAGTAAAAAAGTAGTTAATGGTTGATTTGGTCATTTATGATCACAGGTGGATTATTTTTCCAGTAATCGTCACACAGATATCTCATGTCAGCTATTGCACCAGGGATAAAATAAACTTTGTAGAATTACAATGCAGCTACAGTAAAATCATCAACGTGTTTTGTGTTGTAAACGATCTCTCCGCTTGTTGGAAGCTCTGTTTTAAAACCAGAGTAGAAATAGCAAGCCTGAAACAATGAAATGATTCACGTGACACCAGAGACCTTTATCCATGTTGGGATGTTTATTTTTCCACTGATTTGATTCGTCAGTGGTTGAGATCCAATCCAGACTGCTAGCCGTTAACGTTAACTCCCCGCCCAAGTATCCATCCAAGAGCTGGCGCTTCTGGAAAACATTGATTATAAGCCTCCGAAAAATATTACTGCATTGATTGCATTAGATTGTACAGGGGCTTTGACTGGTGTTAAGCATTCTACATTACCAAAATAATAATGTAAAACTTGCTATATGAGTATAAATAAGTAGATATATTATCTTTCAGTCCCACTGGGATGGTTTGACGGGGAGGCTGTCGTTCAACAAGACAAGCGGTCTACGCACAGACTTCGACCTGGACATCATCAGTCTGAAGGAGGACGGACTTGAAAAGGTAAATTTTGCCTTTGTTTTTAATGCATTCTTAGCTGAGATGGAACAGCGACGTGTCGTCACATGCAGTGTGTATAAAAAGTGAAAAACGCCTGCGATGCCTATACCATAAAAACAATTTAATGGATTATTGATTTCACAAATACGTCTCAGATTTTCCTCTTGGCGTTGAACAGATAATGCAAATCTGACAGTATCATTTACCTCCTAACAAGGAAGCAAATTGGCTGTTTCAACATAAGCATAAGTTAGTGGATCATAAAGCAAATTGGATTAGGGTACACATTAGGGTGTTAATTGCAGCCTCTCTTAATGATAATTTGAGGTGATGCCCAAAATGGTGTTTGGTGGTAATGAGCTGTATAAACATGTTTTACAAAAAAAAAAGGGAGAGAAAAACGAAGTAAAACGTTGGTAATGTAGAACTTATTTTATTATACTGGAAGGCAAAGCACCCTCTGGACTATAACAGCTTTTCTCTACCAGAGGGGTTTCATACATTATGAATACATCAAATAGGGATAAGTCCCATTATGACTTCCTCAAGTACTCCCTAAAGGCTCAACACTATATAATAGCAGGGGCTTTTCAGCTTGTAACCCTTCTGTTCAAGAATAGAGCTTGTAACATTGCTGCTTTGAAATGATTCTTCGTCTCTTTTTCACTGGCATCTCGTCCTGCGTGCGGTCAATTAAGTTGAAGCACAGTCATCTTGCAAAAGTATTTGATGCCATATTAGCATCTTCTCATTGTGTCCCTGACAAATCCCACGCTCAAGCATGTTAGCATTGATCCAGCAGCGTGTTGCGGATTGCTGGATTTTTTTTTTCCCCCTTCTCGTATATCCGTGGAATCGGCTTTAACTGTTTGAGCCGGTTAAGATGTGGACTTTTCTCAACTAATCCATTGTAATTGAATATTAGCCCAAGTTTGAGCTTGTGCTGGAATTATGAACAGGTTCTCAGAGTGCCACTTTCAGGCGACGCCAGGGTGCTCAGGAGGGTGAAATAAACGCAACGCTCTCCGTGCGGTCGCATGAGTAAATAACTTTTGAATCAAGTCTTTTGCTAATCATGTTTAATGAATTGAGCTAATTGTAATTGGGTACAATTAGAAAGAATTTCGAAAAGCGGAAAGCATTCAACACAGATATTTTTAAATCTCTCTCCTGGAGTCCTCTTTGGTTGTGTGACAAGCTGTAACTAATGTGCTTTTCAAATTAGAGCATATGCCTCTCTCTGGATTAGGCAGGGAGGACATTAACAGACGTTTTTCATGCTTTTTTGTGGGGGGCTGTATGTCTTTAAATGGATCCACCTCAAGCACAAACCCCAGTGAATATTAAAAGCTGGTGTCTGTAGTAATAGAGGGAAGCGGGAGGGATGGGAGGAGGGTTTGGTGGAGGGCTCGACTTGCAAACAGAGATTGTTACCGACAGCCACAGGACTATTTGTGCTAATGATATGTTCCAGAGTGTGTCTCTACAATATGCAGAGCTTTTTGCCTGCGGGCTTCTCGCATGTATAACTCCTTTTATTTGTTCAAATCTCTTGGCTTATCTCGCTGAGACTGCAGAGCAAAATTACTTTCCCAGTGTAATCCAACCAGCAACCCCACGCTGCACCTTCATCCAAATTAACTGTAACCTTTTTACAATATTTGCTGTTTTTCTTCAAGAATGTTCTGTTTTAGTGCCATTGTTTAGCCTTATATTGGTTTTTCATGCACATTTACACTTGCTAGAGGCTTATATCAATATGCCAATAAAATATAATTAATAATTAGCATTAAAATAGTACGTAAACACTAAAGTGTTAAAGAAAAACTGCTTTTATATTTGGCATAGCTTAGTGTGAAGATAAGGGCAGGTCATACAGTCCTCTCACATCTGTTAAAAATGGTTCATTTATATTTTTGAGCATCAGACTACTTTCATTGCAATCTACAGTATTTACATTAAATATCTGTTAGTTATTTTCTGAATGCAATGATTCTTGAAGCTCTGTCGCTGAAACCATTAGCACTGGTAGCTAATGCATGTGTGAGACAATGAATGCACGTTCTCTGCTTTGAACATTTGTCTCTACATTGCTAAACTATTTTGCTAATTCTCCACTTTGACACGTGCAGCCAGGGGTGGGTGGTAATGCACAGGTAAAAAAATTATAATTTTTAAGGAACAAGTAATTTTCATGTTCCTTTTTTTAAACTGCACTTCTACTCTTAACTCTTAAAGTATATTTTTGGGCCAGTAATCTGTTTTAAGTACTATTTGGACGGGATTAGTTTTACACAGGCATGTTATGTTATGTCAGTTTACCACAGGATGTCTGTAATATAAAGTGGTAGTGGTAGAGTGGTAATTCAGTTTTCGCCCTCGCGTCACATCCCTGTTGGCATGTGCGTGCTACATTGCTTCCTGTAAGCATCAGCTGAAGAATAATAATAATTAATGATTAGCCCAATATGAAATACTGCCCATGATCAGGATTGTGTGTACACAACGATTAGCAATATGGATTTATATTAGCAACCAGAAGTCTCTTTGCTCTGAAAAGTGCTTTCTTCTCGACCTTTGTGATTGGCCTGCCACGTAGGCTATGCGATCATTAGAAGAATGTCCACTATCACGACTGCAGACAACAGCTTCTTCAAGCTCCTCCATCATCAAAAAAACGTGGAAAACTAGTTGTAAATGCGGAAAAATGGTTGTAAACAGAATGTGATGAAATATTTACATACACTGGGTGCTACTCTTGTGCCTTTTCTGTGCCACCTTTCAAGGCAGGTTGCATCTGAGGTTGCTAAGCAACCTTGACAAGCACTGTATTGTAGCCTATTACCTGAAATCCTGAGTGTAGAGCTGATCTTCTTCCAGGTGCTGTTTCTAGGTGTGTACCCTGCACTAACATGATCAGCTTTTCCGTATTTATCAGACTGAATATTTACAGTAGAAGGGAAAGATATCTGTCGGCTTCCCCGTCACATGACATGAGGTTACATGCTGCTGTGTTACAAAAGTTGAACCTGGTTTATCTCAAATAGGTGCTCAGGAATGTGTGCACACCACAACGCCATTGCTCTGGTGCTTCAGTGTGCCTGCCACACGTCTACATAAAAACAATGAATTTGAGGGTGCCAAAACACGCCATGTGTCCAGCCTCTTATGGCCACACCCAGAAAGAGGGCGAGATTTAACCTTTTTTTCCGCATTTTCTTCTAACACAAAGGTTTTCCTTTTCCTCTACTTTGCTTTTGTTGTCTGAGGGGTGTGAGACTGTTTAGGGAAACTAAAAACCAACAGCTTTTACCCCTTATTTGTATTGATAGAGCACTATGTTTGGGACGTTCAATGTTTTGCTGGTTTGGTGTAAGGTTTTGTGGTTTGTCGAGTCGAGTTTCACAAAAAACTGTGAGTTTGTTGTTTTAACACACATTTCATCAAATGATTCCAGTTTCTTTGCCCAACATGCTTTATTTCTTTTAAGACACACACCTAACGACCCCCAGCTCTCCAAAACACCCTGGCGAGCCTATATAAAGGTGACTCAGCCAATCATCTAATGCTGCCGGAGATGTGTTCAACCTGGCACTAATGTGGGAGACTGGTTGGCGGGGGGAGTCTGTCGGGGTCACAGCCCACCAACAGACACAGAACACTTAGCTACACGCTTTTCATCTTCCGCAGGTGGGGAAGTGGAGTGCGTCGGGAGGTCTTAACATCACAGAAGTGCCGAAGCGAAAAGGGATGAACATCACTGACTCCCTGGCTAACCGCTCCCTCGTCGTCACCACCATCCTGGTAGGTCACCTGTGTAGCCTAGCGTAAAAGATACCCTACCCTTCATGTCTCCTCAGTTTCCCTTCCACATAATGCACTCAGATTCAAGCTTTTGAAAAAGCTATTTTCCTTAACTCTTTCCAGCATTCGCCACATTTCAGTCTGTATTTATCTTATTTATCTTTCCCTCAGTGACTGACACACAGGATATTTGCTAAATCTAAACATATAAATCATAGATTCCACATTAGGATACAATATTACAACTGAGTGATCACCTAATCCCTCTGCCAAACAGAGATTGTCCAATCATAGCTTAACAACCGTAACTAGGCACAGCAAGCCTGTCAGGCTTCAGATTTCCCCACATATTGAAGCAGTGTGCACGGGGCTGTAGTCAGAGCAACACTCAGCATTCAAGGACCTTTATTTTTAGCTTTTCCAAAATCAAAGTACTAAAGCAAAAGTGCAAGGAATAGATTAAACAGTGTGTTAAACTGCTCTTAAGATGCAAACATTACCATGCCTGGCTAGCTAGCGTACGTGTTTTCCCACTGAGGGGAAGCTGCTATCTAAGAGTTCAGGCTATTGTTAGTGGCCCTGTCCTGCTCTTTATTTGTGTTTGAGGAAGTGTGCACTCCAGGAACACCAAGCACTTTGACAGAAATAGCTTGAAGTTAGCCCAACTTCTTTGTTACTCCTCAAAGCCATTTAGAAACTTACTTGCTTGGACCAAAAAGAGGGTTATGTCACATTCTGATCCTGCTCACAGGACTAACTCCACATTACAATACAAAAACAGTGCTATTATTGTCTGTGATATTCAGACTTAGCCTCACTCTTTTAGCACAATCGTGTACGTAGCCAGCTTGTGCATTTTTAAGATGATTTTTACAAGGTTCTCTTCAGCTGAAAACATTAAGTCACAGATGCAGACGACACTTTCAACCACTTAAAGGAGCAAATGTGAGCTTAATTAGCTAGCTACAGGAACTACAGCTCATAAAAGCCAGAGACTAAAACCCGGCTAGAAATGAGAAGGCTGCTTTTGTCTAAAATCAAAGGCTTGTCGTTTAAAAATTGACTCAGAATTTATAATGTTGAATCTGCGGCCATGAGTATAAACTGCATAAGTGGGCTATTTTAATTTAATTCAAGTGGTGTAAGAAACTAGACCCCTGCACCTCTTCATGGCTCTGTTTTCAGACTTTAGAAAAGCTTGCCTGCGATGGGAGAGTTTGGCCAATCGGGTAATTTCAAAGAGAGCGTTCCTATTGGCTGTTTGACAGATGCAGACATGTGTGCACGTCCTTTCAGATGGTGACAGCCTGATTCAGTGACTGAGAATGCTGCAGCAAAAGTTGCTATTCCAGTACTGGCAACAACTGTCTTCACTGCAAAGCAACCCAAAAAAGGAAGATGCAATTATCAAAAAGACAGTGACTAAAGCAACTCAGCAACTGACCCATTCTGCCCCCAGTGAAGCAGTGGAGGGACTGCAGGATGTGGTAGCTGGTTAATTCTCGTCTCCGTTGTGGTCTGATAAACAGAGAGAGTGCGCTACAGTGAAATAAAATGTATTAAATCAATCTATGTGAAACATGAAATTACTTTGGAAAGCACGTGTCTGTGCCTGTACTCGTCTGATGGGAGGGGCTTGTCAGTTCTTTGCCTTTTCCAAAAAGCTGCATACCCCAGCTTTAAATAAAAATGCCTGGAGCAAAAGAAACAAACAGCAAAACAAAGAAGGAGACAGTGAAACAGAATGAATTATTCCTGCAAACGTAATAATTACATGTGCAGATAAAGACAACTAGACGGTTCCTCCCCCAGCTACACATCGCATTCATTTGTGGATCCCTGGTTGTATGTACTTAGCACTGTCAGAGGATGCTGGAGTCTTTGTGGAGCTATCAGGGAGGTGCTGACACAGAACCCCCCCCCCACCCCCACCCTCACCCTTCGCTTGCACCTTTTCTGGACAGATATACAAGCTACAATGATAAACACTATCATTATGCCTATATTGGACCACAAGGCTGTAATTACGGCAAGTGAGGTCAAGGCAGGACATAATTAATGCCTATCAGGTGCCATCTATGTTAATTCTATCTGGAAGAGGAGAAACTGAGCAAGGATTTAAGTGGTGTAATGTTGAACTGCTGCACTACAAAGTGCCAGCATTGGCTGATTTTATGTTGTAGTTAGAGTGGTGTTAATGTAGACGTATTTCTCACCAAGTAGTTTAAGTGTTTCAGTTACATCTCAAGTTTCCTAAAATGTTTTGGGTCATTTTCGCCCTCAAAGTGCGTTTGAGCATCTCTGACATGTTTCTTGATTTGCTATTTCGTCGGGAATCATTAGCTCGAGATGATAAAATCGCCTACTTTCAGATTGCTGAAGAGAGCTTCAACTTTAATATCAATCTCCCCTCTAAGTGTAATGACATTGCATCAAACTGATTCCCAGTGATGCATGAACAAGACGTCTGACAGCTTTATAGTGATAACTTTGTCGAAGAGATTAAGGCACTTAATGTGTTTTCCCCCTTACATTAATTGTTTGCACTCCATTGCCTGTAATGTCTCTGCGCAAGCCCACCTCCCTCCTCGTTCTGTTATGCACGCCCATGCTGCGACTGTGAGGGGAGAACTGGTATAAACACTTTGATTTGAGTCCAAACCTTGGGGAATAGCAAGAATGGGAAGGCTAGAAACAGATGGTAATGACTTTTTCCCTTAACATGCAAACTTTTTGATCAAGTTAATTGGACAACTTGAGCAAAGTTTGTGGCTAAGCACTTGCTCTCTAAACGCATTGTCATCAAGTATTCATAACTTATTATTTATTTAAGAGGCCGTCCTAATTGTGATGTCCAAGTGGCTTCATATTTTGATAGCAAACAATTAAAGATGTTCATCATTTACTGTACGTTTTCCCAGGCGCTTTTTATTTTGTGAGAATTTATGGAATAAATTATGCCCCTGCTTATTGTTCATTTTACACTTCCCTTCGCAGGCATCTAACCTCAATAAACAGCCCGACTGTGTCCACACGCCACCAGCACATGATGTTTTATTTCATTGCCCCCACCTCCACCTTCATCCACTTTCCCCCGTGAAAAACAAATCCCTGAGGGAATAAAGAGTGCTGCGGCTGCCCATTTTCTCCTCTTTGACTGTATCTCTTTTTTTTTTACTTTGTGCCACACAAGCTACAGTGAAAAAAAAAAAGAAACACAAAGCAGGGGTCACCTTCACCGGAGAATCAATTACGCTGCTTCTGAGCTCAGTTTGTAAATCATACATCTGGCTATTGGAGGCAATAAATTGTATTACAGCCCTGGCATAAATGGACCAACGTGTTTTGAAATGCACAGCGGGACACGCAAGTTTATCCGGCAGGGAAATGGTAACAGGCGCCAAATAAAGGAAATCATTTATTAGCTATTCTTTGTTATTCTTTGTCATTGCAGGCATCAGCTCAGTCGTTCTCCCTTGGAGGTTGGTGTCAATTGATGAAGGCAGCGTCGTGGGCATGTTCCATTTCACTGCGGCATTCTGTTCCTAATCAAGCTTTTATACGGCCCAAATTATGAGCAGCCAGGCAGGATATTACAGGCCAGTAAAGAGTGTCAGCTACCTGACCATAAAACGAACCGACCTGTGCACCAGCTATGTAGGTCAACGCACAGCGGTGTTGGGGAGACACTGGGTTTAGTTAGCTCAACACTGCAGGCACATTGATAGTATGAACAGGCCTTTTGTGTGCATTACCATCTCTAGCAAACGGAGGTCACAGCTTTGAAATTTACAAGACACTTCATTTACATTACAGTCTCAAATTAGCCCAGGTCTCCTTTCCTTAATACATCAATGTAGGAAAAACCTCAGCGTCTTTCATATTTTAACACTCCCTGTATCCACAAGTTGAACTCGAGTCTGCTGTCACCGCCTGTTAAATGCAACAGCGACTCATCAGCTCAGATCACTTTGCCTCAATTAAGTGCATGTGCTGAGACAAATTGAAAAAGCTGACCTCACCACTGCTTTTCATTTGATCTTTTGGGTCTGTGCAGGAGGAGCCATACGTCATGCTTAAGAAGTCTGACAAGGCGCTGGTTGGGAACGACCGTTTCGAAGGATTCTGCATCGACTTGCTCAAAGAGCTGGCCAGCGTCCTGGGCTTCACGTACGAGATCCGCCTGGTGCCTGATGGGAGATATGGCTCTCAGGATGACAAGGGCCAGTGGAACGGCATGATCAGGGAACTCATAGAGCATGTAAGTTGTACTTCTTAGTGTCTGCTTCACTGTTTTGTCTTTAAAGGGACAGTTTGACATTTGGGGAATTATGCTTATTTGCTTTCTTACCAAGCGTCAGGTGAGAGGACTGACACCACTCCTGTGTGTGTCCACTAAAAATGTCGTGTTGTGTTGTAGCATGTATCTCAGAGAGCTTTCATGGACAGAATAAAAGGTAGCATATTTAATAACTCCTCCAGCTGACTTGCTCCAGGGCTACAGTCTGTATCAGGGTTTTATGAAACGCCTGAGCATATTTTTACATATAAAAATGATAATAATATGATCATGATATGAAAATAATCATTAAACATATGCTCTGTCTGGGAAGCACACTCCTTCATAGCCTACACATCAAATATGATAAGAGCACCTGATTTCTCTGCTGCCTTCCGGCACAGTAAAAGGCTTCAGCTTCCATAATTACTGCTCCCCCTGGTGGACAGATAAACCATAGCAACTGGTGTCCACAAGTGGTGCTTATTGGGGATGTTCCTAGCGACTATTTTCCCCCTCCACAAAACGAAAATTTTAATCAAGACTAGTTGCCTAGACTAAAAAGTCATTTTGCGTCCCTGCACGGTTTATGCAGACTCAACATATTCCATTTACGTCCTGAAGTCTCAACCTTCAACAAAGGTGGAAGCATATCTTAGATCATTGTCATGGTGAGCTGCGTTATCTCAGGCCTCAGACCAGGCGGGTTCACAGCGTCTCCGGGTGAACGTTGTCACATTGGTCTGAGTGTGGCTAGCACCGCTAGCAGCAGCAGCTGTCGTTTCGTGCAGATTGACATCCAAATGGGGCTGCCTGACGGCTCTGTAGCACCCACTAGTGGCAGGTGGCTGCCTGACAGTTAAGCGGTCTTGTATGAAGAAAACACTACTTAGGTTTAACCAACTAATATTTCTGGTGCTGACTAGCAAGGGGGCGGACGTTTAATCGTTTAGACGACTAACTGCACGCATCCCTAGTGCTTAGGAGTGTTACAAGTATACAAGTACAGTAGGCCCCGGCATTCACCTTAGATCTGTCATGGCGAGATGGGCAGGCAAAGAATAGTCCAATACCCTAATCACTTCATTACAATTTTAATTTTGTTTCACCGAGCCTACAGACATAACTACATAAATAAAGTGGTCAGAACAATATGCCCTATTCATTCAGTGTTTACCCAACACGCTCAATACATAGACATGCAATGACAAATTGTCATTAACTTATTATGTTATAAAAAACGATTAAAATATGGACTTACCCATGTTTAAAATGACCTGTTGAAGTGAAAAAACGAGTACTGACAGGAACAGATGAGTGGAGTCGATGTTTAACTGGCGCGATGAGCGCAGGAGAAATGCGCTGCCTGTGTGGTCAGTCAAGCGCCTGCCAGTATACTCGCAGGACTTCTGCGGCACTAACGCATCTGGTGTGTCCAGGCTGTTATGTCAACAATGCTACATGAAGCAGATGAATGACTTTTTCTCTGCAGTGTGAAAACAGCAGCCACTTAAACCACTGATTGTACACTGCGCTGCCAAGTGGGCAGGGGTGGTAATTGCAACCTGTCAAAATGACCGACGGCCTTCAGATTTTCCGGTCATTATTGTAAAAAGCAGTCAATGACTGAGAATATCCAGTTAACACGACCCCTGGATATTGCACTTGGCCATGTTGCGATTTCAATAATATTTCAATTAATTATGCAGCCAGGCTAACTGTTTCTGCTAGCCTTTATGCTAAGCTAAGCTAAGCTACGTGACTGGTAGCTCCAGCTACATCTTACAGACATGAGAGGTATCAATCATCTTGTCTAACCCTCAGCAAGAAAACTACTGAGCACATTTGCCAAAATGCTGAACTTTTCCTTTATTATCTGCTTTATCTCTAAATTTATGCCGCTCACTACGCTATAAAAATGTTTTACATCATCACGCAAACTTACAAAAGCATGCCATTGAAGTGAATCACAGGCTATGTCCTCTGTGTGGGTAGTGATACAGTTATGATTGACTACAAGTCAGGAGGAGCCTGCAAAGCTGTCAGTTACATTTATGGCACAATTATGTCAAGGTTGCCTAAAAGTTACAAGTGTTTCGATGCCATTCAGTGAGACAAACCACTTCCTTAAGCTGGATAAGCCAGAGATCTGGGATGAGCATATGATACTGCATATATTGTAAGGATGCAGGAGGAGAAAACACCGGCAATCATCTGGCTGAGAGATAGCGGGCAATTGCAGCTGTCTGTGTCAAACTCAAAGCCTCAGCGGCCATGAAACAGCCTCACATCCAAGTGATGGTGGCAATTCTCTCCTGGCATTTCATAAGTGTCCCTGTCAGTGCTCTCTCTTTGTCCTCAGCCCCATCGGGTCAGCGCTGTACTCAGCTGAAAACTTGTAATAGCTTAAGTGGCATTTAGTGCAGGGAATCGTATGGCAGGAGTCAATGGCTTGGTGCTGAAAGGGTTGGGAAAGGTGGGCTCCCACTGCAGCACTTTATTTCTCCATCCAAGCTTTTTGCTAGATCCATGTTAATAACAATAACCTTGAGGGGAACAAATGGATTACTAAAGGCAGAGAATGCTGGCGGGAAATAGAGATGCATGACTCCGTCATTAAACGGCACATACAGAAAATGGAGAATGTGCAGGTGGCCACGCAGAGTAGCCTATATGTTCATTATCTTACAGCCACATAGGGAAAAACAGTGCTTTTGCTGTTGTGTTTGTGACATATGTTTTACATGCGTCATGTGAGGATGTAGCATTTGGTGATTGACGCCCCTGGACTGACTTCTTGTAAATATGAACATAAGCTGTTGAACAAACAAAAACACACCCACAGCAATCAGTTGCTCACGCTGCTTGTGTTCAGTACAAGACAAATCGACATTAGCAGATAAATACAGTTAAAAAGATGCATTTAGGGAAGAACTCATAGAATGTATGTATATATTTTAGCTTCTTTAAGCTCTATTGCTTTTGTAAATAGCAGCAGAAGCGAAGATTAGAATCTCTCCTGCTACTTATTGCTTTTACTGCCCCTTATCGCATGACCGGGGGCCCATGACGTCTTCTTTGTGGATTTTTAGTGGGCTCTATTCTGTGGTCTAGTGCTTCCCTCACCCCTGTCGGTATGGATAAGCTGATCGCGATTCAGCAGACCTGAAACATAAACTTTAACTCAAGCTCAAGAGATCTGACCCTGGAACGATATGAGAGGCCAGTATGGCTGCAGATTCCCTGGGAGTAAACCTCAAACTACCTCGTCTCCTTCACTGAGCTGAATAACTTGGGCAGTATTTTTTTTTTCCTCGACTCTTCTATCAACTCGTCCGTGTACTGTAAAGTGCAGTTTCTTGTTTAAGTCTTATAAAAAACACTATGTATGACTCATATTTCGCATGAATTGCATTCATTGTATACACCATATACAAGGAGATAGAGGAGGGAAAAGCAAATGGCCGCTGTCATCGCTGTTATCTGTTCAATTTGTATTCATAACTACTTTCTATTAACCTCTTAAAAACCCATTGCCCCCTCATTGTAATACAGATAGATAAGATGTATAACAGTTTACTGAGGATCAGTGCCTTTACTGAAAAAGGGTCACAGAGTTAGATAAGGTCTGAGGTGGAAAACAGGGGAAAACGGTTGGTTTGAGCTGATAAAACGGGGCTGAAACACGAGGCTCGTGCATTCATGCTATCAGCTCTTATAGTGCGCCCTCATAAATCATAGCTGCATTACAGAATTACACTAAACAGCCTGACTGATGAATTTTTAAGTCAATAAGACTTGACTGTATTAGAATCAGTTAGAAGCAGTTCGTGTTTTGTCACACAGAGAAGGTGATGTGACAGAACCAGAGCTCTTGAAGAGTGTTTGTTTGCCTATATGTTTGGATGAATATGATACCATAATGCAGTTTACTCTCCATGTAACTGATTAACTGATGCCTCTGAATGAGAAACTGCGATGTTGCCAAGTGCACCGATTAAGCATTGTGTAACGTACAGCCTTTATTTTCCTCTGCGCAGTCACAGAGCTCTCTGCAGTGCCAAAGGGCATTGTTTGGAAGGTGCTAAATGATGCAACAGGCCTTGTTAAACTTGATTTAGTCACAATAGACAATCACTTTAATCACCCTGTGATGCAAATGTTAATAGCGTGCTTAGCACATCATTTGTTTCTGTCATGAGTCATGACAATTAATATTTGCTTCGACAGATGCACTGAAAGGTTGTAGCCGACCTTTGTCCTCTTTGCCTACACATATAGCCACTGTAGGTGACTAGATTCAGGTCTTAATGAAAGTCTGCAACACTTTATCTGTATTTAAGTAAAACTAGGGATGTTTCTGATTCATAATTCATAATTTCCCTGGCGTTCAAAGAGTAAGAAAAGACAAAAAAACAGTGAAAATTAAGCACAATTTAATCTATAAAGTTAGACACTGTCCAAAAAGATTTTGCATATTTTATATGAGCCATTTGAAAATGTTAATTGCATTTTTCAATGACCAAATTGTATTTTAAATGCTGCTGAAATGGCACTTTGCACTCTGCATTATGAGAATTGCACATTATCTGACAAAAAATGGCAACTAACTGAATAAAAGGTAACAAACAACATTTATTGACAACAATATTCTTTAGGGAAAAAATCTTTAGGGAAACAACCTGCTTATTACATCAGCATTTTTACTGGGCAAATGCAATTGCATAAAATAATCACAATAACAGTTAACTAATCACACACATCGCTAGGTTAAACACACATATTCTGTGTTTTTATGCTTAATTAAGGATTTTTGGGTAATTGAGGAACGCATAGAACTGCGAGTGGGTGGACAAGTGTGATCCTGATCTTGATCTGACACAGCAGGGTGACCTTTCGGTAAGAGTGGCTGATCCGTAGCTGCAAGGGCAAAAGTTCAACTGCTTCAACAGCAAACATGTCTGTCCTGCCTGTCAAAGCCGCCCTGAAGTAAATCACAGTTTCAGGCCAACGTGCTCTGAACTCACTGCTTATGCAAAAGAACAATGTCTTGATTACACTGCCTCATCATCAGCCCTTTGTTTATTTTTATATTACTCTGTATTATATTAGAGGCGTATCGGCTGTGCTGAGAAGTGTCACACTCTGCATTCACCCCTCACTCCGGGTTTTGTAAATGCACGTTCAACTGGCGAATCAGACCTTTTTATATTCCCCCAGCATCCCTATGGCAAAAATTGCTCTCTGTTATCTGTGGCAACCATTGCATAGTTCAGCTAAGTGTGTTTCTGTGATTGCACCACATTCCGCTGAAGCAAAATCGTCTCTTGTATCTGCTCTTAATGTTTATGAAAAGACGAAAAGGAGCAACACTGGGGCCCTATATGCAAGTGCTATAAAGTCCTTGTATTAGCATTGTGAATGCAAGCTGTAAAGAGCATATACAGACTGTATGGCACAGTGTGTAAATGTTTGCTGAGGGATAAAAAGCCGTGATTGTAAGCAGTATGTAATTACTGCATGTTTGGAGCTGGAGCAAACGCACTAATGTCCTGTGCTGTTGCTCAGGTATGTTCAGTCAGTGGATTGGAAAAAGGCATGGATCATGTTAGCCGTGACTTTATGAATCCTCCAGGCTATCGTCAGGTGAGGAGGTCCGGGGGGAAAACACCACTAAGCCCACCATCTGCAAACCCAGATAACACCGAGCCATGTGGCACGCAGCAGGGCACTATCAGGTTATCTTGCTTGTACCCAGTCTGTGTGCCTAAGCAGTAAGCAGAACAAGGACATGCGGCATGTATATTAGCCCACCGTAGGGATGTCTGGAATCGCATGCTGGTTGATCTTCCGGCTGAGTGGCAGGTTGGTTCAAAGCTGCAGTTGGCAGCAGAGAACAGAGGGAGCAGTATGTGATGTACAAATTTGAATAGTTTAAGAGAGACAGCAGATGCACTGCAGGATGCGTCGGTCCTCCCATCTTTTCCATCTCTTCAGAGGCCACCGTGTATTTAGCTACCACAGTGCTGACCACAGGAGTACATAATCCGCAGTGCCGTTCTTAAAGTGGAATTGTTTTCTTTCTGACCTTTGTTTACTGCTATGTGGTAGTTATCACATGAATCTGAGGAAAGAGCTGTCTAAGCCACAGGGGAAGTTAAACTCATGTAAAGAATAGCCTTAGGGTCGAGAAACGGAGCATTTATAGTGAAAAACTAATGCTTTAAGCTGCTAAAAAACAAAAACAAAGGAGGAGTATGCATGACATGGCTGCATCATTCAGCTCTAGCATCTCATCTAGTGTGTTTCTGGAACCAGCAGATTCAATTCCTGTTGGGTCAGGTCCAATGGTTCTGCATAAAGATCCAAACTAAACCTGAGATCTCATTTTACTGGGTGGAAATGCTGCACGATGAACTGTTGTATGAACAAGCCCTGTTCCCTCTCCCGCCGCTCAGTATGTAGGAAGAAAAGAAAGCCTCCCTTTGTGAGTTGTGTCGTTTCTTGGAGGAAAGAGGTATCCGAGCGTGAACCAAGCAGCTGGTTTCATTAACCTCCTGTCCAGCCGGGGTGCAGGAGAGTTGTGGGGGCCGCCAATTTAAATGGTAACCTTCTGAATATGCAGTCATACGCATATAATAGATGAATGCAACTTATCTGTCATGCTCGGCCGTGTCCATTGCAGAGTGCTATATGGTGTCATATGTCACTGTATTGACACTAGATAATAGCTTTGGAGATGGAACCACATCTGATACATTCGAATGACGCCTCTACTTTTTGCAGAACGCATCGAGACAGAAACATATTTCATGTCCACATTGAAAGGTTTTACAGAGATGGTTACGGCCGGATAAAATTGTGTCAATCTAAACTTTGAATAAAAGACAAGCCTATATACCTCTGTTGTAACCACAGTATCAATGACATACCAAGACCAGGGGCCTCATTTATAAACAATAAGTAGGATCCATGGACAAAAGCCAAAACAGGCTTCCACCTCACCACCTGCATCACCATTCCTGTCTCTAAAATGTTCGTAAGCATGGGTCAAAGTTTCTCCCATCAAGTCTTCTTTCATAGATCATAACTTTTGTCTTGGGAAGTGGCGAACGCCTATTTCAGGCCTCATTAAGTGCGTACACAGTGTTTATTAATGGAACCGCAAGAGTCTACAGCATACTAAAGGCTGTGTGAGACAGCACAGCATGCAAAAATGCGTATGATGAAAATGTTAACATGCAGGTCTAATATTTACCATCTGTTAGCATGTAAGGATGTTAACATTTGCTAATTATTAGGGATGGGGCAAAATGTGACATATTTGCGTGGCAATGTTGAATTGATACATGGACATCAAATATCGATTTTTTTATTATCGTTGCTGTCCGATAAAAAACATGTATCTCCACCTCTGACGATTTTGACTTTCTACAGTGCATAGACTGTCCATAATATTCCCTAGCAACCGTTAGCGTTGGATATCTAAATGACCAATGGAAAGACGTTTATTACATCATCTATTCAACACGTATCTCCATTGGGTGTCAGAAGTGTCCATCAAAGCGAGAAAGTGGTTCTGTAAAATTATGTAAATTACTATGTTAAAAATACTAAAACTTGCTAGAGTTATAAAATCAAATGTTTTTTAAGTTCAACAGATACATTTTGCTGCAATAACCATGTCTGAAGTGAGATGACCAGACTGAAAACTTTATCTTATTTTAGATAAAACAGATATTGACAAAGTTTTATTTTCAGTCCCCCCCTCACAGAAAAAAAGGTAATAAATTCCAATATAGTGCAGTATATGCTATTGCAATACGCAGTATATCCCAACACATTTAAAACTCAATAATATTGTATTGTGGCTTAAGTATCGTGATAATATATCTCTGGGTCACTCCGAAATCACAAGTTTCATCACAATGCCATACATCAATTCTTTGGACACATTACAATATTTGCTGAAGTCACAAAGTCTGCCATGATACAATTTTGACTTTATTCAATTCAAAGACCTGCGACTGATATGAGACCATATCAGTAATTATCCTCATTGTCTTTTTCTTGGCTGCTTGCCATTGTTTGCTGGACGCAAGGCCACTAGCACTGTCTGAATGTTGAAGGAGGAGGTGTGCTTGGGTAAAATGATGACACAGACATGCCATGAGAATTTTAAAATGAAGATATGTATCAGTGATTTCACTTTGCATTGATGACACTGGATAGTTGATTACTGACCTGATATATCAACCCAGATTGATGCATTAATGCACCCCTTTGGTCATAATCCAAAATATTGTAATAAAGTATTGTTTTAATCTAATCATAGTGTTAAATAAAAGGTTAAGGCAGTTAAAATTCATCCTGAGGGGGGCATGAATGCATGTACCAAACTCTGGACTCACCAGACTTAAAGCCACACATGTCAGCCTCATGGTGGCACTAGAGGAAGAGTCAGTGGATCACCAGAGTTATTTGGATCCATATTCTGGGAGCCATGAATATCTGACACATTAAATGTTATTGGTGAGCTACAGAATATGAGTCAGGGCTAATTAATGGACCAACAGATATTACAACCTCTAGAGCAGCACTGCTGGCATGGCCTGAGAAAAAAACACTGCCACACTAAAATAGGAATCAGAGCAATTTTCTATTTATTTTGTTTTTCCGCTACAGAGGGCAGACCTGGCAGTGGCTCCTCTCACCATCACATACATGCGTGAAAAGGTCATCGACTTCACCAAGCCCTTCATGAGCATGGGCATCAGCATCCTGTATCGCAAACCCAACGCCACCAACAACGGCTTCTTCTCCTTCCTGAACCCCATGACTCCTGACATCTGGGTCTACATCCTCTTGGCCTACCTGGGTGTTAGCTGCGTCCTGTTTGTCATTGCCAGGTAAGTCCACAAGTTACACACTGTTTGTCCTATCAGTCCTTCATACCAGTTCTCCTTGAGGTCTCACAACAGACATTGAAATTCACTCTGTTATCATCGCAGGCTGAGATCCGAGTGCACCAGCCAGTTCCTCAAACTGTGCTAGCTGCTGGGTAGTGATCAAGGCAGTTATGTCTGCATGGGCTCTCTACAGCCCAGCAGTGGGAGGAGGAATGGAAAAAAATATCTTCAGTTGAGTTGCAAAGTCCCATTCAGTGCGCAATTTCTTGTTTCCTGTTTGATGTCTTTGGAATTGGCAATGCAGCTTGAAGCGATGCACTTTGAAACAATCGTTTAAAAGGAGAAATACTTGCTGAAGCAAAAAATGATAACTTAATGATCACATTCAGCAGCACAAAGAGAAAAGATACACACACCTGATGTGAAATCTCATCAGAGGAGACTATTTATAGTTGATCATCAGCATTTACATAAAAAAAATCTAATTCCTGGCAGTAATAAGTCATAAAATTATTACGCATGGAGATTATCCGTTTGATTGGCTGAGAAGTGTCTCACTTGTTCGTTTTTTTGGGGGGTCATGAATATGATGAATATCCTGTTAGTATCATTGTGAGTATTTCCTGCTGCTTCTCATGCAAAGTGGTGCTTGAGGAAGTTCTAGAAAAGCGGGCGCTGAAAGGAGTTCTGGGGCTCGAGAGCAAACAGCTGCACTCCTCTATCCTCATTCGTTGTTGTGAGACCAAACAAATTGTGGAGTGGCTTCACATAAGTACAAAATCATCTTAAATGGCTGCATCAGTTTTTTTGGAGGCCGGCCTAGATAGCTGAAAAGCCGCATCCCTAAAAGTGCATCGTGTGAGCATAAAACAGACAGCGGTGAACAATAAGAGGGCTACTTCAGCACAAGTAGGTAATTTTAAATGCTGGGCAGAGGTGTCAGGGCATTACCAACATTATTAGGGCCGAAAACACTTGGGCTTCTAAAAGCTCTGCGGCACAATGATAATTATGTTGCAAGGCACCCTTCCACAGGCACATTTTAGTCATATACCAGCCTATACCATAAAACCAAGCATGATTTAAGAGGACAGCATGCATTTGGACTCTGTTATTCAATCCATAAGTCAAAACCTGGAGGAATACTTGTGAAAAAATACAGAGGTAAAAGCTGAGCTGCTGTGTACAGATTGTTACAGGATATATATCGTGTTGATGTGGACGAGCACTTATCTCTCATATTAACACAGGGGTCTGGGTTCAGTTTTCAGGAGTTCAGATGTCAGTCATGGCTTACATACATGCAACTGAGAAAATATTTTCCATTTCTCAATACAGTTTACAACATTTTCAGTTCAGTTTTTCTCCTAGTAATTTACCTTTTGCTAAGCCCCACCCCTTTGTGATGATCCATCAAGCTGTCAGAGTAAGATGGAGCCCACACTGTCACTAACTGCACTCCCTGAAGAAATACTAGCATATTTTTGGACAAATGAAAGAGTGATTCCAGAGAGAAGCAGACAGAGGGGTCTACAGTCTGTGTTTGAAGGATATATCCAGGATGTCAAACTGACTCAGCAGCAACAACAGGTTAAAAAGTCAAAGATAACTAGAAGCTAAAGCCGAACTATAGGCTACAGATCACAGTGTAAAAGTGAACCACCACATCACTGCTGATCGCCACACAAGACAATGAATATCAAGGGAAACTTTGCTGATATTGAACCAGCTGTGTGGCATCACACTGTGTGCAGATGAACGGTGTTTGGCTTCGCCAGCACTGGATGGGCAGGGATCTCCGGAGGAAGTCAAACGTCATTCATCTGCACACAATGTGATGACACACAGCTGGTTGAATATCAGCAGAGTTTCCCTGCTTCCCTTCACTGGTTCCTGTACAGCAGGGTCGGCCTTTTTTTTCACTGTTACAATCATTAAAAAGCAAAAGCAGCATGTGTATACATTCAGTAGGCTATATCTTCAGTAGCTAGCGAGCTAACCCTACACTTTTCAGGGTTTGATTTTAGTTTTGGAACAGGGAAGAAACTTTTTTCTTTTTCTTTTTCCAACCTGGCCGAATCTGATCCACCGGGCACAGGGCCAGCACCTGGGTGGGCAAAAACGGGCCCTGCGTAGACCCAATCTGCCTATCTCACGTCCCCCTTTTTATTTATTTAGTTTTTTTCATCTTTTTGTCTTTTAAATGTTCTTAATTTTTTTTTTGGAAGCACACAAGGAGGCAGGGAAATCAAAATCTCATTTCGGTTAATTTTCAATTTAGAAACAAAATGGTGACATCGCTACTGTCTAGCTACTTACAGCTGTTGTAATAAATTCAAATAACCTAAATGGCATCACTCTGTGTGTGCATATTAAATCATTCATAAGGATAACAAAAGAATCACAGTGTTACTAGGGTGGGAAAATAAATGTAAACTACTTAAAAATTAGATGACCGTACATGTTGCTTCATAGGGCTGAAGTAGGTGCAAATTCGGGCTTTTGTTATTTTTGGACAGCAAGCTGTTTCCAAATCACCTCCTCTACTGCACTGTATGTGTAGGCTGCACTCTTGGCCGGCAGCTAATGGCGTTGTTTAGCAGACAGTTTTGTATAGGACTGTTCAGCACACAGTCTGAAGCGAGCTTATGGCTCTGTTTACTGACACAGCCTTTTTAGAAAAGCAAAGAAATTAGCAGAGAAGCAGGGCTATTGAATCAGCACTGGTGCATTGTCTGTGTAGAGACTGCACTTAGTGAAAAAAGACATTGCTTCTTTCCTTCATTTGTGGCCTGTTTAAGTCCAGTTCATGTGTAGTGTGCCTCTCCTATTTTCCGTGCCTCTTCACTATCACCTTATTTGACCGTGGCTTTCAATTTGACATTAAAGTAAAACAAAATGAGACTGAAGAAATTAATTGAAATAGTAGGGAGTGGCTCATTTGTACAACAGCTGCCCAAGGCCTCTCTAATATCTGGAAATGTTTTTGAGTGGAATGTTAAGAGGAAAAAGTTTGAGATTAAAACATGAGTGAGTATATTTTATTTTAAAAGGCACAAGAAAGCAAAATTTAGGCAGGCGAACAATTTACAAAAGCACCCTCTTATTGTCTGGTTGTGTAGCTAAAATGAGACATACTCGGATGATGGCTGGGAAAGACTCCATTTTGGAGCCGTCTCATGATTAACCATCAGTCCTGTGCGCTGTCTGATAAAAACAGACTGCTGACGTATTAGAAAATATTTCCGCACCATGTAATTGCATTGAAGTGTATCTATCTCTTGAACAATATAAATTTCAGTCAATTAAATTTTTCTAGAGAACTTAAACTCCAGTCCCTCAGAGCTGAGAATATGCACTCAAGGATTCGCCATTGTGGGCTTCAGTGTAGTGGACCATTTTAGTTACTTATCTGCTTTTTGCAGAAAGTTTTTTTTTTTCTATCATTAGCACTTTCTACTATATCTCATCAAAGTAACAGATATGCCACATTTTGGGGGAGATACTATCTGGAGCTTAAGTGATCCAATTGTACTCAACAGAGCACCCAGAAAAAAAAGATTTCTCACATTATATAAATGTATTTTAGAAAAGGGAAAGAAGTGACATTTAGCATGTTTTATCTCAGAATCTGCCTCTGAAAATGGCTTGTGCAATAAAAGGTGTGCAGCATTTTCAGCAGGTGTCAAACTAAATGGCAGAGATATGGAAAGATGCATGCTTTATGGTTTCATGTGACTTTAAGAGGAGTCCTCATGCCTTACATTCTCAAACATGACATTTTATACCCACTGAAAATTTAGATTGCTGTGCTTCGTTGGTCACCTTTAGTACAAAGCATATGGGAATAGTTGAGGGGTATGTGAGGTATGGCTGAACCAGGATGGGTTGATCTTAAAACATTTTGATGTGACATTTGATGATAGTTTTTACACTTATAAAAGCCTGTGAAACTACTGCATATAAACACCTCTAGATGTACAGATAGGTGGTCACATTGTTGTCAACATGTTATGACTGCACAAAAGTCACATTACGAAAGCTGTACTACTGTTTGGAGACTGTTTAATATGAATGCTGTTATTGACAGTGATAATCCCACAGAAAACTATCACCAAACTCTGCACTTTTCTCTTTCAGCACTTTGTTTTGGGTTTTATGACCAGCAGATTAAATGTTCAGGTTTGCTCTTGCTACTTGCCTAAGTCTTGTTCCCAGCAGCAGGCAGCTGTTTTCAGTGGACAAAATTAGCAACTAACTGGTGAGCTAAAGGCGAATGTAGCTGCTAAAGGTCCAGATATTTTTCTTTGGAGTGAGCATTGGATGTTTCTAGGTTCACACAAACACAAATTAATGCTAGTACTGCTCTGCTGGTTGTGTAAACAGGCAACTCTTTGCAACATGTGCCGCAACTTCTCAGGTTTTGTTGCATTGCCTGATATCATTAAACTCCATTTCCATCTTCAGTCAAATGTTGCGTCCACTGCGTAACCGATTTCCGTGCTGGAGAGGGATTTGATTTTCTCTGACAACCACGAGAATCCATTGTATCTGCCTGAATCTAATCTTATTTTAAGTGATGCGTAGCCATGCTAACATATCTGTTTCTCTAGGGTTTTAGGAATCGAGTGAAGCGAAGCAGGGTTTCCCACACATTAATTTATTTGTGGCAGGCCGCCATGATTAAAACATGTTCTGCCATGTTTAGATTTACTATTTTGGGGCTGGACTGCTCATTAGCATTGCCATTGGAATATACCGTTTGGTTATTATTTGCTCCACAATTAGGTGCGCCGTTGGAACACATTTATACCATTCGCTTGCTTGCTCCACAGACGGAGGGCACAGAGGTAGCAGGAGAATGGCAGGCGCAGCGGAATTGAAACTTGAAACCTTCAGTCTGTTGGGCCTAAAGTCTGCTTTCACTCACAAACAGCTGCTCCTCTTATCCATCGATCCGATCTGATCCACTCTGATTGGATCGACTGATCCATTATCCACCCTGCGACTCAAAGCTCCACAAACTGCTGCTGAAGGAAAAAAGAGTTCCGCCTGCGCTGCATTCACAGACCTACAAACTCCTCCGTGGTCAGCTGCCGCCACACATAGATTGTAATATCCATGGGAAACACTGCGAAGTAAAAACAAACAACGTACAACGTTGGTTGATACTGGGAAGACATATCAATTAAGAACAACCTTAATAGCAGCAGTTGCCAATGTTGTTAATACTCCTCATTGGTTCTGCCGTATTGCTTGACAATGGCGTTATTGCCTCCTGCGGCGCTGATTGGCAAATTGAGCCACCCCCCAATTCGTTGACGATGCAAGACGAATCAGTCAACTTAACCTCGGTGGAGTGAGCAGATTTAAAGTTCTGGACCCAGACAAGTGTTAACAGCTCGTTCTTGTGTTGCCAAGTTGCCAAAAAATCAGTTTATGCTACTTTAACTCCTGCTTTGTAGAGTTGCTGCTCTACTGCAGTCAATAATGCTGTTGTGTTACTCCACACTAAAACCGAGACTCTAAAATAGCTGTAACTCTGAGAATAGCTCTCAAGCGGATACGATTCAGTTTTTTTAAAATTCTTACTGAGGAAAGGATGGTGTTCAAGAAGAATAAAGATGTTCTCATTCTTGCATTTTCTCAGATCTCACGACCAGTAACGGTTTAAAAACAGCTTTCCAACTTCCTGTCTCGTTCCCAGGTTCAGCCCGTACGAATGGTACGACGCTCATCCTTGTAACCCCGGATCAGACGTGGTGGAGAACAATTTCACCCTCCTCAACAGCTTCTGGTTTGGAGTCGGTTCCTTAATGCAACAAGGTATGGCGGCGCACACATCCTCTTCCCTGTCAGAAACAATACTATCACACCACTCCTCTTTTCCCGTGCACTGCTAGCTCCCACTTTATGCCTCTTTAACTGACAAGCTCCATGATTTCCATTCCGTGACTGTTTCATAAGACATTTACCTGTCAAGAACAACTGCGCGCTCAGCCTTACATGACAAAGGAAGGCTGTTGTCACCTACCTGCTGTTTAAAAAGGGAAGAGTAGGTGCCAGGCACTTGTCAGAGATTGTCAGGTAAGGATGGAAAACATTGCTGCATTTATTTCCCCATAACACAGTCGCTGGCCCCACTCAAGAGCTTTCTGAGTGTTGGGACGGAAAGGGTAAGTTGAGGAACATGTCTGACAAATGCCAGCTGTCAGCCATGCTAGAGCCGGCTGGTGTGATGTTTGCAGCGCTGCGTGAGTCGCACTGAGAGTGACCCGCTGTAAGGAATCCATATGTCTCACTAGTAACTGTCCAACAAGTAGCCTACCAATTAAAGGTCACTGAGATCTTGTTTGATGCTGATACAGAAATCTGAAACCAGTCAAAATAAGAGAAGCAATTTCTTCTTTCAGCACCAGAACCTAACATGTATCACCAAATCTCCCACTGCAGATTTAATCTTACCTTTGGACTGAAAAACCAAACGGTGACAAATAGGTTTTCACTTGCTAGATGTCCCTTAAAGGGATAGCTAAGCAAATGAAGGCCCAAAGATAACATAATGAAGTCAACTGTGGAGGGAAAAAAAACGACCCAAGTAATAAAATGCTTAACCTCAATGTAACAAGACAAATCAAGGAGGCTTAGTCAGACTCGGCAGTGGATCTTTGCCCATAAGGATAGCAAACACATTCAGCAATTCATTAAGCACAGAAGCTCGGCAGCACTCTTGTGAAACTGCATAGCAGCTCTGCCAATTTGCCGGTGCAGGCAGAGGGCTGCGAGTGTAGCACCAGCGTGCCGAGAGGGAGCGAGGAGAGAGAATCAAAACAAAATGAGCTAGTTAGTAGCCTATATTATTAAACTAAACTGGGGAGAATTCCCTATTATAATTCGGATCATGGCTCATAGTGTTGCCTGTCAATGCCTGAGCTCCAGTGTTTCTCATATTTACAGTAGCTAACAAAAGCTGGTTTTTCCTTCAGTTTCCTGGGATATTGAGGTTAATATTAAGTGAATTCTCCAGCAGGTTTATCTGCATTATGAATATGGACATGTCATGCATATTTCTTTAGGTTGCATAACTGTTTCTACATGATTCTTAAATGAATATTGTTAAAAATATCCTGACCGACATATAATTTGTCAAATTGACAGAATGATTCTGGCTTTCCGTGACATCCACTTGTGCTGCGGCACCTCGTACCACACGCCGCATGGTGGTATCTGCAGCGAGGTATATTTTGTCTGTGTCACATAAACAGACATCCTCTGCTTGTCTGCCAAACACGGTGACAGCAGCTGAGACGGAAGCCATTTCCTTGACATGTTTAAAATGCAAATGGACGTGTTTGAGGAGATCCAAAAAAAATCTACCAGCTTGTCTGTGGGAGGGAGGTGTCATAGACAAGACAAAGGACGCAAAATATGAGGAGGTGCAAAAGCAAACACTTTGTGTACTTCAAATGCGTTCCTGGGGGTCTCAGTAGGATTTTGCTCACAACAAACATATGTCTGATCATTTCCCGTAAATTGGTTTCCCCACATAAAATAATTTTAGAAAGTATGTTTGATTTATGAGTTCAGTTATTCCCAATTCTCTCATTCTCACTGACATTATTCCTTGATTTTCTAAAATACATTCCTACAGTCTGCCTGCTCCAGATGCATGATTTAAAATCTGAAACACTGTATTCTTGATTTGCTTCTTTATGCAATAAGTAATCTGTACTGACATTTTGTCTGAGCTTAAGAAACTGCAGTTGTGACTTTGCCCCTTTTTGAGATTCAGAGCAAGTTTTACGTGCAATGAAATAAACATTTTCATTCACAAGTGTCATTATTTAAAAGCAATTAACAACAAGTACAAGCCTCAAGCTCTGAAAGGGAGTTATTGTGCGTTGACTCCACAGAGAGAATGCTAAGTGCAGGTAATCATTCTCATGGGAGAGCCGAGTTCTCTCATGTTAAGGTGAGGCATTGCTACTGGGGAGAAACACTCCAGAAAACCAGGACATCGTGTTTAGCACAATGCACTACTGAATCCACAGAGAACAGCGTTTTTCCCCCCCAGACCGATGATTCAAAAAGCATCATTAGATACAAAACATTCTGTTCATTTATTCAAAAGGAGAACAGCAGTGTCAGAGGGACCTCTTCATGATTTCCTCTTAAGAAATGTGTGCTGCAGTGTCATAGTGTATCTATTATACTTGTACTTTCCCTATATTGTATGGTTTTCATGGATTTTGGAATAAATGAACGGACTACTGGAATTCCACCTCAGTCAACACTCAGTTTAAAAACACTGATACTTTCCCAAAGTGCTGGTTAATTTACAATATTTATGCATTGCAGAGAAACGGTTGAGTCATAGACTAGAAACAGAAAGCCTCCAAAGTCCATGTTCACCTTGATATATAAATCATAAGACTGGATGATAAAACAAATCTAAAGGGAGTTAATAATGCAACAGTACAGTTTCTCTCAGACATCAACTAAAATAACCCTCAACTTTCAAGCCTACTTTTTAATAATATCAACAAATAAGCTCCCTGAAGCTGTTTGAAGCTAGTTAAGTGGACCTTAATTTTATTTATTAATTTTATTTTTATCAGTGCTTTTGAACAATCTCCAGAAAAATCATGGCCCACAAGACTGTGGTTTTGAACTGCCCCTAGTATGAGTAAAAGCTAGCACTCAAAATGTTGTGTGTATTTTTGTTCCTGGCAATACGATAAGACACTGTGGTTGTTAGGGTGCTTTCACACCTGCCCTGTTTGGTTTGCGTCAGTCGAACTCAAGTTTGTTTGCCCCCTGAGTGCAGTTCGTTTGGGCAGGTGTGAACACAGCACTCGCACTCCGCTGTGTGCCGAAACAATCGCACTAAGACCTTCTTGAAGAGGTGGTCTCGGTCCAGTTACAACTGAACTCTGGTGCGGTTCGTTTGTGGTGAGAATGTGTTCCGACCTCTATCCGAACCAACTGCAGTCACATGACACATTGTTTGGGTTAAACATGAGCATGTTACAGTCCTGGAGGATTATTAATGTGCACCTCCTCCTGTACTGCCTTAATATGCACATTCAGCACATCCAATGCATCAAAACATTGTTTTCTAGTTGGAGCCGCGCCTCGTTTTCACACTGTATGGTTTGACTAAAATGAACAATGACAGCAATATAGTCCACGATGAGCAGCGTATTTACTTTCTTGGAGTTCAATAAGGAGATCAGCCTTTCTCATAGCTGTCAGTTCATACAGTATGGAGCTGTAGCCATTAGCTTAGCGTAAAAATTGGCTCTCAGTTAAATGTTACTGTTTACACATCTAAAGCTCCCTCCGCAGGTGTTTCGTTTTTCTTGCAGTAACTTTATTTTATCTTCTTAGGTGACTTTGTGAAGCACTCTTAAAGGAAGAATTCACCAGTTCACCAACAGTAACACAGCACAGAAGGGAGCATAAATCTATCCATGGATAAGAGGCTTGTGGTCATAACAGCGCAAGATGTAAACAATAACAGCGTCCTCCTTTGCTGAGCTGTAACTTTAGATAGCTCAGAGACGCTAGGTGGGCTAGCAGCAGATGCACACTTCCTTCTGTGGGGTGATATGGCTGACGTGAAAACAACAAGGTCCGTGGATTAGCTTTAGTAATGCGGTCATGATTTCTGGAAAGAGACATTGCTCTTTCAAATGTGCTTTTCTGGTGCTTTTAGTGCCACAAGCCGAGTGCCATCTAGTGCCGTTATATTGAAGAGAAGGCAGGCATCTCTATGGCCGATATTATTATTAAAGTTATGTATTTTTTTATTGTGGGGTGAACTGTCCCTTTAATTCAAATGATAGGGCATAATAAAGCATTATGTTGACTTGTAAATTCCTGAACTTGTTCACAAAATTAACATTGTTTATTTTGCCACAACACAAATCCTACAATAGTATTTGCATGTCAGCGTTTTGTAATAGCACACACAGTCTTAGCAGCTATTTACAGCATTGGTGTGAGTGAGCGGAGCAGCAGTCAGTGAGATAGATGTGATGTTTTGGTTACTGAAATAGTATCAGCATCGTCTTCCCTGAAAGAACATTTATATTTCCTTGGTTTACAAGATATGAGTCCTTCCTCAAGGAAATGTATGGCATATTGACACCGTTTTATTTCCCTGGCACCATATGACTGATGTGCTTTTTGTATTTATTAGTGCTCTGATGCAGCGCCATATACTGCTCCCTGCTGACAACAGCACTTTATAGTGTGGAATTCAATTGAGTTACCCGTTGCTTCACTTCATTTTTAGTGCAACCAGAGAATGCATCTGGATCTTCCCTCTGTGAAGTCATAGTGAATTAAGGGATGCTACTGTCTTGCCTTGTTTGTAACCATGTAGAGTCTTTGTCAAACCACAAAGGACAAATCCAATCAAATTTGGTAGAGGAGGTTAAAGAGCTGACCACTCTGCCCTCCTTCTGTGGGCTTGTTACTCTTTCGAATTGCCCTCATAAATCTTCTCAGTAAAGTAACAGAGTGCACAAAGCACAAGGGTATTTTAAAGGTTGTCAGAGATGAGATATAAAGTAACTTTAACACCAGTCAGTGAGCCATTGTAAACATAGTATTACTCAGCAGAGGACCACTCAAAGTCAAGGCTGATGCTGAAGTGTACTGTCAGTCTGTCTATGGACTATGTATCGATTTCTTTTTTCTTTTTTTTTTTCATACAGACTGTGATGATTCGTTTGCAGAATATTTGTATGTGTAAATCCAATTGACCTGTTGAACTATGGACATGAAAAGAAACTGCCTTAATTATAGTAGTTCAGCATGTCAATATACCAGACACTTAGTAGACGATACCAATAGCTGTGAAATTCCACAACCCAACACAACAAACAAACAAAACCAAAACAATAAATCCCATTCACTTAAACATATATATATATATATATACTCCTTTATTGAACATTTAAATCTGATTTTAATTTTTAATTTTATCATTAAAATGATTGCGAATGTATGAATGAAGTACTGGTCTACATGGCTTCATGAGATTTTGTGGGAGAGGAAACATTTATATATTATAGCCTACAGTATATTAGCATGTTTCTCCTCCATTGTTGTTGTTGTTCAGCACTGTACATATAAGGTGTGATGGTTGGTCTTTGTTTAAGGCTATTTGTCCCGCCCCTCGTCCACCATGACTGGACAGCTGGGTCAAAAGTTCCAGTGACAAGCTAAGTGTTTTAACCAAAGTTGAGCATGTTTCATCTCTCAGTGACCACAACATGTAGAGTTTAGTGCAGAATAGACGCTCCGGCCTCGTCACGCTGCTGGCGTCTGTAGCATTGTGTAAATACACAACAGTGCCATTGCAAAGAATTAAAATTATTAAATGATATATTTTGGGCGGGGCAACACAATGGTTTGAGTTGAAGGTGTGAGAAAGAATAGTATCAGTAACATTGTTCACACTGTGCTACATTACAGAGAAATACAAAACCGTACTAATGAACCTTCATTAATATAGGCCTATATTTTATCTACAAGTGCACGTTACACACTGAGCGAGCCGCCTGTTAATGACGCTGTCGGCAAAGCAGTAATGATTGTGCTAAGTGGCTAATGGGCATGTAGCTACTTCCATGTTTCAGATGATACATCATGTTTGTAGTCGACCAATGAAGATGAGTTTACATATCACCTTGGGTTCGTCCTTCACCTTCTCAAAATGATGCCACACTCTGGATTTCCTGCCCGACGTGTTATTAACTAGCCTGTGGAATAACCGCAGGTACCAGCCCTGGAAATTAACGTGACCTCTGTCTGACTGCTGAGCGAGGCCACTTCCTGTGTCTGTCCTTTCAAACTAATTTTCCACATGGTCCAGTCACATAGGTTTTGATTTACAACTAAGCAATCGATGAAATCTTGCCGACTAATTACTTTTCTGGTCAAAAAATGTTTGGTCAACTATCAGGGGGCAGCCCTAAACATGTGGGTTAAACATATCACAAAAGACTGGGATATTGCACTCAGGGATTTTTTTTAGTGAGTTGAAAGAATTATCAATAAAAATTATCATTTTTTATTGGTGCCATCTGTGTTCAATTTATTTATTTTTATTTTATTTTATTTAATTTCTTTAAAGATATTTTTGGGGGCATTTTATTTTATAATTGATAGGACAGACAAATGTGACAGTAATATTTAATGAAAGTGTGCTGGAAATAATTTCCTTTATTTTTTTTTAATTCAACAGTATACTAAAAGCAGCAGAAACACAGAACTGACACTCTAATATCGGTTTATCACATGTAGTATTGTTATTTTGATATTTAACAAAATTATCGTACATATTTCCTCATTGTGCAGACCTACTGTAAGTGTGATTAAAGTGGTAAACTAAGCTGCATGCTGGATATGAATCAGACTCTAAGGTGAAATGTTTGAAATGAAAAGGACGACACCGTACTGGAAATACTAGAAATAAAGAAGTAAGCTGTAAGGACAGTTTCTTCTCTCCCTCATTAAAACCTTTTGATACAAATTATATTTTCAACTGAAACACATTTTGATATTGATGTAAGCTTGATCTCAAAACAACATAACATGATCGCCTGACAGCATGAGTGAGTACACAGCGAGTTAGTTTAAGAAAGTGCTGTCAACTCCAAAGGCTCACATAAGCCGAGGAAGGCTTTTGTTGCTAATGTAGAAGCCCGAGGAACACACACAGTGTACTGGTCTGATCTGCCCATTCTCAATTCTTAGCTTAGAGTTTGGCTAAACTGCCAAACTGGCTTCAATTTCTGTTTCCTCACTGACAGTGCCTTGATCAACACCAGAGGCGCTGCCAAAAACATTTGCAGGCTAATTAACAAAAACCCAAGCCATCATGTTTCTGCATTTGTTTAATTTGGTTACAGGGTTGGCAGGTACAATTTTATCTGGATAATTGCTTAATAGACTCTCACTTTGTGTCGCGTACAGGCTCAGAACTGATGCCCAAAGCGCTGTCGACCAGGATCATCGGTGGGATCTGGTGGTTCTTCACGCTCATCATCATATCATCCTACACAGCTAATTTAGCAGCTTTCCTCACTGTGGAGAGGATGGACTCGCCTGTGGACTCGCCGATGACATCGCTAAGCAGACCAAGATTGAGTATGGTGTGGTCAAAGACGGTGCAACCATGACTTTCTTTAAGGTAGAATACATCGTAATTATGATTGGGTCGGGCTATTTTATCATTATCCTGGAGGTACTTGGCAGAAGTAGAATAAAATAAGTCAATCACAAGCCACTGAAATGGATTTCACCCTGTACTCTCAAGTGTGAAAACAGTCAGACTGTAGCTGAAGCATGCCAAGTACAAACACGTACAGTAATATCATTGTTATAAATGTATGTTTAAAAAAAAGGCAAGATGTTGAATCTTGAGTTTTTAAGTTGACTTTGTCAAAAACCTTATTTTCTATATAGTAGGCCTATGTTTCCCAAGGAAAAAATCTCTCTCTCTCTCTCTCTCTCTCTCTCTCTATCTCTCTCTCTCTCCATATATATATATATATTTCCAGTTAGATCTTAATTCCCACAGCAAAGGCAAATTCTTCAGCTTCTCCACTTCTCTACACTGTTTGATGTGTTCCTCCATAATGATTTTTTTATTCCAAAGTTTCAGCGTGCCTGCAGGGTCTTTGACTTTATTTTATTATTTTGAGCTTTGCTTTAGATGCTGCTGCTGCTACTGTGGTGCTGAATAACACATGTAACAGAGTTACAGTTTCTCTGAGTAAGAAAATGAAAACGCTGCACATTTCTATTGAAGGCAGTCCATAAGTTTATGACATTCAATAGCAAGAAAGCGAATAGAAAGATTCTTCCAGGGCATCTGTGTGCCCTAGTTTTTATGCCCCCGAAAATTTGTAGCGGAGCTCATAAACACTGTTTAGCTCATTGTTGAATCTGCTGAATGGTTTGTACACTGGGTTCCCCCGCTTTAATTATGTAATTGGGTTTGCTGATATCATGCAGGTTTAAAACAATAGTGGGGTCTCGGATTAACCCCCTATTGTTTTTTTTTTTTTTTTTTTTTTTTTTTTTTAAGTTAGAAATCATAGTACTGTGAGATTGCTTACTTTTTACATTGCTTTCCATGAATATGAACTGTCTTGTCATGATAATTACTGCACCTGGATCCAACTCGTTGACCCTCTGAAAAGAAATCAACCTTCCGTTCCTCTGAATAGCCGCGTAAAAAGAAAGATATTTTAGATCATTCTGTGCACTTTGATAAATCGTGGTTGTGATTGTAGCGTCATAAATAGAAGGAGAAACAGGTGTTTAATTACCTCATCAGAGTTGCATGGCTCAAGTACCCTCTGCTCCCCCTTGCACTTACAGAGAAGCCTAATGATGTCGAATTCAATGAGGCAGAGAAGCATGATAAATACTGAGGAGACCAGGGAGTAGATAAAGGCTTGCAGATGTATGTAACTGAATAGACTTGGTCGTAAACTTGTGTTACGCTGCAAAACTGTATGTCTTTTGCCCTTGGATCTACTTAACTGTGATGTGAGTTGCAGCTTTTGAATAGTCACACTACTCAGCTAAACCTCTACTATCTGGTGGCTAGTTATTTATGAGCCAGGTGTGAAGAAAGCTAGTTAATGTTGTGGTTTTGGATCCCGGCAAAATCCACCTGTGACGAATCTTCAGCCTGTAGGCTTTTGTTCCAATTTGTTTGCGATTTTCTGACATGATTCACGACTTCAACCACCTTCACAAGACACTGGTGACGATGTAGAAATTTTATTTGGTTTGCAACTTCTTGCAATCCAAAAACCACAGTTTCACACCTCTAAGACCCGACTTTTAAATGTTGCCAGGGAACCATGACATCATACCTTACACTAACCCTTCTGTATAATCAATCTACCGTTTTTTGGGTTTTTTTTTCACAGTAATCAGTAGCTACTTACTAAAATGTTGAGGCAGAGGGTACTTGCTGTAGCTCTGGCTGAGGGTTAGAGGCTATCAGCAAATAGTTTGTTGGGCACAGGGGAACAGAGATCTGTGTGGGTACATGAGACCCAGATTAAGAGGGTGGATGACGGGGAGCACCACCAGTTGGTCCAGGAGCTTCCCCTCGATGATGGCTGTTTCCAGGCATATTTTAGGAGGACTCAGGGGCAGTTTGACAACCCGTATAGCTCTGCGTATCCAGCAGCCGCTACCACCAGTTTCTCCTCCATTTTTTTACCAACTATAAACTTGTTGTCGTGACCGCCCCAGAAGGCCCGCCTCTGCAATCATCCAATTGGACAATGGGGAAAATGTGGGGCACTTTTTTCAACTCAAGGAGTTCAGAGCGCTCTCAGCAAAAATGCCATGTGCATAGAGCACAGAAACGCGAGGCGTGTGATGACACAGAAAACCAGAAAAAAGCTTCATTCTCATTAAAAACAAATACAAAAAGCTGCCTCAAGCTGCTAAAACACTTTCTGTGTGATCAGGGCCTAACTATGCATCTTGGCCCCAATACAGCATAGTTCTAACTTCTACTAGAGACATGAATCAATTCACCAGCAAACAAATATTTTATTGATGGCTGACCAGGTACTCTGACGTTGTCTACTGTACCACTCAATATTACAATGACTTTGAGATACTGTTGAATCACAGAGGTTGGTTATAGAGCCGTCGCTGTAGCAGAACTATTTGCCAATGTGTGTGGAGAGCTGTGTAACTGCATATCATTGCATGGGCGCATAATCAGATTTGTAAACCTGCAAAATAATCTCTAAATGCTAACTTTACAGATGCATGTATGCAGTTACAGATTTGTCTATACATTTACAGATCTGTGTAGGCATTTACAGATTTGCTTACACTTAAATCACTTCAATTCAAAGGAACTTTATTTATCCCGAGGGGAATTCTTGTGCGAGATAATGCTTCAAATTATAGTAACACCACAATGTTAACGATTCACAACCAATAACAACCAGACAACAAGTGGGTTCCCCAGGTCAGGCTCACTCACTGGGCCCAGTTTTAGAACAACAGAGTATTAAATGTCTGGCAAACTATATAAATATACAAGATAGAAGTGGTTTTACGGAGCAGAAGCAAAAACCAGTGCCTAATAGAGTAACAATAGGAGTATGGTAAGTACTAGCAAGTAAGTAAGTACTAGTAAGAGCTACTAAAAATGAACTAAAATATGATATAACAGTGACAAGTAGTATTGCACATGACTGAGAAAGTGATATTGCACTACTTTGACAAATGATCATGATATTGATGAATAATATTGCACATTATTTAAAAAAAAAAATCTCAATACATTTACAAATCTGAATGCAGATTTGTTTTTTGTTTTTTTTATACATTTACACTTGGCTTCTGAATACACATTTGCAGATTCCTGTACACATTCACACACATCAGTACGCATTTAGAGTATCTTTCACAACAATTACAAACCCAATCACACATTCATGGATTGAGATACAGTTACACAACTCTCCACACACCGTTGCAAATAACGCTGGTACAATAATGGCCTCCATATTTGTTGCCACTGCTGTCCAGGAGGTTGTCACATCAAACAGAAAGCCCCCTTATGGAGGAGCTGTTGTTTTGTTAAATTGCACATTGTATGGAGAGCACTGAAGGGCGCACGTATGTAAGTTAACTGCTGTAGGTGAAAGCTGCTTCCAGGGAAACCAGCTTTCACCTACTGTTAAAAGGTTGAAGGAAATTGGCGGTTGTACAGTATGCCATTTTGCACTCTCAGTGGCGAGAAGAGGTCTGGGGAGGGGCTTTCTTTATCTTGAATTACACTGCCGTAATGCCAACCAGAATCAGCTGTATGAAGTTGCCATATGGTTCGTTATTTTCCTCTCTGACCTCATCTGCTCACTTGGGCTGCAAAAATAAAATAAGAAAAACAGTAAATGTTGTGACAAAGATGCCAACCTGGCAACGCATGCTATACTGTACATCCTAATTGGTACTATTAGGTTTTAATATCAGACTATCATACCTCAGTTTTAAGCAACCAGGAATATGCTGCTACTGTAGTTACACATAATGGAGGGCTTCTTATAATAGCATCTTTCACAATTTGAAATGGCTTATAGTCTTTAGACAGTAATTATCCAGGATTAGACATGGCATAAACGTGACCTCATATAAAACTGCATGAAATACCACATAGCCTGATGCAAGACTAATGGAAAGGCATTCTATTATTGCTGCTTCAGTAGCACTTATGAGAATAGATGTGCACAAAGCTTCAATTTACTGTCCTTTAATCCTGTGACAATGGAAATCTGTAGGAGTAATCATATAAATCTATTTGGTCACTGGCTAGAATCTGTAGTCAATGGACAAATATTATCTGTGTCATCTTGTCTAAAAAAAAAAAAAAAAAAAAGAAGCCCACAGGTGTTGAGTTGTGCAGAGGGACCCGCCAGATTTCATGGTTAGCAGTATTTTCAGCTTCAACACCTTGGGCTATAATGTTTGAAAGTAATTTTGTTCAAGCTCAACCCTTTTTTTTTTTTAGTGGTAATAGCATTGTATATTTTTCGACCACTTTTTCCTCACCTGCAGCCATGGAGATTGTTCAAATGAGGTTCAAAGGCACTTTTTTAACCGGCTCTTTCAATCCCTTGCAGAAATCTAAGGTTTCTACTTTTGAGAAGATGTGGGCTTTTATGAGCAGCAAGCCGAGCACATCACTGGTGAAGTCTATCGAGGATGGGATTCAGAGGGTGCTGAAGTCGGACTATGCCCTCATTATGGAGTCCACAACTATCGATTACATTACTAGGAGGAACTGTAACCTGACACAGGTGGGAGGGATCATCGACAGCAAAGGCTACGGCATCGGCACTCCCCTCGGTAAGACCTGCCAATACATTTGCGTCAACCGAATAATAAAAAATTAAATCTTGTGTGTTGCCTTTTGAAGGATGAGTGTGTGGGACTGCTTTTTAGACACCGCAACAGCATAAAACATGTTTTTTTTTTTTTTTTTTTTAGCTACTAGTCAGACAGTATGCCACAACGTGTTTATGAACCTTATTATCACGGAATCCAGCTGGCGTTTCTTCCAAAGTAAAACAGGCCTTATGTTGCTTCCAGGCTCCCCGTACAGGGACAAAATCAGCATAGCAATCCTAAGCATCTTGGAGGATGGGCGCCTACACATGCTGAAGGAGAAGTGGTGGAGTGGGAGCAGCTGCTTGGATGAAGAGCGTCACGAGACAGGCCCCATGGGTATCCAGAACCTGGGTGGTATATTCATTGTGCTGGCATCTGGCCTAGTGCTGTCTGTTTTCGTGGCGATTGCTGAATTCATCTACAAGCTAAGGAAGACTGCAGAACGCGAGCAGGTATATGTCCCCATATATCACACACAAAATGTGCTATTTTCTTAATTTAAGCTTTACTCTGTGGTTTAAATGGATTGAAAATTAATCTAACATTAATTTAATTACACTCCGCCTGGATTTCAGTTTATTTCACCCTCAATTTTAGCAAAGAAGTTGCTAACCATGCTTATTTTGTTATGATACTTATTCCACATCGCCTCTAAACCAAAGCCGTGCACTATTCACGGCTTTTAATTCAAACACGTTATAAAAGGATTTGCATGCCTTCGGCTAATCCCTAGGAGTACTTGGGCCATAACACCACAACATTTACTTATTTTAACAGGCATAATTGCAAATTGGAGCATAGAGAATTAATCCATTATTAGTCATTGGAGATGTCAGAATAGCATGAACCCTTTACTGTTGTAAATCACCAAGTTGAATGATGCTAAGTGAGTAGTTGCACGCATGCTCATGCACCATACTCTCTCTGACACAGCAGCAATAATGAACCGTGTGCAGGCTACATGTGGTGGTGGTGCGATTTGACATTGCTGACAGCCACAGGCACACATGCACACATACACACACCGGCGGTAACACGACATGAATGTTATGTTCGAATGCGTGTTGTGCTCTTTAGACTGTCGACACTCTCTGCTGTCAGAAGAATTTAAAGCTAAGGCATTTACCCCCCCGTCCCTTTCCCCTCTTCTCCTTCTTGCTCCCCTCCCCGCATCCTCCCTTTTCGCCCAGAGGTCTTTGTGCAGTGCCATGGTGGACGAGATCAGACTGTCGTTCACCTGCGAGAGGCGGGTGAAACACAAGCCTCAGCCTCCAGTCATGGTGAAGACGGATGCAGTGATCAACATGCACGCCTACAACGACCGACGACTCCCAGGAAAGGACAACATGAGCTGCAGCACTGGGATGACTCCCGTGTTCCCGTGACAATGTGCTCCCCCCAGGGCAAGAACCTCCTGAGCAACGTGTCGGGGGTGATGCCAGAGACTAGAGACAATGGCATAGACGGGATCACCAGATTTACCATTAACCACAGTGACATGGGGACACTAACAAAACATGGGCAACTCAAAATGGCAGCATCAGCCACACAGGTATGACAATATTCACCACTGTATTCCAAACCACAAGAGGTCAAAGTAATATTTGGGGGAGGTTCTGAGAAAACAGTATACCCAAATAATCCGTTTTGAAGTCTGATGTTTACGTGCGCAACACAAAAACACAAGAAAATACACGTTGTTCAAGGAGTCCTCAATCAGTGAAAAGACTGAGAATTTTATTGGAAAATATGGACCGAAGCAAGAAGAAAGGCTTTGTAAGAATGGCAATAAATGGCAGATATACACGAAGGCCAAGGAAGAGCAGTTTTCATTAGTGCATCAGTTTTGCCACGCGTTGAAATTATGAAATCAAGTTCTTACCTTTATCCTGTTAATTCACACAAACTCCCGAATGGCCGTTGACGGCAGAAAATAATGTTACCTCAAACATGTGGTCTAGGCTCGAATGGTTATCTTTGAGTCACGAGCTGCGGGATATGAGACAGGATCTTTTGAAAGCATGGTTCACAGGTACACACGCTAACCTGTGAGAAGACTCAGATTCAGTTTCTGCAGTACTGATGTTGGTGGAAACCCATAGAGAGACACAACTGTTCACTAGTAAATATACGTTTGTTGAAGTTGTCATGTGAAATTAAGTATATTGTCACACATAAGCAATTAATCATTAATGCAAAGATTGATTTGAGCCGAAGTACATTTTATGTCAACGGGATTTTTTTTACATGATTCAATTTTAATCAGTTAAAATATTGATTGCCAAAGACTTGAGCATTCAACACTAGATACAGAACAGTACGGGCCAGTTCCTGCGCAATGCTAAGTAGATTGGGGTGGTTTAAGTGATACGACAAAGGGATCTTGCTATAACAGCTTTTCCAACTTAGCAGCGTAACATGTATCCAAGGTAAATTGGAATTGGCAGTGACGTGACTGTATTTGATGATTTTGGAAACCACCTCACCTCAAAGTATCAGCACTGTAATGTAAAACAATCATTGAGTAAGAAAAGAGGAATAAAAACTGATGGATTTCCTCATAAAACATTGCTCCAGTTTCATTGTTTAGTTTCCGAAAGGATAATCACAAAAATACTGAGCAATTATATAAACAAATTCCAGACGCCTTTGCTCACCTTTGATGAAATGGTAGCATGTCTGCACTTATTTGTATATAGAATATACTGATATGTACAGACTTGGTTGGAAGGCATTGGATCAGGTATTTTTATCTTTGTTTAATACAGAATTGTAAGTCACAGAGACAAAAGGTAAGAGACTGTGACCTTAAAACTAAAGTGCATTTGTTGAGTGCATTTAATAGTGACGCATCCATCAAACTACGTGCTGGACCGTTGAATGTCCCGAGTGCTTCTGAACACATTTTTTGAACAGTTGCTTCATTTTTTCAGGTGTGATCTAGAGGCTTTTTTTGCTGGGAATCTGGTTGTTTTGCATTATGAGCGTTACGAAAACTGAGCGAGGGTTTGGTTTTTAAATGTGAAAGGATTTTGAAGGTTATCTCAGACTTGAAAGTCACAAGCGTTTTTTGTTTAATTACCTGGTGTGGACAGAGTAAATCCATATGTGTTGTGTGTGAACATGCTGAGAGATAAAGTGGTGAGTAGACAAAAGACAGACGATAATTTTGTGTGGTCATGTTGACTTTAACGCCAATGGAGTAAGTGTATATCTTCAGCAAACGTCATGCCGCAGGAAGATTCGAGGAGTCTCTGGGCTGCTGTCACCCGGGAGCCAAACGAACAACAAACCTCTGTGAGGTTTACGATGTCGTTATGTCGAGATAAAAAAAAATAAAAAATCGTGACTATCTATGATTCAAGAGAACTCCAATCTGTAAAATTTAGCATTGGTTTGGTAGAGATTCACTGTATAATTGTCTATCGATTCCCTTCTGCAAAGTAGAGTATGTAGATAAGATCAGCAGGAGAAAATGTATTTTGCTAAATTTATACTGTTATAAATGAATTCTGTTCACAGTCAACTATGTTATAGATGCTATTTATTTCATTAGAGAGGTCACTTTAACCTACTTCCTCACTTTACCCCAGTTCCACAGCCCCAAACCTTGTTTATTTATTTAATGGAAATGCATTATATTATGGTATATTGGATTACTATCATCCAGATGGGAAACTGTATGTAAATCTTCTTTTATGATGGCTGATATATTTCTATAAGGTGAACAGGAAATGGAAATGTTGAGCTTCCCCAAGAATTCAGGGGACACTCCAGGGGTTTATCTTATGTCACTGGACCTTTACTGCTCTTGAAATCCCGATTAGGACCTGATCTAAAGTATGGCCGCGGCTGATGCGTGGTTATACAATGTTACTGTTAACCCTCATGTGTACTGTAGCTTCCCATGCAGGTGATTCAAAGACTCAAGTTTGCTTGTATTTCACCTCTGTAATATGTGAAAATAATTGAAAATTTCATCATAATCAAAATTAGTTGGAATTACAACAGGGTTTCTGATTTGGCTGATTCAGTCAGTTTGGTTACTGAATATATACATCTTTTTTATAAATTAATGTGAATAATAATGTCATTTTACACAAAATTGTATGACATGTGAGAGAAAAGTAATGCAAAATGTAAGCTACATAACCTGTGTTCCATTAGCAGTGTGTGATATGAGTTTTGATTTTCCAGCAGTCACAACGGTATGCCTTTTTATGTATACCTTTCTTTTGAGTTGCGCAGCTTCTATCATTTGGCAGAAAACCTCTCGAACAATACGATGAATATGTTGGTGCCAACCAGGGTTTTCTTTGTGGACATGCAGAATTTCTATGAATATAGTTTTTGTAAGGTTTTGTAAAAAAAAAAGGAAAAAAAAACACGATTTTGTTTTCCTAGTAACTGTATGTGTTAAGAGAACATTAGAATAACCGACATCTGAGTAAAACACGGGGAAATTCAACAAAATATTATAGAAAAGCTATTGAATTATTTTCTTTTTAACACATTGTGAATAATTCAATTGTACAGTTTGCTGTATGGGTTATATGAAGTTTTAAATAAAAAAATACAAACTATTCATATCTCCTGTTGAGGTACTGATTTATTGCTGTTGTGTTAACATGCTGGAAACATGTAGTGAAATATTATCTGGATAGTGTCAATTCATTATCAACTCATCCAATGTTACAGTTACATTGAAAGGTCTAGTATTTAGGATTTAGAAGGATATATTGTCAGAAATGGAATATAATATTCATAACTATATCTCCATTTGTGTATAATCCCACCATGTGAGTCCACCATGTGTCTGCAGAAGCCCACCATGTACAACCAAACACTGGCTATAGACAGGGCCATTCATGTTTTTGCATCGGCCGCCGTAGTTCTCCTTTACGCTTGGCACATGGCAGAATTTTGAGTTCTGCAGCCTCACTGCTAGGCTAACTTAAGACTTAAGACTTATGAGTCTTATACAGAAGAGATTATTAGCAATGCTGCAGTTGTGGTTGCTTGGTACCAGCCTACTAGGTGTACTTTAATATGACCATTTAGATTTTACACTAATAAAATATTAGCACCAACTCGATTTTCAAAAACAGTATTGTTCATGCTGATTTTTCCAAATCACTTCCAACATAATTAGATTATTGAAAATTTGATTACACCTTAAATAACCCCTTCTGGAATCAAAGCCTGACGTAAAATGAAAGAAAATATGGCTAACAAACATCAAATGATAGGGATGTACAATACTGGAGGTTTTGCCAATATCTGACACGCTGATATATAACAACTTTTTTGGGCCGATAAGTTTTAAGTTTACGTTTAAATTTAAGTTTATTTACTTTAATAATCCCCCTGAGGGGAAATTCAATGTTTTCACTCTTGCTTGTCAATTACACACAGGTCCGAAAGACACACACATGCACAAACAGGACCTATATATGCACAAAGTGGAGAGATGTCAGAGTGAGGGCGCTGCCCTTGGTGAGGCGCCCTGAGCGCCAATACCCATATCAATTTATCGACTTTTTTCACCACCTAATTTTAGTGCTCATCAAGTCTCTTCTGTAGTCGAATCAGCATCATATTATGCATGCATACTCTTATCGTGATGGCCAACCAGCAGATGGAGAAATGAAGTAGAAAGCTTTTCAGTGTATAAAATATTTATTCATTGTGCAAAATAAGAAAAACCCTGTTGGCTGATTCGTTCATTTTCGATGCTGGCTGATAACGATTACATACCGATAGTATCAGCATGTTGGCTGATTCCAATAGTTCTTTTTAAATATTGGCTGATTCCAATGACATGCCAATATTATCATGCACACCTTCTTTTTACGATTACTAATATCTGCCGAGTACAATGTGTCAATATCCGTACTCATTATGAGGGAAAATTCTCATTTGGGTAGCTTGTGATCAGAAGTGATCCGATGCTCAATCCTGAAATAATAAATAAAGCAATGTCTGATTAAAATAACAATTTTTGACTAGACACCACCCATTCTTAGTTTAAGCCCCACCCACTCCCAGTACAGATACTGATACAGATAATTAAATTAGTTGAACAAATACAGATACAGTTAATGGTGTATTCGCTCATCCCTGATTTAAGGGTTTTGACTTTTTGGATTACGTACTGTCAGTTAGATCAATGTGACTCGAAGCCAAACTGATGTGACACAGAAACATTATAACACACTGTAAAGCAGTGACATTAGCCACATGCCTTTTATAATAATCATGACTGATATTTATAGTGTATTTTGCCACAGTCATTATTCAGGTCAAACAAAGAAAAACACATAATGCTACATTGCTCACATTGTTATAGATTAGATGTGAGAATACAGCTGCGTAGATATGTCGCATGATCCAGGTCCCTGTTGTCTTATACTGAATAAGAACAGAATAAGCAAGAGCACACTATGTCAGACTGGGTTTTTTTCTCAATAGATTCAAATAGTATGTGTTACGTTTGCATGCAACAGCTGCTGCACGGTGAGGCTGTTCAGCTCCATCATGTAAAACACTGAGTATTGCAAAACTAGAGAGGGAGAAAGGAAAAAACAGGTGCGCTTCAAATGGTGTTCATGCACGAATAAATACGTGCTGTGACGTGAGGTAGCCAGTCGACAGCAATAGGCAGAGATTAACCTTGTTGGCGTTGGGATGGCAGACGTGCGTGTTAAAAAAGCAGGGGGAAACCCCAGGCCACGGCGTTGAGGAGCAGCGGGCGCATAATGAGCGATGGGCAGGGGCCTTGCGCCTAATGGGAAGATTTATTATCTCTCACTATCAATTAATCCCTTCGGACAGACCGGGGCCAGCAGGAGCGCATCAGGACTATGTAAAAGAGGGAGAGGGGGAGGCCGTCGGAGGATGGGAGCCAGCCAGATGAAGAGAGAGAGATGTGAAAGGACATGAGAGAGAGGTGGAGGGAGCAGGAGCAGTGGGGCGAAATGAAAAAGGATGGGGTGAGAATAGGAGAAAAGGCTCTGAGAATGAGGGAGTGATTTGAAGATAATACCCGAAAAGATTTGAGAGCTATACGGAGAGCGACGGGGTGAAGAACACAGGGTTAATGACAAAGTGAAAAAAGAGGTATAGGTGGTAATGAGATATGAGCGCAGAAAGACAATGCAGGAGTTACATGAGATAAAATAAAAGGTAGAACAAATAATGAGTGAAGCAACGGTAGATAAAGAGAAGCTACGACGTCTATGGGAGACTCAGGCAACATAAAACAGAATTTGGTAGACTGATACAACACTACGAGATACTTTGTGCACATGCTTTTAAAGATTAGCTACATGTTCAGCTTGAAAACTCAGAGCCGGACTGGTGGTGCAATAATGTAGATAAAAATCTCTGGAAGTAGGTCAACGAATATGGACTATTTTAAGAAATGAGCCCTTTTTGAAAATAAACTACACAGTTACTGAATGGGTTTTAATGAAAAGAATTATTCCATTCAAAGTCAGTTTTATGCGGTGGCGCTCAATTATGTTAGAGTGGCTTTTAAGAAAAGGGACGTTTTTCTTTTTTTTATGAAGGAAAGTCTATGTTTGATTTAATGTTAATGTGTCTCAGCCTAATGTAGAACCATAAACTATTTATCTAAAGTGGTTTTACATAGTGTTCATCATGTTGTGAATAGCAGAGGCGATGAATGACTTCAGGACGCCGCAGCACCTTCAAAGTCCTCCGTCTCATATCCTCAGGTTTATTCTCACATATTTCACCGTGTACAATAAGTGACGCGCTGGATGTACAAAGCACAACCTAAAGCTGACCTCCAGCGTCTTTGCCATTATGGAGACTTCTTCGGTCTGTTGCTCATGCACGCTCGTGGCGCTTTTCTCACTCTGATGGCACATGTCCAGACCAGTGCTCTTTTTGATGACCTTGACAGGGCCGTCAGTGGGTGATGTTCTGCTTGACACTCCGGGGCGATGTGCTGGAGCCCGATGGCTGTGCATCATCGACCCATTTGGGGGTGAATGAACGCCCGACCCATGCCATGCCCATCTCTGCGGACCCACTGGGTGAGAGACCCATCTTAGCTGAAGCTGCACCAGAGGATTGGCTTGATAGGAGAGCCAGTGTGCGCTGAACCTTATTATAGGCAATGTCATCATCCCTGAAAACTGAATTCCCTGCAGGAAGCGCGGGATATGTAGCTGTAAAGGATGCAGCTGAATAAAAATTGTTCCAGAGGAATGAAGGTAGATATCACCTTCAAAAAAAGAACAGAGGGTATTACAAACCAAGGCGTGGGAAGTTTACTCGAAAGTTATAGGCCTTAAAGTGAAGATTCTCAGGAAAATAAACCCCATTTTGATGCTATGTATTTCATTTCTTTAGCAATAACCATTCTATGTATTCACATTTTGTAATCACCACTAGTGATCAGAGGCAGAGTCATGACAGATTGACAGGAAAAGATGCAGCACTTAATCCATCATTACAGTAATTTTATTTCAATTGTATCAGCCTCCGTTTATTGGTCAACATTTGTTCCTGCTGCTGCTTCACAATAAAAGCAATGAACTGTCAAAACATGTGGTGGCACTGACAGCAGCGGGTCATCTAAAAAACACAAGACAACTCATTTTATGCAAAAAATTTTGACCAATGGTAAACTAAAAACAATTAATATTAACAAAAAATATTTTTCAGCTGACCAAAAAACCGCAGGAGATAAAAACAAAGACAAACAAATGAGGAGCTCCTACTTGTCAATGACCTGCAGTTAACGCTGCAGCTCTTGTGTTGACGTTGCTCTCCCTAAAAAATTTCTCCTAACCCTCTACGTGAAGTGCCATGTCTCTGGAAATATTTACCCGTCGTTAGGTCTGCTAGGTTATGGTGAAAATTAAAATCACAATTATTTAACACGAAAACTCACTGACTTTGGAAACATCGTGGAGTTACTGAACTTTCACAAAAAGTTGTCTTTTTAACAGTGTATTATCTAAAACCTTAAGTATAATTCAACTGAAAAACATAAAAATGAAATGTAACAAATTAGACAGATAAACAAAATTATTAATATACAGTATAAATGGCAAAAGAGGAGAGAGAGAGACCCTGTGCTGTTAGTAGAAGAGCTGTGGACTGTGATGACTTTGAGCAGCATGCATGATGGTATAAATAAGTTGCTAAATGCGTCGCTAATAGAGAAAATAAACTCACTAAGAGGGTCTGAAGAGTCGCTGAATCTAGCAGGAGAGTCGCCAAGTTGGCAACATTTACCGCACTGCTGTAAAGGAAAGAGATGCAGTGTATTTATAACACAGGACTTTTTTTTTGTGAGCCAAAATCTTGATTAAAAATAAACTAAGATTGATCGCCCAGCCCTATCCATAGTGCTGGTGAACAACGAGGGTCAATCGAAGAATTGTAATATTTATCAATGGGATACATGGCACACTGGCACCACTACAAAACAAAACGTGGTCAATTAATTCACATTTACCGGCATTTTTATTAGGTACACCTTGCTAGTACCACCACATCCCAAAGGTGCTCTATTGGATTGAGATCTGTAGGCTATACTCTCTGTTGTCCAGTTTTGGTGAGCCTGTGTGAATTGTAGCTTCAGTTTCCTGTTGTTAGCTGACAGCAGTGGCACCTGGTGTGGTCTTCTGCTGCTGTAGCCCATCTGCTTCAAGGTTTGACGTGTTCGTTCAGAGATGGTCTTCTGCAGACCTTGGTTGTAACGAGTGGTTATTTGAGTTACTGTTGCCTTTCTATCATCTTGAAGCATTCTGATGGTCGGTTTGAACTTCAGCAGGTCGTCTTTACCAGGTCAATATCTTGACCACATGATTGGCTGATGAGCTAGTTGGGTTAACAAGGAGTTGAACAGGTGTACCTAAGAAAGTGGCCGGTGAGTTTATGTGTCGTAGCGATGACAGTTATGAAGTAGGCCTATTTTAGCAACCCACCAAAGGCCACTGATCTCATTTAATTCATTTGCCAACGTCATATTGGTTAAATTTATTTACATTTGGCAGGTAGCGGATGCTTATTTTGGATCCTGGGAGTCCTGGAACTAAAAGGAGCCACAGTAAGCTGTGAAGGCAACAAGCTGCTCTCCAGCTCCTTCACAATCCAAAGTGTATTTTACAATTATCGATCGTGGAGGAGTAAACAATTTGTGTCGTTCATTTGCCAAAATTAAATCTCAACCCTAATTGGCCCACAGGCCTAAAGAGTCTCATTTAATGTACAAGTATTTAAATAATGCAAGTCAAACGTCAAGATTGTATTGACGCTGACACATTTTCACTTTCATATTTGGGCCTTGTGCCAACGAACCTGGATTACAAGACTATTAGAAGGTCGATAGCAGTGTCCATCCCAATAACGTTAAAAACGATGCACAATTAATGAGTGTGTAATTACAGCGCACCATAATGCTCTAATGAAGTGGTACCACAGAGGGAATACTCATGCATATTCTACCTTCCATAATGAGTCTGGCATTACATGTATCGTATTTGTACAGGGAGACACCATATGGCACAATGTCGGAATGAGAGAAAAGCATTGTTTATTCCAGACCCTGACGCTTTTATTGCAAATCACTGACACCACCAGTATCAGAGCTTTATCCTCACACCATCATGTTGAATTATCCATTTGACTTGAGGTGAAATAGCCTGATAGAGATATTGCCCATGAAATGCCTTAGTGACTTGCTCTTTCTGTTCGCTCTCTTTGACCCTGATAATGACTGGAATAGAGGCTTTTTATGAATATAAATATAGAACTGGATGAAAGGCAATTTTCTCCAGTGTACATAAAATAACACTCTTGAACATTTAATGTGGAGTAGTTTTTGTCAAGAAGGCGCTGGCTTCTGCGGTTAAACAATGCACTCAGCGGCCACTCTATTAGGCAGACCTCATCATTTACCTAAATCACTCAGTCCTCTGAGAGCAAGTCACATGTCAAGGAAGCCTACTGTAAAGCTCACACACATCATTATGCTAAATGTTCTAATGCACATAATGAAACAATTACATATGTAAAACGAACAGTGGTTCGAGCCAGCATCTGAGACCTTAATAAGAACTGTGCGGCAGACGAAACACGTGCAGCCAGCTGCAGCACTGAGGGCAAAAGCACCTTGTTCATAAGAGGTGTCAGGGAACGATAAGACTCATTCAAGCTGACAGGCGGGCCACAAGTACACAAAGAATATCACGGTACAACAGTAATGTGTAAAGGGCATCTCATTAATATACAGCTCATTGAACCTTAATGCTGCAAGGTTACACCGAAAGTAGCTGAAGCTGCGATGGAGGAATGGAAAAATGCTGCATCGGTTTCTACTGCGTCATGCTGATGAGCAACAATGTGATGTGAACAAGATGGCTGTGACTGATAGAAGCAGTAGACAGGGTTTGCCATATCATCTCATTCACGATACCAGTATAATTTTTAACATGATATGAAAAATCCATATGGTGATACAACTTGCGATATTTTGACTTGTTTACTACCGACTTGGGTTGGTTCTGAAAAGAGGAGCAGCTTCAGCAACGTGGAATAAACTGTGGCGTCCCGAATGTTTTATGAACGGCCCCAAACTTCTCAGACTCTTTCAGTGACTCAGCGCTCAGAGGGAACTCATTCAGCGGCTCCTCTGGCAGCAGCACAACATCTCTCCCCCTCTCTCTCAACGCGCACACACGTGAGTTGGTGTCGTCAAGTCATTTTGTCATAAAACTTTGGTAATGTAAACCTACCTGATGCTCGCAACTCGACAAAAAAACTCCCTCAACAAAATAAACAGATAAACTGGTATAAACTGTGGAAACACTAAATAAAGTCGTTTCACATTAAGAATCTTTTTGCATGGCAACTGCTGCTCAGCTTGTATCTCTGATCTCCTAAGACCCAGACGTCCAATCACTTAAATCTTTTATAAGGATTTAAAAAAAAAACAGTTAAAAATGACCCAGATAAATAAAGCAAAAAAACACAAGAAAAAAAGAACATCTACACAAAAATAAACAGTAGATATTATCTACCCAAGATGGTTTCAAAAAGTAAGACTCCAACAGCTTTTAAAACTTATAACACTCACTGTTTTCAGTTTTGCTCAACTGTCACAAAATAACCAGATTCGTTAAAGGGAGCTGATGTGAAGTGATTTCCACTCAGACTGTGTGTCCCCACAACCCAGAAATTGTGTTTTTTTTTTGCTGCAAGAACACTAACTACTACATCAGCCCGAACAATGGATCACAAACCAACAAAGCGCCTTTGAGATGAGCTGGATGAAATGCTTACGCCATTAATGTTTCACTGAAGTTACTTCAGAAAATGATAGATGTTATCCAGTCATCAAAAGGCCGAGATTTCTTTGAAAGCTTTCAGCATCTTGTTGAGTCTGTGCACAGAAGAAATCTGCTTGAGATGAAACAGGGACAGCTTTGCCACATATGCAGAGACCTTAAAAATGAAATTCATACAACTGCAGGGCTGGGAAGCTCGCTGCCAGCAGGCGGTAGAGTTAAAATGGCCTTTTACTTGCCTGTGGGAGATGCTATCACCAGATCTGCATTTGTAGGATTAAACTACACTTGCTATTGCTTTCATTTCCTGTAGGTGGCACAGGTGGGCTCGTCTACCAATGACTGAGCAGCTCCCTCTTGTGGTGAATCAGCAGTCGGCCGAATGTGAGTCACTTGGAGTCACCGGACAGTATCTACAGTCTCCTCCTTTGCATCTAAAACAAAACATTTGGACTGCCAAAGTGATCCTGGCTATGTTTAGCTTATATTATGGCCACTGAGTATGTTTTTTTAAAAGGTTTGGATTTGTTGTGTAAGGCAGAATTCTCTCATCATCAAACAGGAACTCCAAACCTCTTTGCTCGCTTCTACCTGAGGAGATACTGTCAGTGTTTTATCCCAAGGTTGCTCGCAGCCTACAGCAAGGCTGTTTGATGTTGGCTCAGCACCAGACTTCATTCGGTTCCAGAGAGGGATGAAGTTCACCAGCAGATGATTTGCTATTCTCTATCAAACTCCATCCTTACATTTCCATCCTTCAGCTTGGAAAGCTGCCAATGTATCCCAGCATGTAAACCTCCCTAAAATTTGCTTACAACATACAAAGAGTGTGGGAAAAAAAACATCAACACTGCACAAGGGCAATCTTTACCATTCATGTTTCAGCTTAGCCTTGACCATTACGGGTGAACAAGTGTGTGCTGGCTTCTCTGCCCAGCCGATTCAGTGGTGGGCTAAAAGTACTATTTCAGAATTGGCGAGCAGCAGCTACTCTGGCTTGGCATATTCACTATAATGACTTGATCATGATAAGTTTAATGGAGGCTTTCTTTTACAACAAGAGAGTGAAGCCAATTTTGCATTACTATGGCAGAGAGGAAGTAATTATGCCAGACAACGAATGTAAGTATGTCTTTTGCTCTCTTTGCCTCCTTAGTAAAACATGAAAAATCCTTAGTGATGGAAGCTGGAGAGTCTCTCTTCTCTCTCTTCTATAAGAGGACATTATATGGCCTGTCCACAGGGAAGGTGCTAGAGGGTGTCTGGCTGGCTGGGGGAAAGTTTATGGGCTGTGAAGGCCAATTTGAGCAGCCTGCAGATGGAGTCCAAAACCGCCATGTCACGTTCCTCCCTCTATCGCACTCCAACAGAACGTTGAAGGGAGAAAAAAAAGGCGGCTATCACCAAGGAAACAAAACTCCTGTTTGAAAGTATTTGACATTTTGAGTGGTAGTGGCATGGATTTGTGTACGATAAACTGCTCATTAATATTAAATAAGGAAGTGACAGTTGGAGGGACTTGGCATACACTCCTGGCACCTCAAGCGGGATTGCAAGTGATGGCTGGGTGCTTTGTTTAACCCAATATGTGGTGGGTAAGTGAAAGAACAGCTGCTGTGGACCTCTAAGACCAAGGTGCTGCTTGGCAGAGTCGAGATAATTTGTTCAACTGCAAAAGCCTAACGTCACATGTGGATGTTACACAAAGATAATACCTGTTCTATTTTAATTTAATCTCTATGACTGAATTACAATTTATGTGCTACCTCAACCCCGTCTTACTCAGAAGTCGTTGAAATCCAGCGCTTGGACAAACTGACAAAAAAAGGCATCCTTTAACATCAGCATGATTTGAAGTCAGTCGCCGTTATAGTTTAATGGCACCCGGCTGCGTCAGGGGGAAACGCAGCGGGACAAGAATGAAAGTTGAGGTTGCAAAAGTCTGACTGGGGCGGGCGGAAGGGGTGGTGGATGGATCCAACAACCGCCGACTATCACCTAGGAGAGCGATGTTCACATCCTGTAAAATTATAAAGCCAAATCCTGTTCTTTTTTCCTCAACCTAACCACGTGCTTTTGTTGTGGGTGGAAAGAAAATTTCATTTCACATTGTTGTACTAACGTAGTGCTTTTATTTTGAAAGAGATTGTATGTAAAAAGTAAGTTTCTTGTAAAAACATAAGTGTATTTTGAAAGAAGACAATGCATGTAACAGGCAGAACTTGACATGGTGTCCCAGAAAGTCAACGACTAATGCATCCAAGTTGTATCTGGACTTGGAAAGTCCGTGACCAAATGTTGATATGTGACGAGGTCCGAGTGATGTGTTGGCTGTCTTGAATATTCAACAGATCCGGGACATCTGGATGAAAATGAATAGGAAAGCACCAATTTGGACCACACAGCAATATCAGCTGACATCGCCTTGTTGACTGCCATTGGCCTATCAGCAAACAAGATGACCAATGGCGGTGTCTTGTCGTCCTGAGGACAATAGAAAACGTGTTTGGGATGAACTGAGATCTTCCCCTGGACGTCGTTGTGATGAAAGGATGCAGAGAACTCAGTATCAACATGGCAGGGTACACAGTTGGAGAGCTAGTTAACATTAGCTGTTAGCAGCCAGCTGAAACTAACAGCTAACAGAGGTTGCACCGAGTGACATTATGCTGCTTTCAAGGTCTATTCTGTAAAAAAATCGGGCAGAGGTAAATTATGACAATGTGCGATGATGTGTTCAAATGTAATAAAATTGAGTTTTGGGCAAGATTTTTGAAGAAGAAATATGTCGATGTGTTTACAGGAATATAAAGATGATCTTAAGGAGGAAATTAACCTATACAGTATTACATTAAAAAGGCATTTGAAGCTGTTATTTATTATGATGTTTTTCATGTGACAGAAGGCTATATTTAAATTTGAAAATGAATTTGTGCTCATTAAAAGGTAGTGTAATGACGGATGAAATGACTTTAAAACTGCTCCTTGTACAAAAGGGGGAATAAATAACAAAAACAAAATAAACAACGACAAAAACACCAGTATCGGCTATCAACCAAACTCTTATTTATACATCGGTACTGGTGTCTGCCCAGAATTTCACAATCATGTAATTTCTTTACAGTTATTCATTTATTCATGTCAGTCTTTTAAATGATTTTCTGATACATGTTCATTCTGAGTTGGTTGTAAAGCTGGCTCCTGTAATAGATTTTGGCACCGTTTCCCCGGTTTCAGACAGTAAACTAACGTCACCTTATGCCACACACTAAATATGCAGTTGCAAACCGAGCCACACACTGTAGCCGTAAAGTGCATGATTAAAACGTGTGTCTCACTCTCAGTATTTATGGCTGATGACTTCCGTTGTGCAAGACTGGTTTTAATATCCACACAAAGCTACAAAAATGTTAATGTGTAGGCACTGAAAATAACAATTTATGTCCCCCATTGTGTTTTATTTTTGTGGCTCCTTGTTGCCTGTGTTTATGGCTAAGGCCAAATGTAAAGTCATATTTAATTACAGAGCATTATTGCTCAATGAGGCTGTGTTAATGCAAGCTAGTGTCTCAGATATAAAAGATAAAGAGACAGCACCTGTAGCCAAGCATAATGGGACAGTGTATCACCTTTTCGGTGACATGGAATAATTGAGTAAATCAATTTATGAGTCCGTTCACAACAGTGGATTTGAAGATATAATGCGTAATGTATGACAGATTACATTTTTAAAAAATCAAATTTTGTATTGTTGATTTAAATGAAGGGGATTAGAATTAATATGTGTCAGGGACGGGACCTGGAAAGCTGCTTACTGGAACTCCTCCAAACGCTCAAGTCGCACTTTGCAATAAAAAGCCTCCAGGTTTGAGAGAAGATTTGGGACCCCCACAACAATTCCACAGCATTGCCTTTGACTTCCCCGACTAAAAGACCGTTAGGAAACGCTGTTTGGCACGAAGCAAGTGGCATGGGCTTCGTTGGCGGTTTGTGGCACTGCATATGGGAAGTCCTTCAAAGTCAGCCGTCGTGCCGCAGGCAGCATTCTAATGAGGTCATCAATAACCTGCAACAGCTGCTCAGAGAGAGAGACCTCATCTGTTAAGCTCTAGCCACCAGTGACTCTGCTGTAACTGAACAAACAGCTCCAAAATAATGAGAGGTATTCTATGGAACATACAGCACCATTTTACTATGAACCATTAATTGGTGGAGCTGCAGTAGATTTAAAAAGTGACAGCGGTGACAGTGAATGAAAAGGTTGCAAGTAAATCCCTCGGGAACTGTCACTTAGTCCACTGTGATACTTTGGTAGAATGAGCCTCTCAAAACGAGGCAACGGTAAACATGTCACCCTCTGTAAAGGATGCAGCTCCACTCTGGGCCAATCAGGAACAAGTAAACAACTTTTGTAGCACTCCCCCCCCCCCACAGGCAGCTGAATTTAAAAAATAACAAAACTCAACCCTTTTTTTGACTAATTCTTCACACATTTACAAACTAACCCATAGGACACATCATCCTGTTACTTATAAAAGGTATTAATTATATGCAATCAGAGTACTGCATCGGGCCGGGTACCTGTGACTAACTGGTGAATGACAAAAAAAGAACATGCAGGTCAGATCGTGGGGTTGGCTGCTGACTTTGTGTGTCAACTCTGCACCAGCTGCATTATGAGAGCAGCTTCAACTGTGGAGAAACACTGCTCAGTATTATGAGAATAAGCAAAAGTAGTCATTTTAATTGTATTTCCTGACTTATCTTTGTTTTAATATACAATTAGGGCTGCCCCTGACTAAGAATTTTCCTAGTCGACCAATAGCCGTCATTTAGGGCCATTAGTCGACTAGTCGCCTGCTTGTTTATGATATTAATTTAATTATGAAATGATATATTTTGGGCGGGGCAACACAATGGTTTGAGTTGAAGGTGTGAGAAAGAATAGTATCAGTAACATTGTTAACACTGTGCTATGTTACAGAGAAATACAAAACCGTACTAATGATCCCACACTTTAGATTTCCTGCCCGACATGTTGTTAACTAGCCTGTGGAATAACCGCAGGTATCAGCCCTGGAAATTAGGGGCCGTACACATGCTGCATCTATAACCACCTGGAAAACACAAGGTAGGGCGCTAAGTGCTACTAGTGTGCCTTTTTTGTGCCAGCTCTTAAAAGCACGGCAGCAGGTTGCTTGCTGAGGTTGCTAAGCAGACTTAACAAGCATGATATAGCCTATTTACCTGAAATCCTGAGTGCAGAGCTGATCTTCTTCCAGGAGCTGTTTATAAGTGTTCAGGCCTATCGTCTGTGGGACAGATGTGAAGCTCTGGGTAGCCTCTGCACTAGCATGATCACCTTTTCTGTATTTATCAGACTGAATATTTACAGAAAAAGGGAAAGATATCTGTCGGCTGTGATTGGTTTGTAACTGACTCCTGTCTGACTGCTGAGCGTGGCCTCTTCCTGTGTCTGTCCTTTCACATTAAATTTCCACATGGTCCAGTGATGTAGGTTTTGATTTATTTTGACAAGGCACAGCTCCTAGTAGAGTTTCACATTTGTCAAAGCGACCAATGAAATCTTGCCGACTGATGACCTTTCTGGTTTGACAACCATTTGGGCGACCATTAGAGGTAGTTATTTTCACATATGTGAAATAACCCCAAGTAATCAATTTAAACCTGCTACCTAACCTGATGAATTGAACAGCAAATGGTTACCGCAGGATTTGTGGTATCAGTTCAGGCCGCGCATTTCGTGTAAGCAGGTGGGGCTGGCTGGATGAGTAAGCAAATTTCATTTTCAAGTAGGGTTTTGACTTCCAAACAATAATGAAAACAAGACAATCAAGATAAAACAATTCATGTGCACCATTCGGCTTCGAAATGATACTCTCATTTTGTTTTGTGTTATAGATCAAACGCTTCTCTTTCCTCCACAGCTGTGCACTTTCCTCCCTAAAAGCCCAAACTCACTCTCGGCCAGACATGTTTACTTCGCCTCCAGCCTGTTTTACAGTTGAATTATATAAATATTTTGAGGAAATCCACTGTTAAAAAGACAAGCTTTTTTAGAAGTTCAATAAATGCTTGATGTGTCAAATGTCAATGGGTAATCCTGTTAAATAATCGTCATCTCAATATTGACTCAGTACTGATGGATGGACGCAGACAAGTCAGCAGAAGGATAAACAAGGGCCAATCCCCAACCTCTGCCGTTATTCATCATGGGGAGGAACAACAGTCTACCAGTCTCAGAGAACTGGTTGGTTTCTGGTGTCTTATTGCCAGCCACATGAAAAGGCCAAAGTGACCTTCTGCTTTTGATATTGGAGGCAAAATATGGATGAATGACTTTCTGATCCTCAATTTTCTACCTTGAAACATGTCAGTGCTGAGCTTTTGCCGATCTCCCCATGTTGTAGATTATTGGTTTTCATCATCATTGCATGGTTGACCCCTTCTCTGTCTCACTGTTGGAGGCGCCACAAGCTCATCTATTTGTGTGACATTTGTGGCATGGCACCCGTAACCTGGAGGACTCCTCTTATGCCTCTGTAGCTGTCAGAGGAACATGAGCGAAGGCAGCAAGATCTCTCTCCCACTCCCTCTCTCTGCTTTGAATTTAGCCCACAGTTCATTCTTGCTTGGATAAAGCAACACTAAGACACAAAACAGGTGCAACTCTGCTTGCCAGTAAGAAAATGTCTGCCAGCCTACTTATAAAGCCCTTCTTGGGAATACTGTTCAAGTTTTATGAATGTCTTGGTTGAACTGATAGTCAGAGTACGCCCAGTGCAATTCATACGCCTGCCAGAAGTACAACTGCTGAGACACTGTAGGATGTTTTTACTTCCATAAGACTGCACAAAATTTACTTGTGAGAAATAGGAGACATGTCTGAGACAATTTATGTGCATCTTAATAATCTTAATGGTCTTAACAAGTTAATATCAGGAGGTGTACATGTAAAAATAAAACATCAGTAGTTGATTTTCTGGTTTATTTGATCAATTTATCGTCATGTAAAATTCTGCCACTGCTTCCCAATCAAGCTGGCCTGAGGTTAGCCAACTCGTTCTCATCCCAGGTCATCAATATTGACGCCAAGGGCACCTTTTAGCATCTGTATGTGACGCACAGCTGTCTTCTGGGTGAGACACATTCTACCACCTTATTATTATTATTAGCAGTCATGGTCAGGCTCACGCAACAAAACTACTTGGTTATGTTAAGACGTCATGTTTTGGGTGAACTTTCTCACTCTTTCCTGTTTTGATCTACATTCTGAATCCGATTTGGACAAACAAACGAGTTTGGTGGGACGAAACAGCATCTCCATGATGGTGACAATGACAAGACGAACACGGGAGAGAGGGACACAACAGAACACTGAACGACCAATGAACGTGGCAACGTCTTCTGCTCTTCTGCTATACCTCATTATTATTAGTTTCCTTTATACAATTTAAATTGACACAAGGAGATAAAAAAAAAAAAAACAGAAAAGAGTACAACAAAGAGTAAAAGCATGTAACATGATGTAAATATGCCAGATCTTTTGAGTGAAAGTCTGTTTACCAATGCACGAACGCTTTCTCCACTCGTAATACTAGGTCAGTTCCTACCAGCGTTAATTATAGTCACGGATGGGTTTACAATGGAGTTAGTTGAAAGCCTAGTGCATCTCAAAGAGATGCCAAAGGCACCCTCTCACATTGGTATCACACACCACGGGGCGTAATAAAGTGTCAGCCTGGGGAAAAGAACGTCTTAGTATCACATTGGTTGGCTCAGAAATATGTCACAATTTAGGTAATAAAATGCAGACCCTAAGCAACAAAAGTATTTGATATACTGCATTAAAACTGTGCAGTGTGTTTCACAGGAAAATATGCTGAGTTTTCTGTATACATATGTGATGATCCTCTGTATAGATATAGTCTAGCTTTATGAGGAAGCTGAATCAGCATTATAAGTCAAAGGCTGCATAATAACTGTGATAATAAACAATTAATTTGGTGGCTTAGCTGCGTAAATCTGATGGTGATTGTAAATTGTATAAGTTGCTCAAAAATGTGCCTTACCTCTAGAAATGCTATTTCAAGTCAAACATGGACAACACCTGCCACTGGCCTTATGTTTATGGTGTCCTATATTCATTTTGTGGTACCATTTATTTGCGCCTTGCAACTCTGCAACTTCTTGGATAAGAAGTTTCATCTGTACAGAAGCGGGTCTCCGCTCCTATCTGCTATCCATTATGAAGCTGTCAGTGCACAATGGCAGGGGAGTGCAGCGCCTATAACAAAAACAGAGGAGAGATTCGATTTGCCATGAGTAATGCTAGTTCCTATCACACCCACTGATAACTCCTACCAAGTTTCTAAACTGTGCCACAGGTGTTCCACACACACCTCTGGCCATAAAAACACCAAATATAGTCACAACAACCTGGTTTATATTGGACCACTGGCTGAGTCATTTTTTTTTTTTTTTAAAAATAGGACTGTAGGAGTGGACACTTGGGTCACAAAAGTAAGACAGCTATAGTAATAAACTGCTGCAGTGGAATTATTTTAGTAACATTATACTATGATTACTGTAAGGTTATTGTCTGTTGTTATTATTATATGATTTCAATTTCCACTTTTCTTACAGTTAATGCAAAGCTACTTTAATTTGAAAGGCACAATACTAAACAGACGTTTCTTCGTCCATCTGAATCCTGCTACCTCCAACCTAATCACCAGAACACACATTTCTGCAAACCACTGATATGTAACAACTCTGCATGGAAGTAGTGTAAGTGTTTATTTTAAATTCAGTTTTTCCTCGGGGTCTAAATCACGGTTTTTAATCACAATACGTTATCATATTGATTCTTTGGACAACGATACGATACCTTCGGGGCTTTCTGTCAGAGAGAACTTTCTGAAGGAAATCTTTTCCTTTGAACCCAAACCATCATCTTTTTCCAAAACTTAAGGTCTATCTGGCTTCAAGCCCTGAAGGCAAACTTCTCCAAACTCCATAAAAACATGTTTTAACAACATCGTTCAACCAAAGTATTATATTTAGCTAAATAATAAATTTCAGGGTTCACATACACAACAATTTTTTTTTCTACTAGTCACCCATTATTATCTAAAACACATTTACATTGCAAAAACTAGCCTAGCAGCTAGCAGACTTTTTTTTTCTCTCCTTATACATTAATAAATTTCATGTATTTCATGCCACTGTTTAGCAGTGACAGACTTTCAAAAAAAAAAAAGCATAGCCTAAAGATGATGAAATAGATCGATGTTTTCACTTTGCATCGATGACACTGGATTATTGATTATTAAATCAATATATCGATCCAGATCGATGGATCGTTACACCCTTGGTTTTTAAATTTCAACAGTGCTGTGGTTAATGTGTAATTATGGCCAGGCACAAAAGGGTCAGGGAAAGCTTGTGTTTTGGCTTAAAATATGCAGTCTCGGTAGCAGGATCACGCTGACGTGCTAGAAAACAATAGGGTTTATTGTTTGTTGGTCTCAAACAGTGGCAGCCATCTCCCCAAGATGTCATGCCATCCATCTTCCTCTCCACCTCCCCATGACAGACTCAGCTCTAGTACATATTATCAGAACTACATCACTTTCAAAACATTGTCTGGACTGAAATGTAGAAATGCAACGTATCTGTGGTTTTCAGAAATTTTCCAATGCCGACATTTTATTCTGGCGACTGAGCTGTGAGATCATTCTGTTGGAGCAAAATGTTTCCTTTAATGGTGAGTCGGCCTTGCTATGACGTCAGGCAACGAATGAATAACATTTCAGATAAGCCTCCTTTTCTCTGTAGTTCTGCCATGATGGCTCACATGCAGAGTCAAGTAGGGAGGTGGTGGAAGGATTAGGGAAGAGGTTATATCTGAGGCTCACTTGCAGTAGGGCACACTGAGGGTGGCAATACAGGTTCAGCAGATGCTGCTGGAGCATGGCCACAGAGTCACAGATTAGATATGGAGGCCCTAGCTAATTATAAGAAAAGCAGCAGCTGACAGCAGCCTTGCCACAATACTAATATATATCCAAAGTGGAGTTAATGAATGGAACAGGATTTTAAAATAAATGCACGCTGCCTTCGCTTTAAGTACATTCATACAACACATAAATCTGCTGCTGCTGCTACTGTGTGTTTAACAATATCCATTTCTTCTGAGCATTTAGACTCTCCTAGCCTCCGTTCTCTTGGTTTTATTATGATGGTTTTCTTCCATTAATGTACCTCATCTGTCAATTAATCACCTTGTTTATACATTTATTTACCTAATGGAATCTACTTAGCCCTGCCAGTCCTCTTCAAAATGATGTATTGCTGGTATTGACGGACTGATTTCTGTACACTGCTTGTGTTCCCCCTAATTGTCCTCATTGATTAATTTTCACTATCTTGTCTCAATGTAGTCCACACATTTATTCGTGTAGACACATGTGTCAGTTGAATTAACAGTCAACGGGCCCTTCCAGCGAGGCTTGGGTTACCAGAGATGATTAAGTCACGAGTGATCCCTGTACAGCTGATAAAATCTGATAAGTTCAATTTAGTAGCAGCACAATGTGCATTGTATAAAGAGAGCGTTAGATGCAGGGAACACTGCTGTATTTTGAAAATGCATCTGCCCACAGGAGCGAATTTAGGCAGGAAAGGATGCTGTGCTTGACTGAGACACTGGACGCACTTGAGTCGGCAAAAAAGTGGGTGTAACATGCAGTCTGACCTCTCCTTGTCCTCTCTGTAACTTCAGCAATAGTTAACATCATAATGCTGCTATTTATGGCACCTGTTAAATAAGGCAATATCTCAGGATCGATTTTGCTGCCGCTCGCTCTCCCCTTTGGCACTCTCTTCCAACACACGTTGGATTTGATAACTCAAGCTCTATTGATTTTTCTATAAGCAAAAATAGTCTGCACAGAGGCATAAACAAAAAATATTGGTTGTTGCCATATGCTTTTTTAAAAGATCAATATTTAAATGTTTTTGTTTTGTTTGTGAGGGACACTGTAACTTTATATACTGTAGTACAGTATACACACATACACACAGGTGCCATGTTTATAGGTAAAATATTTCTGGAATCAGAAAATTAAATGTGTCACTATCAATAAAATCTTTCTATCAGGTTATATCAATTTCCAGGCAAATGTAGGCAATCGCATTGTCCCATCACAACTTCACATGCATGAGGCACGACACTGGAAAGAGTGTCACTTCTCCCACTGCAAGATTGCCGTGTGTGCTATGCATCTTCTTGACGAGTGCACAGGGGGGAAATATGTTTTTGGAGGCATGATGCTGATAGAATGGTGAGATGATATACAGGGAGATTGCACACATGGAAATACAGAGTATGCAACAAATGCAAAAAGGTAATGGTAAGGCTGTGTTTGCAAAGATCTTGTGGGATGGAAGTGGAGGGGGAAAAAAAAATCTAGTGGGGAAAATGGAAAGAGAGGGACCATAACATTCAAATGGCAGATTGGGATCTAGCTTCCTGAGTTGGGGAGAAAGTGACAGAGACTAATGGATTTCTGTGCCTAGTGTGATTAAGAGGCTGTACTAAACCTGAGATAATGTGCTGATATCTGCTGGGAGCTGCTTGACGCTAGCTGATCATAATCAGTGGACCCAAGATAGTCGAGAAGCTGCTCACCTCTCTGCGGCACTCAGCTCGCCCTACATGTCCGCTCTGGTTATGTCTGAAGAAACACACCCATCTTCCCTCAAATCTATCGCCATTACAATAATACTGCGCTGATTTGGTTAAAGCATTTTAGCAAAAGAAAATTATTTCAGAGCCTAATGGAATGCATTAAGAATGTGGTCCACCATTACATGTTATTTGGTGTGCAGTGGGAGTGCAGGAAATGTTCTATATTGGAGCATCGATTGGTGGGGAAAAACTCAACATACCACTTGGTGAGCTGGCAGAGCACAACTTTAAGTTTCATGGAGTAAACAGGCCGTGGTGCATTAAACATTGCTGATGTTCTTATGCATGGTCCTTGGGCTTCACTGTGCCGTTGCGCATTTTAATGTTAATCTTAATCAATGTTCCGTGCTCTAATGAGAACACTGGTTTTTACACGCTTGTTGACCTGCCAGATCAGGATGCACTAAATGTGATCAGAGTCCTATTAGCCGTGGGAAGGTAAGCACTAGCCTCTAGCACTATAACAACACCCCCCAACCGATGCTGCGAGGCCCTCGCCATACAAGATCTACCACAACAGACAGCACTTCATTTTCTAAAGGAATGACTCTTTGATGAGCTGCTGTATCAATTTAAACAGGCCACAAAAACCATGAGTGGGATTTCAATGCAGCACCTGTGGAAATATGGCTCTCGTCATTTCATTCCATACTGTCATTACTACTTAACTGGTCCGGTGGGACTCCTTTACTGCAGAATAACAAGTCCCAGCATCACAACAGCCATATGTCCTAGCTTTCCCCAGGGGACGACGCCTCCGGCTGCCCAGATCCCTTTTCCTTGCTGTCAGTTTCAGGCAGAAGAACCCTGACAGCTATATGTTGTACTATCAAGATGGATCAGGATGAGGTGCTTTTAGATTTGAATAAAATGCCACAATTACAGTGTGAAGTCCCTGCTGATTACCAGCCCTGACAACGCTGCAGTGGCTGCTATTGTTTTCACCTTGTGAGTCTGAGTGTGTGTCATCATGGCGTAATGTGGTCCTGGTTACACCAAACATAGCCTGAACTACCACAGAAGCTGTTTTCAGTATTTTGTAAGGTGTTTATACGTCCAAGACATTTTCACTCCGACTTTGTCATATATAGACATTTGGTCATGGACCTTCCACGTCCACATACGATGTGCAAGGTACCCTGGGTGAGTTGGTTGTTGACGTTCTTTGACACATGTTACATGTCATTGCCCTCTTTCAAAATGCACTTCTGTTTTCACAGGAAATGTACTTTTTACTCTTTCAAAATACACGCACAACAATTCAAATTGACATTTTCTTTCCCCCCAAACTAACACACATGGTTGGGTTTAGGAAAAAAAGAACAGGGTTTGGCTTTATAATCTTGCGGAATGCAAAGACCACTCTCCCAGGTGAACGTCAGTGTTTGTTGGACCCATCCACCACCACTCCCGCCCACTCTTCTCAGACTTTCAACGCCTTAACTTTCGTTTCTGTCCTGCCGCACTTCCCCTGATTCCACCGAGTGCCGTTAAACTGTAACGCCGACCAGCCACGTTTGATGTTGACGTTAAAGGACAGCTTTGTTCGTCAGTGTCTGATTCGTCAAGTCACTGCCCAAGCACTGGATTTCGAGACTGGGCTCATATGTCTGTCTGTTTGTGCAAGATGCAGTCACGAAACTTCACAGGTTTAGATTATAATAGAGATCGGGTTTAAGGATGGGTGTGGTCACTTTAGGCTACTGGCTGACATTCGCTTGAGGTTGCGGATTACTGTATCGCTGCCGGAGTGTTCCAATCAAAAGATGGTCTCTTGTTAATCTTTTACCAATACCTGATATTGGTAAGAGATTACGGTGGAACTCGGAACTTTTGGTTTGAATTCAGCAAAGATGGGAAATACAATCAGATTTTTTATTTAAACCAGTATGAAGATTACTTGTATAAAAAGTAAGGCTTCAGATGATAAATCAGTCATGAATCACTCATTTGATCTAGCTCCGACAGACAGCGCATCAGAGAGAGAGTGAGTTGTGACACTGGAGGATTACAGCGCCTGGCACACCGACATAACACCACTTTATCCTGTTAAAACAATATCACAACTTGGAATTCATTTTTATGAAAAACCCTTTTGATTCTTTTGATCTGACGATTCTCAAGGACTAAAGGAATATTAATAACTTACAGGATAATCAAGGAATGGACACATAATTTGAGGTAACCAACAATCCAGTTTTATACAGCCAAAGAACTGCCAAAATGAACTGTTTGGCAACCAAAGCCAGGCGTTTATTTGTCAAAATGTGTAGCTACAAGAGACTAGGTGTTTAATTGGTTCTTGGCTTTTAATCGAAGTTTTACAGGATATATTCCAACAATAATCAAAGTTAACAAACAGTCCAGTTTATCTAGCTGCTTTTTGCACCATATGGGTTATTATAAAAAATAAGATAAATACTTTTACATATAGATAAGATGCAACTGTCTAATCTAAGAAAAATGTATTTGACTTTCTACCGCTCCTGAACGTACTGGCTCTCATGTCAACTTTACATTTCTTTGCTGTGTCCATTTCTGCTATTTATCATGAAATGTTTGCTGTTAGGTAACCGTTTATGAAAACACACTAGTTCCATCTTCGTAACGCTAACGAATTGTGTGGCAGGCAGAATACAGCATTTTGACAGACAAGCCGCGGGCTGTTTAATTTTGGTCCACTGGACTTTGGACATGCCTGGCTCAAAGTATAATGAAATTTGATTTTTCATCTACAGCCATGTTTTTCATGGTACTTAATAAACCCAGCGGTACTACTAGCACAGCAGGACTTCAACTATATTTTACAGTCGTACAAATGCTACAAAATGCTAAAGGTGCTGTGCAGAATTTTCCCCGGATCAAAAATTGCTATTTCGGGCATCTAAATACTTTGAGACAGTTTCCAGTTAATCATCTCATCTGCCCTCAAAAAAACTAAGATCAATGTTTGAGATGAAACAGGTTTCAATCTGGATAAAAACTGAGGAGCAGAATACTAAGACCTGTACAATTTAAGATGATACAGTGTATGTGTATGAGCAACTGAGCGCTTTTTAATGCTACATTACTGCACACCACTGTGCTATTACAGGCATTTTATGGGCAAGCTTTTAATATTACTAACTCTCTGTGTACTGACACTTACAATATGATTTAGAATTAATTGCATAAATGAGTAGGATAGCTCATTTGTTTATTTCTCTCCCTCTTGTTCATTATTGAATTAAACGACACAATCCAATTAGTAGTGTGCATTACCCTTTCTTGCAGTTTGATTAAGCAAGTAAAATATTAAGGCGGATGCTCAGCCAAATTATGTTGCATTACAAATCCCCCAAATCACAGGGCTTTTCATTCATGAGCAAAAAATATTCTACAGAAACTCTGTGTGCTGCAGACTGAGAGCAGGGATACCCTCATCTGTCAGTAGCTCTGGATTAGTACCACACACACTGACCTGTCCAAAGATGTGTGGTTTGATACAAATGTCATTATTATAGAAATATGTATGCTACCGTGCAATTATGAGCACACATAAATGACTTCACAGGTTGATGTCACAATGTAACGCCGCTATGATTAGGCTGAATATTTCCTTTGTCATCACAGTTATTCTTGTAATATATTTTCCCTCCTGTTGGATTGTCAAGACAACAAATATTTGAATAGAAATGACCTCAATTTCGAGGGAACATTTCATTTGGCTGCAGCGCGTGTTATACATATTGAGGAATGGCAACATGTCAGGCCTGCCAAGCTGATTCCCAAAGTAGCTAAAAATGACACCGCTTACAGCCAGCACTGTCTTCACCGTACGTGAGTGCCAAGTATTTTGGATGTCACTACAAATATTTTACACATCGGGTGCAGAGGATGTTTTGTTTTTTGTCGCACTCTGATTATATTCACTCTTCTTCCTTTTTTTTTTTTTTTTTTTGCCTCCTCCGCTGGAGAGCTGTGACACAGACGAACCATGTTTTCATTGTCAATCAAACGATCACCTTACAAGGTTTCTGGAAAACACCTCTCACCGTGTCCTAGCACATTACTGTGATGGTATGTCTGCTGGAGAACAACAGCTGCTGGAGTAGTTGAAGGTTATCGCTTCTTATTTTCTAGAAAACGTGGCAGGTGTCATTTATAATCCACTGACACGTTGCGGGGAGCTCTAAAGAGAAATTGCTTCAACATGAGGAGAATTAAACACTTTCTCCAGCCATCTACCAGGGTGAATAAACTGCCAGAATATATAACGGATGACCCCAATTCTCCCAATGCTTATGACAGATGTCTCTTCTTGCAGGTCAGAGTGAATGTGAAGAGGTTTACTTTCTCTTTTAACCAATCTTTAGCAAGGGTTGGGACATTAACTTGGCAAAGCGTCTGGTCTGTAATCTGGGTGAATGGCTGTGTCATATATCAAAAACTCTTGGCAAAAGTCCTGGGTTCAAAACTGTTTGAAAAGCCAACAGACAGAGAGTGAGACGCCCGACTACTGCCTAAAGCGCTCTTGACAAAAGGAATGAATCTGTCCCTGGCACTCAAAGGAACGCTTGCTTTTAGTCATACTAGTACTCTGCATCCTGAATGATTGATTTCAGGGCTTGCCATTACCATATGTTAGACAAACATGTCTATTTGTCTAGCAGTGTGGCGTATTTGACCACTCTACACAGACAACTTGATCAATTGGCACACAGGCTTTCCACTCAACAAAGAATTGGAAGCAAATATAAGCAAAAATCAAAATTGCACAGCCAAACCCGTGCTTTATCACAGGGACATCAGTGGAGATATTGAGCACTCATGAAACAATGGAATAGAAGGGGAGAGCATCTATTTGCAATAATAAAGTGCAAATACAGGCAGCCGGTCCTTAATGGAACTCCTCACTGTATCGCTCATTGCCGAGGCCCCCCAAGGCTTAGCAAGATTGAATACACCATATGTTTATCTGGAGCTTTTCCCCTTGTAAGTGGCACTGACGGCATGGTTTTGGCACTACCCTTGTCCTTCCCATAATGCATCAATCCAAAAGCTCATTTAGGCAGTCACTTCCCAGACGCAACACAAAAAAAAAGGACTGGGTTTTTTCTTTCTATTTGTTTGTTAGATAACGGCTATCCATCCACTTTGTATATCTTACATAATTCAGGCTTGGTTTTGTTGTGCTGTATGTTCACAGAATGCCACATACAGAAGCTCAAATCAGACATTTGACTTGCATGATCGATAGAGGTACTAAACTATGTACGACCCTTTCTCCTGGTAAGTGTTTTTCTTTGTTTGATGCCTTAATTATGCAGCCCAGCAAAGTTTTTTTTGTATAATTTCAGTATAGTCTTTATATTTTCCCAACAGCACAAACCTGATCTGTCTTGAGTGGAGGGTCACATGAGGTTGCACTGTAAATGTTGTCCCAATTGTTTCTGATGAATCTGTCGCATCACTGAGGTGGTGAAGCCTCGTTTCCATCGAGCAGTCCGGCTCAGTTCAGTTCAGTTTGTTAAACCCTGTTCAGACCAAATATTCGCGATGAGACCAGTTACCTTAAGTGCTATATCGTAGGCAACTAGACTTGCTTGAGTTTCTTGAAGACGTTTCACCTCTCATCCAAGAGGCTTCTCTAGTTCCTTCTTTCTTCCTCAGGTTCTTCAGCTTCTTGGATGAGAGGTGAAATGTCTTCGAGAAACTCAAGCAAGTCCAGTTGCCTACGATATAGCACTTAAAATTGCCATGACGACTGGATGACTGCGACTCTTCACCAAAATGAGTTCATTTGCAACTACTTGCAACCAGCCAGTTTACACCAATGCGACTGGACAAAATGGCGTATCGTCTACATAGCGACTCTGTAACACACCGCAATTATTTAAACAGGTAACTTGTGCTGATTAATCAGTTAATAAGTGTGTGTGTGTGTGTGTGCATGTGTGCTTTAGACGTGCCCAAACGGCGAGCAGCAGCAGCGACCCACCATCAAACATGAAAAATGTGAAGATAGAGACAGACATACGTGTCAAAGGCCGAGGCGATGTAACTGAGACAGATTCTGGACAGAAGGCTGTTGTCGGAGAACGCCACAGCAAGCGAACATACCATCTGCTGATAGTTTGTAAGTGAATGGCTAGCTGACTTCATTACTAGCCGACTGGCTGAACAATCAAGTGGATATAAACGGTATTGTCTAAATCTATACCTTGCTTGAAAACATATCAGTATGTCATACAGTCATTAGTTTGCCCAGCCCTACATATTGAGATATTTTTTCATTTCCATTATTAAAAGTGGTAGATGGTACCAATGTCTGACTGTTGAGGTCCATAACACACTTATCAGATACTAAAGGTGGAGCGAAAAACTTGATTTGTCAAGAGCGAATCATTACTGGTGTTCTACAAGGGCTCCATGTACAAACCTGATATTTTTTAATATCCAATCAATTGGGACAGAACTGTAAACACTCCAGGTTGTTCTTTTTTCTTCCAAATACGTCAACTTCCAGCTGCGTTCTGTGGTCAATCGACGATGTGCTGACTTCCTCTGTATCACCAGTGAAGAGGAAATACAGCAAGAGCTGGATGGAGCAGTGACACAGCCATTACTATTCGGTAATAACCCCGCCTATATTAAGAGACTGTCTTTCGTTACATGTCCGTACGGGTTACGTACTGGCTCCAAAGGTACTACACCGAAAGTCTTTGATGGAAGCACAGCCTTAGCAGGTGGGCCCTCAGATTTATTGTCACTGTACAGTAAGGTAAATGCTTTTTACAAAGTCAGCAATAATAATAATACAGCATACAACCCAAAATACTTTTGCTTTGTTATAATGCTGATTAAAAAAACATAATGGGGCGGCATTATATTTCCTACTAATTACATTTTCATCTGTAGATATAAATGTGATTTCCAGGGGACAGGGCTGTCATGTCATTGTGCTCCATCTTGTCAATGGTACTCTACAATTTGCTAATCCACACTGTCTCATCCTGCTACGCTCTGTGTGTGTGAACTGATTATTATTTTGTGATATCCATATCTCATCTAACCTTGTAATGATATTCCCTTATCCTGCCTCAGCAGCCCTCCTCCCCCTCCACCCAGTTACCCTGCTGCTGCCGTACGGCCATTTTTAGCCCCATAATTTCCTTGGCAGTAAGCTCCTGATGAGGTTGGTCAGGGATGAAGACTTCTATTAACTCAAATGTTGTACATGAAGGGAATTGCAGACCCATAAAGCAAGGTCTTGTCAGTCTCCCAGGTGAGCTCTAGCATGAAGAGCATAGCCTCCCTCTCCTCCCACTGGCAGATTTGCCTTAAAAGTTTCAGTGCCCAAGGGGGAAGGTAAAAACTTTGGGAAAGCTGCTTGATTTTCCCCTTCACCTCTCCGGCATTCATGCTGTATCTGCTGTTTAGTGAAACTGACTCCTTCCAAAAACACAAGCTTCACTTAGCAATAAAAGATGAAGCAGCATTTACTTAATTTGAAATTGTGAGTGTCATACAGAACATACAACATCTTAGTTTATCAAGACATGGTAGGGTCCCAACCATGGACCGTCTAAAATAATGAACGTGGCTACCGTAACATTGCCCATTAGTTTGTGGACTGCTGTTTTGAAGCCTCGAGTTTGGCACTTCGGCCTTCACCATCTTGTTTTTTTGGAGCCAGAAGTGGAGGAGCGAGGAGTGGATCTGACTTATGGACTGTAGTGACACCTCATAGACAGCTCGTCACTCGAGCGACCCTGCCTATAAATATGCGTGAATTAAAGCCTCAATAACATTTATACAGGTGAATTATATTAAAATTTATCCCCCCAGAAAATTGTCTTGAATAAGCAATTAGCAATAGAGACCAAAGATACAATGTTCGCCAAGAGTACCGGGCTGTAAACATGTATATTTCTGGGGGTCTATGGGGATGGACTCACTTCTGGAGCCAGCCCCTAGTGGCCATTCAGAGAACTGCAGTTTTTTTTGGTACTTTCATGTTGGCTTCATTTTTTTTATAGCCCTAGAGGTTGCCACTTGGTCCCAAGATAATTAAAGCACATTATTTTTTAGTTTAATTTTTCAAAAATACAAAAACATTTGGTGTAGCATATGGAGCAGATCCTCTGAATGGCTCTTTGTTTTGTTTAACTTGTGCTAGAGCACAAGAATGCACATGTATGTGCACGCGCGCACGCACGCACACACACACACACACACACACACACACACACACACACACACACGAGTAAAGCAATACACAGCCCTACCAATAGTATCGCACTATTCCACTGATGTACATGTATCGATAACATATCAAGAAATATAGCAATGCACCAGCAATGTGCAGGCCTGCAAGCTAGTGAATATTTATGTAAACAATGCTGGATTTAAAACACTTTAAACAATTAGCTCTGTAAATGTTAATGTGGAGGGAAATGCCCCTGACACATTTGTTAGACCTTAAAAGGTTCACACAAGGCATTTTGGTGAGTAATACTGAATGCAAACATAACTTTTGTTTGTTTACAAGACAACTCTACAGGGCACTTCAAACTTTATATTACTGAAAGCTTTTTTCACTTTCATTTTCTCAAGAGAAGACCTCGTTTACTGCAAACTTTTTACAATAAACAGCACCTTCTTGAAGCAGAAAACTGTTGGATACGTGCAGACATAGAATTAAGATGAAAAATCAAGTAAAAGCCAAATTCATGAGCTGTAATCATGTTAAGAGGGGCACTTAGAAAACTGCCTACCCCAGGCAGCCTGTAGGAGGCAAATAAGCAAAAACAGTTTGACTGAGTCAGTCATTACTTTTTGGCTCAAGTGAAAACCTCTCAATCCTGTTCTCAGCCCTACAAGCTGATGAGCGTACACTGGTTATTGCCCTCATATTGCCTGTGTTCTCATTTCCTGAAGTGCTCTGGGATCTGGAGGGAGGTTCTGACACTTGTCAGTCCAAATGTCAGCGAGGAAAACTCATACTTTTATCAGTTATCTGTTATCATTGTCTCTCTTATCTATAGACAGGGTTGTGTCGTACATGCCAACAAACTTTCCACTTACATTTTATTTTAAAAAAGCACCTCTATTGCCAGGGTTCACAACATTTATTTTTCCAACTCCATTGAGTTCAAGGTTACGGTTTCCTCTGGCATCATGATATGAAACAGTGATTTCTTGATTAAGATAAAAAAAACAGTCAATCAGCACCACTGGTAGGACTAACGCTGATGTCAACCTGACATCAAGCTGTTGTCATGCCGTGCACCAGAACCAATGAAGAGTAAGAGGCCGTACACATGTTATTTTCAATGCAGATACGGGCAGGCGCCATCAAATGCTAGAGCAACACCATCGTGACACGCTTGTGTTCCCGAGCCCTAGCTGTGCCCTGAGATAAAGTTAGTTCCACTTTTGGAATGAAGCAGCACGCACCACATGTCATGTTACAAGGAACAACCAATCACAGCCTACAAATATCGTGCCCTTTATCAGTACATCAGTTTGTGATAAATATGTTTAAGTCGATCATTTTAGTGCAGAGCTGTCAGAGTTTTACATTTGTCTCACGGAAGAAAGGCCTATACACAAACAGCACCTGAAAAGAAGTATAATTCTGTGCTCAGGATTTCAGGTTAATACTCGTCATATACAACCAGCCGCCGTGCTCTCAAAAGCCAGCACAGAAAAAGCTCAAGAGTAGCACCCAGCACCTGACCTCTTGTTTCTCAAGTGGATAAAGACGTGACATGTGTACGACCCCTTCGACAACAATGGCAAGTGCGACAGACAAGATAGACGTTGCTATCTAGGGTCTTCTAAATCAATGTCTTCTCAGTATCGCTCGACGTCGTAGTTGGTTTTATTCTGCTGTGCTCCAGTCTTAAAAACCCAGAAAAAAACAGGTATGTTGACATGGCAACGGATCAGTGTGGATTTAAAATAGATATAGTTAAACATTAAGAGTCAAGCCAATATGTTGGCTGTAGAAAATTGAATCCCCCTGCCTCACGGTAATTAATAAGAGAGGACGCAACCTCAGACTCAAGAGTATAACTAGTTAACAATTATGTGGGATATCAGCCAAGCAGTTCTAGCTTTCCTATATTAAATTTACACATTTCTTGAGAGCTCACGCTGTGACATACACTCTAAATAGCAGCCATTAGCACAGTTCTGGGTTTACATGATGAAAAGAAAAAACTAAAGGATGGTAACTAAATGGCTCTGCAAACCACAAGGACATATTTCGAATGAATGAATGAATGTTTATTTCGAACAAACAAAAAAATTAGAAAAAAAATAAAAACAAGGAATATTTCCATCTTATATGAACTGAAACATCTGACAGGACTGCATCAAACTGGAATTTCATATTAATCCTCAATATATACCTGAGGACAGCCACTACTTGAGGTCAAATTCATGCAATTAATCAGTTAAATAAGAGAAATCTGCTAAAGTGATCAAGTCCCCATGATCGATTTAGGATTATTGATCAAACTTTTAAATATAATTGAATGACACCGACCAAAAACAGTGACTTTGCATGCTGCATACAGTTGTAGCCTCATCTCTATTTTGCTACAGCTTTATGACATGGTGTGCTTTTCTTTTCCCCCATTATTTGAGCAGATCTTCCCAGGAAGACACTGATAATCATGTTGGCAGTTGCAAGGGATTTGGATGCAGTAAAATATTCCATACATTATCTTGGACGCGGCATAGTCAATGCTGTGCAGACAGCAGAAACAGTGTTGCTGACGGACACATAAAAGCGCATTTGCAGTAGCAGGAATCAGAGAGGCTGTGTTTTCCTATTGCTGCATGCATATGAATGTGTCGGTGAAAATATATCGGTGAGGCTAAGACATAATGATGTAATGTATTGCTACTGCTCGAGGGGTCGATTTGGGGATTAAAATTCTTGATTTCGTACCTGGGGTAAGAAATACACACTATAACGCACAGTTTTACTGCAATGACTGTGGCATATTACCCCATTTTAGCAGATCTGAATCTGAGACAACAGTTAAAGTACATTATTTACACTGAAATGGTCATGCTGACATAAAAATGGCTTCACATAATTTATCTTGATACCAGGGGTCAAGATGTCATATTTGTGTGGGAGAGTATTACTATATCTTGCTATGTTATTGATTGTACCATTCACTCTTGGGAAAGCATGTACTCAAAAGTTTTACGCATTTTCTTGAATTTTTCTTCAGCACTATTTGTTGCTTCCAGTTTGACTCGACTTGTGCATGTGCAGCCTGGATATCCATGGATATTCCACCCACGTAAAGTACTGAATGAACTCTTATAATTTGGTTGATAACCTCCTCTGTTATGTCAGCAGTATAACATTCCCAGTGAGGTGGGATGTAGTGTAAACAACAGTGATTAAAGCGTGTTATCTATCCTGCCTTTTGACACTTGTATATCTGAGGCTGGGTTAAGAAGACACATGCTGTCAGGCAATAAATCTTAGTTATTTCCCAAGGTCTAACCATGTTTACATTTAGAGCGCTACCTTCAGTTGTGTGGAGAGTAATATCTCAGCCGGTCACATCAGCGTTTGGGGATATGTCACCAACCTTTCCGTCAAAACAGGTGTTCTTTTAAATCCAGATATTATGTAGCAACTTTATGACTATCAGCTAAAGCTGGGAAAACTCTGGCATTATTGATTTAAGGATTGTGAAGCTCAAGTCACAAAGCTGCACAGGAAACAATAATAAATGACTTAAACAATAAAGGTCTAAGATGTTTGGCAAAATGTATGAATTAAAAATTCATCAGCAATGATTACTGATTCATGAGGACTGTAAAGCTGAGCAGACATTTTATAATTTCAGCTCAATTTTAAATTAAAGAGGTTGCTTTCATCTACTTTTAGAATACAGGTGAATTTCTACCAGTTCAGCTTCACTGAAATTGGTTTACAAAAACAGTAAAACATCAGTTGAAGTGTGAGAAAAATTAAACCATGAAAAAAAATCCTGTTTTATGCAAGTTATATAAGCATATAAATAATGGATATCCAAAGTTAGCATTTTACAGAGTCAAGCTCTCGAGATGATGTGTTTGTATGTAGAAAACAGAATAATAGTTAGAGAACAAGTTAAACAACTCTTTGCACTGGTTGTCCAGTGGAAAAAAGTTAAAATCATATGCCTTTGACTAAGGGCCACACAGACACAGGTATTTTTGCAAAATGGGGTTTTTACCCCCTTTAGTCCCAAAATAATTCCTGTCCACACACACCGCAGGTTCACCTACAGAAACCCTGTTATGAGTTTACGTCCTCTAGATAGTCAAGTTTGAGCTGTCTAAATGAAAAAGCAAAAATGCAATCGAAACACTGTCAGAAGCACGCCAAACCCACAGGTGGTATGTGCAACACTAGATCTAACCAGTTCAGCCACGTGAAGAAGAAGAACCAGATGTCGGCCGGTCAGCAGCCTGAAAAAGCTATGTCAGAAGAGCAGTGACCTACCTCACACACTCTGACACCTCTCCCCCTTAACATAGTGGAAGAGTGACTGTACATTGATTTATAAAGATGTAAAAAGTCCTGTTAGCAAGGTTAGAACCAACACTATCTTCACGACATCTGGTATTGCACGAAATGCCTCCTCATTCAAGACACCTTAAGGAGGACATAATGACACAGGCTGTTAGTAGAGGTCTAAATCACCTGTTTCATCACAATACGATATCATTTCGAGTCTTTGGACAACAATACAATGTTCGGCAAGATTACAAAGTCTGCCACGATACAATTTCGTTTCGATGCGTTTCAGGGGCCTGCGATCAATGTGAAACGAAACCATATGCCCATTCAAGACAGTCAGTGACAGAAGACGCTGCACACATGTGATAAGTTCAGGGCTTTCTGCTAGAAAGACCTTTCTGGAAGAAATGTTTTCATTTCAATGTAACATTATTACTTCTCTTATTCACCATTGGTTTAAGTCACTGCATCTCCCGACAGAACAACATCACTGATACAGAGCAGCTAATGTCACTGAACTTAGAAGTTAGCGGACTGACATGGCCATCTGAGCAGGTAACGTTGCGTCATGTTTTATGTCTAAATGGTATTGTTTTCGTATGGCATGTGCTCTGTCTGCTGACCCTTTTTTCACCGAAATCCCAATTATTTCCACACTGCTGATTTATTCCTGAGTAAATAATGCTATTCTCATTGTCTTTCTCTTAGCTGCTCGCCATCTGCCTGCAGCTGTTTGACGGTGACACAGACTAAAGATGACAATATGGATCTATGTTTTCACTTTGCATCGATGGCACTGAATCATTAAATTGATAAATTGATCCATGTCGATGGATCTTTACACCCCTGGCTGTTAGCTTCCAAACGTAATTTTTTTTTTAAATCATGTTTATCGTGTGCTGCTGTTTTTGCCACCACTTGTCTTTCAGCGGCTACACATGGCTGACTTTTAAAGCTAGAGTGATGATACTAGTACCATCTGAAACTAGGAGATGTAAGATGCAATGCTAGCTTCTCAGGAAATAACGCTCCAAAGTTAGGCTAAATTTTGTGGGAGAAAATCAGCATTGCTCTTTTCACAGAGGTCCCTTGACCTCTCACCTCAAGATATCTGAATGAAAATGGATCGAAAAATGGTGCAATTTTAAAACCTGCAATGAAAAGTATGATTAACTACTGAAATTCAGTGATTAAAAAGATTAAAAACTGATTTGTTTAACAGCCCTACTGAATATGCATATACACTGTCAGCTGAGTTTCTGAAAATGTTCTCCCTGGAAACCGTTTTGCAACAAGCTTGTTTTTAGTGATCTAAAATGCAGTTTGCATGTGGACGAAAGGACACAAATACCCGTGTCCATGTGGACTGGGCCTAAGTCACTACTGTCATGGACAAATATTTTTTGACAAACTCATCACACGTTTCGAGCAGCTACGTGTGAGAAATCTTCCACCGCACCACACACTGTTCTACCTATGAAGGTGTCTGTCTGCACTTTAATGAGAGTCGGGGTAATGGGCTGTTTAATCTGGCCTCAGAGCTGGGATGAATATTATGATTAAGAATATGACAGCGCCACTTCCACACCTTGAGAAAGTGATGATTCTACACGTGTTGGTTGTCGCCTTGCGTTAAACGGTTGTTTCATCACTGTCAGCGACAGATGCGCCGATGCCCCTCCTGCCATACTGAGCTGCTGGAGAGGAGCCTCATCACAACAGACTAACGTGACAAGAGGAGGGAGCACTCGTTTGCACACATTATTCTGGAAAGAATATCAAGCCAGCTATATGTGTGTATACAGAAGACACTGTATCATCCTCAACAAGTGTCCCCCTGATATCAGGCTCAATTTGGTGTCACAAAAGTGCCTCCAACAAGAAAGGGGCCCATTTACTAGCAGATCCCCACACACTTGCTGTAATTCATCACCTGTTTCAACGGAGGTGCACTGCTGCCGGCCATTAGGACCACTGAGGGTTTAACCACAGCCCAGCAATGAGTTGTAGTCATAAACTACCAGAGTGTAATCGTGTGGATCTGTATGAGCAGGTTGTGCACTCGATGATGGAGTACCCAGACTTCCCTGAACCTCTGAGCTGGCCAGCGCTGGATCATTTGGACGTCATGCTGTTGAAGTGCAATATAAATATAGATTGTTCTGCTCTCACTGGGGCAAAATCCATAACCATGACCTGAGAGGCTTTGATCTTGGGCTAACATATGACCAAGGCCAGTTTTGTTTGCAGAAAGTAAACAGAGCAAACTATAAAGAAACGTAACCTCTATGGATTAAACAAGTGCACTCGTGCTTTCCAGAAGATTCAGCCGAGCGAGGGAGGAGAGTTTGTGGATGTACAACACAGTCTGACTGAAGTTGGCTGATGCTTGTTTGACTTCTGTCCTGGTTATGTGGTGTACTGTACGAATGAAAACTGGATTCAACTTGTACTTGAGGAACTCTTGGGTCTAAAGATGCATGCAATGATTTCCCTGGACAGTGTTTGCAGCAGAAAGTCTAACATATAAACCAAGTAAAAGAAAACTCTAAACAGAGATTTGCCTCATGAGATCCTGATCCAAAGATGAAGGAATATGAAGAGCTTAGTTTTAAAACCAAAGTAAAACTGCTGTTTATTAAATCATCAAATTTATAATTTTTCAAAACTCAGCCGTCATTATGAATGACCCGGACAGGTTTGCAGGATTTTATTAATTTTTTTTAAAACATTTTTTTAAGTAAATCAACTGTAAAACACAGAATATTTTAGAATTTGTAAAAATGTGGATGCAGTTATATAAAATCAGGGTGTTACCCAACCATTGTAAGCATGTTTTTAAACTGCAACTACGCCAAATATCCAAACAAACAAACAATTTTGTTTGTTTTTTTAAAACTAGCCACTATTTTTGAAGTCATTTACATCATTTCCTCTGCTCTCTGTGTTGGTGTTGCACTGAGGGTGGGGCTCAACTCTTCAGCAGCATTAGAGCCACCCATCCCTGCTTTTCCAGCAAATTGTGCGCCACCAAACAAGTGTGTTCTAAACCAAAACATAATCCATTTTTAACCGTAATTAAGTAGATTTTAGGCTAAACCACATCTTCACCACAGCGTTGTTAACAAAGTAACATATTTGTGGTTTACAGAAACGTAAAATATGATAATTTCTTCTGGCGATTGGGTTGTCTGGGCCAGAGCAATCTGTTTGACCATAGAGACGCAAGTGACAGCTTGCTTGACCGCAGCCTTTATCTTGGTCATACAAGCTGGGTAAAATGCTGTCTTTCTGTGCTCTCAAATGGACATGGGGCAGCGTCTGATGTTTCTGCATCAAACTAGCCATCACTTGAATCTCCATGGTAGAACCAGCTGCGGCTAAAGTTGGAGTACCCCATATTCTGCATTGTACTTAAATACAATCAAACAGCCCAGGCCACACATGTGACTATTTCCAATTTCCAAAATAAGGTGATAACACAGTTCAGATTGGATTATATTCACAGGAAGTATAAACACCTGACACTTATATATATGTATAAAAAAAAATCTACTAAACTGTGATAAGAATTACTTAAATCTTTGATGTTGGGTTGCTGGGAAATAAATTCTGACAATGAATGTTATCGTTGTACACTGGAGTCATGTGGAAGAGGCCCGCTGAAGGAATTCAACACTACAAGCTAAATTTAGAGGCAGTGTGAAGCTCAGATCTGAAGCACTTTATTTTACAAAAGGATGAAATGTTTTGTTTTGTAACCGTACTGAAGCCCCGTTCATGATTAAAGAAATACTGCTATGTTGTGTTACTTTGAATTCAATGATATTCATTAAATTTCGAGTATTTTTTTATTGAAATTTTATTCATCCACAACATGATTAGACACTCTTTCCGGTGAGAAAAATATTCTCAAATAATAAAACAATAGAACTCAGACAAATTAAAAATGGAATCTGGAAGAAAATCAAACAGATTTCACAGGAATCTAAAAAGCCTCTAATTAAAAAACTATAAAAAAGAGAAAGAGGTCCTTCATTTTGCACAACTGGAAAGAATTAAATGCATAATGAAGGCCGCCCTGAGAAAACTTTGCCTGATGTTGAGTTAATACAAAAGCTGGACTCCACATATCCTTGAATGATTGATTGTGGGTTTTTGCGACGTTAAATCATGATGTGACAGGCAGACGTCCAACCAGCAACCATTATATTATGTTTTAGTATTTTGTTCTTCCTGTCCTGTCTTGGTTTTATATTGTTTCTATGTTGCTTATTGCTCTTTAGCTTCACTGTTGTACTGACACGATATTAATGTGTTTTACCTGGAAAATATACATAAACAGATTGTTGCAGGAAAAAAAACTACAAAAGAAATATTTGTTTGTTTTGCATGAGTTTTATTTGATTTTTATCCAATATTTTCATACACATTTTAGTATAATAAATAATATTTGTGCTGATATTGTAATATTACTACTTCTGCTAGAAATATATGTATTAAATAATTACAACCATTATAATAATGTTGCTCTACACCTCAAATTTGAGGTCTGTTTTGGTTTGCACTGCAGCTTGAATAAGAGTGTTTGGTTATCCAAATTCACCGAGGGGTTTGAACACACCCGGGCCAAGGAGGTTAGCCGAGTTGTAAGTGTAAACAAGCCCCTTTTGTTCAGGAGACTGAACTCCCAGTGAACGCTGACATGATGATGGAGGGAGTCCGGATGGGACCTTGTCAGCGGGCCACAGCGCCATCCCCCCAGAGCAGCGCCACGGCGGATGAGGGTGCCACCGCTCTGTCCGTTAACATAGAAAAAAATGAGGGAGAGGTAAGCTGAGGACTGTAAAACAGGGTCAGTGGGGACTCCCTGTGTCTAGTCCCACATCAAGAGACGAGAGAGGACACACAAGCCTGGCTTTTAGACAGAACACATTCACAGAGCGAGCAGTGAATGGAGCTCTGTCAATTTGCCAAAGTAGCTCGGGTGATTAACATTTGAACTGTGGCACATCAAGAGCCCCCTGTGGATGAATGGTCATTCTATCAGCCTCATTAGGGGGAACCTATTCAAGGATGCCAAGCACAAATTGCCCAGGCCCAACTGTCAAGCATGGGTTGAGAATGACAATGGCAACCCAAAGTAAACAGTCGCGTCTCGTAGATCGCTCAAATCCGCCAGTAAACAACATTCAGAGCCAAGATAAGCAATGAGCTTCTTAAACTGATAGAGTGTGTCATAATAATAACCTGTGTAGCACCATGGTGAATCGCTTCAATGTGGTCGCCTCCACAGAGTAAATAACATCACGGGACAGGCAGCTTGGTAGCCAATCGACCAGCTAGTGAGATATGACCCCTCATCCTTTTTTCTGTAATATCAGCTATTCTTCAACATAAAAACATACATTTTCAGACTTTTATTTCGGCTCAAATATGTTTTTTTCCCCAGACATAAATTATTAGTAGTGTAAAACCCCAAGGAATAACTGACGTTCCAGTGCATTTACAACATGGAGCCAACTAATGATACAAAAAGCAGCAAGTCCACCAAATGTGTCGGCTGCCACATTTGTAGAGACACAGCAGTGCCTTGCCAGTACTTGGTCCTTTTTCTTTGGCTTTCCTGCCATCTGCAGACTCCTCATCAACAATTTATGGACTTTACTCACACATACACACAAACAAACAGAGGCCAAGGAAAACAAACGTCTATGTGTTATGCCAGTTTCATGAACAAAAAAAAAAAAAAAAGTTACAATTCTCCAAACAATGAGATTTAAATTAAGAAATACAAACATCTCAAGTACAACAAAACACAATCAGCCATATTCTTATGACGGCATGTGCAAATCTGGTGTTTCTCATTTTCTGAGGAAATATTTGTTATTCCCTCTTCATATTTATTGCTGCAATGCACCAAAAAAGACATACTGCTATTAAATAATTGGTGAAATGCTCAATATTTATTTCGCAGGCTTGAGGCAAATGTGTTGCTGCTTGTGCTTTTTTTGAGAGTTTTGTTGAGTTTAATCAATAAAGAGTTATAATTCATCAGTCTCCCATGATCAGGGTAAACGTTCATTTAAATTGATGAAACTGTTTTTCTTTTGTTGTTTAGGATGAATACGCAGGGCTCCCACACATTTTACCAGTAAAGTTTCAACTTTTCCTTATTGTTTTTGCTCATTTCCATTTATTTAAGTAGTTTGAAATAGGTAATGTTAGGCCTATATATTGATCACAGGGCCCGATAATGAGGCTCTTACTCTCAGTTGTTATGTCCTAAAGGCAGATTCATACTTGTGTGTCAGAGCCTACACAAGTGGAATACGTTGTAGTGAGCATTTATATTTGTGCAGTGGTGTGTCTGTGTCACTCTGCAGTTACACCTCCAAAACACTAGTCGGTGGTGGGGTTTCTGTGAAGCCTATAAAGTTTAGATGACTCAAAACACACCTTAAACATGGCTTAATAGCGACAATTTTTTATCTGGACACATTTTCCCCACAAATACAATGTGCTAATGTTTTTAGCACAAGCCTATGACATTTTACATTGTCTAAATTAGCTTAGTGGCTAGCAGACATTTCCTCTACTCATATGAAGCCAGGCACAACAGCAACATTTAACAAAGGTAACGTTATAAAACTCGGCTCCATTACAACTCACAACGTTCACTGACAAAACAACTGTCTTATACTAAACACGTTTTCCCAACAAATACAACATATTAGCACAAACCTTTGGCAGGCTACAGCATTGATTTAATGCAGAGGTATAAATCCTGCTTAAGACGGTCAAATGTAGTATGGAATTTGGTATTGAATGTCTTTGTGTCTACATGTGAAGTAGAAACAAAATGGTTTCCCTTGCTGTTTCCCTTTTTGTCACTGCTAACCGGAGCCGCTTGCTTGCATAATGTTGCCAACGTCAAGTGTTCGGGTGCAGAGCCTACATCCAGCGCAGCTACGGTTTGCCTCTTGTGAGTCATGTATTATTTTTGTCGTTCAAAAGTCATACGTCATTAAGACGTGCTTCCCAGGCATTTGTGATCAAGCAAACTGCACACATTGCCATAACCAACGAGCTGCATATGCCAATCATGTGATACTAGTGATGTTTCAACAGTCATTTATGGCAGCAGTAGATTTTAAATTAATAACACGAGGATCATACTTAACATAACAGAGATGTTTTGGGTATAGAATGTGTATATAAAACATTCTGCAACTTCCAAACCATTTCCAGGCTAAACAGATTTTCCATTTTCCTAACTTCTTCATGACCACGGGAACCCTGAGTATTTGTAAATCCTCATTTTGCATGATTTCTTGTTGTGTTACATCATTAAAGCCAAATATTTCATTGTTGATGTCACTCTGACATAACTCCATCTCTCCATTTAATGCATGTATAGGTCCTGTTTGTGCATGTGTGTGCATGTGTGTGTGTATATGACAACAAAGTGAAAAAGCTGAATTTCCCCTCAGGGATTAATAAAGTATATATTCTATATGTGGTATACTGCAGTGTGGCCGTGAGGGCATGCAGCTAGTATGACTCTTCCTACATCCATGTGCTTCTGTTTGCTGAACTATGATTATAACTTGTAAATCAAAGGAATGAACTGCGTATGGCATAACTGGATTGATCTTTTTTTTTCATATCCCGGAAAAGATAATGTGCTAACATAAATTAATTCATGGGGGTATTCAGTTTTACAAGATAATACCACCACAACACACAGCTTTTCTCTCCTTTTAGCGGTAAATTGCTGCTATTAGAGATATAGAACCGTCTCTCTTCCAGGTCCTTAGTGGGACCGCAGTCATTTTGGCACAGAAAACGTTCACGGTTAGTGATTGCTCTCCCATATTTGTTTTTTTCTCCCCTTCTCTTCTCTCTTCAGTTAAAAATCAGCATGATCTTATTTGATAGACGTGTTTACCCAAGCTCTGGATGGAATTCATTAGCCATAATTAAGCGTTTACTTGATCAGGAGGGTAAAAAAAAGGATTATGTGAAGTCAGATTAAAGGGAGCTGAGTGAAACCAACGAAGAGATTATCAAGCGCTGCCAGGCAAGCAGGCTGCCTTTGGAGTTGGGCCCTCTCTGATCGCTATCTCGTTAGTGCTTTATTCGTCAAGCGCGAGCTAATGCCTGAAACAAGCTTGGCTTTATCCAGATTCTTCTGCAGGAGCATAACTCTGGAGATGTCCTATTGACCGACTGCTGCAGTGGATGCACTGAGTCAGAGATCAGGTTAAAAAAAGAGGTAAGAATTGGGTGAATTTAATAAATGATGAGCTGTGGTTCAAGATGTATTCACTAAGATATTGGGAACAGTTTTTATTTCAAAATGTTTCTAACTTAAATTCTTTGGATTTTTTGCTGAGTCAATAAGAAACAATCACGAGTATTAAAAACAGCGTTACTTGTTCTAATGACCACTTGGGGCCAGTGAAGCAAGCTGTGAACACAACACTGACATATTACCACCTTAAAAGGTGAAATGGCGAGCATTTAAACAATAGTTGCTGATTTATGCATCCAGCAGACATGAGGCAACATCAACATCAGTTGTTTTCCTGGTCACCTGGCAAATGTTAGTCGAAATATCTGGTTCTTTAGCTGCCAATTGCTTCACTATGTTAACCAGCTAGTTACTGTCTGCTGTTTGGTGCTGGGTAGGTGGGTATCTCTGGGTTTTACGCTGAGAACATTTGTTTGCTGAGGCTGAAAACGAGGTTGTTGAGAGAGGTGAAAGTAAACTAAACAGTTGCAGGCCATAAAACTAAAACAACAAACTGAGAACCACTAAAGAGTTAAGTAGACCTGAGTGGATCTGCAGCTTTGGGTGATAACCCTGTTGGTTTGTCAGTAACAACTACTCCTTTAAAATCACACCTAGTCATGTCATCCATTGTTATAGTAAAAATATTGATTGGAGCAGCTTTGAAGTTTGTAAATCAGGGTTGGATGTGAATAATGAAAAAGGGACATCTATACTTGTGTATCCATGTTTTTTTATTCAGCCATTAATAATTATTATGGCTCAATAAAGTCACCAATGGATTTTTCATAGTCAGGGATCTACAGTGCAAGTTTTTCACTCACATTTGCCCCTTAAAATAAATACGTGCAAATTGCAACAATCATTTAAAAGCCGAGTGTGTGAGTAAAGATTATAATTATAATATGCAATTGTTCAAGATCCCACAATTCCACAAGCCTCAATGTGTCAATTAAAGTTGAGTTTTCTTTGATGACGCAGCTGGTGTCAAGTTGAGAGTAAGATGAACAATACTAAAAAATGTATTGGTACACAAAGTTGTAAGTAAATGTTATACATGATGAAACTTTGCACTCTGCTTTAACTGAGGCAACCAATGTTATCGTTAGCATGGCAGCGAGTAACAACAGGGCAGCTGAGAACAACGTTTAGTGAAGCTACTAGGGGTGAGAATCACCAGAGGATCCATGATACGATGTTATCACAATACCCGAGTCACGATACAATATTACTGTGATTTTGAATATGTTGCGATATGCTGAGTATTGCAATATAATATCTTTTGATATATTGCAATTTATTACTTTTTTCCCCCCAACTTTATCTTATTAGGTAAAACAGATGTTGACAGTCTGTTCAATCTCACTTCAGCCATTTTGTTTTTGCAGCATAATGAATCTAGTGGACAGAAAAAGACATAACTCTAATAGGTTACCTAAAGTTTAATTTGTTTTTGTAATATTAGTAATTTATATACTAAAAAAAAAGATATTGATATCGCCACACAAAAATATTGCGATACTATGCTGTATCGATTTTCTCCCCCATCCCTCGAAGCTACTATAAACTGTGATGTCATTTCAGAGCCCGATCTCTCTCAGAAGTCTTCCAAATCTGGCACTTGGAAACCAACAAAAAACGGCGTCCTTTAACATCGCCATGATACGTGGCAAGTTGCTGTAATAGTTTAACGGCATCCAGTGGCATCAGGGGGAAACGCAGCGGGACAAGGACGTAAGTTAAAGTGGCGAAAGTCCAACTGGGGCGGGCGGGATTGGTGGTGGATGGGTCCAACTAACACCTACTTTCACCTAAGAGAGTGGTGTTCACGTCCCGTAAGATTCTAAAGCCAAACCCTGGTCTTTGATCCTAAACCTAACCATGTGTGTTTGTTCTTGAAGGAAAAATAACATCAATTTGCAGTGGCGTACCAACGTAGCGCGTGTATTTTGAAAGAGACTGTATGTAAACGGTGAATTTCCTGTGACGACTGAAGTGTATTCTGAAAGAAGACAATGCAAGGAACAGGCAGAACTTGACATGGTGTCCCAGAACACCTTGCACATTGTATCTGCCCTGACCAAACGCTGATATGTGACGAGGTCGGTGTGAGAATGTGTTGCATTCCAACATTCAGTGGAGCCGTTGCAGCAGTTGTGGTGTGTCTCTTCCACCAGATTCGTCACACATACACCAACACATTATTGGCAACAGAGATGCAAACTCAAAGTCACCAGTAATATGTTTGTGAAGGCATGATGTGGTGTGTCTAGATAGGGTCTTCAATCCAACAATCTTTTTCACTGCACCGTTTGCTTTACCTCTTGGTAGTCAAATGCACCTGCTGTTTTTCAAAAACCCATTAAAATTGCTTGCAAACACACACACTGCAGTACGAGTACATGAAGAGCTCCTGGCTATTGTAAATACATTACCGGTTTAGAGTCTTCATGGGCAATATCGCTGATGGGGGCAAAAATGACGCTGGCGTTTGAATTTGACAGCTTTGCACTTTTCACGGTGGATGACACGAATGTTTCAACATCTTAAATTTCATGAGAATATCTTGCACCATCTCTGTATCTACATTATTGTGAAAAAAAAAAAAAATCAATTCACCTCTTTTGTATTGTAGCTGCAGAAGATCAGACGTCGAACAACGGAGATCAGAAAACCTTGGCAATACCAGTACTACTGTTGTGGGAAAAAGAGTTTTGAGTGAACTTGTCCTTTAAGTATCACTATAACGTCTCTCGTATTGAAGCCTTCTGTTCTCTCTTTTGGTTTCTTGCCTAATGGATAAGACATAGTTGTCAGCAGATGAGTAATTCCTCTCACATCGCCTTTGCACATCCCATCCCTCCAATTATTTTCTTGCCACTGATCTTGGTCAGAGGATTTTATAAAGGAGATCAGTAATAGAAAAGGACACTGGCATACCTCCCCACACGCGAGTCCAGTGCGTGCAGTGATTAATGTTAAAGTGTGATTTAGGCCTAACATTACTGACCTGTTGATTTGAGGGCTGCAAAGTACAGCCTGTCAGACCACTGCTGGAACACAGAGAGGAACCTGTAATGAGGCCTGCGAGAGATGCCAAGTGGTTGGAAACCAAAGCATACCTGCTGCTGGCTGAGATACATGGCAGCGTAGTGAGCCAGTTTTGAGGATTAATGCCTTCTTAAAGGCGGAAAAAAAGATGATGGATTTAAAGTTAATTGGATGCTAGATGTTAAACTTTGATTGCAGCGTTTCTTTTTAACACAGATGTTTCTGTTGGATAAAAAACGTATTATTTTGCAATCAAACGGCTGATAACTTTAAAAATGAATCTCTGTGTGTCTCTGTTTCACACCAAGAGTCATTATGTAGAGCCAGGGTATGTTTCTAAACTGGTAGATATTAAATTATGCCGTGAAAACTTTTCAAATAACTCTCAGAAGGAGCAGAAATTAGAGAAAATAATACTCATTTAAAAATGAATATAGCTTGAGCATGCTGGTGGTGCTTGATGGTGATGAAAGGACATCAGGCTATCATAAATCTGCAGAGGTGATCAGACAGGCTGCAGCCTGCTAATCTAAATGTTGCAGGGTTGATGGTGTAAGAGCAGTACGTCCTTGTGGTCCTGTATGTATCAGCACCAGCACGAGAATGCTGATGTGATGTCATTATGGAGGCTGTAGTTTGTGATGCAGCTGAATGTTATTGTATTATACCTCCAATATTTAGTTTATACTTATTAAACAAATAAAATGAGCAAAATATTAGGAACACCTCTCAGTGTGACATAATACTCATGTATATATTTTTCCAATATGGATTAAAAAAATTCCATACTCCATTTACAGCCTAAAGGGGATCATGATCGTGTGCATTCGTGTCTGCATGTGCTCGTGAATGTGTGTGTGTGAGTCATAAGTGCTATATCGTAGGCAACTGGACTTGCTTGCGTTTCTTTAAGACGTTTCGCCTTTTATCCATGTGTGCGTGTGAACCTTTGCAGAGTCATTGGGGTCACATGTGAGCTCTTAAGCCCTTTTGAAATAGGAGTTGTGCAAATTTGCAGGAAAGCCAAATCGGTCTTCTTTCAGCTATGGCAGTATAAAAACAAAATCGGGGAGTGCAGCAAAATGCTGCCTGCCTCCTTTTGTTCATACAGAATGTGCCTTTTTCGGGGCAATGGGGGGCGTGAGCAAGTAACAAAACATGTAGCTCAGCGTGTGATGTAAACAGTGACGTGCTCCGAGGGAAGCTGCAGCTGGTCAGTCCTTTGGCGATTCTCTCATAAGTTGGCCCGTCCTTCACCGTCCCCCGTCATCTGATGGGTTTTTTTTTTTTTAAAGATATTGTTTTGGGCCATTTTGACTTTAATCAATAGGACAGTTAAGCGTGAAAGGGAGAGAGAGAGAGAGAGAGGGAGTGACATGCAGCAAAGGGCCACAGGCTGGAGTCAAACCCCAACAACTTGTACATGGGGCGCCTGCTCTACCACTAAGCCACCGACGCTCCTGTCGTCATCTGACGGTTAATGGCCTCTTTGTTTGCGAGGACAAGGAGGGCGCACAATTCTTTGTCTCCCCAGTTGCTCACCTTCACTGTAGTGTCTGTCAGGTTTGCGTTTCCCTCTTGCTACTAGTCCTAACTGCTCATTCCTGCTATCAGCTGTTTCCTGTTTATCCACCGCCAGTGGGTCGCACGCGCGGCGTCATCAACAGCTCCTCCCACAAGTTGTCAACAGCCCCTCCCATGGCGGAAGGCCACCTCGTTCTTTTTAAACCAAAAAAGTCCCGTCAATATGATTACCCTACGAGGTGGAAAATTGGGCACCTCAGATCAACTCGCCAATCCGGCTCTGTGTGTCTAAACGATCGCAGCTTGCCGGCAAAACGGCCAAACATTCGCTGAAAATGTGGCAGTGTAAAAGAGGCTTTAGTTTCAGAGTTATTAAAACTTGACATGTTTGCGAGGCACCGCAACCCACCAGTTAGTAACCACCGCCATAAATTATTGTGCCACATCTGATTTGATTTGATTTTTATTTGCCTCAAACAAGCACCAGCATAAAAACAGGCAGTATATGTAATAGAGAAAAAAATAAATAAATTTGTAGCTTTTGGTGTTTATGTTGCTTATGACCGAGCCAGAAATTAAAATTTGCATTTGTCATATGGACAAACATGAGTTAAGTTGGTTCTGTACTCAGATTATAAACAGCTGCAGCACAATGATGATACTTTAAAGTTGTGTATACTTTGTTTCCATATGGCACAATGGCAGAACCATTTGCTGAGCTTCCACTATAGAATAATTACCAGGTGGCGATGTTATTATGAGGAACCAAGCAGACTGTAAGTGTGAACAAAAAGGCAAACAAATATAAGTCCTACCATTTGTTCCATGGTGGAGAAAATGACTTTTGATGAGCACGCTGACAAAGGATCAGGCATGATGTTAATTAGAGGGGATAGTTGAAACACCTCGGGCTTGGTTTTTAAATGAAATTGTCTTGTCTTTTTGCATCATGACAAATCTGGTAAATCATTTCAAACATCCACAATCACTGAATTAGTGCTTTGAGAAAAGTTAAATGGTTTGAGTGGCAGCAGCGTCGATTAAAATTGCTTAAATAAAGCTTGATATGCTTCAGAGACTGGTGACAGGGCTGTGTGATTGAAACATCAAATAGAAAAACAGGATCCAATTCTATCACCTATTTCCTCTCCAAAATGTAGCAGCAGGATTTAAAAACTTGGTTATTCAGCCAACACAAAGCCAACACATATTTTGACAAAAAGCTTTGGTGCATGTTCATTGTTTCTTTTCTGGTTTACCATTTGTATCAAATATTAAATTGCATTTGTTGAGTAAAATGGATAAATCATATCATTTCACATGATAGTAACTGTTCAAGTATAATCAGCATTATTGTTACTGTCGAGTCTAAACTGTTTACCTAAATTAAACTGTCAACTACTGAAGATAATGGCTCATTTGCGAAAATAATCATAAAGATGCTTTTTACTGCTGGAAAGGTGGTTTTCTCATAAAACTAGGCTGTCTAGGCAGAAGACAAACAACAAACAAATACTTTTAAAATTGGTACAACATGACCAGAACAGAGAAAAAGGGTTGTGGCATTTGCTTTTGCTCAAGAGGTAGAAAATCTACAACTACTGGAGTTAACTGCACCTTCACTGGTGGTGGGTGACATAATGTCTGTTAATAACTGTCTGTTCTGACACAGGTAACAAGACAGCAGAATCTCAAATTACAGTTAAACAGTGTGCTAAAATATGTTTCTAAAAACATTTGAGGTGAGAAACAAGCAACACAATAACAGAATGTTGTTTCATGCACTGCTTAGTTTTACCATTTCATTACAGTATTTTCAGTATGGAGCCCACTTCCTGTTTATAAATTCTCATATTACAGCCAAACAGCATACTAACATAAGTTCCTGAAGACATTTTACGCAAGAAATAGGCAATACAGTAGCAGAAACTTGGTTAGTGTTTGATCAGCAGTGCCTAGTTTTGTAGTTTGATCTGAGGATGGGTCAAGTATGAGAGAGAGAGGGGCGGTTCTCTCTTTCAATCCGCTTCTATACTCTGTTTGTTGGCAGTGGTGGGCATACGAAAATGTAGAAGTATAATCTATAGCTTGAGAAATCTGCCTGATTACGTATTCGCATTTGAGCTGGAAAATGAACAGGGAGTTCTTGGCACACGTAAAATGGAGGGAAGTTTATTGCAGTTCATTTACACATACCTCCCACATTGTTATGACACAAAGCTGGTTGAAAATCGGCAAAGTATCCCTTTAACTCACAACATTATCTTAACGTTTTAGTCAGTGAGTGTAGATTTCTCAGTGCTCACATACAGTGAGTCAACCAAAACCAACAACACCAAAAAAAATAGAAGTAGTCAAAATTGACCAGGAGTCAGTGGACATCTGGAGGAAGATCAAGAAGGCAATTTAACATCAGACTCCAAAGAAAATCCCTGAACAGAGGGCCCATATACCACCACCTGTTATCACTGTGAAAGAAGTATCATTCCTCAGGTCATGTGATGATTCCTGGCACGGTCTACTCACAGAAAGAGGCTGTGAAATACAGCCAATAGCTCCAGAAAAACTATTTGATCAAGGTCAAGTTTTCCTAAAGTAAAGTATGAGCCTTTATGGGCAGTAATGCAATAAGGCTAAATACACCCTAAACTATTCTCTGCTCTGAACACACAAAATGAAACAAATATTGATCTTCTCCTCCTAGAATCCTGTAAAATTCACCTTAATTCACCTTAAGTGCCTTTCCAAGGGATAGTCAAAATAAACTGAAAGCTGTTCTTATTTCGTTTTTAGTATATTTTCAAACAAGGTCACATTCTTAAGTGTGTTCCCCCCAACAGTCAGAAAAAAATGCAAGTGCTTCAGTCATTGAGTTAATTACGTTCCTTTTTTAATTATTGAATATTTTCTTGGAAAAAGCTGCTGCAGATGAAAAGAAGTGGGGAAGTATTAGCTGGGAAATGCAATGGGACCATATCATGAACCTCACATAGTTCAAATTAAAAGTAGAAAACAAAATTACAGAGAACAAACATCTAAGTTTTTTTCCGGACACTTTTTTCCCTTAAGAAAACAGAGGAGCATATCTGTACAATTATAACTGTCTGTGGAACCTGGAAGAAGCCCAGCATCACTCTGGAGGTGAGAAGTGCCATTGACTACAAGAGCCATAAGCCACTGGGTGAAATGCTGGCTATTGATTGGATTAGTACCCTTAGAAGTGACACAGGAACTAGAAAGTGATCACAGGCCCTTGTTGGCTATGAGACACGAAAGGGCAGGTATTGAAGTTCAGATTGGCTCAAATGAGGTGTCAATAAAAAGGTCAGGAGTTTGCCACCATTTTGACAACAAGCAGCCGACATATTTACATATAAAGAGAAGAAATTATGGATAATATGAATAATAATAGGAATGTTTGAAACAATGCAACAACAGTTCATCAATATCTACGGATGTGATGAGTTTGGACTAAATATTTTACTGGATTTAGATTGTCTGGACCTTTGGGAGTTTATAAAGACTGCATGAGCAGTTTCGTTTGCATAATATTAGTATTTGGATTAAAATAATGCTTCACAGTTGAGTAGTAACTGTTTATGCATTTGTTTTTTGTCTGACAGACATGTTTATTGAACCTGCTGTGATGGTTGTGTCTTGAAATGTATCGCATTAATCGAACCACAAGGAGTGTAGCTTTGGAAAAATAGGTTGTATGAGTAAACCACTTAACCACACCAAATACAGCTGTTGTTTACATATGATAATCATCAAATAAAACATTACAGGTACTCACGGATGGGCCGTGAGATTTGTTAAAATGTACTATGTAGGATTTTCCTAATTTAAAAAAAAGCAATGTATGAACACATACAAAATTAATCCCTCGAATTCATCACTCACAACCCACTACACGTGTGCAATGGTGTATTTATCTGCACAGACTCTGTCCTCTGCCTGTATTTTCTTATTATTATTCTTTGTTTCTGACATTCTTGGCCACAGCTCCCAGGTGAGCTTTGGACTTAACAAAAAGGCGACCAGGTGCCAGACCAGAAGCAACACACATCCAAGAAGCAGCAATGAAAATCACGGACACAGCATGGAATATATGCAGTTTAATGAGGCGAAACACCAAGCTGACAAACCTGGAGCTGGCTTTCATTTTTGCTGGCGACACTGCTACCAAACAGAAGACGACAGTTCCTGTGTGGCATACCTTTAATAAATATGGTAGGGGTCAACTTCAGGGAGAGAGAAAGAGTGGAGGGGGAGGGATTCATCCATCCAGAACAGGATGCACCTAATCAATCTGTCTATACATCCTTGTTTTTGAAGATGCTGTGAGATGAACCAGTGAACTGTCCAGTGATCAAGTTGCCATGACAGAGTTCTGCTTGGAAAGACAACATGTTAACACGGACCACTGGCTTTATGCCCCCAGGGGAATCTGTGAATCTGGCCTTTATGTTGTCTAATTTATGCTGCTTAATTGTTGGTTGTGGATTAAAACAGAAAGGACGAAGATCTCTCCTTCACACGTCGTCACACTGAACTCTGAACAGTCTCACAGTCATATATTTGGCTTATATCCATTTCATACAGCACCGCCACCCTGCAGACATCAGCACTCATTTCCCCAAGCGTGTTCACTTTTGCACAATGAAATGTTTGCATGCATGCACATACAAATACTGTACACACACCCTGATAAGCAAACTACACGAGGCTATAACAACGTTCGCTGTGTGGCAAGAAAATAAATCAGCTTGTACTTGAATATCTGCACATCAGAGCAAAGCCCTTTGGTTATTGTAATTACAAAGTGCAATAAATCAAAATAGAAACTGGCTGTGTTTGCCGTGGCTTTTCTCTCTCCCAGCTGAATATTTTTTTTTTTCAGAAGATCCTCCTGCTGATGCAGCTTTTCTTGAGACAACAAGCCCTGGAGAATTGCGCATGTCTCAGCAAATATGAGAAATCGACATCAGGGGTAATGAAGTGACTGAAATAGGAGAACAGGCTGCCATATCATGTTATGATAATGTATTTCTTACTGGGGATCTGATTTTAGTGCAGTGATTACCATGCTTTTGATTACCTTGTGACATAAGTCTTTAGCTCCTCAACAGATGTTTCCACTCTGATGGACACCAGGCGCTGCATATTCACCATGCAGTATAGTTTAACAGGCTCTTGGAGTTGCCAGTGTGGAACGACACTCTACGAAGATGAGCTTAGGACTGTGTATGCTGCAGGGTGAACCACAGTGACTTTATTAGAGGTGTGATGACCAACAAGCCTTAATGTGACATACAGCTTGTCATCTTTACTAGCTGAGGAAAAGTGATAGATGTAAACCAGCCCTCTAAAAACAAACAGAGTGTTGGGTTTCCCAATAAACCAGTATTTGCAATAAAACTACCAGAAGATTGACGCCCTGTTCTGTTGAGCATTTAAAACCGTCACTTCCATTTTGCTTTCCACACAGAAAAGGAGCAGTTACACCTCACTAAAGGTAAATAAAAAGTGCCTCTCCTGCAGTTTTGTAATCTGATTTTTTCACTCAGCTGAGCTGTTATTGACAACCTACAACAGAATCTAGAAATCAACTCTAGCATTGTCGGGTCAGAAAAAGAAAAGTATTCTTTGCACTAAATTCTAAATAGGATCCGATGTTGCTACGGCCAGTGAAGCCATATTATGCAGCATTAAATCCACATTGCTGTAGGGATACATGTCATATTAGGTTAGGTGGCAAAGGAAACGCATGGCTCGAGGTTTTCCAGGCTTTGCGAACATTTCATGCATTCTTCGCACACGGGGCTGCGGCAGAAGCAGTAGGGTAGAACGCAGGAAAGCATGCTGCCCTTCCAACTGCCCTTGAGGCCAGCGGGCTGTCACTATCACTCTGTAACAAAAGTCAACTCTCCAGTTTGATTTGTGTGCGTTTCAGAGGTGCACACGAGCCGTCAGCATTCCACACTCTGTGGAGGGAAGTGATGACATAATTTAAAACAGAGTGTTGGGTAAATTACTTGGAAAATGTCATCAGTCAGTCATTAAATGCATTGGGGAAAGAATAAATTAGTGAACAACAAAAATATTTAGTTACATTACTTCCATTACTCAGAGAAGCCTTTGAAGGGAGGGGCCATCCCAGCTCTTTTTCATGTTTTTCAAATGGGAACTTCCACTCAGCCGTTAGAAAAAGCGGTAATGGGTGACAGCGCTGATGACCTCCCCTCTTTTAAAGCCACACACGCCACACGCTGACAGTGTAAGCAGGCGACTAAGAAAACTGTTAGCTTGGAAGATTTGAGCTTGGAGGTGGAAGATGGTGCTATTTTACCCAGAACCAAGATGAGAGAGTACATCAGGCCAATCTCAGCTGATCTGCACTGACTTCCTGTTACATTTAGAATTGATTTTAAGCTCCTACTCCTTGTATACAAAGCCCTAACTGGGCTAGGACCAAGCTATATTGTTATAACTATTTGCCTCTAAGAACACTGCGATCATCTGCTGCTGGTATTGTGCAGAAACCTATGTCACGTCACATGGGAGAACGTTTTTAGAAGGGTTCTGGAAGATAGTATTTTGACGCTAAAACGTACATACATAGACCAAACCTACCTTTGACCGACTAACTAACTCCCTTACAATATGGATTGCAGTGGACTGCAGACCAGTTTCGGTGGTAGAGGACAGTGGGACGGGTAGGTGTCCAAAATCCAGCAGCTTTACCTCAAAACATCTGCCAAAATTCATTTGAATTTAAAAAAATTAAATACTTTTACAGCAAAAATTGATGTGATTAATTTAGAATAATTAGTGACAGACCATGTAATCATTTAGATACATTTTTTAAATCGCTTGACAGCCCTAATTAAAACCCAATAATAACAATAATGAAGCTGCCCTTTGAACAACTCAAAAGCATTCACACCCACATGTCACATATTCTGTATTTAACTTATGTGCAAATATAACTCGAGACATTCCTGTTTAACAAGCAGCCATCCTAAAGTTTGGGGGAATTTGAAGGGAAATCAGTGGCTATCTCAAAAAGTACCCTGTAGAGTTTTCTTGTAAAGAAACAAAGGTTATGATTTATGTTACTAACCAAAGATTTTTTCTAAAACAAAACAGTAAGTCCCTTTGATCCTTCAGATGTTTTTCGCATATGGCTGAAAGCTTTCCAAGAAATATCACCAAAGCAGCTGGGAAACACATTTAAGGAGAATATTTTCTCTCATCTCAACAAATTTTACTTTCAAGATATTCACAAACTGTCCAACTGTCATTGCTCCTACAGCAATCCAACAAGGACAATGGATTTCTGAATTTTAACAAGCAACACATTCGTCAAAGCCTTTCATAGATCTTAGATGATCGTTGCAAGTCAGAAGAGAAAAAAAGATGTTATCAGGAAATGTGAACTTCTCATGATCAAGAATGTTCTCTGGTTTCCATGGCGACCAGGGGATCCTATGTGGCGGAGCAGGATTGTCAGTCTCAATTACAAAAACGGCTGATTAGTATCAAGGTACTTGTGCAGGAGGAAGTGCTAGAGGCTTTCAGATCCGCAGGCAGCTGTGCGACTGAGGGGCAATCAAAGTGTGTGATTGCCGTCATTTCATAAGAACTCTGTTTGTTTTACAAATTAGCTCAAACTTACTAAGAGGTCAGAAATTCTCAGATTTTTTCAAGTGAGAAGTGAAACTTTGGTGCACTTTTACTTCTTTACATGTAATTCAATCTTAAAGGGACAGTTCACCCCAAAATCAAAAATACATACCTTTCCTCCTACCTGTGGTGCCATTTATTAATCTGGGTTATTTTGGTGTGAGGCAAGGTTTATGCTTCTGCGCACCTACGATGCAGAGGGCTTTGCAGAGGTGTTGCATCCCTCTGCAACCACGCAACGTGCACCTCCAAAAAAACTGTAACCACACGTCTAAGCAGCGCAGACCCAATGCAGACAGCAAGAGCTATGATTGGTCCTTCAAACTAATTAACTTCCGGCATTTCACAAGGTTTCACTTCCTGCTACAGTACTACAACACCGCCTCAAGCCATTCAACTTGCATACAGACCATCGGCGCAGTCGCCTCTGTCTTTGTTGACGTCGTAACATTTGTAATAAGAGCATTTGTTGTTCAATGTTCGAGCTCCAGCAACAGTCTTTCTCTCTCAGTTGCAATCTTCACTGTGACTAGAGCAAAGCTGGAAGATAAACAAACAATGAACGAGCAACGACCATAGACGTCAAAGAGTCTAGGTAGGTATATAAAAGAACACCGCGCCCCAGGCACTTTGGTGGGGAATTGCATAGCGACATAGACCAACAGGACACAGGACTATGATAGGCACACAGCAACTGCAGAGCAACTGCATGCACGTTGTGTCGAGTGTACGCAGAAGCATGAAGAAACTTTGAGTTGCCAAGTGTTGGAGATATCGGCTGGAGAGATGTCTGTCTTCTCTTGAATGTAATGGAAGTGGACGGCACTTGGTTTGTGGTGCGCAAAGTGCCAAAAAAAAGTACATTATAAAAACTCAAAAGCAATGTCTCTTTCCAGAAATCATCGCCCGGTTACTCAAGACAATCCACAGACTTGTACCTTGTGGCAGCATGAACTGTAAACATTAATGGCATCCTACTCGTCCATGCGCGCCTTCATCCGCGGTGTGTGGTACAGTTGCAGGTAAAGTTTGATAGAGAGAAAATAGTTCCCAAATGAAGCTGCTCCAAACAAGGTCTGTGGATTATCTTGAGTAACCAGGTCTTTATTTCTGGAAGACAGTGCTGTTGAGTTTTCCAATTTTTTTTTTTTTGGTGCTTTGAGCACCATTAGCCGAGCACCATCTGGTCCTATTACACTGGAGAGAAGGCAGACATCTCTACAGATGATATCTCCAACACTCAACAACTCACACCAAAATAATCTAAATTGATAAATAACACCACAGGTAAGAGGAAAATTAATGGATTTTTGATGTTTGGGGTGAACTACCCATTTAATATTTCTTCTTTCCTATCATCTTTTTAATCTATACCTCAAACCATATATCTTAAAATATTTTAGCCTAAAGTGTTATTTAAAAATAAATAAATAAATAAAATGACATTGCTTCACACTGAAACAGAGATGCTCATGGGATTTCACAGTTAATGAGAAAGATATAACAAGTGAAAAAAATGCTCTGAAGTTATTTATTTTTTGCGAGCAGTGTGCAACCAACGAGAAGGATTCCCCAATTTATCTCTGTCGCCTTGCCTGGGTCAGGCAGAGGACACAATCAGGCTAATAACAAAATTAGCCTTGATCAAATTACTTCTGCCTTGGTGGTTAATGACACTGCAAAGTTTGGAGCCCCCTGGAGCCAAGAATGCACATTTATCGGATGTTCGTAGTGCAGTTGAAGTTAAATTAACTTTGAAATCACAGACCACTAATGCTTATGGCTCTGTACTCCTTTAGGCTTCCTCAACAGTTACCCCTCACAACACTGTTATCGCTGCACCTTAGTGAGAGGAAATGACTTTGACATCTGCACTGTCAGCATACTCCCACTGCCATTTCTACTTACCTGGAAAGGAAATGGATGGGTAGACATTAGGAGGGCTGCGGTAAACAATGTTCTATGTTTAACCTAAGCTCTGTAGGTCCGGTGTCTGGGTCAAGGACAGTGTTCCAGTGTAACAACTCCACTACATGGGATTGGATCAAGTCATGCCATGGCTCCTGTTGGTGCCCATGGGCCACACTAGCGCCCAGTTAGACTTCACAGCCACAGAGTTCTCAGTCTCCCGGTGGGAGCTCATGCTCAGTGTCAGGTGTCAGGTGGAGTTATCCGGGCCCCGGAAAGAGGACTCCATTGTTTGTGAAAGCCCCGGTCATTGTCACACCACATCTCTTGCCGCAAGGAGAGATGGGACAGGAAGGCTTCTAAAGTGATCTGATTCTCTGTTAGTGGAGGTAACTATGAGGGCAAATGTGGTTTACTTCTACAGTAAGGCTACGTGCAGTGGGGAGATACTTCATGGGTTTTACAGCTACATCTGCCACTGGTGATACTGCACAGTGTATACAGATCCTCCTGAAGAAGGAGGTCATAAATGAGGCAAAGCAATCAGTTTGTAGGGCTTAAAAACCCCAAATATTCATGTTTCTCCCTTTTAACAAAAGAAACTGCTTTACTTCTAGTAGGAGCTATTTATTTAAGTGTATATGATATACAAAGCTGTAAATAAAGAGGTGAGAGAAAAAATAGGGGATGCAAAATTCTCCTGGCAGCAAGAGTAAATATGATAGCTGTCACTCCGCATTTCTCACTGGTCTTATTAGCAGGCAGCCCCTCAGATGACGTGCGGTTATTGTCATGTTGCTGCACTCACTCCTGCTCCGTGAGGTGAAAATGACCTGACTATATGAGTGCTTGACTCTCAGACGACCCTGCCACAGAAAGTCTCCAGAACCACACTGCACATCTATGATTGATCCAAAAGAGTATCAAGGTTAAAAAAAAAAAAAGCTTGCATTTTTTTTTTTTTTTTTTTTTTGCTCCGAGCAAGTCCTTGTGATTTGATAGAAATGAAAATGAGGGGCAGTGAGATAACTCATAAATTGAATGACGATAAAACTGAGTGTTTTATTCAGCGGTTTGTGAATTTACAAGGTCACCTTGCTTTTGAGAGCAACAGCAACAGGAATTCATGTGGCGGCTGCTCTTATCAAATTCACGACTCGGTCACTTCAGTACAAGAGATCCACAGCCGCACTGTACCTCCAGGCCTTTTTTGCAGCTCCGCATGCCACCATGCTGCCTACTTAGCACTCCTCTCTTGGCTCGACTGTGGTATCACTCCACCTGGTCTTCACATCTCTCTCTACATATGTGACCTTCCCACTTCAGACCAGAATTGCCGAGTCCTTCCCAATCTTCCATCATAGGCTGAACATCACCTTCTACACACTGAATGAAAACAGCTCTCCTCCATTCAGTGTAATTGCTCTCAGAAAAAGTCCATTTCATCTCCACTAAGCTGTTATTCTATTTGTATTCTACTTCTTGCCCTTCGCTCTAACACTGGTGTTGAACAGGTACAGAAATAGCATAAAGGCAATGTAGTGCTGACTTACTTTTGGGATTCTTTTTTTGATTTGTGTGTTTAAATTTACAGTTCCTCGCCGCTGAATTGACTGGAAATTGGCATAGACCCCATAAGCATCTACAGAGTCTTACTGTCAATCAGCCTATCAATAGACCCCGTCCTTACAAGCAAAATAGTTATCGTGGTTGGCTGAAACCAACAAGATATCACCAAATCACCTTCTTCACCTACACAACATAGCTAATATCAGATCTTTTTTTATTTAGTATTAAAAGTCTCCAAATGGTTCAGAACGCTGCAGCAACACCAGGGTGTCTACACGTATCAGACAGTTAAATTTAATGCTTTTAAAGACCTTTTAATCAAATTTAGGGCAGATTTTTGGACAAATCATGTTTTACTTATTTAAGTATCACAGGTAAGAATTGCAGGCATGTAGTAAATATGTGGTCTTGTGCAGAGGTAAGTGTTATGTAGGAATATGGTTATTAGAGTGAGTTCAGTCAATCTACATTTCGGAAACAGGTAAGTGAAAGTATGAAGTAAAATGACAGTATTATAGTTTTTTAAAGATTTGTAACATTTGAAATGTGGACTTCTACATAGAAAGGCTTCACTCATTTTCCCAAAAACAAATGTAAATTGGATAAATATAATTTGATAAAATGCTTGTAGTAAAGACCTAACAAATTCAAATTTAAGACTACCAGTCCATACCCATTGAGTGCACAGTTGCTCATGTACAGTTTCACATGGTGTGTGTTTGGGATGCAGTTCATAGGAAACTGCAGATTCAATAGTCGACTGAACCCATTAAGAAGAGCAATGTATTCAGACAGAATTTTTGTGATAGTACGATTGCTTTATTGAAAGTACAGTAGTACCATTGCCAATAGTGAGATAGTTAGTGGGCTAAAATTGTACATTAGTAGTTGAGGTAGCACGTTGAAAGGCAGATAGTTAAAGTGTTGAAATGTTGTATTGACTTAAAAGTGGGGCTCACTGGTAGAATGACTGACTGACAGTTTCCGTGATCATGTACAACATCCCATACCATGACTTAGTCATACCAAAAATTAGAAAAAACAAAACAAAACATTTGGCCACAGGGGGAGCCACAGATCGGTCGCATTTTAGCCATTTTAAGCATTTTCCTGTTTTAGCGCCACCCAGTTGCCAATTAGAGTTCAATTTCTCCAGTCACCTTGAGGCGTCCTGTTCTACATATCTACCAAGTTTAGTAAAAATCGATACCAACTTTTGCCAAGAGGGAACTTTAGATATTGGTCCCTAGATTATGTTCACCCAGTTTCATGCTGATCGGTCAAACTTCCTAGGAAAAGATTGATTTTAAATGTTTTTCAAAATTCAAAATGGCGGAAAATCTATATAACTGGAAGTTATGGGTTCTGAGGCAAATGTGTTCCTCATGAGGAGAGACATCTCTGTGCAAAGTTTCATGTCTCTACGACATACGGGGCATGAGATATGCACATTCAAAGTTTGCAGTTTCAATCAGTTGCTATAGCGCCCCCCTTTGGCCAATTGATGTAATATTGCTTCATTCGCATCCTCCCATGACCCTCTACCACTGTCCAAATTTCACATGGATTGACAAAGTCAGTGATGAGAAAAATGTGGAACAGACACACACACACAGAGTTTTCGTCATTATTTAGTAAGATGTAGTAAGATTTAATGACTTTCAAGGCCGTATTGTTGTAACATTGAATTTAAGACATTTTAAGACTTTTTAAGGACTTGTAAACACCCTGAACACTCTTAAAATGGAAGCAGGCAACTTGTCAACTTTTACCCCCCTCGTGTTTCAAAGTCATAACATTGTTGGCACCACTGTTGCAAAGACAGCTGGATTGCTTTCCGTTTTCCTCAGAGCCTAGCAACTACCACCATGTGCACGCTTGTTCCACTGTCTGGCATTTTCACTATGGGACACAATAAAGACTTTACACTGATACTCTTTGGTAACTGGGGATAGATACCAGGGGAAACAAAAGTGCTATCCTCTTCCTGTTGTTTACACACACAATGGTTGACACACTTCCTTTGTGCGTAAATCAATCCTTCATTTTCCTGGAAGATCGTAGCCTGTGGCAGACAGAATCCCATAGTGAAAGCGAGGCTTATAGGGAACCACTCTAAAATTAGTGGTGCCAGTATTCTCTAGCCACTATATTGCGCAATCCACATTTAATTCTTCATGATGAGTTACAGCAAAAAAAGTGTCAATTTTCACTGTAACTAAACTAGAAACTTTGACCATATTACACCAGTTTTAGCTTCCCTTCATTGGCTCCCAATCAGATCAGACCTTAATCAAGACTCTCACTGGACTACTGTCTGTCCCCGAGTTAAACAGAAGTCAGAAGGCAACGGGGCCTTTTGCTATCGTGCCCCCTTTCTCTGGAATAACCTCTCTGCGCCTCATTCCTCATGTTTGATCTGGATCTCTTTCGGTTTCTCTCACACCCTCTGTGCGTTTGTTTCACTCTCGTATCTGTGTGAATTATGTGCTTCAGTTTTGGTTGTTGTTTGTTTCTGTTGTCTGTCCTCTTTGGTTACATGGCGGAGACGAGGTTGTGTGGCTCATGCTGTAGCTGCTTGGCGACATCTAGAAACCACCTAACATCCTCCTGGATCAATCATTTGATAAATGGTAATATTCTATCTATCATTTCTTTATATGGTCTCCACAACATCTATAGCACATCTGTCCATCCTGGGTGTGGGATCCTACATCGGTTGCTCATCCCAAGGTTTCTTCCATTTATTTCTACAGTAAAGAAGATTTTCCTTATTCAAAGCAAGTATTTTATATTGTACAATTTTAAAACTCTCATGAATTAAATAGATGTTTTCCTTCACAGGTTTGCTGAAATTGTCAGTGCAACGTGTTCAGAATGATCCCGACTGTGACCCTGTAAACTCTGAAGTTATTTTACTGTACATTTTTTGATCAAATCAAAGGGAAATTCAGCTCAACTTACAATATAAGATTCACAATTTCCTCATTTGAACAGTCAAAAAAAGAACCTTCAAAAGTTTGCTGACTGTCTCTCACCACATTAAATTAAGATGTAGACAAACCTGCTGTGGCCATGGCCGAAGTACTAAGAAACAAGGACAAATACGCCAAATGGTGCATTCAAACATTTTAAAAGTTACGTATTTCGAGCCCTGTTTACTATGTTTTTAGCTTATTTAACCAGTTGAAGTGTAAAACTGACTGGAGTGTCTTTGGACTGCATGCAAAGAAAATGAAAGACAAACACTTGATTTTTTTTGCCCTTGCACAACATACGCGAGGTTTGATCTTTCACAGTTGCGTGCCTTATGGTGTTTACAGCAGGGAAGTGATGATGTATGAGTTGGCCAGTCAAGACTTGCAAGGTAATTAACAAATGATGTTTTGGCTAACAAAGCATGGCCTTGATGGGGATGCATTACTTTCATGGAGCCCCACAGCTAGGATGCCGCCTAATAGAGTTAGATGAATGGACTGTGACTTGGACCAAGCAGGTGGACCCACCACTACCCCACCTAGACCCCTGCTGGCTCTAACTCACACATGCAAGCGGACGCACAGACACACACACCCACGGGCCGATGCACATACACATTATCCTCAAAGGAGAGTGTGTACAGCTGCAAGGTGAAACATGGCAAAGAAGAGACCAATTATCCTCCAGACAGATGACTCGGGATGTGGGAGGCCTGATCATTTTTCCTGCGCAGGTTTGAAACCCTGCTGCTGTCTTCTGCTGACAACTGGTCTCCTCTCTCCAGCCCTCCGTTTATGGTACTGTCCACTGTAAAGGAACACACTGTTCGTATGTTCGGGTTAAGATGCCGGCTGCTATGTGTTCTTGTGAGATGATAGTTGTAGTGGGACCAGGAGAGGATGTTGCTGTATTTTACAACCTGTTCAACTGCAACAAAAATCTCTAGAAAAACAAATGGATTCATTTGTATATCTGTGTTGTGATACTGCTGTGTCCTTGTATATCCACAAGGTCAGAACAATTTCACCTGGCGCCATCAAAAGTGAAAGCACCAAGTCAACAACTGCAACCTCAAAAAATATAATGTTGTGTCTTACAATAGAAAAGAAGATGATGGGATTTTTCTCCAACTATACTTTGCAAGGAGATAATAATACATCAAAAAGAAACCTGAAACAGTTTTACAATCAAAAACACAATCCAGTTCTGGCATTTTAATATATTCCTGATGTTTTAATGTATAGGCACTCACAGAAACTGAATGGCTACAGTGCATGTAATACGATGACAATTTGAACCAGAAATCAGTCATATTCTTCCTGAAAGGAGCTTGAACAATGCCTTCGCTGATGGCAGGGCCTTTCACAAGAAGCTGTTATCAAAATTCATGACTAGCGTATAAAGAACTTAGAAATTAGTAATCAGAAAAAGAAAAGGAAGCATCTCTGCATATCACACTTGCAAAAGAAGTGGCTGGTTAAGAAAAACTGATGGTTCCGATTAGGGCTGGGTGTGTATTTTTTTTTAAAATAAAAATTCATTTTCATTTTTTCTGCAAAATCATTATTTCATTTAAAAATATCATACTTCAAGAATGTTAAATGAACTAAAAAAAAACTTAATTTTATTTTTTAACTCTGACACTTTTTTAAGACAAGAATCCTTCACCCACCAAATGATAATTTGTAAATCAGCTATTTGTTGAACTCGTGAAGAATACTTTTTCTTTCGCATGCCTCCAGTGAACGGAAAATCCCAAACGCCCAAAATTGTTGGTGAATTGAATTCATAGGTGACCACATTAACTTCTTCCCAAATACACAGCCTGCTAAAAGGACAGTGAAACCTATCCATGCTCTCTTCAAAGTTAGACTCCACTGACTAAACAGTAATTTTACCTCTCTGAACACAGGAGCTGCTTGTCCCCATGCTAAGCACATTAGAATTACTGTTTTTGTTAATGGAGTCTGGATTTGAAAAGAGCACAGAAGAATTTTTACTTTCAGTTCAGGTCTCCGTTGGAAAGGGGTTTTCTTACGGAAAGGACTGAGCATATGACTGGAAAATTTTTGGGGTGAATTTTTTCTTATCCTCTGCAAGGGTCCAAGGACAGAGGGATATGCTGTAAAGCCCTCAGAGGATAATTGTTTTTTGTGATATTGGCCTTTATAAATAAAAACTGAAGTGAATTTTTAAATGGGGGAGCCCTTCTGTGTAGAGTTTGCATGTTCTCTCCATGGCAGCGTGGTTTTCTCCAGGTACTCCGGCTTCCTCGCAATCCAAAGACTAATTGGTGACTCTAAATTGGCCGTAGAATGTGAGTGTGAATGGTTGTCTGTCTCTATGTGTCAGCCCTGCGATAGTCTGGTGACCCATTCAGGGTGTACCCCGCCTCTCGCCCAATGTCAGCTGGGATAGGCTCCAGCCCCCCCACACCCCCCAACAGGAAAATCTTTTACATAAATGACTCAATGAATTGTTTAACGTGGTTGTCTATGACTTCAATTCGTCAAGAATGTTCTCCGTTTTTGGATTCTTTGTTCACCTGAGGCAAGCAAGAAAAAGTTTTCTTCACTAATATAACATAGAAGGGTGAGTCGTTGATATATAAATGGTAATTTTTAGGATGACGTATTCCTTTGACAACAAATACTTAATACTACAAATCTAATCTCACATTCAATGCCAGCTTTTTGGTACTTTACAATTTTTGATCCTCAAGGCTACATTTGAGTCTGTATCCAAAAAGACACTGTGGTTTTACACCCAGCTTTAGTCCCATTCCAGCCATCAGATACACTACATATTAACAATGCAAACTGCTATGCAATTGGAGAATACAGTCTTTCAATAGATTCTAATAATTAATTGTTGAACATTGTTGGGTATGAATAACTGTGGCATACTGTGGAAAATTTTGCCATCATACAAACACGCATGTACAATACGGGGTACACAGTATGCCGAGAACATCAAGTACTGCCGAACAACACTTCAAGATCTTTGTAACAGCAGCGGCTTCAAAGGCTGATCTAACCACCATGACTCTATGTCTAATGGAAGAGAGATCAAACACAAAATGAAAAGAAGAAGATCATTCATCACAAGAGGTAAGAAAGGAAAAAAAGAAAATCAGTGGCTTTTGAATGATGGTGATATTGTGACATTTCAGTTTTTGGAAATTTGTCTCTATAAGCCACCTTCTGTTTGGGGCTACGTTTGCATTGAAGCTAAATATGGTTTTCATTCTTAATGGGAATGCAAATTCTGTTATGTTCACACACAGTTTGGTTATGACACAGAGTGACAATAAAAACCAAAAAATAATATCAGTATTCACAACAGTTGGATGCTAATTTCGATTCAGTGTCCATCAGAACACCACTGGACAGCTACAGTAACAACTGGCGGCACCATAATACAAATGACATTAAAACACCAGAGGTAAGTAATTTCCCACTTCTGAAAAACATCTGAAAGCAGAAAGGCTTTGTGGTCGGAGAGAAAAACGCAATTGCTTTTAAATGTATGCGCAGAGGAGGCCATCGAAAAAGAAACCAACGAAAACAGAGAGGGTTTATAATATAACCACTGAAAAACTAAGTACAGAGTGAATCAAAAGAAATGCCAAACAATGCTGAGCTGAAATCAAAGCGCTAAAGACAGAGTAACTGCAGAAGAAGAGCTGCCTTTTATGGGCTGAATGTCATTATGGGGACTATATAGATGTTATTCATGGCCACTGAGTGGATAACTGACTTGAAACATTTATCATCTCAGTCTGCTGCGCTGTAATAACACAAAACATTATGACAAATAAATATGGTTTACAGTCCCATACACTAAATACATGAGCACTGCCTAAGTGTTGTATTGTAATAGTTATAGATAATATAATATGAAGCTCTTAAACGAAACACCACTAACGAAAGAATATTCATTAAGCCAATTATCTTTCTGGTATAATACAGAAAAACCTATTCAGCATCTGTGAAATGTATATGTTTATTTTAATGTGATTACACATGTTTGGTGTAGTTCTGTCAGTCTCTAGATTTTTCTGTCATTTGGTCAGATATAAATAATAAAAAAGTAAATATATAATAATACTATAGCTTCTTATATATGTCATACATCAGTGGCAGATAGAGGGCAGATATCTGGAGGCAAAGACTCAGACCACTGGAAACAGTTGACCTAGTAGCAGTGGTGGGTAGAGTAGTAAAAATATATACTCACGTGTAATTCCAATTACTCCCAAAAAATGACTCAAGTAAAAATGACAATAACCCTTTCAAAAACCTACTCAAGTAAAAAGGTACCTGATTAATATATTACTCAGTGTACAAGTTACTTTCTATGTGGGCCAGTGCAAAATAATAAAAAAAACAGTACCTTCGGAAAAGGAGGATGAGCAGCATGTTGCCGGGACCAAATGCAAATAAGAGATCTCGGCTGATGGCTCCTTAACTGTAATATTACAAACCAAACAGTGTAGTCGTCGAGCTGACTGGTACCATTACCAGGTTGCTGCTGGGGCTGGCATGCAGTCAGAGGCTAGCGGCTCCCTGCTGTGCTCGTATGTGTGTGCGCAGCCAGTTTTATTTTCATCGCCGTTAACTGTAATGTTAGAAGGGTGTTTTTCTTGACCTCCTAGGCTACTGTAGTTTAAAAAACATCACACATTCACCCTGATTTTGCGTCTCGGAGACTATTGTATTCTGTTGAGTATTCATACCTGGCGACATGTGTTTCTGTCGGCGGGAGTCTCGCCAACTGCGTTACGACCTGTGTTACGACACATCGTAAAGGCATGGATATTCTTTCCAGTGTTGAATCAGATCTGTTGTTGTTGCTTGCCGGCTTGTCAGTGTTGCCAGATCTTGTGAGAGAAACAAGCAACCAGGGCGTGGGACGTATCCCTACTCTCATTGGCTGATGCTCTTTGTCAGTCGTGTCACACTTCTCCAGTTTTCTAGCATGTAGACATATTGTAACAAAGGTATAAATGGCAAATGTACTGGATGCAGGCAACAGATCTCTCTGAAAAATGCAGCAACAACGCAGACGTTTCATGGAAACGTGGAAAATGCATCTCTACTACAGTGGAATTAGACCTGCTTGATACCTTTATACTCATGTTATAGTTTTGTGCTGCAAACCTCTGTTGTATTTTATTTTCAGCACAGTCTGTTTTTGTAAAAGTGCCTGTGACATCTCAAAAGTGGCTTTGACCTGCGACTGAACATGGAGCCCATTTCGTAGAACATACTGAGATATATATCATGTTTCACCAGTCAACCTGTAAATACCGAGAAAGGAATTTTTGTCCATATCGCCGAGCCATATATGGACTTATCACCTCCTTCCCTTCACCTGAATTTTGTATGTCATAATAGTCATGTAATTGCAAGCAAGCCATTTAAATACTTGTGCAAAATCCGTTTTGAGTTCTCATTCAAGTGACGTGTGATGCAGTTAATTAGGGCTGAGAATAAATTTACATACATACATATCACCAACAGCAAATGACGATAAAACACAAAGTTTCATGCTCACACTTGTAACAAATCAAATGAGGATACCGCAGAATTAGGTCGGCTCATTTATGCAGCTCTTGCTACCTGTTGAGAGCAGTGTCGCAAAATGTGTCTAGTGCTGCTAACTCATCCAGTCCTTAGTTACCTGAGAGTCTGATTAACATTTGATCTTGAAGGCTAATTACCGACCTTGGAAGTCTTTCAGGGCTTTCAGTCAAATCTAATGGCCTTCATCTGCAGACAGAGAGGTGAGTTTTGTTTATGAGCATTATCTTGGCCTAAGTACGACATATTTGCCAGGATGTGCTTGTTTATTCATTTGTTTTGAGGTTGATATCAGTTCCTTTAATGTTTTTTTTTCTTTTGTAAATACATCCATGACCCTCCTTGGCGGGTTATTGTGAATAGAAGAAAGAAAATCATCATCATCAAAGCTCAGAATAGGTTTTAGGGTAGAAGAAGAGTTAATTCTGTGATGACAAGAATGGCCCCTCTTATTAAACATATGTAAACAACATTAATCTATGATACACAATGCAGAGACAATATGAGACTACAATGCAATGTGACCTGGGGAGTTAATCTACACAATATCACGACAAGTTGCTTAGTCAATGGGAGATTTCAGAATAAATTAACATAAGAATTTCCCCCGAGGACTATTCTAATCAGAGTATACTATCGTTTTCTGTTCCTGCTTAATGAATCATACGAATTATAGTCACATTATAAATGGCAAGTCTTTGCAGGGCTATTAGTTTGTTTCTTTAGGGGTCTAATAGAAGACATGCTTCATTTAGGGCACTGTAGTATCCCGCAGCAACACGGAATGAATTGCATTATTTCCAACAGCTGCCATTTTCCAATGATCTTATCAGAAGTGCACTAACATAATGTGGCAGAGGAAGTTATTATTCCAGACCAGCCGTCTCACTCTCACTCCATAATAGCATTCATCTTTCTGAGCAGGTCTTTTACTTCCAGCTCTCCGTCCTCCTCGCACATTTCCCACACATTCTTTCTTAATTACAAAAGATGGATTCCGTCAGTAGATACATTCCTGCTCAAGATTTATATTCAGCGGGAGTTTGCCTTTAACTTTCATTTTAATGCTAATGCCTCGTGCTTTATTAACTCCCCGGTGTGTAAACCATGTTTGGTGGAATGTGCGACTGCCTGAATGCAATAACACCTCATTCAATACGTTGATTAAATTTTGGTGCATCTAAAGAGGTGTCCATAGAGATTTCACTGGGTGGGACAAATATTCCTTCATCCTATTACTGGCTCCAGGCTTACTTTTCCGTATTGCAGAGGTGTCTATGTTTTTTTTATTTTTTTTATTTTACCCCCTCCAATCTGAGTCGAGTGCTTGATTTCGGGCAGGTTGTCTGATGGAGAACGAAACAAGCACTCCTCAAGTGCACCTTTTTCCAGGCATCATGTAGGCCTAATCATGCAGCACTTATCACCTGCTTTGCCCTTCACACTTGTTTGTCATCACAGAGCGGCAGATAGTTTCATGCTTCTATCTACCAGGCCGTTACAGTCATAGTCAAAGTCCTATTGACATACACGAGTAGGACAAGTGATAATTTACTTTTTTTCTCTCAATGTGCTGTTGGCTTGGGCATTATGGATCTTTTGCTAACACTTATTCATGCTTCCTTTTTTTTTAGAAAAGGAAAGTGAAGTGAAATCACTGTCAGCTATTCAAAAACTAAGAGGAAAACGATGTTTAGCCTGACCATCATGGACTTTTTAGCCCATCTAATGGGTTCTGAGAGGTTTCAAAAGGAGTTTTCTCACAACCCAGTTGCCACAAAAAAATGTTGGCACTGTACTTCTCTGCAAACCATGGACACGTTACATTTTATTACGTAGCAAATATGTTGAAACTTCATGTTTCCACAATGCTACGTGAGTAGGTTTAGGCAGAAAAACACTTGGTTGTGGTTAGGAAGAGATCATATTTTGACAGAAGATACCTAGTTTTGGGGCACAGTCCCTGCAGGAAAGCAGCAATGTCTTGGCAAGACCCGCTACGAAACACCCACATTTGAAACCTACAGACCCAATGAAAACATTAGAAGTAGAGAAGTGAAGTGTTTATATTATTTATATGAAATGTGCAAGTGTAACGTATTTGTGTTTCGCAGAAAATATACCATGCCAGTATTTATTTTGGCCTGAACTGTATTGACATGTTGAGGAGAGGAAAGGCCTCAAATGCAACTAAAACAATGTAATATTAAACAGTAGGACTTAGGTTAGGTTTTCAAATTATATGATCATTTTGTATTTCCTTCATCCGAACATTTTTATCAAAGCTATCATGGCTCTGAATTTTAATGCCTGAATGTTGGAAATTATATGTTTATCTGACAAATATAAAACCTCAGATGCAATTGCTTCACACAAAAACAGCAAAGAGATCATTTAACCCCGCACCAAAAAAGAATAGTGCTTGCAAATGTTGATGCAAATTAACTAGGCCTGCATGATAGAAAAAAAAATAGTAGCCTAATAATTATTTTCACTGCGCACGTTTGCTGCTGACCTTTTGTACCTTTTCTGAAAGGCCTTTCGCAATTATGAAAAAAATCAATAGTTTTTATAATTAACTTTGGAAAATATTGTTGACTCAAAAGTATCATGTGTAATTTGCTGCATTTTAATGAAAAGTCATGTTAAAGTGTACATAATGTCTTCAGTTCAATTCAATAGAACTTTATCCTGAAGGAAATCTTCGAATGCTTCATATTACATTAACACTTAGTACAGTAACCTCAATAAAACGTTCACAACCAGTAACAACCTGAGCAACCAGTGGGTTCCCTGGGTCAGGTCACTCAGTAGGCCCAGTTCTGGACACAACAGAGTATTAAATATCTGGCAAAATATACAAATATACAAGATAAGAAATGTATTTAAGGAACAGAAGCAAAACTAGTGCCTAATAGAGTAACAAAAGGAGTAAGGTAAGTTACCTGAGGTACAGTATTGGATCTCTGCATTAAACTACCATGCTTTTGTCTGGTTTGGGGCTTTTAGCATCCACTCCCTCACCTTTGTTTGGTTTTGGAATATTGTACATATTGTAAATTGCTTTTTTGACAGAGGGCAAATGCAATGAACCAGCATCACGAGCCTTGAAGGCTAACAGCAAACAGCAAGTCAAACAGTCCTTTCACACAGCAGCTATTTTGACTTGTCGCGGCAGGAAAAGCACAGATGTTACAAATAACATTAACGGCCGCTATGTTCTATTTAAGTGTGCCAGTAAGCCCTGACAGTGTGACGGTGCGCGAGCATGAACAATAGTAGTGCCCTAAAACTGAAGCAGCTAAATGGAATTCAGCCATCATTAATTTGATTATTTACATCTGTGCTTTTTCCACTGTGACATGTCAAAATGTCTCCGGAAAAGGCCCATTGGGCAACTTGTCTCTTTAGACTTTGTGGCACTGCTACGATTAGTGTTTAATGTCATGGAGCTAATGGTGGTTTGATTTGGTTATACGGCAGTAAAATTACACGAGAAGGAGCATGGCCGTGTTTGTACTCTGACAAACTAACCAGAGGCACCATTTAGGCATTTTAAGCTCACGGCAAACTGAATGGCTGGTTCTGGATTCCTAATGTCTTGTTATGCCAGGGTTTTTTTTAACAAGGTTTCCATTAAGACACCAAATAATGTTCTTCACATCTCACTACAGAGGTCCCAGACAACTGTAAAAACTGACGACAGCTGTGATAGTGAACCAAAATAGCAATGTTGTGCGCCAGAAAATTACAGCAGTTAGCTTTAAGATGCTAAAAAGCTCTGTGGAGCTGAGGAAACTGTAGAGTAGTGTGATTATTCAACAACATCTCTCACATAACATACCTATCTCATTCAATGTTAACATGAAAACATAGATTAATAAAGCTTTAAAAGGTGAATTCAGCGATTCTGGAGAAAGACTGTTGAGAATGGGGTGTGGAGTCCAGCACGATAGCATGTTTAGCCATTAGCCACTTAGCACAATTACTACTGCTTTGCCGACAGCGTCATTAACAGGCGGCTCGCTCAGTGTGTGACGTGCACTTGTAGATAAAATATAGGCCTATATTAATGAAGGTTCATTAGTACGGTTTTGTATTTCTCTGTAATGTAGCACAGTGTTAACAATGTTACTGATACTATTCTTTCTCACACCTTCAACTCAAACCATTGTGTTGCCCCGCCCAAAATATATCATTTAATAATTAAATTAATATTGTAAACGTGTGGGTGACTAGTCGACTAATGGCCCTAAATGACGACTGTTGGTGAACTAGAAAATTCTTAGTCGGGGGCACCAGGACAGACAGCTAGCGGACCGTGAGGATATACTCACTGTGTTCTGTATTGTAAATTCCAGATTTAGAAATCTTATATTTAAAAAATATAACTAAATGAGTATAAATTTGACCAAAATAAAGGTTTTAACAACAACAGAGCCAGATGATTACTATAAATGTCATATTTAAAATGCAATAATTGATTTCCAAAAAAAGCTTTTGCTGATAAATGATATCTAAAACAAATAAATGAACAATAATTTGTTAATTGCAGCAGATGACAATAATCTTGAGTGACAGAGTCTGCACCTGTAAAATGGGAAATGCTTCCCTCAGCCACTTTCTTGTAACATCAGTGAAAGACTTCGACTGTTATTCATAAATATGTGCAAAACATTTGTTAATAGGCTGAGATGATGCATTATTCAGAAGTGATTCAGGAGCAGCTTATTATAGACTGCTATCAAAGCGTTACTCTGTGTTGTACTTCTGCGAGGTTCTCTCCCCCTTGATGTGCACCCAGAGAAACAATACAGCACACAGAGAAGGGAAGTGGGAAGAAAAACTCCTTAGCGAGAGCTGGGACTCTAAAAACATCCATCTCATCATGCCAATCAAACAAGTGAACATTTCAACCCAAAATGGATTGCTCTCCACCTCCTGTACTTGTGTACACCATCATTGTACGACCCCATGAAGCACCGTGACAAACTTTACTCCTCTCCCTTGTTTGTGGATCAAAGCAGCCACTTGTGACATGAATGCAAGGACATGGCGGTCTGATTACTTTAATAATACATGAGAAATCTAATGAACACATTCAGAAAGTGGCACGTCACCCGTCTGTGCGGCACTGAGCGTTGATTAAAGTTTGCCTGTTTGGCATTTGAATAATGAACAAACACTGTGGAGAAACGGCAGCCATTAACCTTTCAGCGAGTCCCTCTTATTCTAAGCCACGGCGTATCAGGACGTTCCAATTCCTGATTCCTATTTTCCACTGCATTACCCCTCCAGAAAAGATTCCAACAGAATCCCTATCAACGGAAAGGTATGACGGAGGACTCTCAGTTATGAGCCACCCAACACATTGATATACAATTGATGTAATATCGCTTTTCTTCCCATTCAGGCAGCAGTCAATTTGTTTTTCTTGCAGTGCAAGAGACACGTGACACTGTGAAGGTTCACATATTGGAATTAAGTTCAATTAATTAATATTATCATCAAAGATGCTCTGTGGAGTTTTTTGTAAAGGTATGTTTCTTACACAAATAATGCTTTCTAAACAGCTTTCTAAAAACCTGCTGATTCACTCCAATGCAACTAGATGAGGCGGTGTATCATCTCTATGCAACAACTCTCTGTACCTCTGCTCTGTTTGCAGCTTTTCAGGTTTATTTTGTGGCTGAATATAATTTTAGCTTCTTAAAATATGAATGAGGCTAGTGATAGTGAGATATGGCTACAGCTGCATTTGTAGTAGTGATGAGACGGCAAAAAAACAAAAACAAAACATCAGCTGGACTGTATTCATTATGAATACGTCCACAGTCCAACACCGGCCCATGTGAGGACAGAAAAGAGGCCTCGGCTGGGACAGAGCACCTGCCGCAGCAGGTAAACACCGTTTGCAGCCATTTTGACTTGACCACTGCATGTCACTACAAGCTGATTGGTTGTAGAAACAGGTGACGTGCTTTATGTTCTAAAACCAGCAGTGCTTTGGGTGGATTACTATCACTTGTAAATTCACACAGGTCTTAGCATAAAAGGAGGAGAAAGAGGTGAGGACATGCAGCAAAGGGCCACAGGCTCAGATAGAATCCATGGCCATAGGACACTATCTTCATATATGGGACGCCTGCTCTACACACTAAGCCACTAGGCGCCCCGTACATGTGCATTGTTGGGTAGCTGCGCCATACAAGTAAGATAAGAATCCATTTGTCAAAACTGACTATGTCAAAAACTCATCAAAACTACCAATGTGGTAAATATTTCTGGTGTTTGAAATTCGGATTTTTGGTTGGTTGTTACCAGTGTTGGGAGTAACACGTTATAAAGTAAGTGTAATTCCACTTTTGGTGGTAACTAGACATGTAACTAATTACTTGTTCAAATAAATAACACAAATAAAGTTAGTAAAATTAAACACGCTTGTTACTTGTTGCTCTCGTCCTGATCGTAGCAAAGGCAGTCTATGTGCCAGATTTTTTACTGGTTATGATTGGTAAGCAAAGTTCAGTCCCTCCGTCCTATGTGTGTGTTAGAGAGACCGAGATAAGGGAAGAGAAGGTGGAAGGTGGACTATTGCATACAATGTTTCTTTTTGTTAATAGTTTCAGGTTTTCAGAATGCCACGCGATCCGCGGGATGTCAGGCACATCCCTAGTCACCTGATCTTACGGCAGCGCAATAATTGTCCTGAATCAATTTGTCAGTCAGCATTAGACTATCACTGCACTCAATGGCAAACACCTGAGGCAATTTGAGCTTACGTTCTCCCTTTTCACGGTAACGGATAAATTAGGCCTACAGTGGTGAGTTGTAGTCTATGTGCCGGATTTGAATTACTGTTTAGGTTTAGGTTGTTGTGTTTTTTAAAATAATTAAATCACTTTTATTTAAATCAGATTACCATTAGGAGAAATTACTGTCAAATTTCTGTCAAACAGTTGTAATTTCATTTTACTTTGCCAAATTAAAAACTGACTTGTGTTCTCTGATTTGAAGGCTACAGTAAATAGCCTATGGAAACATTTCACGTTACAATGTTTTATTGTTCCACTGCTTACTTTTCATAGTAGTAATAATGGGTACAATAATAGCTAGAATTTGACAGTTGTGTTGTCCCACACTGTTTCACAGCAACATGAAAATAATGTAGTTCTATGTGCATCAATAGTAATTCAGTTACTTTTGAGATAACTAATTACTAATTTTCAGTAACTTGCACAACACTTGTTACAACTTTTGGCCTGAGTCCAATGATGTTGTTTCATATTGTGAATTTATCACCTGACAAACGTTCATGACCAAAACAAAACCCTGATAAACTCAGTGCTGACACTGTGGGGGAATTTGAGAATTTATTTATCCACCGTGTAAAAAATAAAATGTGACACTGTCTGTCAGTGAATGTCTGTTGATTTCCTTTCCTTTCCTTGACTTTATCCATTTATTTCTCCAAGCTAGGGAAACCAGTAGCCTGCTGAGCCTGAATTCTGTTTGCACCATTGACAGCTTTTATAACTGACAATTCGGCCGTGAACATGCTGCTATGAGGGTTGTTAAAAACAAACTTTCTATTTTCTTTGCGAGGGTTACCATTTGCTCTGGTCTTTTACAGGCCTGAGAATCTGCGGTTAACACTTAACTAAATACTGTACATGTCTTTCACAGCAATGAGGTGGCAAAATGGGGTGTCTGCTCGTCTTGCTGTGCCTCCAAACTTCTGTTTCCTGTTCAAAGAGCGGTCTTTGTGTTTTCCTGGCATAAGTTTCAGCTTCCACTAAGCCTCTAAAATGTCGCAAATGGAGACATTTATTTTTTTGCTCCAAGAACTGTAGCTTGTTAAAAGACTCTTTTCGGGAAACAAAACCAAAGCTTTCTTGTCATCTTTGAGAACACTGGACAATTTTCGCCAACTCTTACCAACAATCCACGCTCGTAATTAAAGAGATTCAAACTAACAAAATTGTTTTTAAATAGATGAAAGCAAAGCCAGACATCTGAATTAGTGCTGCAGTAATCATCCTCTCTGTTAAATGGTCTTTGTACAGTGATTTGTGATGACTTCAAAACAATAAAAGCTGATTGGAGAGGAGCGCACACACTGCTTTTGCTGGGACTCCACACACCCATCACTTTGTTTGTTGTAACACATCCTTTAACAGTGCATACACAGTCATGCATTGGCAGACAGTGGCAGCATCTCTGAGTGCATAAAAGCATCTGGGAGTAAACATTTATTGTAATTATCCAGAGGAGAACATTAGTATTTATTAAGCTAGAGTGCTTTTACTGGACATATAAAAAGGAAGATATGTGGTATGATGAGTTTCATTTTGCCCGACTATAGGGTGGCTTGCTGAGAACAGATGACAGTGACACCTACAGTATGCTCACAGATAATGGCACAGAATAAAATAAAGTAACAGCTCTATATCATCTAAATGCAGCCATGTGGAAATGTAAGAGATGTCTGGTGAAGCTGGCGAAGAATACATAAGGTTTTTGTGCTAATGTTCAGCATATGGCTACATGAAAAAAAGTGTGACTATCAACAGCAAAAGGTGCAAACTTCTCTGAACAACTGCATGAGCAGCCATCTGTTGGATATTCCCTCAAGTCACTTCAAAGGAAATGAATCATTTTTTTAATGAACAGAAAGAAAAATAATTGTCTGAAACAAGTCTTTTTTGTGTTGCAGCTTAAAAAAATCTCAAAAAAAACCCCCAAACCTGTTAAATCAGACAGTTTGTCAGATGGATGACAGGTAGGGGTGGAGAGAAAATGGATACAGCATAGTATCTTAGTATTTTGCATGGCAATATTGTATCGATATCAATATTTGATTTTTATTAAGTCACTAACATTGCAAATACAAATTAAACTGGTAGCTTACTAGAATAACAAAATGAATTGCTTTTTCTGTCCACTAGATATATTTTGCTGCAATAAAAATAAATTGAGATGAACAGACAGAAAACTTTATCTTATTAGATGAAACAGATGTTGACAAAGGGTGCGTTCAGACCTAGAGTTGTCTTGCAGTGTTCCGAATCAGGGACTAATTTTGTTACAAAGTTGATCGGTAAATGTTTGATTTCCAGGAGCTACCATTACTTTCCTAACACTATTCCTGTCAAAACACTACTTGCTTTTACCAAAGCCTTAAAATAAGAGCAGTTATCAAAGAGGAATGGAGAAGTTAAGTGGGGAAATTCTGGGAGAATTATTTTTGTCAGACAAGTTCTTTAAAATAATTGGGATATCCTCTCAATAGAAGTGCCCATTGTGCAGTCTGAGAGTGTTAAAGTTGGAGCCTGTGCTCAGCCTGTGGCTTCCTCTTCTTCCTCAGACAGGCAGTGTGCAAACAGCTCTCAGAACTATGACTCTGGAGGAAGGGTTGTGAGGAAAAACACTCCTTATAACAATGTGCTGAACTTCTGCAATGTCTTTGCTCCATCCATTGAAACTCCCCTAAGGGATATACTGGAAAGGAAAAAAAAAAAGACAGAGAGGGAGAAAACAAACCCTCTTCAACTGTAAATAGTGAAAAGACATGTTCCGTGTTGACGTGGGACTCATGTACAATAAGCATTATTCCATAAATGACCTTCATATTCAACTATTGTCCATTAGCACAATACGTTTTATGGAAACACAATACTGTCACAATAACGGAGCTGTCTTGGGTGTTCGCCGACATTTATGCTGGCAGGCTGGAATACCACCGGCGGGAAGTAATGGCCAATTGTGTGACTTGACTGATCAACCTCATCATTTGCTTCACCTGTTAAGCTCACAATATTTACCTTGTTGTTCTGAACCCTGATTGCTGAGTCTTGAAAGCCCTAACAGCAAGCTACCTTCACTCCAGTCAACTCTGTGTCGTTACTTATTTATTATTTAGTTTGTTCAGTTGCTCAGTGTCTGTGGCCAGTTTCATCACACTGAATTATGGTCTGCATCACACTGTGAGAAACATCAGGGCTTTCTTTTCCCAAGAGCAAATGCATTCACATTATTTAAAAGCTCAGGCCGATCAAAGGGCTGCTTGTTTGACGTAGACACACTGTGCTTCTTGGTCGGCTGATAAACAATGCTGCACAAGAGTTTGTCCATATTATGACTGTATATGCTCAGCACACAATAGCTATATTTGACATTTGTATGTGGCTTTCATCATTCATCCACAATGATAACATTTAGATCTTCTTCACGCATAACGAGTTTACTAGTAAGGTCCATGGGTGATATCTCAGGGCAACTGGGACTGGATGCAAATATTCAACTATTCAGATTATATTTCGTGGGGTAGGTATCCTGTTTTTTTAAATTTGGGGATTAGAAAGTATGGAACTTTTTTGTTTGATTTGTTTTGCCAAAATGACATTAAAGTACATTATAAATAAATAAATATAAATCTCAGTGTTTCACATGCATGGATTTATTTGTGGCAGCTGCAACAGTATCAACATTGATTCATTCGTTCTTTACTAAAACAGGTACAGTCTTATTTAATTGAGGAGCTGCACATTGATTCGCTCAGCCTATCCTTGACCCACTCTCTGTTTGCCATGAGACAAGCGCACCCTGCAGTCCCTCCATCTCCTAGCTGCTAAGAGATAACTACTGTGAAAGTGTGAGCTTCAAGAACCAGGGACAGTTGGTGAGAGCAGACACACAGTGAAAGGATTAACTATTATTAGCACAGGGCTAGCGATACCTAATGTTTATTCTGGGGCTTAACGACAAAGTCGTTACAAAAACTAAAAGCATACATTCAATGGCAACTTTATTAGGTACACCTTGCTGGTACTGTGTTGATCCCTTTTGCCTTCAGGACTGCCCTAATTCTCCGTGGCATAGATTCAACAAGGTGCTGGAAACATTCCTCAGAGATTTTGGTCCATATTGACATGATAGCATCACATAGTTGCAAGATGCCAGTCAACTGTTCCACCACATCCTGAAGGTGCTCTATTGGATTGAGATCTGGTGACTGTGGAGGCCATTGGAGTACAGTGAACTGTCATGTTCAAGAAACCAGTTTGAGATGATATGAGCTTTGTGACATGGTGCGTTATCCTGCTGGAAGTAGCCATCAGAAGATGGTACACTGTGGTCATAAAGGGATGGACACAGTCAGCAGCAATACTCAGGTAGGCTGTGGTGTTTAAACCATGTTCAGTTGGTACTAAGGGGCCCAAAGTGTGCCAAGAACATATCCCTCACACCATTACACCACCAACACCAGCCTGAACTGTTGACACAAGGCAGGATGGATCCATGCTTTCATGTTGTTTACACCAAATTCTGACCCTGCCATCTGAATGATGTAGCTTCTTTCTTCTATTGTCCAGTTTTGGTGAGCCAGTGCAAATTGTAGCCACAGTTTCATGTTCTTAGCCAATAGGAGTGGCACCTGGTGTGGTCTTCTGCTGCTGTGGCCCATCTGCTTCAAGGTTCAAGGTGTTTGTTCAGAGATGCACCATCCTCTGTAAACCCTCGAGATGGCTGTGCTTGAAAATCCCAGTAGATCAGCAGTTTCTGAAATACTCAGACCAGCCCGTCTGACGCCAACGACCATGCCACGTTCAAAGTCACTTAAATCAACTTTCTCCTCCATTCTGATGCTCCGTTTGAACTTCAGCAGGTCGTCTTCACCATGTCTTCATGCCTGAATGAATTGAGCTGCCGCCACATGATTGGCCGATTAGCTATTTGCATTAATGAGCAGTTAAACACCGAATAAAGCATCGATGGCTGAATTCTACTATTTTTAAAAAGATATGGTTACTGCCATTGACTAAGCATGCTGGACGATGAGTTAAAGCTCCACTGATACGATATATTTGACTTTCATATGAAATCAAAGGGTCACTCGTACTGCTGAATCCACTGAGATGCAGCTCCACACAGCTTTAAGCTCATTGTTTTTGCGTTCAGGACCACAAGAGCAAACTGTCTGTGAAAGCTAAATGGATTCTACTGAATACATCTAAATGTAGTTTTCTACCAAGCTATAGATTTTGTGCTCAAGTCACGGTAGGTGCGGAGAGTAGAGTTACTCTGGGAATTCAAAGGTGCACAAAATGGACTTTTCAATGTCAGGATTGCATTTGATGTATGTAGTGGATGTGAGTGTATTGCGGAGGTGGTGAGTGCAATTGGAGCCAAAGTTCAATTTAGTGCAATGGTGGCCACAATACCTGGTGGAAAATAAGCCTGGTTGTTGCGGCTATGGCTTGCACAGTTGCCAGAGACATCACAGCTGCTCTCTCTATAGGAGGTAATGTCCTTCCTCGACACAATGTCAAACTTTTGGTGTGAAATCCCAGATAGACTGTATTGTTGAGTCTCACCGATCTCACTGACCAAATGTAAAATCCTTTCCTTTACAAACGCAGCTCAGACAAGCCAAGTGTACCCTGCCTGTCCAGCATGAAATAACATAACTAAAGCTGTAATGGCGGATTTAAAAAAAGAAAAAAAAACTCCAGTGGGATGCTCATGTTGCTCAGTGTGTGCGGCAGGTGGCAAGTTGTTGTTGTGCTTAAAGCTACTTACTGCAGCTTTAATCTGCAAAAACTTTTTCCTTAAGAAATTGATACTGTATGAAATTTGCAGAGATCCTTTTTACCGTACAACAGATGAAACAAAGAGCTCATTACATAAAATGTCAGCCCATCCCTTTAGGCAGCTATACCATTGTTCTGGGACTTGTTTTTTTAAATTAGTTAAGTAGTTATAACTTTTACATGACAGCGTTTCTCTGCAGATATACCACAAGGTTTGCTGTATCAGAAACAACGGTTTTTCATTCGTGAAAACAGGTCAAGAGAACAAGATTCCTTCCTTATATTTTGGCTCACAGTAGAAACTCTTTGCTCCCTTGGGAACATGCTGATTTTGGGTCTGTATTCCCCTCTGATTCCTTCATATGCCTTTGGCAATGTCTGATAACACTGCCATTGTTTGATAGCATTGGAACACACACACACACACACACACATACACGGACAAACACACACAAATGTGCACATGCACTCAGTCACGAACACACACACACTCGCACCACTGCTGTAGGAGGGGGACAAGTGTCAGCTGGAGGCATAGAAAGATAGGCCGCCCCCGCTACACAGTTAATCTTAATGAAAAACGAGTCTGCCTCCAGACTGGGTACTTTGGCTGACATCCATTGATGTTCTTTCCTCAATGTATTTTTTTTCTTATATTTATATATTTTTATAAAGCATCATGGAGCTTAAATTTAATGTATTTTCAAGTTGCATGAAGTATTACTCAGCTATCTTATTCCCCTTGAATTATGAGATGTATAATTTGTGCATAATGAGTCAGCGGCGACTGTACAGATTATCTAAAATATACATTAATCGGTTAATCATGTCTTTGATCAATGAATTAATCATGAAGTGTCCATTAAATTAAATGTTAAAGCCAAACCAACAGGTATTGAAATTCCCAGTAAAATAAAGAAAAGCATCACAGCAAACTTTTAAATGACTAAATTAATTATTGATTATAATGAAAATGTCATTATTGTGTTGATACACTAATTGATTCATTGTTCCGCACCATACAGTACATGTTATATTCCATACTACAGTGTATATACTGCAGGAAACCCACTGGTAATTTCTATTTCCATTTAAATCATCCTCTAATTTTGATGGTGTGAGGGTGTGGAGGATTTAATTGCTATGAATATTAATATGAATTACTGGTTGCAGCTTTGTTTAAAAGCAGCTGTTCTGGCTGTTATTCTTAGATAAAGAAAATATTTAATGAAGAAAAATATTTTGTATTACGAGGCAAAATTAAGAAAATGAACAGGCAATTACTGCAACTTCCAGCTTATAGCACTACAGGGCGACTCCGTGAACTCAACTTGTGACTGAGTGCGGCTGCATGCAATTAAGCTTGTTTTGGCCCCATGTTTCAACTGAAATCATCGCTCTCCAAAATGTGCTATTCGTGGTGGGTTTATTGTCCTTCGTTTTGTTTTGAAAATTTCTTGCCCTAAGCACACAGCAAGTTGCATTAAAAGTGAGACTAATATCTGAGTGCACCTCTTTGACTCTGATGAAAACACAGCGGTGTTGAAATGTTTGTCTGTTTGCACTATCAAAGGCTGTGGATTGATCAGTGAGCTCCTGCTCTGTCCTCTCCTTTGAATAACTAACTGCACAAAATGCTCACTAAGAAAATACATTTCTGTTTTATATAATAACACAGACAGCATTCACTGAGGAACAAATGCACTACACCTATATCTATACTTCACATAGACGTGTAGAGCACCAGCTGAACCAGGAGCTATTTACCCAGTGCAGCACAGGCTGGATTGGTTTCCACTTTTACTGTAAACAAGTGCCTTGAGCTGAGTCCTGACCTCTTGCGCCTGTCAAATGTTGAACTTGGTGCTGTGACTTCCAATTTGCTCGTCTCATTGTTGCAGCACGGGGGAGGGGGGACAGGCCTTGTCATGACTGGTCTGCAGACAGGCATGGAGCTCAGTTAAAGTGTCTTGTCCCTCCAGGATGTTCCCCTGGCAGGGTTTCTTTTCGGGGGCTCTTGGCATGACATAGTGCATTAAGAATGCAGACTGCATAAGTGAATAAGGGGGTTTGACACTCTAACCCTGAATGGCCAAAGGCTTGGACACTTAATTAAGTCCTCACAGTTCTGTTCACTACTCATTAATGTAAAGGATTACTGAGTCCAGACTAAGTGGACGCATCAGCTTTGTCAGAAGTGGTCTTATGATCTTATACCAGCATAATACAGCGGGACCCATGTGATAGCAAATATGGCACAAATAGTGTTTAGTGAATTAAATTTGCAATACATTCAAACTGTATTCAAGTACTGTATTTACCAAACCATCAAATTTGGAGTGTGTCATATCACCTTGTTCACGATAATACCAAATGATTTTTAATATCATATGAAAAATTCCTATCGTGATACTTGTGATAGTTCGACTTGTTGACGTATTGACGTCATAAGGTTACCTATGGCAACAACAAGCATGGCTGAAAGTGAAATTATTTCTGAATTTCACAGTAGTTCCAAAAAGAGGAGCAGCTTCAGTAGTGAGGAATATACTGTGATGTCCTGAATGTTTTATGAACAGCCCCGGACTTTGCAGACTCTTTCAGCACAGCATCTCTCCTTCTCGTCTTTCCCCATTCACACACGGAAGTTGGTGTCGTCAAGTAATTTTGTCATAAACCTTTGGTAGTGTAAACCTACATGACGCTCACGGCTCGACAAAAAACGACATGTGTGATAGTTCTGGTATCACAACAGCCTGTCACAGGTTACAGCGTGATGATTAGAGCAGAAACAGCAGAGCATAAAGGTCCAGGAGGGAGAAAAAAAAATAACACAAACTGGATTAAACTGGTAAATAAATGTATATTTACTTAAGTTCTTGCAAAAACTGACATTTGCCCATCATGAGATAGTGAGCCCCTACTGCAGCTTTTCCATGGCTAACAATAGTGGTAGTATTTGTGATAGGTCTGATGGTTTTGAGTGAAACTCTCCTGGCTGCACAAACCACCGTCCTAACATTCCCACTTTTTGTTTATACAGGTATTACTTCTCCCAACACCTCACAATCGGACACAAAACCATTTTAAAACTCCCATTGATGTCTACAGCTGGCAAGAGAAAATACTGTAGACTCCTGAATATCTCCTAAGGCTTTTTGTTTTTCAGACAACTGAATGCAGTGCCTTTTTTTAAGTAAACAATTGCTGCTTAGACTGCATTCAGTGCAAATGTTTTTCAAGAGAATGAAGTGCTACACTTTTTTACCACATTAAATTTGTTGTAAGGGGGGTATAAGGGCAGATGGTGGGTGTACAAAACACAGGACTTTGATAGCGGACACCTGGGTGTGCATCTTGAGCCCAGTGTGTGGTTACGTTTCGGCAACAAAAGCTCTTTGGTTAAGATTAGGAGAGGATTGTGGTTTTGGTTAAAGGTCCAGTGTGTTGGATTTAGTGGTATCTATCTGGGAGGATTGCAGATTGCAACCAGGAGAAACCTCTAGTTAGAATTCTTTCGTGTCATTATAGACTGAGGTCTCTTCCTGATAACTGACTGTGCGCACACCTTATGTCTGATTCAGACGTTCAGGAGGTTTTTAGCGGGAGCTGAATAATCCAAATAAGTCTTTTCCTCTCCAAAACAAACAGACCCGGTGATTTAAATTGGTTAAAACACAAAATAAAGCAGTTTCATGATTTAGAAAATGGTGTTTTCCAACGGCGCTCATTGCAAAGGTGCCACCTAGAGCCAGTGTTTGGTTTGTCCATCCTGGGCTACGAAGTGAAGATCTAAAGGGCTCATTCTAATATAACAAAAACACAACATGTCTTATTTAAGCTAATTATAACTAAAGAAAACACTTTTTCTTTACAAATTACATCACATTTCCACCAATATATCACCCTAAATCCTTTACACTGGACTGTTGAATGTCAACAAAGTAAACATGTCTTGTAATGCTGTAATATATAAATATAGTAGGGAAAACAATTAATGTAAAGTCAGTGAAAGTATTATAGACAGAGCCAATATATACGTTTTGCTACTTGGCAGATACACTCACATAAAATGTTCCCCCTTCTGTTAAAGTATTTTGGCTGGCATTACATTTCTGCCTACATATACAGTTTTTGCTGTTGCAAACTGATGGTATATAAATGAAATATTTAAAGGACACAGATCGACCAGCAGCTCATTTATATCCAGTATCATCACTTTCTTTCTTTTGCAATCAAATTAGACTGAAATTAACTTAAACAAAAAGCAGAAAACAAAAAGGCATAAGTGTCTCTTCTTCTTAAGCCCTTGCCGAGCAACTCTTTAACCTGGACCTGAAATAGTAAATGCTCTTGAACCAATAATGATAATAATAATAATAATAATAATAATAATAAAAAAACTAAAGGACAACATCATTACCCCAAGGAATATTGGCGTTCATAGAACAAGAGCTGGGAGCAGAATTCTTTTTGAGACTTTATTGAAATGCTGTGAAGCAGAACAGAAAGAAAGAATGATGCATGTGAATTGAGTCTGCTGCCTGAAAGGAAAGTATTACAAGTATAGCAGAAAGTGTCAAGTCTGTGCTGCTGAGTCACTGAGCTGTAGGACTTTGTGAGAACTTGATGAAGCCTCGTATAGGAATTTATGACCGGGGCAAAGATTTACATGACTGCACAACAGGGGACATAACTTAATCCTGCAAGCTGATTAGCACTTTGCTGTTTTCTTTCACGTCAGCACATATGTAGAGGCAAAATGATCAACGATAAGAAGCAACCCACGTCACCCACACACACACACTGTTGGTACCTGCTAGCAGCTGTTCTGCAGATGTTGAGTCAGTGCAAGTTCCCTTTCCGGAGAACACCAACTTTAAGTCACCAGATATCCGTGTGCAGGCCTAAAACCTCGGCCACACACACTTCCGCTGGTGTCTGCGTGTTGTGAGTGAGTGTGTAGTCAAAGTTGCAGGTCTAAAGCAATTATGTGCCACAGACGAGCCTTTTGTTGCACTACGACAAACCAATTTCCTGAATCTATGGCAGCCAAGTGACTCATCACTTTACTTATTCAGGCTCCTTAGCATACAAGTAACACATAGGGGCTTTTGAAATGAGCAATATTTCTTATCTAAATAAATCAATAACCACCATCTGCACCCGCCCTGCACACGATCACTGAGTTCTCAATTTATGCAACCTCCACTGGTTTCAAATAGTGGGTGATCAAAATACTAAAGGAAACCGGCTTCATAAAGCAACGATTGTTGTTAGGTGAACTAAATTGAAAGGTTGCATTAAATAGAAGGCGCCTCATCAGGTCTGAATAATAATGACATTGGTGCCCATCTCATAATAAGTCTTGGCTTTATGTGGCAGACAGCTTGAGCGGCCCCGGCTGAAATTGAATTTGGTTCATTTCCTTTTGCTGTCTAATTCTTTTGTGCACTTCTCCTCTACTTGGCATTGATTGTTACGATACTAGGTGCATCTAGGCTGACTTCCATCAATTGGTGCAAGCACACACACACCTACACACTACACACACCTACACACACACACACACACACACACACACACACACACACACACACACACACAGGTGCATATGCACTTGCAGAGAAGCAGCATGGGAATATGTAACCACTAACAGAGACTAAAAAAGTAAAGAGATATCCAAGTTTAATTTTCGGTTTTCACTCTTTCTGAAGGGAAACATGCATTTTCTCTTCCATCCAAAGTCAACTAATTTAGTTCGGAGACGGTGATCTGTCCAACATGTTCTGCTGGCTTCTGCCTAGTGCCTGATGAGATTGGCTCCGGACCTCATGACACTGAATATGAGCAAGCATGTAAGGCAAAAAGACATGAATGAATGAGGGCGAGCGGCTTCCATCTCATTAACAGTACTTTTAATTAAGGTGAGCAGCAGGCACAGTGGACTGTAAACCACACCCTCTGCCATCCATCCAACCTTGGTCTCGAGTTTGTCGGAGCGTATTTGGCGAAGCACACGGAGCGGTCAGGACACAGTTGTTGTCATTGTTTCAATTTTGGACCCAAAGAGTATGTATTTTAGCTAATTAGAGTGTGTTGGGTCTGGTTCAGGCTCTGACCATCAGTCATGGTATTTTGTCCAAGCTCTGGGACTCTTTTAGTGCCAGTAATCCTTTTCTGTTTTTTTCCAGACAGCTGCTCCGGCATTTGCCCCCAGATTAGCACTAATGTCAATAATGATCACACTGTGCAGAAAAACATCCAAGATGGTCGAGCCAAGTCTTAAGTACCACTTTGTTTAACATGTCTCTGAGGATGGGGAAAATCCATAATTGGAGAAAACAATTGACTTGGATCTACTGAGCAAGTGGACGTACAGTAAATTGTATGCAATGTGTACAGCGGCATTATCTAGTAATACAAGATTTAACAGTCTCAACACTTCCATCAATGATGCAGACTCCTCCCGGGCCAAACACTTACATGCCCCTGCCTGTTTTCATCTGCAGGTGTAGCCACTTAAAAATACATATAGCTCAGAGATGCGTCACTCCCCAAAGTTTTTATCAAGCATGTCAAAACATCAAACATATCCTAATTTAATCATGGAGGAAGGTTATGGGGAGTGTGATGGAACGCTGCTGGCATTTCTGAATATATGACATGACATGATGATATAGAGCCAGACTTTAGTCGTATTTGTGCTAGGCTCAAATGAAACGTGTCATCTGTCTGTAAAGGGCTGGGTACTGATTGAAATTTCATCAAATCTAAATTCAGTAGTGAATGCTCTTATTGAATCAAAACCACTTTTGCCTTCTGACCACTGAGATTGAAATAAATGAGCCATAGTATTTCACTCTGTAGATTTTGTTGGACTGCAAAATCACAAGCTGATAGTGATATTGATATTTAGGTTTGCTTTTTTAATCATATACATTGGCCGATAATTGTTTTTTGAACAGTCACAGAATTCAAAATGAACAAAAATAAACACCTTTTCTAAATAATCTCAAATGAACAAGTAACACTTATTAGCAGAGATACGGTGTATGTACACTGGTACAGTAACATATGTCTGGATCTGTGATAAGCTTAAAAAGGAGTCTTTGCAAGATCAAGAGTATTTAAGTTTTCTGGACACTGTTTTAAACATGGAGGTGGCTGAGCCTGCAGCTAGCAGCTAATGCTAACTCCATAAACAGTGCTGAACAACAGCAACAGTGCTGACAAAGCTAAAAAGTCGCCCCTTTTACACTGCCTGTTCGAGGCGGGAATATCGCATGGTTATGCCGCCTCACCGTGCTGTATATAAAAGGTGTGATCTGACATCGTCGAATGTGAGAGACAAAAAATAGTTGCCGTTTACGTCCGCAAATTGAGAAAACAATGAGGTCTGGGAGCTTCGTACCCTCCAAGCAGAGGACAAGATCAGCTGCCATTTAGCGGGGAAGGTAAATGATTGTTATGACACGTTAATGCCGTTGTTGTTGATTAGAAAGCGCTGCCGATGTGTATATTATACGTCACACTAGAGGCCCGTTACGCCTCTTTTGTTTCCGCAAAGCCACAGTGCAGTGTATAATCACACACTGTAGCAGAATGAAGCTACCATCATTTAGTTTTGTAAAAATGCAAAGGAAGCGTAAAGAAGGGAGTTAGCACCGGCCCTATAGCACGATCTCTGTAAAAAAAACAGAGGGGAACCAGAGGGTGGGCTCTAAGCTTTCACACCCAGAAATAAGCTGTACTTTGACAACTTCGGAGTGAGACCAGCTTGCCTTTAATGTGGTCCATTGTGTTGGCGGATGGGTTGTAGAAGGCGGTGCTCCTTTGGCTGACAAACAATCTTTGGCTGAATACTGTCACCAGCTTGCTGACAGAACATTAAACAAACAGTAGTGAAGTTTCATTTGGGCCCTGACAAAAGGAACCTTATATAATTTGCCACCAGTGACACTTGAATGACACAAAAATGTGACAGTTAAAAAGCAGAAGCTGGCTATCTGAAGGATTTCTCAAGAGCTCTTTGTTGATTAAAAGAAAGAGCACAGATAGGAAACAGATTTAATAAGACATTTGTTAGCATTGGAGATAAGTGAAAGTGGGTATTTTATTAACCTGGTGTATAATTCAGAACAGCAGCAGCTGTCAGAGCCCATCCCTGTGTACCTCTGTATCATGGCTACGGCATTAACCAATGAAGGAATACTGAATAGATCTTTAAATCAAGACTGTTACTAAAACCAAATGTACTAAAACATAGAAAATCTTGAATAAATTCTGGTTTAAAATACTGTGAAGATTTTTTTTAAACAGACATATTTTTGTGCAAAAAGTTCCTACACTGCCTTTATTCAAAATCCTTATCACTTATTGATGTGGCAGGGGGTGAAGGGGAAAGGCAGGAAAATTCTCACATTAATTGGGTCATACCTGAAGTGCGCTGAAGGAATTTGTAGTGAAATCCCATACTCCTGAGAGTGTGTGCTAAGTTCAGATAAGCCTCCACTGCATGGATTCTCCATCTTATCTCTAGCCGGCAATAGGACTGTGAGATTGAATAATCTGGGGAAGGTTGGGGAGCAATAGTTCAGGCATCCATAGGCTCTTAAAAGCAATTTGACAATGCTTCCACACTCTAATAAGTGTGGCGAGTCCCCTTACTGTCAGTGAAGGATGCCAAAATAAGAGGAGGGTCCTACTTGACATCCTCTCCTACAAGAATATAAAACAACTAATAAGTGTGCAGTCTGTTGTGTGCCGTGTAACATCAAAGTCATGTAATGTCCTGGTATCGTTTTAACCTGTATGCTGGGATTAGCCACATGAGATGTCCCTCATTTCCTCCATGATTTGTGTCATTCTAGTTTCTAGGAAAAAAAACAGGAATTAGATTTTTTTCGGTGAAGTTGTGCGCAAAAATTAAAACAAGCCTTGATGGTAGGGGTGGGCAATATGGCCCTGAAATAATATAACAATATTTCAGGGTGTTCAGGGTGTTACAAAAAATTATATTCTTGATGATATGACATAGAATTGTAACAAAGTAAGTGATATAGTTTTACGTGTCAACCTAGTGTCATGCTACGTAGAGCGTTAACGTAGGTTTACATTACCAAAAGTTTATGACAAAATCACTTGATGACAGGACTCTCGTGTGCGCATGGCGAGAGGAGAGGGAGAGACGCTGTGCTGCTGCCAGAGGAGCCGCTGACTGAGTTCCCTTTCAGCTGTAAGTCCCTAAAAGAGTCTGAGACGTCCGGGGCTGTTCATAAAACATTCAGGACGCCACAGTTTATTCCACACTACTGAAGCTGCTCCTCTTTTCTGAACCATCGCGGAGTTGGTAATAATTTTGCTTTCAGCCATGCTTGTTGTTGCCGTGGGTAACAGCATGACATCAATATGTCAACATGTCAAAATAACATTTATCACAATATGAATTTTTCATATCACATTAAAAATTATACCGGTGTTATCTTGAAAGACATGATATGGATCATCCCTACTCTACGCCTCTTGTATTTTACATCATTCTAAATTTTGTCTTAACCCTTTGAGGTCAAGGGTATAATTGGCCGCTTTTGATTTTATCTTTAAATTTCACCTTAAAAACTGTTTACCTTGCCTTGTTTGGTGTCTTTTCTTTCAGCACAGCCTCACCTGTGTGACTTTACAGGTATTTTTTTTTTCATTTTTTCATTATGTATTAACACATTGGACCTAAAATCACAAAAACCCTCAACACGAATAGGAAAGGGAGTGTCATGTTTTGTTTTTGTTTTGTTTTTTGCTCAGCCCGTTTATACCATTTGTTTCTATACCAAACGTGCACCAAACTTGATGACAATATTTAGGAAAAAGCATGGTGGAAATTATTTATCATGAGTCTGGTTTTACTTGGCCAATCAACACAATTTGAAAGTGGTTTATAGTTTGAAGTTTGCACTTTCGACACAAGTTGAAATGGAGACTCAGCGAGGCTGCGTCTTGCCGTTACGTCATCTTAAATCCTTCATCTGACACATAAAAGAAAGGAAAAGTTTCAAATCCTGACATTTGAGAAGCTGGAACAAGAGAATATTTAGTATTTATTGCTTTGGAAATTTAATTAATTAAAATAAAATGCTGATTTATTTTCTGTTGTTTACCAGCAAATGATTGGACTGCAGTTTTTTAGGATAAGGCTGACAATATTCTCATTGTCTGAAAGTCCCATTAAAAAGACCAAAACAAACAAACCAATAAACAGTCTATCATTACTTTGACGTCCCCGGCCTGCCCTCAACTGCACCTCCATTTATTCCTTCTGAAGACATTAATCTAAAAACAGTTTGTTTCATTTCTTGAACAGGCTTAAACAGCTGGGCTCTGTAGTTTTTAGCAAACGTTACTCATACAGGGGTAAATAGTGCACTTGTTGGACACTATTATCAGCTGTGGGTTTGGTGTGTAGCGGTGACCATTTACAGCAGCAGGACGGTGACTGTGACATTGACTCAAAGTGAATTACAGTGCATCATAATGAAAGAACGTGTCATCAAGTGACAATGTTTGAGCTCGCTGATGTTTAGTTTAATAGTTTTTGGATGACAATAGAGATCTGTGGCGCAGAGGAATTGGCTCCATCGGGCTTTGGATACACGAACTATACTTACGGGTGCTGTTTTTAGTATTTGTTAGTCTTTACATGGGATTTCTTGCCAATAACAAAATCTAAAATATCACCAGCCAAATCCTTTCATGGACATGTTTACTATCATATTGTCTTTTATTTGTTTCACTAGGTTTTCTGTTAGACAAAGGTGGTAATCATGTTTTATCTTCTTTGAAACCTCCATCACATTATAGCCCACAAGATAAATTTACATGTCAACATGAGCTGGTTAGAAACTTTATGAGAGAAACAAATTGTGAGAGCAAAAAGTGTCTTTATAGGATTATAACTGCCCTCTCGTATACCACTGGAGTATACAAGCCTGCCTGCCCAGAGGAAGGAGGAGTGAGAGAGAGCTAGAAAAAAAATAGACACTGTACTTTTTTGAAACGTTAAGATTAGAGATCGAGAGTAAGAGGCTATGAAGTGTGAGCGAAGGAGCGGAAATTGAACCTCACTGCCATGGCACCAGTCAATCAGATAAATAACGGTATAATCGAGTTTCGCCCCTCACATGCATAATTCATCTTACATTTAGCTTTATTGCCTTTTTTTTCTTCTTCTTCTTCAGAATGACTTTGCTGCTTAGGACAAATTGTTGTGGATTTAAGAACATGATGAGAATTAATTTTTCCTCTGTCAACCATGCCATAGGTTTTAGCCCAGAGGGATATTAGAGGGGTCTCATGAAAGCCCGAGCGTTGGGTTTCTGTGCACAGATCACTCTTTCATCCTTCCTTTGAACCTAGATAGCATCAATACTTCACATGGCAAACTTGATTATTCCTCACAAAGATCAAGGTCATAAATGTATTAAGAAGAAGACACAACCTTTAATAACACTCAGAGATATACTGGAGTTCAAAAACAATCAGCATTAACCTTCTATGAGCTTTTCCTGACTCAAGATTTACCCAATCACTTAATTTGTTATTTCAACATGCTCAACAATATTGTGGTTTGACGAATGATTATTCTGAAGATGCCACGATGCTGATGGATGATTCATTGCAACCAGCCAGATACCACTGATATATAGAAGCAGTGGGAGGTGCAGGAGAGTCACCTGGGTGGAGAAAAATAGAGTGTTTTCTTCTGGCTTCACAGTCCTTGGCAGGTGTAGAGGCAGCTCACTCACAACTCCACGGACCACCTGCTGCCAAATCTGATTTAGTGCAGGGAAATATTTTCTCCCTGAGACCCTGCCTTCGGTTTAGAAGGCCAGGCCACATGTTGTGAAACGAAGTAGGCCGCCAAACTAAACGGGTTGTCATTTGCCCACACTGCGTGGCTATTGATTTACTGCTCCTTGCTGCTGGTTTCCTGGAGGGGACTGCGAGCTCTGGAAAAAAAAAGCCTGCATGCTCCATCAAAAGAAAGGTTCCCTGGGCCAGACCTCCCATGAGGCTCAACTGCCTGCGTTTGGCACTATCAGGGGTTGAATAAATGATCAGCTAATACACAAGTGATGCCATTAATTGAACATGTGTCATCACATCAAGAAGGTGTCAGGTTAACAGAGTGGATGTACTATTTGCATATTATAATATTCACAGTTAAAAGAATTATTACAGTAACTTATCATTAGCAGTTATTTCTCTTGTAATATCTTTATACAGTATCACTGAAACACCTTCTGAGATACACACACAGTGACATGGCCATTCATTTTTGTTCTTTTATAACTCTGCTTAAAAAATGTAACTGACACTGCTGTAACTGCAAGAGATTTAAACAATTCAGCACAAGTATAACACCTACTGTTCAATCCAACAGTAAAATCGACATAATGTTACCTGACACTGAAATTTCCAGCTTTGCTGCAGTGTAGTTGAAAAGGACAAGACATAAAACAAATTATGACTCTGATCAGTCAATAATTGATTGATTATTTTAGTCATTTGTCAAGTAAAATGCCAAACATTCAGTAGTTTTAGCTTCTCAAATGTAAAGATTGGCTGCTTTTGTTACATTTATGCTTTATGTTGAACACAACAAGCTAGTTGAACCAGAAATTGAATGATGTGTATGTTTAAAGGCTGATATTAGTACATAACAGGGCATCCCATACCAACAACTTGATATGTTTAACATTGAAAAATCATCACTATGTAGATTCATCAGTGAGGAAGAGGAGGACCAGTTGCATTTGTTTTTCTATTGCCCTTATGTTGCAGGTTTGTGGACTGATATCCGAAGCTAGCTGAGGCCACTCCACGTTTGTTTTGAACTTAAGCTTTTAAACATTTTACTGGGGGTCCTGGATGAAAACTGTCCCCAGGAAATAAATACAATTATTCTGCTGGGTAAAATATTTATACGGTTATATCAAGGAGAAATTTGAATTTAAGTTTTCAAAAACAAAACAAAACAAAAAAAAAAAGACAGTGCAATGTCGATTTCTTATGGAAAAAATGATTGCGACAAATCATTGCAAAGAAGCACAACATAACATGAAAATTTTATAAAAAAACAATTGGTCAGAAACTAGTATATGACTGGACTTTGTAAAGATAAACGCGAAAGGGCTTGATATTTGAAATGAGTGCTTTTACGGAAGTGGTGGCATACACTCAGTCAAGAACTCATGAAATACATTGCTGGACCCCGCTGTTGCACTTGAGCCAAAAACGTATGTAAATACATGTTAAAATGAAGGAAACAGTCACACAGTAGAAGAAATCTGCCCTTTCTGGAGCTGTACCCAATGATCAGCTCCTTTTCGCCCTCCCCTTTTGAGCTGCAGTCTGTGATGTACGTTTCTGCGTGAATAGTTGAGGCTGAGGCGCCATCAGCCACTACCGGAGGCAAATTCTGCCAATAACGATAGTTTGTAAAACATCCTCTCAGCAATAGGGGATAAAGCTTAGTATTGCAATATTTTCGTGTGGCAATAACGTATCATCACACAGTGCCAAGTATCAATTTTTTTATTATATAAATTATTAGTATTACAAATACAAACTATGCTTTAAGTAGCCTACTAGAATAATATAATCAATTGCTTTTTTAGCCCACTACATGTATTTTACTGCTGCAAAATAAATGATGAACAGACTGAAAACTGAAATCTTATTAGATAAAAATTATGTTGACAACTGTGGCGACATAATGTACAGTTGAAAAAAAGGTGATACATTTCAATACATTGCATTATAGGTTTAGCTTGTTTTGTTTTGTTTATTGCAATACATAGATGTAGCATATCACAACATCTTTCAAATTGCAGTGATATTGTATGGTGACTTAAGTATCATGATAATATCGTATTGTGGACCCCTAATCAGCAGCAATTAATTGACCAAACCAATAAATTGGTCAACTTGTAATATATACACATCAACTTGGACTGTCTAAGCTCATGAAAGGCAGTTTTCTTTTCAGTAAATCATCATTTGCTAGAATAGTTGTTGAATTGGTAATGAAAATAACAGGCTGCGTCTTAGACTTTCCGAATGATGTGACACACATAGTAAGTGTTTTGCATCAGTAAACAAACTAAGGTGGAAATTTCAACTTATGAAATCACTGAACATCATCACAGTTAATTGCAAAAACTATACAAATTCACTTTAAATGTTAAATTAAGTTTAACTGGGGTTCAAGTAATTCTCTATCTGTAGGGAAACGTGTCGTGTTCTAACTGTTAAAGAGCAATGCAGCCATAATCCACCAACGGAGGCTCTGAGGCAAACATATTGCTAACACCTAACACGGATGTCTCGGGATGAAAAGAAACCGAGGCATGACAACAGGGAGAACACTCAGGACTTCAATCAGCATGGACTTTCTTGCTGTGAGGTGATAGAGCTAAACAACTGAGCCAGGGTGCCATCGTCATTGAGACTGTAGAGGTGTGATCTAATCTGTCTCCGACACTGTGTCTCCAACACTAATCTGAACACAATGGGAGTGAACACATCCAGACCAGATCTCACAGACATCACAGCATGGTTACATGATAAAAATTACATTGAAATGACAATTTTAACTGCAGCCAGACCGCTCTGTGGGAGTTTCCTGAATTCGGAGATCCTGATGCAAGTCCCAAAGGGTGATTAATATTAACATTTTTCCATCCGTGCACATTAAGGGTACAATACTTCACATAAGAGATTTATATTCATTAAAGACTATGAGGCTAAGGACACTCAGAAGCACGGAAATTGATTGATATACTGTTGTCTGCAACCTGTTAACCTTCCCCACCTCCTGTGTGAACAAGTGTTTATTCAAACAGCAGTCGAGGGTTTGCTTGGGGAGGATTCCATTAAGCTCGCAACCAAAATGCAGTGTCATCTCGAAACATCAGGCTCTCCTTGAGAAAAAAAAAAAAGAAAGCCCACTCACGTCAAATCGCACACCGACTCCTCAGCGTCATAGCCAGCAAATTGAGATACTGATGCACTTCAATTATTTCAAAACAAGATCATAACGCACCGTTAATGCAATCTGTGTGTGTGATTAGTGCTGGTGGCCGAGGTGCAGACTGGCTGCACATTGCATATGATCAACCCATTACACGCTGCCAGGGCTGGTTATGGAAATAGACTTATAACAGTGCTACCTGATGTTGCTGCCCACTGAGACAGAGGGAGATATCACATTCATTTACCAGCCTCCAATTAGTGCTGAGCCCGCATCATCATCAATTCACATACTAATTGTCCCGTGTGGCTCACATAGTGTACCACCATCTGTGCAGATCCTCTAACTCTTGAGCAGGTTGTTATTTTTAGGGATCGGAGAAAAGTGGTTGCGGTTGTAAGGCACCTGCAGGTCTGCATGTTAGCACTGTAATGAATTAAGAGAGTTAACACTATTGTCAAAATTGACAGTGTATCATTAGAACACTGCAGTCTTCAAAGATAATTGATTAAAGAAAACACACCCTGAGATATGTCATTATAATTGGCAATCTAGCTCGCCTTCCCCGTGCCCTTTTCACTGTTTAGTGTTATATATTTCCTCGCAAATAACTCATTAAAAGTAGACAGGGCGACCTCACATTGAGATGTTTCTAGTGCGATTACAGCAGAAACATTTCTTCAGCATAAAACATCGACGGTACACGTCAGGTTTGCAGCTCCTCAAAAATCAAAGAGCAAGGCTTCCTTTGTAGCTGCCATTTTGCGTTTATGATCAAAAATCACACAGCGAAAATCCCATCACAGAAAAAGGTCAATCTTTCTACCAACCATAGCCTCAACAGACCAGAACATAAAGCGGCAAGACATAAGTTCACTTTCATTCTCTGAGGGTTGTTGAAAGTCTCACTGGGGAGCACAAGAAATCACAAACTGAGGCAGAAATAGAAGTTGATAAGCTGAAAAAGGAAATGACAAGACTTTATCGCACCCAGTAATGTATCATAGTGTATTTCACACACTGATAAAAGATAAAAGTCTTATGTCCAAGTTACACATCTCACGTATGTCTAATGAAGACTGGATCATAGTCAATGACTTTATAATTGTATTTCTTGCTCTATTGATGGATGAAAAAAGGTGAGATCTGCAGTGAGGCAACTACATAACTGTTTCAGGTGAAAATGCTGCATTAGATTGCAGTGTAACCCCGGCAGCTGCTGTGGCAAACTGCAAAGAAGAAAAGGTGTACTGAGAGTGTGTGTAGCTGTTTACCCTCAGGTTTAGTAGAGACCTTGAAATGCGAAACTTAAGTGTTTCCAAAGCGTACATGGAAGAAAGGTGTCTATGAAACCGACCTCACGGGTTTAACAGAGACCGTACTGCCCGGAAGTCTTAAAACAAAAACTGCTTTTCACCATGTTGTTGATGTGAGAGACTCCACACAAGTGAAAGGCTTCTGCTCTGAACTGCAACACAGTGAATCTTATTCTGTAGATCTGGCTGTAGAGTGACAAGAAAGGACACACAGCAAAGGGTGGAAGGTCAGAATCAAACCTGGGCCGCTGCAAAGGACTCTTAGGTATATGGCGCCCACACTGTACCAGGTGAGGTACAGGTCACAACAGCAGTATTGTTTTACAGTACACTGCAGCGGTCAGCAACCTTCGCCATCAAAAGAGACAAAAAAATAAATGAATCAACCTGTGTGGAGCCACAAAACATATCTGAGGCTTTTAATGAAGGTGAAACAGCCTATTAAGTCTAAGCTTTTATTCATGTTTTGCCACAAGGTGGCTCCTCTGCAGGGCACTATTTATGATTATTCGGTACTTTAACTTTGCAGAGCTGTCAGTAAAAGCAAATAAATCTGTCCATGCACAACTAAATCCTCTATTTTCACTCCAGGGCTTTGACTTTTTTGGATTTTGGCATCCATAGCTATTCAGCTAGGAAGGCTCAAGATTTGCCACTGCTATCAAGGTTTGGCAAAATTTTGAGGAAAAGGTGCCAGGCAGTAGATGTTTTTTTAGTTGTTGAAATGTTGGAACATTTTTTTATTTGGTATAGAGGCTTCACATATTTACAATTAGAGAATGTATATCTCCATCTCGGAGCAGACGGTTCAAACTCACAGAATTAAAACATTAACATCTTCTGTTAACGTCCCTCTCCAGACAAGTTTTAAAGTATGTACATGCACTAACACTAATATTTTGTTCAGCATGGTTTTCCACAACACATTCTCACTCACTGATCTCATGTGACTTTTCGCCCCCTTAATTGACATTGTTGTCTGCCTGTGTTTCCCTCAACACCATCAAGTGACGGTACACACTCATCGTGCTGATGTGATAGGACTGCTTTTTTTCAGAAGCGTCTGAGGCGGAAGTCACTGCTCAGGCACCAGTATTAGACAACTTCAAAATGAGACCAGGTTGTTTCCCTGCCGAATAGTTTAAAAAAACAAACTGAAAAGCAGCTGGAAGCCAATCTACTCTTTCTCCCTCGCGACAATTTTGCTTGTGTTAAATTTTGCTTTCAGTTGACTAGTGAGAGAGCAGTGCATATCAAGATGGCTGACATTAGCATGAGAAAAACACTGGAGAGATTCAGCCATCCATGTTTGAGCCTCAGTCAGACCCAGACCCAGATGAGCTCTCTGTTAAGCACTAAAATCAGCAACTACCAGACGTATCAGAATGCTAAATATAGTTAGCATCTTTTATTTGTTTATGTTGGTTGTTATCTTGTAAGCTAACTAGATACTAGAACTTGATACTAGTCAGCACAGTCAAGGTCATTCAATTTTGGGGACATAAATGTAAGAAAAACACATTTTGAGTGGAAGGAGACTTTCTTGCAATGCAGTACGTAATGAGTCAGACTTTCTGTCAGTAGCGGCCCCTAATTAGCACTATGGAAACTGCACGTCATCAATATTGTTGTCATATTTTATGAGACATTGGTAAACTTTTCCGTCAGCTCCCCGTCTTTCACAGAACAGTGTACGGCTCAGTCCATGTGTATATATATGTTTCAAGATGTCTGCAGTCAAGTGTGCTTCTGTTAACACATTTCGACCTGGCACTGAGTCCGATCACGCACCCCATCCAATCCCTTGGCTGGCTGCAAAGTAAAATGATTCAATACATCCAATAAGCTTTTCGCTTTCTTTTCATTTCTTTCATTTGAAGCTGGTTGTGTACTGCCATCCTGGGTCAGTCAACCCCATTTCAAGTGGCTCTCCTTCAATCTATACCACGAATTTCCTCTGCGGTTTCTCCTTTCAAAAAGTCACAGACCTGGGCATTGCTGTTTCGCAAAAACACAAAAGAGAATAAATCCTTCACAACGATAACACAGTTCATTGTGTCAAAGAGGATTATTTACAATAACGCCACGGCTTTGTTAGATCTAGATTGTTGTTTCAAGATATTGCTCTTTCTGTGTCACCGGACAGGATGAATCAACTCTGCCGGAGCTCCTCTGAGTCACTATTCAATTATCACTTGATTCATCAGGTTGTGCGAGTGTAATACATTATCAAATGCATTATAAAAAGACGAGGAAATATCTCACATTCCTTGCTCATGAGTTTGAACTATGAACATTAGTGAGAAGGCACAGACAATAAAAGCGGACATTAAAAATGTCATCCTCCACTCTGGCTCCACTGACAGGCATTAGACCAATAAGCACAAATGTCTGAAGGATAATGCTCGCATTAGGGCTTGATTCATTCACTGTTCCTATTCATAGCCCTCCGTGAAACAAAGTGAATATTACTGTGTGTGCATTACATCCCGCTTCGATGGAATCCTTTCTACAGGGAGCAAATGCACAGCATAGATCACCAAACAAAAAGCTAATAGGAAAGGCCCTGATTAGCCTCATGATTATCCTCCATTCAAATCATGAGGATTAGTCCTCTATTATGAATGGCACTATTAACCTTGGTACATTTGTGAATCATTTCCAGGATGTTAGGCTTTTCGAATATGTTTCTGTGTGTAATGTAACAATGGAAATGTAATGTGGCCATGTGGCGGGGGTTGGCTTGGATATATATATCGATTTTCTATCCTCTATTTGGCGAAAGTGTGAGCTGAAGACATGGTCGTGCCTGTGATGTTCATCACTGCTCAAAGACAATTATGGAGTGAGAACTTAAGGGTAGCAGAGGGTAATCCTTTTACCAGGCTCCCTCAGGGCTTTCCAGTGGGTTGCTTGATTCAGGATATTGACTCCAACCACTCTTGTCTGGCCCCAAAATTACCTATTGATTTACCCTTTTGACAGTTGTTAGTTGGAAACTTAATCACAGCGACCTACATTGTCATATAAAGTACACTGTTGTTCAGCACTAGCTGCTGGTTCCCCCTCTGTGTCAGCGCTGTAAGTATTGCTGCTATCACAAACACAGAAAATCAATATGTGTAGTATACTAGCTCAGTTTTGCTTACAGATGCTAAGACCTTTATGTAAATGTCTTTATATTGATCCCTGGCTAAACAGAATGATTATTCTAAAGCAATTTGTAGCACGCCCTGAAAATAATGAATTGTCAACAAGCGCACTAGTATTGGTTCCACCGTTTTTCTAATAAAGCACTGCATATGACGGCATTTCTGTGGCTGCAATATTCAATTTCTATCAGCAGCTGCTAAGCACAGACGCACTGTTTTTTGTACCGAAATCATGCAAATTGAAATCATAAAAAAAATGCAGATTCAGAAGTGAAACATTTAGAGGCTTCGCTGCCATTGTTACAGCCAGACAGCATGGACGCAGAGAGATGAGAAAAAATGTCCTTCAATTCTGTGACCCAGGATCATGTCTTTTGTTGTGAAATGGTTTAAGCGAGACCTAAATCCCCACCAGCTTCCAGCTGATGCTTTGACCTCTGACCTCAATGGTGGGGAATGAAACAAGTCACTGAGTTTGCTTTTTTTTTCCCCAAAGGTAAACACGGACGTGCATTAACAGGAAATATCATATGCTGATGTGCGAAATCTAGATTATCCATAGAAGTAAAGATGGAGAATGATGTTACACTGATACAGATTTTTGAAAATGAGTCAATGCTGATACACATATTTGTCAGTATGCTCAAACAGGACCATTTTCCGCCTAAGAGCTGACAAAAACAGCCTTTAAACCTCCACACAACACTTACTCTCTACACTTAAACAATTACAGTCGTTGTAGTGGCACAGGTTGTGCCCAGAATGACACCCCATTTGTTATCAAGTGAGCTACGCTCGCCGAGTCTGTGGGGGATTTAATTTGTAGAATAACAGAAGCAACTGTACCCAAAACTACATTTAAATCATTCCACAAGCAGAGACCATGGACTGCCAGAACCATCGGGGATGCCATAAACACACTCACTGCAGCCTTTCTGGAAACATGGACGATTATTGAGCAGCTGCCAACAAGATGAAAAGAGGAGCAGACACTATCACATTTCACTTGAGTTGTACCTTCTGTGATTTTAGGGGACGCATAATTGACTGACTGATTAATTGTTTACTTTCCAGCATTTCATTTGAGTATCCGAATTCTAAGAGCAACATTTCGGCTAATACTTGTGCTCCTGGAATCTCCCACAATAAAATCTAAGAACATAGTGTCCATGGCAAGAACACGACTTTATATTTACAATCCAACAAGGAGGTAATCATAGTATTTTGGTAGCATACATGTTAAAAGAATATATTAATATATGACAGTATATGTATGTGACAACAATCATGTGTGTAATATTTCACAGATGCGAAAATTAAAGTAGTGCTATGCTACAACTGTCAATAATGAAACAAAATGATAATGATTCTCTTTTGATGATTTATTGCTCACGATGGTGTAAACTTTGAAGTGCGTGGGCTGCACAATTAATCAAAACATTATCAAAATCGCAATATCATTTATCAACTCAATATCATTTTTATTATTTGTATTACAGAAATGTATTACAGATTAAATGCAAATTACAGTTCCCACTAAAACTGTGACTCAAATATCAGTATCTGTCAAAATAATTGAAATATGGTTGGGTTTTTTTGGCAATATGAATGAATATTGTATATTAATATACATAAGACAAGATTTTGTCTTAGATTTTGGATGTCGTAATATTATGGGTGTTGTATTTTTCTAGGTGTAAAGTATGGATGAGCAAGTACACCATAATCTGGATTTGTATCTGTACTCAGAATAGGCTGGATTTTGAGTTTGAAGTGTATGAAGCTTAAACCAAAAATGGATTGGACCTAACCCGAAGATTTTTTAAGCCTGAAATTGACATGGGTTGATCAGAAGTTGCCTTATTTGTTATTTATTAGAAAGCTTTTTCCAGAACAATCTCATTATTGAGCTTCAGATCATTTTTGATCACAAAATTAAGAGAATGAACAAATATACCCAAGTGAGATTTTTACTTGGCTCAATCCTAGTGTGAAAGCTGCATTACAGTAAAGTGACATAATATTCTGAACTTACCAGACTGTTCTAGCTGTTGTATTATTGGCCTTTATCCATTTTGTCATTATGTCCACATTACTGATTTTCTATTCAACAAAATGCTGACTGTATAAATATTATGTTAAAGCACCAATAGTCAACAATGTTGTCACAATATGGACATTGCGGTATTTGGTCAAAACAAAAGTACTGTGATACCTGTTTCTCTCTGCATCACCCAGGCCTCGTCTATCATATAGAGAGTAATAAATAAGTGCAGCCAGTGATTTTGGACACAGCCAAATGTTTCTCCTCTTAAAGCCATTTTGTCAAGTGTATGCATGTATAACCCTTAATCACACAAGACTTCACTGCACTGAAAACAATTACCCAGACAAGCAAAGCTCCCCAGAAGAACTGTTAATGGAAAAAATTACACAAACTTTGGGATCACAAAAGACAGAACTTCCCTCCAGGGAAAATAGATGCTGGTGTTCAAATGATAAGATAGAACAATACAATTGGGACAAAAGCCAGATAGAAGACTATGAAAAGGCAAACGAGTTCCTAAAAAGAGTTTCTCAAGCTACAGTACAAAAGGAAAGCGACACAGGCACGAGAGTCTGGTCAGTGCCAAGTCAGTGGGAGCAGCTCAAACTGCTGCCAGTAAACACCGCTAATTCAGGCTAATCTATGTACATCCTCAGGCCCATCTAATAACATTAGGATACAGCATATTTACTACTTAAAGCCAATCACAGACCTCTTATTAGAGGTGAATGACGTGTCTGTTTCATACTGGATTTTCAAAACAAGATCAAGAGAAACCTGAATAAAATATAGATATTTCATAGACAGAAAACTTAACTGGGGGAATCTACAAATACAAACACATTTCCAGTGACATTAAAGTATGTCTGTGGGAACTGATTGAAATTGGGTGCCATCAGACCTCTCTAATTAGCATAAATAGCTTGATTTACTTGATTCTGATTTACTTGATAAAAGTAAATGACATTAACATTCAGTGGCTCCCCTACTGATGAACACCTACCACCTGGTTAGACCCTTATTTATGCAATTCATCTCTGCGGGGATTAGCTGAGCCTGATTTTAAGTGTGTTGCTCTTATTGGTTGTGTTGTGAAGAGACGCACAAGATGTTTGATGAGTCATTTTGACTGAATTAATCCCTAAAAGCGGTAAAAAGGCCTTAGCTGGTCTTTGACCACTAGACGTATGAAGATTACATGCTTTCAAATACTTAACCAATCAAAGTCTTCAGAGGAATGTGGCAGGCCTTTTATCTGCACGAGCACATGCTTGAATCTTTTGATCAATCAATCTTTCTAAATAAAAAAGAACATTTGAGTGCTTCGTGCATACAACCCCTTTGCTGAACACAAACTGATATGTTTCACTTTTATGAATGTTGGAACAACATTTTTGAATAAACATAAAAACAAGTGGTTCCTGAGCAGCACTCACAGGAGGAAGTGGTTTTTTCTGATTAACTTGTTTTCTTAAGGTAGAAAAAAAACTTGATCAAAAATGTCATTTTAACATTAAAGTTTATGTACTGTGCTGGGCATTTCAAGTTACAAAACACATCACGTAGCTTTAAAAAAAAAAAAAAGCCAGATTGTATTTAGGCTGGTGGCAAGTTGCCATTCTACAGTAGTTTCTGTGACAGTCAACTTGTCAGTCATAAATAAAAGGCGGCGCCCAGGGAGGTTTGTGACAAAACAGTTTGTGACTGCTGAGAATTGCCTGTTGGAACCATTAAAATAAAGATGGCAACATTAAGGTGAAGGGACAGCTGGGATAAACCAGGGAGTTTTTGGTGGTATTTCCTCGAGTTTATGGCAACACTGGCAACATAACTAATAACAAATTAGTAAATAAACAAAGATGGAAATTGAATCAGTTTGGATTCTCAGTCTTCCCAAATGTGTATGAATATGAAGTGGTGCCCAATTTATTTGAACATCTAAAGCCCAGTTCAGACCAAAGATTCGCAATGAGACAAAACTTGTTTTAGGACTTGCAGAGAAAAGTTGCAGCGGTGTGAACTGGCAGATTTGAGCTCGATTCAAGCTGGCTGATGGTGTCACCTGTAACTCTACTGGTCAAATTGCCAGCAGCTGGTTTAAGATCATAAAGCACATCACCTGTTCCCACAGCAAGTCGGCTTGTAGTGAAGTCTGCTGGTCAAGTCAAAATGGCCGCAGACGGCGTGTTCCCCTGATGCAGTAGGTTACAAATTATAATCAGCCACAAAATAAGCCTGAAAAGCTGGAAATCAGAACGGGAGTACTGGGAGTTGTTGCATAGAGATGATACACCATCTCAACTAGTTGCATTGGTGTGAATTGGCAGGTTTTTAGGACATGGCAGAATGTTCGCCCGCTTCAACTCGTCTCTTTGCAAATCTTTGGTCTGAATTGGGCCGACGGAAGCATATGTAAATACAGTCTCTGGCCTCTGTGCTAGGTCACAAATACTAGAAACCCCTTTCAATATAATGGAGTGCAGTACAAAAACACCTACTGAGATCCCAGTACTTAACCCTAACCCTAACCCAACAGAGCAAAATTATCACCTTTCTGATAATGTTAATAAATAATTAACATCCTTGAGCTCTGTTAAAGTGAAATATACAGTGTATACACCAGAAATGTTGTACTCGATTGTATTGGGTTGTACTGCTATAATTTAAGAAGTGGCCAAGATATTTAGAGCATGCTAATGGAATTCTGATCACGTTTTAATGCTTCTGTGAGGTTCAGGGCTTAATTCCTTTTCTGACCGACTGTAAAAAGAAGTTTCAGGGTTTGTGATCATGCCTGAGACTGAATGAGTTGGACATGAATGGTAAAAATGTTTTTTGGTTATGGTCCATGCATATAAAAAAATGTAAACTTTATTAAAGCTGTTGTCTCTTAAACACCAAGGCGATGGCCATTGCTCACCAAGGTTTCTCCAAAATGAAGAGAATGCACAAGAATTTCTACAGTGCTTCAGCAAACAGGAAATTAATTTATTATTATTTGAGGTATTTCATAAAAGTATGAATATTCACATTGACAGACATAACATGTGGGATTGCCGGTGGACGTTAAAACCAAGACCATCCCAACCCTGAAGACATGGGCCGTATAGGTAATCTGTGCAATCAGCTAAGTAAGACCCATACTTATAGTTATTATAAGGTGGTACACTCTTGTGGTTATAGTACTTATGATTGTAACAGAAGAGTAAGTCAGGTGACTTGGTAAAAAGAGCAAAGAAGTCTGTGCAAGAGTGAATGGACGTGTCAAACAAACACAAGACTTTCACCCAAGAGACTGCTGTCAGTGTCCCATGTAAAACCAAAAGTCAACGCTGACTTATTTTAAGTTAAATTCGTAAATTAACTTACATATGTACTGTACTTAGATTGTGTCACGTACATAACGCCAGTTGGCTTGTATACGTACCTTAAGTTACAGAACAAACATACTTATTTTAACCCAAACCTAAACCTAACCATGAATGTATGAAGACAACTGGATACAGGGTTGGAGGTGGGATCCTGCTCATTCCTATGAAAACTGCTCAGTGGCACAATCAAACAGCAAACTTGCAGCCGTTTAGCCCTCCGCTAACTTGACTGGGGATTAAACTCTAGACTCAGACCGAATGGATAAAATCCTGATGCTGAAACAAGTCACTTCCAGACACCTTTTTCACAATGAAAGTCTACGAAAAAGTAGTTTTGAGCCAAATAACATCACATGACTGACCCGCAAGTTGCAATTCAAAGATTTGGCCTTTGTCAAAAAGCCATGTGCTGTTCCTGAAGGTTTAAATCTAACCAAGTAGTGTTGGTGCCTACACCGATTCAAAATGCGACTGTTTTCATGTTAACCAGGTTAAATAATGTGACCATTTCACAACGTTAAAGAGTAGTTACTTGGGGTGTAAATAACCAGTTTCATAAGGATACGATATGACATTGATTGAACGATACAATATTTGCCGATATTACAAAGTTTGCCACGATACAATTTTGATTTGATGTGATTTAGGGGCATGCGATCGATATGAGACGATATTATATGTCCATTTAACACAATCTGTTACTGAGGAAACTGCCACCCCTTTCTTCACTGCTTTTGGCCATAAAAGATAACAACAACACATAAATCATGTAAATAATTGTAACCGCTTAAGTGCAGTAAAGTTTACTTTATACTGACTCCACTAACACACATTAAACACCACGACATAAGTTAACCATCAGGGCTTTCTAGCAGAGAGACCTTTCTGGAAGAAATGTTTTCATTTTGAGCCAAACCATCATCTTTTCCTAAACTTGCAGAGCTATCTGGCCTAAAGCCCTGAAGGCAACTCCAAACAGCCATAAAACATGAGTTAACAACTACATCATTTAGTATGAGAGAATCAGATTCAGCTCACTAATAACTGTCAAGGTTCATGGACAACTATGACTAGCTGTTTTTTGCTAGTCACCCATTATTAGCTTAAGTATGTTTAAGTACATTGCATAAATTAGCCTAGTGGCTAGTGGACTTATAGTTCAACAAATTACTGTAACGATTTTATCATTGTTAGCAGTGCAGTTGATTTTCAGCTTGCAAGCACGGCTTTTCAGACTGACGTTGAAACAGGGAAATTCACAGAGCGAGACGCTCATCCAGGCAGGTAACGTTACGTCATGTTTTATCTCGTAATGTCACTGTTTACATACTCCATGTGTTCTTTCTGTTGACCCGTATTTTCTCCCATATCCCAAATATTGCCATTTATTCACAAGTAAATAGTGTTATCCTCATCATCTTCCTCTCGGCTGCTTGCCATCTACCTGCTACTGTTTGACGGTGTCACAGACAGACCATATCTTAAAGACGATGATATGGATAAATGTTTTCACTTTGCATTGATGATATTGGATCGTTGATCATTGAATCTATGTATCGATCCAGATTGATGGATCGTTACATCCCTAGTAGTTACTGGTTGTTACTTCAGTTCTGTGAGTATGTGAGCCTGTCTCCAAAAGGTCATACATGTCATTTTGGAAGTCACTACCAAATGACCTATACTGTGGTTTAGGTTTGACGACGTGTTGGTTAAAACATGCACATCTTCATTCTAAGTGGAAAAAAGGTCATTCTCCCCACTGTGGCATTAAACATTTATATTGTTTTCCCTATGTTTTGCTGCAAGATGCCTCTCAGCAAGTCTTGATATGCATGAATGTATGTTTTCTCCCCCTGCTGGATCTTGTGTTTTTTATATCCATTACCGCAGGCATTAGCAGGGTGTTTGCACTCTGCACTGAAGCTTGGTGCTGTAATAAACTGTTAATTTTTCACTCTATCTGACAGAATATCATTAAGCTCAGCTATAAAGGAGAGATGGCAAATAAAACCTCCGCATTCTTATAATAATTTGCTGCACAAGTTTAGTAATAATAATAATTATACCACTGGGGGGCAAATGCAAGCACAAATTTCTCAGTGTTGATAGTGCCACGGCGGTGATGATGTTGGATTTGCAGTGCGTCGCCTGTGTGAGTGGATGGTGGAGTCTGCGATATGAGCAATATCAGTCTCTCTATTCTGTGTAAGATTGCATAAATTCTGAAAATTAGATTAAGAGGATGTTTTGCCTGTAATATCAATATTTTTTGTGACATTTTGTATGAATAATTTCATTTGATATGAAGCTTTTTTGTGGTTTTGAAATACAACATTCAACCAAGCCTGTCACGACGAGTTTCTAGGTGATTCATTCCCACATTTACTCAGGAAACAGAGAGAGGCTGCTCCTGCCAGCCTGGGAGGTACACAGTGGAATGAAAAGCTAGTTTGGAGATGATATCTGTCCATCTCCAACCACGGAGATTACAGCCATGACAGCTGTTTGTGGCGAACGGCTTACAGCTTACAGAAGTACCTGCAAAGAGATGGCCGCGATAAAATAAATTACCTGTGTGATGGCTGACGGCTTAAGAACACTGCCTCATTTCATTTTATTTTTCCCCCCCTCACCAACAGGACTGTTATCTGATTTTGCTTGGGCTAAATTGATAGAGATTAAGAGGTTTTTAACTAAATGTGTTTCTCATTTTACTCCTAATAAGAGGTTGTGGGCCTGCAATGTCCAATCTAAATATTCCCCAAACATTTAACTAATCCTGCAAGTTAACACTTTGATGACCATGTCCTCAGGCGTGTTCATATTTAATACTGTTTACCCTGTGCTCAAGTAGGGCTGCAATGGTATGAGAGTTTCATGTATGATAACCGTGTAAGAACATATCACGGTATCACATAAACGGTATTACAATTATTATTATCAGTTAAAAAACTGAATAAATAGTTAAACCTGATCAAAATATATATAATGAATAAAACATCATGTAACTATAGCATGTTAAATACCTTAGTTTGCATGTTAACAGCACTGTAGCATGATAAATTAACTACCAAACAAAAAAAGAACATCATCATATCAACAGCTAACATTTCATTGTGCCGCTGTCTTGACCAGACGCCTGTATTATGAAGCCAGTTCAACTTAACCAGGATATCTGACTAACCCTAACACTGGCCGTCTGAATAACCAGACAACAAAGGTGGTTATCAACTAGTTCAGTCAGCTCTGTGTTTTCCTATCCAGCCACAAGGAATTCACAGCCTTTTGCGGGTATTTTATTGAAGACACAGCTTACAACCTCACATATCACAACGACGCAGCACCGTAGAGCAGTTCACCGAACATTCTTATACTCCTCCTCTGATAAACATCATACCTAACTTTCCATGTGTATGTACAGTATGTGTGTGTAGGTGTGACTTCCTGCCGTTTCCAGAGCTCTCGCTTATCGTCTTCTTACTTGGCGTTCTACCACACTTTGTACTGCCAACGACATCTATTTCCCCATCACAATGTTTCTCCATCACAATGTTTGCCAGGGTTGTGAACAATACTCTAATCTTGTAACGGAAAATATAGAAACATAGAAATATACATATAAAGATATAGAAAATATAGAAACATTGAAAATACTATCCATAACTACCCGTCAGCCGACTCAAATTACTTGTACGTATCACAAGGCTGTATGTGACATTAGCATAGAGTTTGGGGTTTTTTTCGAGTTAGTTGGATGATGACTAAACGACTCCAAATATGTCATATGAAACACTTAAAAGTGATGCCACTTGATGATGCTCAGGGTGATCGTGATGCTACTGAAGTAAAGGGTGGAAAAGGTAGCCTAGTTAATGACTGATGACGTCTATCTGACCCAAATGTTGCATCTATGATAAAAGGAGCCAATTAACAGTGTGTGGATTATTTTACTAAGAAAATCTTATTTTCCGACTTCTCATCATACAGGTGTTTTGTGTTATTTTGAGCTGCAGTGATGAAATCAGAGTGTAAAAGTCGCAACACTATCACACAAGTTAAAATCCTGTTAAAATAATGTGCTGTAAATGATCTCTCCGCTTTTTAGAAGCTCTGTTTTAAAATTACATTCAATTCAAATTTATTTATAAAGCCCAATATCAAAAATCACACTTTGTCTCAGAGGGCATTATCACATATGACATCCCTCTGTCCTTTGGACCCTCACAACAGATAATGAAAAACTCACCAAAAAAAAAAAAAACAGTGGAAATAGATTCTACTGACCTACAACAACACATAGGCTCCTCTTTTTTTATCTGAGACTCTGGACTTTCATCCATGGATACTTTTTTCTTCATGGATTTGATTGGTTAGATGTCGGGGTGTTGGCAGGCTGTGATCCGATACTAACCATCTCCGGTGCAGGTTAGCTGTTCAGTAAAAGTTGCCATGGTGATTTATCCCAGTAGAAAGAGAACCAGCTTCGTAGTACTGAAAGCCCAGAACCAAAAACGTCGTTAACTTAAAATCCTGCTTCATAGCACAGGCCTCTGGACTCCCTGGAAGAAGAGATCTATCTCAATGGGACCCTCCTGGCTTAATAAAGGATAGATAAAATTAATTAAAAAATATATAACCCGGCAAACAGCAGGATGTTAAATGACAATTGTTTGAACATCCAATCAAGATGTCCTTCAAAAATAGCTCCAAAATAAATGCTAAGCTGACATCCCTCATGTTACTTGGCCACCAGCTGGACGTCGGTCCTGAGTGTCCCCGCAATGTCAAAATATGTTGTTATTCACCCACCACGTCTTATTATCTCCATGGACTGTGTCCCTCTTTATACTATGTCACCCGAAGGCTACCCCCGGATAAGGATGCACTAAATGTAAAATTTTGGGCCGATACCAATATTCAAGTTTAAAAAAAAAAAAAAAAAAAAAACTCCCTCCAAAGCCGGGGAAGTTTGGGGTCAGCGTGGAGGTGTCAGAGGTTACCAAACGGACAGACGACGCTGATGTAGCTGGGAGCCTGGATGTGAAAAAAGATTTTGATGGTGCATTTTATGATCGACATTCAATCGTTGACAGGTTTTTTTTTCAATCGTTGACAGGACACATGCTTTGATCAGCATGGAGGGATGGTGTTCTTGAATAGTTATCTGGATATCCAAAGTAATCCCATGCTGCTGATTTTGATTTATATTTTTGGCTAGGGATGGAGATTGGTGATATCAGCCTTGCGTGTCTGTTTCTCCGCTGTGTTTGTGGAACAAGTTGACAAGTCTCCAGAGGCATTTTTTTAGGATGTAGATAAGCAAATGTACATGCTCTGATAAACGTCAATTTCAATACAATGGTATGCTGTGTAGCCGGTACACTACTGCACCCCTGTGCTCAAGGCTAACCCTGTTTCTATAACAAAAGACAAGAGACCAAAGTCTTGGCTGGGCATCATGATTTCTGATGTGACCATGTGGTCGTGGTGCTGCAGTGTGCTCTGCTTCCTCTCCTGTCTTTGCACACTCAGCCTGTGGAGCTGAGGTTTAAAGGAAAGGCCTTATCAGTGTCCTCCAGGTCCTACACCTCTACTGGAGTCGGTATCCTCAGGGGTTAAGGCAGGGGGAAAAGTGAAGTCTGGCAGAGGAGCGAGGAGGAGACAAGACAGGCAACGAAGGAAAAATAGGCAAAGAAGAAAAAGGAGCAAAGGGACACAAGGAGTTGAGAGAGGACGAAGAAATATCAAAATAAAAACAGAGACAAGAGCAAGCAGAATAGTGTTGATTAAGGGTGCAAGGTAGTCATTAGACTCATATGCCCGCAGTGACACCTTCCTGTCTGAATGACAAAGCTATCACTTTATCGCTGCCATCTACTTCAACGTGGGATGATTAGGAGAGTCATCTTAACCTGTACTTTGTGACTGAGGACCATTCATTGTTATTCATGATATTCTGTAAAAGACGGCTGCCACAAAAAACAGCAGGTTGGCACAAGAATGTCTGACGGGTGTGTAATACTTTGATAAAGCTGAGTAGAAAATTTGCTTGACTGTGTGGTCACTCAGTGAAAGTCATTCTGTTTCCCTCCAAATTTAAAGTGGCACCTTCTTTAGAGATGTCAGGTGCTGTCTGAGGTGATTATTCAGCCATTTACTTCCATGTGAGCACTGATAGTTTCAAACCAGCATTGAATAAAAAGCGAACAACAGTAGGATCACTGGGGAGGCACCAGTGAACTACTGCTCACTTTATCTAAATTACTGTAAACTGCTAAAAAAATAAATGGCTATTTGTAAATTTCAACACTAATTAAATGAGATAAAAGCATAACAAAATAGCACTTTATTGCAGTTCAGAAACAGCTGTCAGATTTATGGAGCTGATATAAAATTTGTTGTTGTGTTTTTCTCACTTCTACAAATAACTAACCACACATAAACAAAGTAAGGTTACATCAATACACTTTAAAAGTAGCCACAAGGGCTTCCATATTGAAGAACCACTTTGCATTGACAATGAACAATCATAAAGAAAGAAATCCATTATAGAAGGGATAGAGAAAACACACACTCCACTGAGAGTGTAGGCGAGGCATCTCACACTGCAGTGCAGCTACAAAGCATGAACTCTCTCATTTTTCTTTCCCAAAAACTTCTGCTTGTTACACGTCTGCTTTCTCTGTCCAAACATGTAACCCTCAGCTGAATGCAACAAACTCTCAGATATTCAGGATATAGCAGGGCGAGGAAGTTTGATGTTCAAGTGGCCTCACCAGCCCTTTTTACACAGAGAGATCGTGCTACAGGGCCCATACAAAGTCCATTCTGTATGCTGCCTTTGCATTTTTACACACAACCAAACAACGGTAGCATTCCAACCACCAAAGAAAAAGAGACATGACGTGGGACACAACAGCGTCGTCCTCTAGCACGACATATAACATACATCAGCAGCGTTTTATAAACAACACCAAGACATAACATAACCATAATTTAGCATTCCTGTTATATGGCGGCTGATCTCGTCATCTTTCTACTGCCCTGCATGTCTGAATGTAACACTAAGCTGTGTGGTGGTGTTGTTGTTGTTGTTGTTATTGTATTGTACTGGCGCTCTGCTGTTGCTTGTTGCTTTGCATTGCTTCTGCTGTAGTTAATGCTGTCTTTATGTCTTTATGCTGTCTTTGTCCTGTTTTTTTTTGTTTTTTTTATCCTTTTATTGATTTCAAAACATTTTCCCAAATGACTGCGGTTGAAAATTAGCCATCTGGCTTGGAACATTTACAGAAATGTTGATTCATGTGTGTTGTCTTCATAAATGAAAATAAATCTAAATCTAAAAAATCTGCTTGGAGGGTAAGGAGCTCCCCGGACATCATTGTTTTCAAAATTTACATTTGCTGTTCTACTTCTGCGTTCTAGTGTGGGAGTGGCCTATTTGAATTCCTTTTGTTTGAGACCATGCTGCAAGGTGAGTGTGTTTGCTGATCCTGTGAGTTTATCCATCTCCTTTAACTTAAGCTTATATTGGAGTTATGCTATGTAGCGTGTGAAATAGATTATGGTGAATGTGCTACTGTAGGAAAGGTGGTATCAGCACTGTCTCTACCTGGAGCTCGCTTGTACGGAGCCTGGGTTTGGTTGAAGGTGGCAGTGCTGTTTGGGCTGAGAAAGCCATGTGTAAGTAAGGTAAAGGAGGTTGCTGGGTTGCGGGGAGGGGAGCAGTGAGACCTGGCATTAGGGGAGTGTCTCTGGGACGCCAGAGATCACTGTCTAGCCTCCTGGAAGTGTTGTGGGACCAACAAGACGAAACACTGGTGAAAGGAGTTTCCTACCCGATGACCTCAAAGACATGTTAGTTATCACTGCTCACTGGTCTGTATAGTTAAGCCTTGCCATAATAGCTTATCATAGGGCTTAAGAGTTTATTCATTGAGTGCTGATCCTTTGTCTAGAGTACAAACTTCTTCTGTTTATATGAATTCCTTGAGTTAGCCGCTAACAGCTGCTAGCTGCTAGGGATGCATGCGATGTCTAAACGATTAAACGTCCGCCCCCTCACTAGTCTGCACTAGAAATATTAGTCGGTTAAACCAATGAGTATTTTATTCAGAGATGTCTTCTCGCAAAACCAGCACAGTTTGGCAGTACTTTGATCTAGAAGATGAATTCAGCAGCAATTCATCTTTTTTTGAGATGTTATATTATTTGTTAACTTTAAGTGAGTTGTTGTCAGATAATGTGCAGGGTTTACATTCATACTGCAAAGCACAAAATGCCTCTCATTTCAGCTGAAATTTAATTATAAATTAAATGTTTTATTAACTTTGAAGTGAAGTGCTATCATTTCTGTCAGATAATCTGCAAGGTTCGAGGAATGTGCCCCACATTTCAGAGGCAATTTATTTATTTTGGATGTTATTCTAGTGGTTATCTCTTGCCTGAGTTGCCTTTATGTTGACATTCATACCGCACGGTGCAGAGTGTCTTGTACCTCAGCGGTACTTAATATCCAACATGGTTGTTGAAGAATGAGATTAAAGGCTTCAAAGTGCTCTTAATGCACGCAATATTTTTTGGGACAGTGTTTCAAATACTGAACAATAAACTGAGCTATATTTTGACTGTTTTCTGAGTGTTTTCCGTTTTTTAGACCAGTCAACTTATCTTAATTAAACTTTTCGTTTAGTTGACGGGGAAATTAGTCGCCAGGACCATCCCTAGTTACTACCATGGCTGCTGGGTTAAAGGCAGGAAAACTCTGTTAAGATTACCTTTATTGTCCCACAAAGTAGGAAATTTGTCTTGGGCTCTACACCCATGCTGCAGCCATATAATACAACATACAACACAGTACATCAACACATCAACATTATACACTCAAAGAAAAATGGATATATGACATCAAACGCTAAAAATACCTTTGCAAAGATGCAAATCAGGAAATCAAAACTCAGTGCGAGTTCTGGTTTTATCTGCCATTATCTAAAAGCTTTATAGACAGAGATATGAATGAATTTTTAAACCTGTTCAATCTGCAACAAGCCACTCCAAATCTCCTACAAGAGGGCTGCAGCTCGCACTCAATGTCAATGATCTTATTGGCTTGCCGTAGAGTTCTTCCATGCCACGATGGTACCTTTTACAAAGAACAGTGAAGTGGAACAACAGCACAAATTTCCCACCTTAAAAAGGAAGTGTACAAGGGGCTACTAACAAACAGCACTGTGTGGGTTGATTTTTCATTAAAATACTTAAAGCTGAAGTTTTACATTTTGGGAAATGTGCTTATTCACAGAGTTAGATGAGAAGATTTACACTGTCTTTATACTTTATATACTTTTATATCTATACTGTCTAGTGATGCAGCCAACAGCCAGGCAAAAGAAACTGGTCAGAGCCAAGAAATAGTCTGGCACATAACCCCTCGTTAAACAGCAAGTTGTCATTTTAACACTTTGGTTTTAGTGGGGATTAAACAAACAAAACATAACATGCTCATTAGTGAGATTTAGAGGTACTTATAGGAGGATTTTTGTACTGTTGGGCAGAGCCAGGCAAGCTGTTTCTCCCTGCTTTTAGGCTTTGTGGCTGTAGCTTAATATTTACCGTACAGACATGAAAGTATATGGCATCAATTCTGTCATCTAACTCTCCACCAGAAAGAGAAAGAAGAAGTGTCTTTCCCAAAATGTGGAACTTTTCCTCTAAGAATACTCTGATAAGCTCCAGAGCACAAATGGCTGGAAACAGAGGAGTCCTACATGCCAACCACGGTGATGTGACAGTTATAACGTGGTGAGGCTGGAACAGTAGAAAGCCCTCCAGCCTTTAGACTGAATCAAAGGTAATATGGGTCGCTGTTGGTGAATTCTAATTTAGACATCTCTCCAGGGGCAGATTACCTCGCACAACACACTCCCAGAATGGCAAGACACACAACTTCATGTTAGACCTAAAAATGTATCATTCGGAGGAGGTCAAGTCGCGTGTGCCGTGTGGGCGGGAGAGAAAGAAAATTAATGTAGTATGAAGGTCAGGTGGACTAGATCAAATTAAATGTACGTTTTCTTATAGTTTGAAGGGTACTACTTTGTCATACTGTATTTTGCATTGTGAGGTAGGGTGGACAAAAGAATCAGACCCTAATACATTTCGGGTTTTTGTAGATATTTTTTTTCCAATATGTACAATTTTTGTTACTTTAGACAACAAATGGCTACAAAAAAATACAATGTAAATGCTTACAAGAGAGCTCCAGCAATTTAATATTGCACTTCCATAAAGTCGGAGGGAATCATAAGAGATAGATTAAGAGAGGAGGACATATTCAGGCTATTAGTCACTAATGGTCAAGATCCAAAAAACACTGGGTACTTCTCTTACCTTGATGCATTTTCACATTCATTAGACCCATCGATTGGACATTCGTGTCTTTCAGCCTACATACGCCCAGGCTGTGACACATGATTTCTTTAAAAAAACATTATGGTCTCCAAACCGATTGGAGTTATTTTCTCAGGCTTGACAAATCCCACAGACACTATTTTTACAGGCTCTGTGCTCTGTATATTGGGTATAAAATCTGGAAGTGTCCATTTAAAGCTGCACTTTGGGATTCTGGACCACACTGGGAGTCGTACTGCACGGGTCTTCCATGTCACGACTTCGTCAACTCTTGTTTATCTGCTCCAATTTCATGCCGTTTCACTAAAGCTGTGTCTCAAGCCACATACTTAAACTTGCTATTTTTAGTGCCTAATTCACACTGACAATACCCCGATGGTGTACTCACAACAGTCATAAAGTGGAGTGTGGGATGCTGGATACTTCTCATCAGCAGTGGTAGCCATCTTGGCTGAGGTAGAAGACCACCAAACTTATGAATCTGGCTGCAGGAGGTTGCTCCAAGTGAACAAGGGAACAAGCTGGGCAATATTTTTGGTGAGCAATGGCAACAATGGCAGGGAAATGCAGTGGTAATGCTCTGTCTGGTTCTAATTTTCCATTAAAAAAAATAGGTGGTCAAATGTTGTCATTTCCAGTAAGTGCACAACAGCCATGTTCGATTTGAGACAGCACTACCCTGTCCATAGAGTACTTAATGGGAGCACACTTACAGAAGCATCCAAATTAAGACACAGCATTACTCTCATGTGCTTTCAGATCATACCACTTCCTTCCTTCTGCAATCATCTTATTCCCCTCACCTGGTTTTTCCTGCCCACCTCCTCACCTGCAGCTCATACTCTAATCAGTCCCTCAGTATTTATACCGGTCTGCTTTCATTCACTCTGCCAGATTATCTGGTGCTCATGGCGTTTCTTGATTCCTGTTTTTGCCTGACCAGCAATAGTGAAACTTTTGTCTGATTTTCTTGGACACTGGATTACCCTGCTTATCCCTCATTGGGTGTGTTTGCCAATTTGCCTGATCTCCTGGTATTGACCCTTGCCTGCCTTCAACAAGTAAAACTTAACTTCTCTAAATAATGTTGTTTCTGTGTCGGGCCAAAGCAGAGCTCCATGTTAAAATGCCTGACTTTACAGCAGAAATAAACATTACATCCTGGTACAAAAAAAAAACAAAAAAATGGTTTGGGGCTCTATAGCTAAAAATCATGCTTCATGAAAATTGCACAGGGGTGATTATTTTAATAATTCACCTTTTTTATTTTATTAAGGACTTAAGTTATGCATAAGTAAGGGTGGGACACTTTGAGTGACATCCTGCTGATAGTGTCCCCGACGTCTTGGTGAGATCGACCCGTTCCTCACAGCTCCAGCCTCTTGCCCAAATATAGTCAATTCTGGCTCCAGAAAAACAAGATGGCGCAGCCGAAATACTGAACCCCAGAACTCAGGGCTTTGAAACAAGAGTTTTAAAGCCTTATCACGGTAGCTACTTACATTATTTTGACAGACTATGGTCTGCCATTGCCTCAGCAACTTTACATTTCTTAACCTTTGGTGTTTAAGAAATAATGTATTATTGGCCTTAAATATGTCAACTAATTATCTGTATTTGTATTAATTTATTTGAGCCCCATTAGTTGATGCAGATACATATGCTACCTCTCCTGGGGTCCACACATAAACATAACAAAATAAAAAGGAGGACATTAACACAAAAATCAACAAGCAAAAAAATAAAAATAAAACATAGGATAAAAGTAAAACCATCAAAGTTGTACAGTAGATACATTTCCCACCTTCTTATTCATATCACTATACTTTACTGTGTGATTATAAACTCTTACAACTGAACATACCGATATCATTTTAGTACACATGAAGGCTTAACATAGGACACTGACGCACAGCATTATCTAATGCAAACAGCCATGGACATTCACCTTAGGGCTTGGTCAATGATGCACAATAAGATCCAATGCCTACATTCATGAGGTGCTTCATTTAAATATGTTAGAAAACAACTGCATATTCTCACACACACACACACACACACACACACACACACACACACACACCACACACACACACACACACACACAATACCATAAGATTCCAGCTAAAATTATGTTTCTCAGCTTTTAGAAGTGGTGAAAAACATCTGAATCATTATGCTAAATTCTGCATTTATATTCACCAGTCACTTGTTTACTTATTTTCTTGCTTGTTTCATGTGTGGTAGCATTTTTGCATTGTCTGGGATTGTTTACTGAAAATGCAAGGTTATGGTTTTATATCAAGAGTTGATAAGAGCTGTAAGATGCCATCACTATCAGGCCAGAACACCAGAAGCAACACTTTAAAGATTACTCTAAAACATTTAATGTATAGTATCAATATGCAGGTTCATTTCCACTCAGAAGGGAAGACTGTAATATAATTTCTGTCACATGAATACGAGAAAGGTAATCCTCTTTAAAAGAGACATTATAGGAAGTGTGAAGTATAAAGACACCTGTCTGTGCTTTACTCTCCCAGACGACAGTTAAATTTAAATCATTTGTAAGGACACAAAATGTGAGGGAAATCAAGGAGAGAGTGGCCAAAATGGAAGCGTTTTAAGACATTAGTAAAATGTTTTGATCTAAGTTTAAAAGCTTTTTCATTACATCTGGGCTCATAGTAATGCCAGCTAGCAATTATTTTCACACCAACTCTGTGCTATGAACCAATTAATGAAAAACTGCTATGGTGATTGTTATTACAGACCTAAAAACTCTACACTTCTATTTTTGTTAAGTTTGAGTGCTTGTTGATGTTTGTGTGTGTGTGAGAGAGCGAGAGGGAGGCGCATTATAGCTATGAGAGATTTTTTTATTTTTTTATATTGTCACATCTCAACAAACAGCAGAAAACTAAGGTGACTTTCAGAACACTTGGCAACCTCCCATAATTGCCAGCTTTTATGATGGAGCAAAGCTGCCTTTAAAAGGAGGCTCTTACGGCAGGAGGGACCCAATGAGGGATGTGTCCTCGACGTTGGGCGGGAACTGTTTGTTCAAACTGCCATTAGGCTACATTGTTGAGGACATACTGCGGTCATTTATTTGAAACTTGTGACAGCGTCCATTCAATTAGAGGAAGCGCCTAACGTCTTGTGAAAGGAACTGGAACAAAATAGCACATCATGATCCAGGGTCAGTTCTTACCCTCTAAATTCCCCATAGTCATTTTTCAGAGAATAATTCTGTGTGGTAGCAATTGTCTTCTAAATTGCTGTTGGAGGCATTTTGAGGAAAGGGTGACATTCCAGTAATGTCAATGGAAACTGATAGCACTGAAGGGATCTATTAGTTAACTGGCCCAGAGCCATATGTTTCTGCTGAAAGATAAATTGTATTGTCATTGTCATCACAACACGAACATGCCCAATCAATACATCACGAAAAATGTCAGAAATGCGATGAATTAGAAAAAATATTTTATTTACACCTGCCATCAGGGTCTATAATTAACCCCCAACAGGTGCCAAATGAGGTAGATGTTCCATTTGGCATATAAGTCTCGGAGGGCTATCCGCCACACTGGCTGGCAAAATCGTAAGCTAATTTTAAGAAAAAGTACACTGAGAGACTCTACCGCATTTTGATGTCATTTTCAGTTGCGCTGCTTCTGTCCTCTGCTGTCTATTTGTGTCAGAGTTTGACACTCGCACAGGAACAGGGCCGTCATAGATACACCTCATGAACTCTGAAATCTACATTGCTTTGTAGGGCAAGCAAAGCACATAGGCACCGACGAGGCTATTCAATGAAAGCTGGGACATGATCTTTGACCCAATGGGAGATATGGGGCTATGTGCGATGTAACTGCAGGTGTGACGGTGCGGGATTAAAGCAGACGGCACTAGAAATAAAGGGATGGTGTCCATTCGGGTACTCTTCGGGTATACACGAACGTTTGGGGTACGCACAAATGGATGCCACCAATAAACAACAGAAGCCTTTCATATAGAAAGCATTTGCTTATGGCCTTTATTTAAGACCTTTTCAATAATGCAGAATTGTTATTCTCACCTATATCTTTTCAAATTTATTTTGACCCAAAGCCAGATTTGGACACCTCAGTGAAACTAAAAAATCATCCCAATATTCTATGATAGTGCCCAAGCTACTGATCCTTTCGGCAAGTGCAGACCAGATTTTAGTGAACATGTGTTGTGATGCGATGATATGACACAACATGACACCATGACTTCTTCTCTTTTTAACCTTGATAGGGACTTACATGGTGCATTCAAGTGCACCTTGTAAACTCAATAATCTATACTCGCATAAACACGAAGGATGTTTAAATAGGAAATTATTTATTTTTTGTGTTTTTGTTGAAAAGACATACATCTGTCATTATTTTTTGTTCCTATACAACAGCATTTTCAGTAATTAGATACTAAAATCAAAGCATCCATTTTTTTCTTTAAAAAAGGTAGATTTTTAAAACTCCATTAAAAAAAATCTCAGTATCATCACCAAATGAAACAAAATTCTTGCCCAACTGGTCCCCAAGTACCTCTGAGATCATTTTCATGCTGTTTAAATTCAGCACTTAAATACTAAAATCAAACCCAATATTCATACATTTTGGCCAGTACAAATATGCATGTTGGAAATAATTTATGTCATTTCTTTATTCAATTGATTTAGTTTATTCAGTGTTTGGAGTCAATGTTCACAGAACATCAATGAAAGCAGAAAGACATAGGAACTGTATAACTAATATGTACACTTCAGAATTTATTTATCGTAAATCATATCATCATCACAATCTTGAACAATGAACATCGCAGATTTTCTTCATATCATTCAGGCCTAGCATAAATACGATTTTCTGTTCCTTCACAGGGGACAAAGTGTTTAACAACATGGCCCAAATTATTCAAAGTCATTCATGTGCTTACATGGTTTTGCCTGCCTCTAGACAACTGACAAGGTTCTTCATCTTAAACAAGGATGCATACGAGTAAACCAAAGATATTTCAACCCCATTAGGGACATTAAAATCAGCCAGACACTCAGTCATACACAAAAATAAATCTGTCCAGTTGAGGGAAACCATTGACATCTCGCAGACACATCCCCTTGAAATGACAAGTAGGCACCATGACACATCAAAGTGGTGCAGCAGGTGAGCCAAATCATTAGATTAGGCAGATTTATGGCTTCATGAAACTTGTTATTACCCACGGCGCGCTCCACTGATGTTTAGCCTGATGTCTTTATGAGGAGGCCGTTGTTCACCTTGCCCTGACAGACACTGTGTGATGATTAGAATACTAGAGACTCAATTTGACTCACCTTTCAAGTCAGAGTAGCAGATGTCTGTCTGCAGCATTTAAAACGCATTTAGATGAGGTGAAAGCCGACGTTAAAACATATTTTCTAAATCCGCTTCTAGCATAAGCGATGGTGTCCCAGCATGAACGCGTTTTTTTTCTTCTGCCAGAGTGAGAAAAGTTTGGGCTGTTTCCCATGATTGTCCTTGCTCTTCTCACTGGTTTGAAGTAGGCAAAGCTCAGGGGGAAAAGGAGATGCCACATACTTTGGTGCAAAAGTCTCATAACAGTGTCACCAGGCTGCTGTCAATAAATCTCATCAGTGTAATTCTTAGTGATCTTTGATCGTTGCATATTTAGTCATCAATATTTAATGTAAGAGAAATACTAAAAGGAGTTGTATGTGACATTCAGAGTATCTATGATTTAAAGGTTTGCTGCACAGGGTTCTCAACATTGAGGTGTCTGAACCGCAACCTAGCAGCTACTGTAACAACCTAAACAGTGCCAACGACAGCAACAGTGCTGACAGAGCTAACAGTGTTAAAGGCTCTGTATATGACATTCAGAGCATTAAAACAGCAGCAAATCACTATTTGCTATGCTAAGATATAGTGGTGTAATAGCATCCTAAGCAGAGAATGAGGTCACGCTACCGCTGTGTGTGTTGTAATCTGAGCTTCTCTGTGGTTTGTTGCGGTACGCCAGTCCAGCCGCTCGTGCATGTTGGTGCACATATGTAACTCTTTTTGGACAATGCACCCAGAGGTTTCAGCGCAGTGGTCTTTCCAAAAATTGGTGCACATGTGTATGCCACCGGCAAGCTCTTCTTTGCTCCTTTGCACTGCAATCATACGGTGGCTACAACTGACACTGCGTAGTGCCCAATATGTGGTTAGCTCTGTTAGCACTGTTGCTGTTGTTTAGCCCTGTCTATAAAGTTAGCACCGTTAGCTACTAGCAACTGGTTCAGCCACCTCCATGTCCAACTCTGTGTCCAACTCATACGCTTTAAATTTCACATGGAGCCCCTTTAATGTGGGGGGATACAGAGGGTGGAGGTTATGCTTCAGTGACAACGCTGTTCACCATGGGTGAACATGGGCTATCAGCAGTAACAGCTGTATGAAGCAGAAATAGCAACAGCATACACACAAAATAAATCACATGGACTGACATGCTTATGCGGCCTGACCGTCTACCACAAGAGTGAACAGAGAAGCTCAGAGTACAACACACGGGGGGATCACGACTTTATTCTCTGCCATTACTTTAATATGTCTTTCCATAGCAAATAGTTGTTTGCTGCCATATTATTCCCTGAGTCCAACCCTTGGGTTCCACCCACTTCACCGAGCCGTCTGATTCGTCGCATTGTGACACAAAACAGTAGATTCTGGGTTGAAACAAAAATCATAACACACCACGGGGGGCTAATGATTAGCCAATCATGGCCATGGGCAGGACTAGAACCGTTGTCAAGCTGTTGCCATCCAGTGCATCGGAACCAATGAGACGTACTAACAACAATGGCGAGTGCTGCGGACGAGATAGACGCTGCTATCAGGGCTGTTCTAAATTGACGTGTTTTCTCAAGCTCACCCAAAATTGCAGGGTTTTTTTGCTCCACTCTTAAAACCCTGGCAAAATAGGTATGTTGGCAGAGCTAAGCATCCGTGTGGACTTTAAATGATGCTAGATTCAGGCAGATACATTGGTCTCTGGTGATTGGTTAAGTCCCTCCCCCACAGAGATCAATTAGAGTGGACGCGATGTCAGACTGAAGATGGAAGCGAAGTGTAACTAGTCGACACCTCTGTCTGATATCAGGAATGCTATTGTAACGCTCTGAATGTCACATACACAACTATTTTAGGTATGAATCCAAAAAATCAGAGGCTTCAAAGTTAAATACAGCACATACATATTAACTATAGACAGGACAGAAATGTAAGACTGAATCAAAGTTCAAATGAAATCATAACATCTCACTTGGCAACAGTTTTGGTTTTGTTAGTCCTCTGGGCCTGGGCTTGAGCCATAAATCATAAGTATACTCATCTACCTTCATCTCCAAGAAAAGACTTATATCTAGAAATAGCACTGATATCAGAAACAGATGTTTTCACCTTCTTTGTGCAGTATGGCTAGTTAATCTATTAGAGCAGCTCATGCCTATGGGTTTTTCCTCTGCTCACAGAGGCTCAACGGATGGATCGTTGAGGCTTAATTTAACACCGCAAACAATGGAAAACAGCCGCAAATAACGGCAGCCGTCATGAGCTTATCAGCCTGAGCGGGGATTACAAGGGAAATGAATCATTAACACTATTGCCACTTGAATGCTGCTAAAGCATGATTGGCAGGTTGAAAGCTGGGTGTTAGGAGGAGGAAAGGAAATGGGTGGAGCTGTGGTCTGATACCCAGTGAAGCGGCTATCATTATCGGATAAGAGCTCCAGGAGGCCCAACCAAAATGACCCCCTGTGTGTGTGTGTGTGAGTGGGAGACAGAATAGAGTGAAGGAATGGATGAAAGAAAATTAAAGTATGACAGACAGAGAACAAGTTAAACTGCATGCCCACTACGCCTGGTCGAATCAGACACACACTGACACGCAATCCAAAGTCCATGAACCGATTCTGTCCCCAACAACATGCTGACAGCAGGTGCTGAATCGTAATGTTGCCTTCCCCTATTTATAGTTTACTGTTGGGTTTTTTGTATTAACAGAAAAGCTTTGAGATGTGCATGGCGTGGAGTGCACTGCAACCCCACGCCCGCCTCTCCCAATATGACACCAGGTAGATTTTAATGGCTTTATGGAAAATAGTGGGATGCCACGCTGGTGAAGGGGATTCTGGGTCATGGAGGGATTTGTTAAGTTATTACAGTGTCTGGAGCAAGGCCCTTATCGGCACCTGCCAAGTCTTTGGCGGACCCAGTGGGATTGCACTGACCCTAGTGGAAGTAATGGATATTAGAAAATCTTCCTCCTACTGCGAGGAGGGGGGAATGGGTGACAGAGCAGGGAAAAGGCAGCAAGGGAGGAGAAATTGATAGAACCTCAAGGACACAAAGCTACAGTATCACCAATACTGAGCAAAGATGTCTAATTCACAGGAGGAGGGAACGTTGCTCGAGAAATGATCTGATGTGGACGGAAACTGATAAATGACTGGAATTACCAGATTATAAAAAAGGATGCCTGAAGTCCCCGTCAAGAGGTCACGTGATCCCACCTGAGACAGGGAGGACAGCACGAGCGCTCCTGCCTGGAAAAGAAACGCCCTCGGGTGGAATCACATCACCTTAACTAAGAAGCTATTTATGCTCCCTTCCTCCCTTTGACCCTAGCTACGCTGAGTGGACATATTCGTGATGTAGGCGCAGACATTTTTAGTCATCTCTTTATCAGCTCCATTAAATCTGAGCTAAATTTATGCCTGTGTTTATTTTGCAAATGCTAGTGATGCTTTTTGTGGTTGGCATTGGATGGTGGTGACGTGTGGCTGTGAGTCACTTTTTGGCATATGGAAATCAACCCAACAGTCTGTAAACTCTCCTTCTGCCGACTTCCGCTAGTTGACTAGGTTGAGGTTTTAATAATAACAATAATAAAATGTGTTTTATTTATAGCCGCCTTTCAAAGCACTCAAGGACACCTTACAAGACACAGTAAAAAAAACAAGCAGCAATGTATCCATAGATCATAAAATTAAACAATTCTCTAATATATAATAAATGTTAATAAAACAACTGGACAAAAATCTTAATTATAAATATTACGTATAAAACCATCATCAGTACACGTTCAATATGTGTGTCTCCATTAAGTCAGACCAAATATGCCAGCCTGAAAAGCTGTGTTTTCAGGACAGGAGAGGGAACGGCAGTGCCCCAAATCAGTAAGAGATCCTGAGAGCAGCGGCAGCTACACGCACCGATGTATGCTATATGTAAACGTAAGTAAACATCAAGGAGAACGTGGGCATCAGCCGAACTAGCATCCTGCTAGCCATTGTACAGGTGTTGGAAAATAAACTGGACAATCCCCTGCCCACATTATTCTTCAACGGCAATCAGGAACTGTAATATCCATTGAATCACCAAATCTTGGCTAAATCCTCGGCAGCAACATTCAACCAGGTTACTCTTTTCACTATGCCGATCAGACTGGGAAGAGAACTACTGCAAGAAGGGAAGGAGGCACGTGTTTTATGGTGAATAAGGACTGGTGTGACAACAGGAATGTGAGGTGCTGTCCTGTTCCTGCTCGCCCTGTGCCACAAGGGTCTCAACAGTCTGGATGACTGCTATACACCATTCAGAGGCAGCTACAGAGCAGAATCACTGCCCGTGTTCTGGAGAAGCAACCATGCAGCCATCTTGTTTAGGTCAATATATGTAAAGAAACTGCAGTGTATTCCCCAAATGAGGTAAGAGACGGAGCCATCACACTCTGCAACACATTTTAGGACATCAATTTCGACATCAATGAGTCTGTGGTGGATTTAATTTGTAGAACAACAACCCAAAACTTTAGTCAAATCACTCAACCACCAGAAACCATGAATTTCTACAACCATCAGAAAACATAAACAATCATAAAGCATCAGCCAAAAATGTAAACAGCAAAACAGATTACAGTGCAAAAGTTGAAATAGCTAACAGGAGAGCATTTCACTGGATTTGTACCTTGTATATCATGTGACAAATAAGTGACTGATTGATTTACACAGTTTCTGTTGAGATATTTAAATTGGTATTAATAATTTCATTCTCTCTTTGCAGAGCTTAAAACCACACATATTTTTAGACATCACACAGAACGCAAATGTACAAAGAAATGAAAATATATTAAAACTGCATTCTGAACTTTGTCTGCTGCCTCATGTATGGATGTTTAAAACTCACTGCAGCCAAGAGGCCTTCACAGGCAATTATTTTTGATTCTGTAACTCTGTATCTTTACTTTGTTTAACTATTTATTCCGTTTTTGAATCACGGTTTGGGAAAGTGAATCACATCGATATGTCTTAAAATAGAAACTGAGACTGAGACAAATCTACACCCTATCAAATCCCTTCTCAGATCTACTCAGGTTCAACTTTCAACATCTGCAGGTAAATGAAGTTATGAATAACTACTATAACACTCGGATATCTGTAATCAGCTTTTGTTGGCTGAGAAGGCAGAAACCGTTTTGAATGGCAGCCTAATTAATGTTTGCAACCTGTAGCTACAATCTGAAATGAGATGAGCTGCGAAAGATGACGCGTTGATTAAACATATCTGACGAACTGAAATAACTGCTGCAGCCTTCTGACTTTCCTCACTATCACAGTCTACTTGGCTCCAATACTGCAGGTCCTCGTTCAGAATGGCTAAGTCGATGAGCTTGAAATGAAAACACAAAAGAAAGTATTACTAGGAGATTCCTCTGAAAGTGCTGTGATGCAATCTCAAGAGGGACTTGCAACACTTAAACTACAAAACCACACGCTCCGCTCGTGGTTGCAGAGTGATGTTGTGGAAAGATGTTTCTTTTTCCTTCAATGAGTACAGACACCAGCTCACAGAGAGTGCATTCAACATACCACAGTCAAGTTTCATTTTTTTGGCCAGTGAAAAAGACCGGGAAGAGATTTAAAGATTAAAAATAGAAAAAAAGGTTGTTTGTTTTGTGTGCGTCGCTTTGTATCATCCTGTGTCCCTCCTCTAAACTCTGAGGTTTACACAGGTCCGTGTAAGCTGAACAGGCAAAACTCCTCATGAGTTTATTTTCCTTGGCAAAACTTTGTGGAGTTTGGTGGACGAGAGGAGCAGCAGCTGCAGATGCGAGTGAAAGCAAACTTTTAGACCCAGCTCAATGCACGTTAAGTTTCACTTTCACTCCTCAAGTTTTGCTGCTTCATCTGTGCCCACAGTACGCTCTCTGCTTTGAGAGTGTGGAGCAATAGATAACCGAGCATTAAACATATTCCAACAGTTGACCTAATTAACGATCAAACTCCAAAAATAGAAAATCAATATGTGGCGCCAGATGTTACTGTGACAGGTGGTCACAAGCAAATGAATGTGGGAGGAAAACTGCTGTCAGTCCCTGGTCAGGCAATTGGGCTGTATTTAAAACTTGCTTGCTTGCTTGCTTACTTGCTTACTTGCTTACTTGCTTACTTACTTACTAGGGCTGGGTACAACTATACAGATCACTGTGTTTCGCATGGATAGTTATTCTGTTGCATGACGCACTTATGCTACTTTCGTTGTTGATAGTCTACGCAGCTGTAACGTGGATGTGAAGCGCGGATTTGGAAAACAATGGTGGAAGAGGGACAAAAGAACAGAGAGAGACATAAAGGAAGAGACATGCAAAAGAAAGCCACAGAAAGTGCCAAGAGTATGCGATCGGTACAAGTTAAAATGGAAAGAAAACAGTGTGTACTGAGCTTGCAAAACAGAGCTAGCATACCACAACAGCCTGTCTTCAATGCTACAACATCTAAGTAGACAACAAGGTAACATTAACGTCACATTTCCTAACACATGTAAAGAACATACGTATCATAGCTTTATAATGGAATAACAGAAATCCATGCGGTGGCTAACACTACTTGGCGATGTGTATTAGCTGAGTTTTGCTGGATAAAATTGCAATACACGGAAAATAAAATGCTGTAGTCAACTGGTTAAAGCCTGAGCTTCATTCATGTTATTATGTTAGTGATACATACATTAACACACACACACACACACCCACACACACACACCTTACTTACTCATTCACGCACTCACGCACACATGCACCCCCTCAATCACTCTCAGACACACACAAAGTAAATGGAGCCTAAATGCATAAATCAAGTACGGCAGGTTGCAGTATATAGAGTCAGCAGATGTACAGCGCCCCTTGACCACAGAGAATGAGTCTAAACTACCCAATCAGGGGAACTTAAAGTATAATAATTATTAAGGCCATGTAATAAATAAATATTATCATAAATTATCATTAAAAATTAAACTCTTTAGTCGCAGTCGTTCTTTGGACAGCTTGGTGCAGAGGGTTCCACTGTGTTCAATTGAGCAAGCAGCTGAGTTTACAGACAGCAGGTGCATCATTTGATCTGTCACAACTTTTTAAGTGCACACTGCAGACAAACATTTTAGCAATTAAAGCAATAAAAATGTTGAATTTTCAAAAAAGGAAAGAAATTTGTTGCTAATTTCTCTCATCTCTCTCACTTTTATTTTCTCTTTTATAAATTACTGTTGCCCTTGAACAAAGCTAAAGTAATTAATGAAAACACGCAGTATATCTTATCCGATTACTTGATTAATTGGCAGAATAATCACTTAAACAATCAATAGCTAAAGCCCTAACCAGTACCCTTAAAGTGATACATATACTAATAGACTTCTTCATTTGATACCTTTTATTCCTATTTCGGTCTATACCGATCGTGTGAAAGGAATCGACGCCACAGGAATGTAGTATAGCCATACTTCACATCACAGGCTGTACTGGGTTGTAGCTGCTGCGTTAGGAGGCCAGACCCATGTTGCATTAAATCAAAGAACGCTTGCTGTGATAGGCTGTGAGCAAAGTCATAAAAAATAGGGTACAGTAAGGATTGAACGCAGGTATTGTTTGACTGGAGAAGTTTCGATACCACCGGGTCAGTCAGTTTAAGTACCAATACCTAGACCTAATATTTAAAATTTTAAAAAGGAAATAAGCTGATAATTACACATTAGAGTGAGCTGCAATTTAAACAATTTGCTGTGAAAAACATACCAGATGATCTGAGATGTAGGCAGCAATTCAGAGTCTGGGAAGATGAAGATGAAGGTGAAAATGGAAAAAAAATATATATATTGTGCTCTGCTACAATCAGCAGTGGACTTTAAGGGCTGATTATTCTCATGATTGATTAACCCAACGGAAAAGTGAAAAACTGCTTCTAAACAATTTTTTAGCACCAAACAAACAAAACAACAACACGGCAATTTGAAACACAAGGTCAAAAAGTCATGCTGCAGAGCAAGAAATAACTCAAATGTTAGTCAAGTTCAAATTTAAGTTTCCGGTCTCCAGTGTTTCATGCAGTGAAAAGTCTGCAGACACATGCTACATCCCGTCTATCTGTGCAACCGTTCAACATTAATGAAGACAGACTGTTAGTGATGACGACACACACATCTCACATTAACAGGACGAAGCCACTCACAGAGGGGCTGGCTTCCTGACAAGTGCTTTATTATCACAGGTTGCCCTTGTCAAGGTCAAAACCACAAACAATGCAACTCATTTGCTTACAAATGCACTTCAGTCATCCACCGCACTGCATAAACGGCATTGCATAATATATTCCAAAGCAATACGAGTTGTACATCTCTTTTGATTAAGCCTTGCCTTGAGACAAACCAGACACAAACCAGGCCAAACAAATCAAAGCCGAACATTAATGTTTCAGAGCTTGTCATATCTCCTGTTGGTTCTTAGAGTAAAACGCTTTTCCTCTTTGCAAATCTTACAGGCAGCCACGAAATGTTATCCAGTGGATGAACTGTCAGGAAGGAGGTAGGATCATGTGACTCCTTACTGGGATGCAAAAATAGACCAAGGAGAAACAGATTCTTTGGTGTTGTAGGGGCTTTAATGTTGATCTGTCATTATGCGTCCTGCGTGGATCTGGGCTCAGAGATGACAATGTTTAGAGATCAGACCTGGCCCTACTGCAGAGTGAGCACCAGAACACACTGCAAAAACAGCCGTGTTAATCATTCATCGGGCTGGTAGGATATTGACTCAATGTACCGGCTTAGATGGGGAGCGCGTTAGGACACGAGTCTCCATTTCTCACTTTTATTCACCGTGTACCAGGGGCGGAGAGGCTAGCGTGATAGAGAAGGGGACAAAGACACATAGTTTTGCTTTGGAGATTTGAAACCTAGAGGATAGAGGAGGATTTTTCTGTCTGCACTTTCTTGTAAGGCGAGAAAAGGAAAATTACCCAGCAGTAAATAGATGAGTTTGATAAGGCCTCCTAAATATAAGTCTTATCTCTCCCTCAATTTGAAACAGCCATGGAAGAAATAGGCCACGTTGTCACTCAGGCTTTTAATTAAAAACAGAGGAAAAGTGTGTGTGGTGTGTGTGTGTGTGAGAATGTTCCCAGGAGAGAGTAGTTTTAAAAACATTTATTCACGCTTCATGTTTATCACCTTCAAATGACCTTGATCTTGTAATACTCCTTTTTTTTTGGTCTGGTTCAGCTTTCCTGCTCCAATCTCATTCACCCAGTGTGACAAACAGGGTGAATGAGAGGATGAGAGAGAGGCAGAAAGCGCGAGACAAGCAGAGAGAGAGAGAGAAAGAGGTGACATGACCCCATGTCTATTAATCAGCAACTCAGCAAGGCTCACATCACTCGACCGCCTGTTGTCACACAGGTGGAAGTAATGGCTGGGAAGCACCCTTGTCCGATAGCAGCTTGTCCAAATGCTGAGATGTGAACTGACAAAGACACGTACAAGGCCTGGAAACAGAGAGCCGCTGTCAGGCCTTTGACTGATAACAGCTTGAGTGAGAGGAGTGCAAGTGAAGAGGAACAAGTCGAAGCAGGCAGATAACACCGTGGCCTAAATGTGATTATGGCTCATCATCAGTTAGGGAGCGTTCCTCTGAACATCGATTTGCACTATCTCCTGTTTATCTGATGCACGATAGAAAACAAAAATAGGCTTCAGTAATTGTAATGATTTAACCAAACTAAAGACACTGAAGACAATAATCCGGCGCCCTTCTTTCTTTTTACTAAAGATGTGGGATAGAGATGATCTGTGAAGTTTGGGATGTTGGACAATAACTTAAAGTTTCTTGAAGTCAGACCACATAAAGCAACTTCTGTTCTGACTGACATACAGATACAGGAGATACAGGTACTGTGTTACATGGCAAAATGTCTTCAAACTGTTTTAATGTTTAAATGAAGATTAAAGACATTCTTGACAATTTAGTAATTGTGTGGTACCGTTTTTTATGAATGAATGAATAAATGAAAATGAAAAATAAACATATTGACACTTTACATGGCATTGACTAGATTTTCCATCATTTATGATACAATTTGTTTTTTCATTATTATAAATGACAGGTTATAAATTTTGTTTTATAGTCTGCTGTTTCCAAACAACACACATTTAGTTTGGTTGAAATTTAAAGACTATTTATTTATGCTGAACCATTGTTTTAATTTACTAATTTCTGCCGTGACCTCCTCCAAAAGCTGCTATAGATTTTCCCCAGAACAAAAAGCACTGGTGTCGTCTGCGAATAAAACAAATTTTAATTTTCTGGGCACCATACCTACATCATCTATGTACAAAGTAAACAGTTTTGGACCTAATATTGAACCCTGTGGGACTCCAACAGTTAGGTCTTGGTCTAGGCATAATGATATGTAATCAGCCATTTGTACAAACCCAAATCCAACGCAACCCCTCTCTCCCTATCTTTTTAGCTTTGAGAGTAATAAATCATGATTTATTGTGTCAACTGCTTTTTTTTTTCTCTTCACAAAAACTCCTACTACATAATTCTTGTTATAAATACAACCAGTAATTTCCTCTTTTGATTCCATTAATGCAGGTCTATTTGCTCCAAACCTGTATTGACTGTGAGTAAATGATAGTTTTCAATAAAATGATCCAACCTCCTTGTAAACAGTTTTTCTAATATTGAAAGACGAATACTAATAATTAAGGCCGTCCATAGAAAAGCTTTGCTTCGGTTTCTTTGATATCTTTTAAGGGACGTGAGGGGATGACACGCAGCAAGGGGTCGCAAGCTATAATTGAACCTGCAGCCGCTGCAGCAAAGACCACACCTTTGTATTGGGATGACCACTCTAACCACCGAGCTACTGGGCACCCTAGACCAGATTTTTCAGATGTAGTCATGTTGCAGTTTTATGACGACAAAATTGTGAATAACCCCATTTTAGTAAAGTCAAGTTTTAGAAGTTACAGCAGAGTGCCATATCAAGTCAAGTCAGTGTCACTAGTGTCAGGTACCAGCTCTAGATGATCTTAATACATATAATCAAATATGAAAATTTTTTTCAGTCCATAACACACAATAATCAAACACAGAAGTATCCATGTTCCACAAAGCACACACAAAACAACAAGCAAAAAAAAAAGCTCAGCCACAACAAGAGAGCAATCCACAATTAATACCAATGCAAATATACCAATTGATGGCAACAGCAGAAATTAGCAATCAGCAGATCAGTGATAGCAATAAAACAAACCAGCAGTGCTAACAGCCTCGTATCGTCAAGCACACAAACACAGACAGAAGCCATCGCAGAGCATTTTCTCACAGTATGCATGTCAGCACAAAAAGCAAACTCTTACTTTGTTGAAGCGAAGACGTGATCCCCGGAGCTGTTGATGTTCCAAACAGGAAAACTCCTGTTCTGGCTTTAAATGTACATTAAAGCCCCACAGCAGACAGACATTATCAATGTTTAGCATATTACAGGAAATTATCTGAATGGGGTGTGTGCAAGACAATCATGTTTACATCCATAAAGCCTGTTTACTATATCAGCCTCTCATAGAGACTCACATTTGCATTGAGCTGAGAGGCAACAACAAAGACAAAGACATGCCATAAAACAAATTCAGTGGAAAACAGCCATAATACTAAAAGTAAAGTTGGGCCTTAATGGCTGAATTATAATGCCACCATAGCCAAAACCCCACAACAGCAACAAATAAGGGGGGAAACAAGTAGTAAAACATCCAAAATATTTTCAAATATTATAAATAATGATGCTATATTAACAGCATGAAAGCATTGTGATGCACGGTCGAGGGTTGCAACGGTATGAGATTTTCACGGTACAGTAACCGTCTCAGAAAATATTGCGGTTACAGTATTACAGAAGTTTTTTTATTATCAGTCAGAATGACCCTTAAAAGGAATTAAAACAAACAGGCTAATTTTGGTTAAATAAACATTTCATTATCCTCCTGAGACCTTGTGTCCTCTCATAAGGGCATCAGATTTGGGGTTGTTTAACCTTATACTTCACTCTGCTTAACTTAGACCTGTTGTCCTTTTTCATGGACATGTTTTGGTGGCATCTAGTGGTAGTAAGAGCACAATACACTAATCTATGTAACTCTGCCAAGTCAGTCACATTTGAAAAATGAAACTTGTTTATTTATGATTAATAATGTTTGTAGTTTGATACAACAAATTTGACCAATTTTAGCTAGGGCTCCAAGCTAACATTAGAAAGTACACGTTTGAGGACATGGGGACTTTCTTATCGTCTTGTTTGAGGACACTGGGACTTATCATCTCATTTGAGGACATTTGGACTTTATTATTGTCTCATTTGATGATATTGGGACTTAACTATCATTGACAATATTTAGATCTTTATACTTAATAGCTTGGAGAAATTAAAAATGCATACCAATCAAGAGTTCGAGTCTCAGGAGGATATTTGACCTGTAAAACCATTTTTAAATGGAAGTAAAAAGTCTCCCTTTTTAAAAAAAATAATTAAAATAAAGTTGTAGATAAGCAAATGTACAAAGTATGATGACAGTCAATTTTAATATCATGGTGTACCTTGTAGTATATCGTTGCAACCCAAGCACTGTTAAACATTTACTGACAAGAACAATGCTGTGCCACAGCGAGACGGTCACTTAAGTGGAAAACACTCAAAATAGTCAAAGTTGGGTTGGACAATATGACTAACATGAGAACACTGTGATATATATGGCAAATGCAGAAATAACACATTATATTAGCTGCTAATCAAACTTTATCACCACACAGCTAAACCCAAACAACAGCAGCTAGCTAATGGTCAAAACTAACGTTAGATAGCTGCAAAACAACTTTAGCCCAAAACACCCAACACCAAACAATACAAAAACGTTATAAGCAACTACGTCATCATTTAAAAGCACAAAAGCATTATAAAGTTCTGTCAAACAATAACCAAAAGAATATGAAGCTTAGCAAACAGAAACATAACGACAGCATTTAGCAGTAGCAGTTAGCAGCTAACCTTAGCCTGCTTAGCCCAAGTATGTGCAGCAGAGGAAAATATACAACTGCAGCCAGACACACAAACACACAGCCAAAACACCAAGACACAAAATGTTTCCCTACCTTGTGAAGAGGCCTTGGTGTGCAGTTAAAACAGGAGCAACAGCAAACTCCAACTTCCAGTGTGAGGTGGTGTTTCAGGCCCACAGGTGATACACAGGCAAACAAGGTCGCTGAGAGGCTGAGGCTCAGGCTGCTGCAGCACAGAGTTTGGTTCAAACACAGTTTTTTCCTCAACAAATCCATCCTGAAGCGATGCTATTATAATATTAGCGAGCAGGCAGTGCTGCATGAGCAGAGGTAGTAGAGTAAAACAGAGGACAGGAAACTGGGATCTTAAATCGTCCGCCCTGCCTGTCACCTGATGGTGTTACGCTAAAATGTGACCCATCAGATAATGTGACACTTGGGTCACACATGGGTTAGGGTTAGTTTAAAATTTGTAACATGTGGGATGCTGCATCACTTCCATCCAAAAATGTGACCTTTTCCCAAGAAAATGGGACTAACAACAAGGGTGTGGTTGGGAACACTGGGTGGAGCAAACACAGCTAATACAAAACAGGTGAGAAGGACTCTGGGAAGATGGAGGGACTAATGACTAAAGGAAGACAGGTGTGTGAGAAACAGGCAGGAAAACACACTAAGACAGGAAGTAAAAACACACATGACACATGAGGAGATAATCTACAAATTAAAACAGGAAATAGATTAAACATGAATGAATTACATTAAACAAAGAACACAAACAGAAAATTCCAAAACGAAGTCACAAATTAACATAATATTAACAGGAATATGACAAAAAGAAAACCACAGTAGAGATCGGTTTGCCTTTTCAAAGGCATATAAAGCACATGGCACCATTTTTTATCAAATGTGTTTTTTTCTTTGAACACAGGCATATTTCTAAGATTACGGTCTCAAGCCTTGTTTCCACCAAGCAGTACAGTACAGTTCAGTTCAGTACAATTTTTTTGTTTCCACTGTGAAAAGTTGTGGATGGTACCAATGGAACCGTTCCTGACCGTCCCCATTTTTGGTCCCCCCTCTGTTGGGGTACCTAGCACACAGATTTGGTACTAAACGGTGGAGCTGTGAACACTGCAGTCTGTTGATTGGTCAATAGCAGACGGTCACTCTGCTCAGAGCTGAGCTGTGGCTGGTTTTGAGGCTCATGTAACCACTGTTCATACCGTGGGGAGCTTAAATTTAACTGACAACTTTGACCATTACTTTGGTTTATATATACACTTTTAGTAATGAGTGGATCTTCAAGTGTTTATGTATCTTAATTTCGGCCGATTATGTGAATGTCACGTATTCTAATCCTTAATCAGGAAAAAAAAAGTGTTGCGGATCGTCATTCCTGTGGGTTCCGGCAACACTAAACCCCTGAGCTTGCCTGAGAAGAACTAAATGCACAAACCTGCAATTTTTGAATATCCCGTGAAGACAGACTGTCACTGACGCCTGTTTTATTTTGATCCTTATTTTGAGCCCCGCTCTGTAGACGATAAATGAGGTGCAGACTTTTCACCACAGTGCTTTTTGCAGTGGAAAAGTGAGGGTACCATGTCTGAAGGGTTACTTTGGGTTCCACATGTACCATACCACAAGTGTTTGGTGGAAACTGGGCTTAAATTACTCGCAGGGCCTGTTTTCTACCTAACATGTAGTTGGGGGACTCACTCAATATGGGCTTTATTTACACCCCTGATGAGATTGTACAATAACATCTGTTTACAAGAAATAGGTCATGTAATATGAAATGGATCACAGTGCATATGTGAAGGTTGAGGACACAATAGCAACTCATTGTCCCAGTAATGTTCACACCAGCAGGTTGAGGGCAGAGGACACTGGCTAATAAATATACCCATGACTATCAATAGGGAGGAAGTATCTTATGGAGCCACATGAAATGATAGTCAGCTACCATTTATGTTGACAGACAGTCATGGGTGTGAGGTTTGTGTGTTCTTCACAGGCTTGTCTATGTCTTGTTGATTTTAGACTTTGTCCTGTTTTTACAGAAATGTCTTATTCAGACAGAATGCACACATCTTCTTATAGTTACTGAGGGAAAAACAGCATTACTCACTTGCTTTATTCATGACTTTCCGTGTTGGTTCACTCTGGGATCCAACAGCATCCATTTGTTTTCCCCGTAAATCTGCACATCTCTGATGTTTGCATGACACAGTTTGTCACATTGGATAGTTCCTCTGTTTTTCTCTTCATTTCTTTGTCATTTTCCCGCGATGACAAAGGGCCTCTGAGGCAGCTATTACCTTTTTTCTCCCTCCATTTACCATTTGTTCAACTGTGCAAGCCCCATTGTTTTAATTTCATGCAAGACATAGTTTGGTGTTTTGGTTAAATCAAAAGTATATTCAAAAGTGAAAGCCGCTGAGTTTTTCAGAGCTGGAGGTGAAGGCAGTATTTATGTTAAATACACATCTTTTATCAATCAAACATTGCCTTGTTTTTTTGGGGGGTTTTTTGTGTAAGTACTTAAATGAGGACAGGATGCAGAGCTTAAACGAATCAGACTTTTTGATGTTTTCCGATGTTTTATCTATGGACGGGAGACAAAATTCACATTTGCATGCTTGCTAAAACCGCCCACTCCATATATCAAGCTACCGGGTGATCAAAAGTCGGGTTAATAGGGATGCAGCGCAAGGGGGAGTTTAATTACTAACCTAAAATACTTTCAAATGATGTTTGGGTTGATGCTGTTGCTGGAAGCGAGTGTCTGGCAGTGGGGAAAGGCTGGTTTAGAGAATTTCTGAGTCAAAGCAGCTGCCTTATTTGTGTTGTGGGATTTAGAAAGCAACTGGAGCAGAGATCAATAAGGTGTAATAGGCCTGGGAATGAAATGATGCCAAAGTGTCCCATGTCAATGAATCTGCTTATCTCTGCCTGCCAAACTCCAGTCCACCAGCCCATGCTTACTCACCTGTAGATTACCGATAGTGAACTGGAGAGCTTGTCGGAGCACTAAATAAGGCCTGAGTTCATCTCTGTGCCCTTGACTTATCTGCAGAGCCAGAGGTATATTTCCCCCATAAGCAGGTGCAGATGTATGGCTCCTGCACTCAGAGGTTATGGTAAAGAGTTTAGGGAATTATATTCCGACTTTATTTCAATGCCGAGAGCGGAGGAAGTACAGTATCACCAGGGAAACTGCCAGGAGTGGAAGTATCAGAATTATTCTTGGCCTAAGGGATATAAACCTGCATTATAGGTTTGTGCCAGCAACTGCCCTGTTATCTGTCCACTAGGTGACTCTTGAGTGTGGACTTTGGGAGTCACATCAGGGCGGCCAGGTATTGCAAACACCAGACAGCACTGTAAATATCATAACTTATCTATCTATATGTTTATATATATTATGTTCTGTAAGACATAATTGAATTTTAAGGGAACTGTGTGTAAGATTTAGGGGAGTTAGTGGCAGCTAGAGGCAAGGAAACTTCTTGTGGATTGATTGTATCCTCAGAGGCCCCTTCCTCTCCAAAAGAGACGAATCAGGTGATTAAAACTGGTCAAAATGATGGTTATGACTTAGAACTGTCACCTTTTCAATGTATTTTAGCATCTGAAGGGGACAGTGCAACGAGCAACCATAACCCTAAATTGATTGGAATACTCTAAAGTATAGCAAGATAGACCTCTCAAATTTTGGACATTCCTGCACTGGTTGACTGGTGAAGGAGGTATTTAGAGTATTCCCTCTGGAAGAGCTGTCCTACACCCTTCATGACAATGTTGAGGGGTTTATTAAGATATGACAGCCAGACTTGGGCATAGTGGACCCCTCTGGACTATACTTGGTTCCAACCTGGCTCTTCGGCTGCAGCAATGATGGGAGACGAGACGAGTGTATAAGTAGTTAAAAGCTTATTTATTCACAAAATAGCAATAAATAACGAATAATGAACATGACAGTCAGTAATCTCTGCGTATATCGGTGAGAGGAAATGTCTGTAGAAAGACCAAAAGAGGGGAAGAGACAGCTTCTGTTGGAAGGTGGCGAGCTTTTATATCGTCACGTCGTGGTTCAATGTGTGGTGATTGGGTCACACTTATTGAGAGTACACAGCAAGATAGAGATGAAATATTCTCTCAAGCAGCACTTTACCATTCTCCGCACTCCAGCAGCTTCACAACAACCTTTCCTGGTACACTTCCTTGTTATGGGTCACATGTCTCTTAATTAACCAATGAGAAGCTAGAAGGACTAATGGCGTGTTCGTTTTGTACTTGGAGGTCAGAAGTCGGAAGCGGGAATGACGTCACCCCCAAGTTGACAATAGTTTTTGCATTCTAGTTGACAGTGGTGGACAAGTCGGAAAAAAACATGGACGCCAGCAAGAAAGCCTTTGTTGCCCTTGCACTTTATTAGTATAGACAGCTTCAAAACCATCATGCACTCCAACTGATGAACCCCGCGGATCAGGCTGACGTAATGTAAAACAAATAAGATAAAATTGCTATAAACAGTACTTTAGCAGAGTGTTTACTCACTATGTATGTGACCGACAGCCATCTTGAATTCGTAAGTCGGGGTTGATGCGGTTGCTCCAAGTTTCCGAGTTGGAAATTTAAAATCAGGGTGCCTTCAAGTTTAATCTTTCGACTGGGAACTGGGAATTTCCGACTTCTGAGTACAAAACGAACATGTAAATATGAAAATAAAAATTCCGGACATAAATGTGCTAATAGTTAACTGTTCAAACACTGTAAGTGTATTTTTAGCAAATTACTAAAACACATTAATTAATATTAATTAATAAACCTTACAATATCATGAAGCACACCAGGCCCACGTGTGACTCATGATGTTAATGACGGCCTGCTGCCTTAACCCGCATCCTGTAGCAAAAAAGAACAGCCAGAAGATCAGGCACACTTAATCATTTCTGTTTTTTCTTTGTTTTTTTGCACTGTGTTTTACTCGTGATGTTTTTATTGTTCAGCTCAAAAATGATGGAATAAGAGGTTGTAAATAATCTGAACTGGTAGTATATATAATTGTGGCCTGAACCTCAATTTAAAAAAACAACAAAATAAAGCAAGTCACGAATCAATGTTTCTTCTACACTGTTCCACAAGTTTGAGATTGGCTGCTAGCCCAGCACCTGCTGATATGTGCTCATCTTTTTTCACTGATAACTTAAAAGTCAAGACACATAGAAGGCTTTTAATGGGAGCCGAATTATCCGCAGAGGTGTCTTTCTCTGTGATTTAAAACAGGAGAAACACTTTATAAAGCAATTAAGGTCCAAAAAATGTGATGTTTTTCGGATGTTTTTCTCTTGCTGCGGAGAGACTGCAAACTATGGTGGCTGAAGCAAAAATGCAAAAACACAAACGGCCCTATCTAGCCAGTGTTTGGTTTGTCCATTCTTGGCAACTGAAGGAAGATGGTGGTGCAACATGGCGATCCCCATAGACGAGACGATATTCGATATTCTGCCAATACATGCCTCTAAGTCCCACACACTGGACGTATAACTGACCTATTTTTTAACCACTCCTCCCTCCTTCTTTCTTGCCTACCTGCATCACATGACTGCAATTGCGTCTTTGAGGTTGTACAATTGTGGAGGAAAAAAAAAAAACAGGCAAAACCCTCTCCTGGCATAGTCCGATAAGGCATGTGAACATGCACCCTGCTATTCTCTTATCTCGCTGACATGCTCAAAACGCCCCCATGCCAGTGCTGAGCGTGACATGTGCAGCCCGGCATTATTAGCGTGATAGGAATAGGTCCTTTTATTCAAGGACGTGACAATCATGACAAAACACAGCACAAACCCCCGGCCCCGCTGTCGTCATCACTCTTAATGAGTTTTCCCTTCTTAGAGGCAGGCTGCAGTGTGCTGCGGTTGGTCTGACTGGAAACGTGAAGCCAATGGTGAGTGGCGAGGTAAATTGGAGACTGAGTGACAGGTTAACACCCATCAACCGCATGGTAGGAGCAGGTGCTGATCTCCTGGCCTGTCTCATTTGACAACTTATGGCGCTGATGGAGAGTGCTGGAGCTTGACTTGAACTGATCGGCCCTGATGCGGCCAAATATGCACTAGAAAGACTCAGAATATATTTATTCATTCACTGTTAGCACAAAGATCTTGGATTGGGGCTGTACTGTGTCTCAGCTGTGTCCTTATTTAGCACCCAAAGGCCCAAATGTACAGCCTTCAGCATATGGTGCGAAAGACCAGCTAATAAGGAACTCAATCTGTTTTCCTGTGCAGCTACAGCAAACTCTATCCTTAGTTTTGTTTATATTCATTAAAAATCCCAAGGCACGTCACATTCATGTATCAAGAATTGTTGTTTTCAGTGATTTTCAGTGTTTGACCTGTGAATTAAGACACTTCCCACATCTTCTCTTAATCAAGTGACTATCCTATGAGTGATGTTGTGAACTTATGTCAATGCACACAGGACCTACAGAGGCTTTTTCGTGTTGAAAAGCTGCCCATTGAAAGCGATCTTAGACTACCTACACTTGTCCTTGGCCAGGCTCTTGACAAATAAATGGTGACTTGGATATTAAAATAGAAAGGCAAGCTGCCAGGTGTGTTATATCCAGGGGCCTTGCTGTGTATCTCAGCCTTTTATTGTCATGCATTGCTCTCTAGCATGTCTTTAGCAGACGACTCCGGTTATTTATTTATTTTTCCCCGGCCTTAATGAATGTGTGAGCCACAACCACAAGTACATGTACTGACCTTGATAAGTACCATGGGCTTAAAAGTCCCCTTGACTACAAGTGTGTTTTTAACCACTGTCACATTGTATGTTTTTCTCCAACACAAACGCTCTTGTGGCACTCTCGAGTGATAAAATGGTTGCAAGGATAATACATTTTGAATGGCATCATCAATAGTCTATTCATAAGAGAGGCGTTAACATGGGATCAATATTCAGAAAATACAAAAGCTTTCATATATTGCACAGAGAGATTCGGGGGGTTTATCGTCAGTGCGAGGGGTTTCCAGGAGCTAGACGGGATAAGAGGATTTTAAAAAAAAGGGGGGGGATTTAGGTAACAAAAGATGAGGAAAGAATAATAGAATCAATGTATTACAATTCCTTTTTATACAGTAAATAATAGCTGTGAGATGATAGGCATATGACTGGAAACAGCTTTCTCTTCAACATATACATGTGCACGTGACGTCAGTGATGTAGGTAGTAGATTAACAAATCAGTGGAAAGACCTCTTGCTGAATGAATGTAATTTGCATAGAATCAAAAAGGACTGATGCCATGGATTATTTTGCTATTGTATTGCAATTTTTTGGTATTATATTGCCATGACAGTCGAGGTATTGAAATGAAATAACTCCAATTGACTCAAAGCTAGAGCAAAGCCCATTTAGGACCAAATGAGGATCACATCAAAACAATGGTGTTGTTAAAGCAGATTACCTTGAAACTGTAGTTCTTTAGAAGAAGCTGAGAGGCAAAATCACCTCAAATATTCTTTTTAGGAGACAGCTTTCTAGCTGGAGCCAGTAAGATTTATTTAAAATAACTTTTGTTGTAATTGTCAAAACTGTCACTATTCTCACACAGCACCAAACAAGATAGATGATGTAAAAAAATCATATTTCCCCACTCCAGAAGTAGGTCACGCGTCCATTCTGAATGGACCCCAAACGACGTGTCAAATTTGTAAAAACACACTTTGCTTTAAAGTACAATGAATTTCCACCGCAGAGCTTTTATGTTGAAATAAACAATCAGAGCTAACACAGCTGTCAATCATCTCAATCACTGCTCGTGAGCGTCAAACTGCCAAATGAGGCAGCAGTGATCAAGTATGAATAAAGATTCTGCTTTGCATATTTCTCTCCTAAAATGTTTTCAGAAACATATTTTAGTGTACTGTTTAGCTGTAAAATGAGAACATTAGTCCGGCTAGTGGGCAGTGCTTGATGCTTGAGTCAATCGTATTAGCCCGTGTGAAACGCACCAGGTGGCAGCAGTTTGCGATGCTGCCGGCAATTACTGTAATATAAAGAGCAAGATAGTCTGTGTAGGGAGGGTGGGGAGGACAGCAGGATTGGTCAAACAGATTCTGGACTTTCACATTAGAGCCTGTTGTTTGTTTCCCATGTAAATTTTAGGCCAAACTTTAAGTTTTCTCCTAGACTTAACCATGTAAAAATGAGGTGTTTTAATGAATAAGACAGTATGTATGTAACTAGCAGACACTGTACATTTCCTGTGAAAATGGAAGTGTATAAGCATAAATTGAAAGGCCATTGCTGAATGCCAAAACAGACGCAGGAGGTGGCTAGCAGTGTTGGTCCTGTTACTCTAAAAATGGAATATATTACTCGTTGCTTGTTATTCTTTTCAAAAGTAATAATATTGCTTCACTCCCTGACAACAGTAATTTGTTACACTACTCGTTGTATTACTTTTCTGTTTACAATCTATAAAACTGGTAATTGTGTATCTCCCCAAATTCAGTTGTGCGCCTCTCTGTGAATGTCAGGGTAATCACCAGGAAGTGTAGTTAAGGCTAGATGGTCTTCAAATTATTTTTCTTTTTATGCCTGTTGGTCTTCAGTTGCCTGTGGTTGGTATTTTCCCAAGGCTCTGCCAGGAAGACAGTGAGACAACAACATTTCATCCACCACACAATATCCAACTACAAGCTTCAATCCAGTTTTGGTTGTTTAGTCAGTGCAGTGCTACAGCCAAAGATGGACCAACTGCAGATGGTCCATTTCATGTCAGTAGTGATGTGATAACAAAAGTAATGTTGTAATAAGTTGTTTGGTTTTGAGTTAACTGTAATATAATTATTGTATCACATTACTAGTAACTACACGTTACTGCCCAACACTAGTGGCTAGTGTGTCATATTTAGATATGTAGATCCAGTGACAAAGCAGCCGTATTTGATGAGTTGTGATGAAAACGTGTTTACTGTATCAAACACATCTGCATGTTGCATGTTTTGATCTGCAGCTCATGTAACGTATCCTTAGTCCTTGGAATAAGACAGTTCAGCCGACAGGAAAATGTGGCGTCAGTTACAGAGCTGATGGTGTCAGTGGCGTGTTTGTATAAATAAACAGCAGTTTCCTTTTTTATGTTTAAACATAATCTTGTGCACCTACTGTTGTTAGACTGGTTACAACAGTCATGATGACATGTAAAGGGCTCATGTCACAGCAAGCACGCAAGCATGTTTGACATTACCGTCCAGAACCGATTTCATGTCACACGTTAATGTCTTGGAGCAACATTGCACTGAACCCTTTCCTCCCATTTTGCCCTCTGCACTGACCAGCATCATACAAACATGCACAAACAAGCAACTTTAAGGTTATTTAAAGGACAGTGATCAATAATGCTCCTGTAACTCCTACTTAATCTCCATAATGAGCTTTATTGCAGCAATTAATCATGTCTTAGCAGCCAGTGCCCAGCCTCCCAGAAGAATGCTGGCAGAATAAAGGCCAGGCCCGACTGGTGCTGCCCACAGCTGACTTCACAAGGATCCCATGGTGAGGAGATCCTGTTCGAAGAATTAGACTGACCTCTTCAGTGCGGCTGATAGCTATTTGATTTTCCATATTGACATTAAGCAATCCATCAAGCTTGTATTTAAAAATATCACAGATATGCCTGCTATTAAACACCACCAATGCCTCATCCTTTGCTTTATCTCTTATAGTGTGAGGCTGTCCTGTCTGATTTTTGGATTATTGTTCCTTTCCCTGTTTAAAATTGTTCATCATGATGAATATCTTTGATGGAAAAATACATAGTCATAGCTAGAAAGTATATATAGTAACTCATCAATAAAACAAAGCATAATATGCATTTCAGAAAGCAATAAAACAAAAGATAAACACGGTTCTGTCACGATACACTCCATGGATTTGGCGAGCAGTCTCCCCATAGAGACTAATTCTCTAAAACCACAGGAATGTTGCTGAAGATGAAAGGTATCTATATTTGATTTTCCAAAACCTTTGTACTGTATATTAATTATTAATTGAGCGGAAAGAACTCATTTTGAATTTAACTCCTTAATTATACACACAATTCTTCTCCCTTGATTTCATAAAACCATAAAAAAATGCCACTTTTATCTTCAACTTTTCTTTCTGCTGCTGCTGCGTGAACAACTTATCTCCTTCAGACACATGTCTTTAAGGGTCAGACAAAGCCATCGGATGTGTTGTGTTTCCGTGTGTATTAAAATGTCCCCGGGTTCCGAGGGAAGATTATCCCGTGTCAGTTAAGATTATCTGCTTTTGTGAAGTCTAAAAAACCTTCACGTTTGATTTGGGTAAGGCCCCATTAGACGGCCCCGAACCTGTGAAATTGATGACACCTCTGCGCAGCTTGATCAAGCCTTCCTCTTTGGGGGTTTTTACAAATGGGTACTCAATTCTCTATATGAGGAGGGAAAACGAGTAAGGCAGGTCAGAGAGGTAGCAGGCGGTAGATGAGGTGGACGGCACGAGGCCTCTTATGATGAATGATTCAGCTGCATTTAGAAAACTATTGATTCTGTCCCGGGCCTAATAGAAGGTGATGATGGCACAGAGGTGAATCCATTACCGGGTAAGAAGCTGCGTCAGGTACGCAGAAGGCTAATGTGTGTCCTTTCCCATTTGTCATCACCAGCATACGCAACTGGATGAGCATGCAAGTGTGGCATAACGGTGTGCTCCTGTCCTCTACGCCCGTAGGTGGAGATGTGAGCACTGTCTATGAACGCTGTCTATTAATCTCAAAGGCAACTCCTAAAAAAAAAAAAAAGGGCCAGAAGGCACTTTGCCACTCTATGTCCTCCTGCCTGAGGAATCTCCATGTCAAACCCAGACAGAGAGAAAGCAAAAGGAAACAAAGCAGCTGTCTTTACTCAGTCAAGATCCTCTCTGTCCCCGTCTCAAGCGCTGCTTTTCTGGCTGGGAGGAAGGCAGAGGACCCCACACAATCGATAAGTCCTCAGGGACAACAGTGTGTTTGTGACCAAACAAGCAGCTCTCGTGACTCTCATGACTCTCAATGCACTTTTATATACAACAGCCTTAGTTTACCTTCTTAGTGTTTAAATAGAAATTACATAGTAAAACGTTTAATTGTGATTTTGGTATTTTTTTGCAGCATTTTAACCAAATTAACATCCCTCTAAAATTGCAAAATGCACCATGTTTGGCACCTTGCTTTGCTATCACTGGATCTATATTCTATTATTAGTTCAGTTATGTGTAAAAACTGAGCTCAGCCAATGCAATACTCCATCACAAGGTCAGCACAAGAGGCACCTGGTCACTGCCAACAAGGTTAAGGAGGTTTAGAAACAAACAAAGCCTCTCTTCATGTGTTGGCTTTTGCCATTTCTCTGGCATTGCCATAGGCTGAATTGCTTCACTGTTTCCATGAAGGTCTTGTGACATTTGATTAGAACGCCTTTTGGGAGTTCCTACATGCCTTTTCCTGAGTCGTTTGAAGTGTTTGCAGCTCAGTGGAGCTGTATCAACAGCAGCTGTGAAGCCTCTAAGGCCTTTTCTTTTAGAATCCAAAAAGGTGTGTCATTCCATCTCGAAAATCTTTTGACTATCCCTCTGCCTTTTGCTTAAGAGAGAATAAGGAGCTAAAGAAACCTGGAGCTCCATTCCCTCTCCTATATATTTGAGTTTAAAACATTTTGTCTCAGCACTGAATGCATCTAGAATATTCCGCTCCATACTCAAGCCCACTGTTGTCAAATGTTGTTGTTGTTTAGGCTTTTTTTATGTATACCAACAGTATACATATACAGACACATATACATACATATATATATGTATATTTATATATATATATATGTATACAGCCAACTAGCATGTACATTCTGCGCCTGTGTTAGAGAAAATAACTCTTCATACCAGCAGGCAGCAGTATTTTTCCAAATGGGAAACTGGAGCACCTGGATTCAAGATGGTAGTTAGCCAGTCAGCACATTTACAACACGACCAAATTTTGTAAGACCGAATGATATTTACCATGCACTAGCAAACAGTTACATAAACAGTTATAAGCTGTTTCTGCTACAGATCTCAGTGGCTAAAAAAATAATCTTACCTAATATAACGTGACGATTTCGATCTTATACCCTCTTCCCCAGCTGCAACACCACTTCAACATGCTGAATCGGCTGAAAAACCAACCCAGTCTCACACCGAAGTTGTCGAAAATCGAAGCTTGGCCTATGACTTCCACTATCAGACACCAACAAAAAAAACCCGTCTTGTCCCATCCTGTTTCCTCCTGATGCCTACACTAAAATGGCTACTGTCTGCCTATTATTCCGATGTTAATGGACAGCTTTCTTCATCAGTGTCTGACGCCGCAGGTCAGTGACCAAGCGCCAGATTTTGACAACTTCGGAGTGAGACAATGTCACTGACACTGACCGATGGCCAAGTGTTGGCGTGGTGTGTCAGGGTCATTAGCTGTATGTCTATCTCTGTGTATTTACATAGAAAGCAGTGAAACACCCAAACAAGTCAAATTCCTTTTATACACATACTTGGCCGATAAAGTTGATTCTAACTTAGTTATAATTCTTTATTAAATAAATTTTAAAATGTTTTCTTAAATAATATGCCTGGCTAAGTATTTTATTGGTTACTTTTCATGACCAGAAGCTGATTGTGCGTGTGTATTATTATCATCTTCACAATCCGGATTTCTTAATGTGTAGATTAAAAGTGCAAATAAACTAGTGAGATTTATTGTACAGCCTGACGATGACAAATTATATTGTATTTTGAATAAATGTGGAACAACAGAGGCGCGTTTATAGATTGTTTGCATGACTTGCAAACATTTACACATCCAGGCTGGTATAAACAGTATATATCATTTTAGGCCCCCGGAGACGATGAATATTTGGACAAAAGATTAAAACATTAGGAGCTGACATCACCCAAATCATTACTATCATTACAGTTACTTCTTTTCATGACTCTAATTCCTCATTCGGTGCCTTTGTGCAGGCTGCTCTCCTCTCTTTATCTTAACATGCAGCCGTTTGCTCAAGGGGATAGTATTTTTAGCTCAGGAAAAAAAAAACGTATGGAGCTTATTTACCGCCATCATATCATCAAACTGTCAAGAAGCATCTTTTGCCGACTAAACCTTTCGCATATCTGTGTACTCATAATTGATTCTCTGTTATATCGCCAGCAAAATGCCACCAAGATAACTGAGCACTGCAGCGTGGATGGTATAAAACCCTCACTGAGGTTTGATAGACTGTCACATCTTATCACAACTTTGAAACACTGAGAGGAAGGAGAGAGAGGGGGTGAATATGCACTCGACTCCTGTACCTCAAAAGGTGTTTCTGTGCTAAACATTTTCAAAGCGCCCTGCCTTGAAAATATCATTTTGTATTTTTTCAGGTTAGTGGAAACGCGAGGATTAAGTGAGATAGAGGTAACAACTGACTTCAAGCGACAAACTTTGAGATGTTTAAAAAAAAAAAAAAAAAAAAAAAAGTACAAGTTTGTGTTTGGAACTTTCCGTGCGAGCCGTGTAAGGTGCAAATAGAAATGTGGGCACAGCAAATAGCAGGTAAGAGTGCAGACACGATGGTGATGACTTTCCATTAAGTAGGACAAGGCGAGCAACATTTAAAGCCACAAATTAACCTTGTTGAGTGTAATTGACTGACGATAAACCTCACCCCCCTTAGTTACTGTTGCTAAGCTTGTCAAGCTTCCCATCCTGAAATGGCACCGATGCAGTGCACAATAATAATGATGGCAGATTTAGCGACTGAAGCTTATTGTAATACATGAAACCAGAGTCCCAGTTTCAGACGAGGCAGAAGCAGCTTCTTATTTTTGCAACCTTTGATTTGGCAGCTGAAATGTCAACTGCTGCTGGCAGGTCTGATCATCTCTCGCTAACTAGCTAATTCCATGTGTTGATTGAAAACTCCAGGTGACTTTTTTTTAAATCACACTTCCTGTGAATGAGTTTTAAATACAAACTTGACGGCTTGACACATGATGCTAAAACACTGGTGACATGCCAGTGGCGTATGGAAGAAAAATGTAAACTCAAACTGTAATTTTGTTCTGACGTAACTCATACTTTTCTGTAAGAAAAAGTTATTTTAGACAATATAATATAATACTGTCTCGGGTAATAAGTTTGGCCGGGGTTGCTGGAATATAAACTTCCACTATTAAAATAAGACAGAGCGACTTTGGGCCAGGCTAAACTTTGATAGTGTAAGGGGGGGACCATAAAATACAGGACTACACAGCGGACATACAAGTTTTTGTTTTTATGTAACAAACTTCACAGCATGATGTAGTTAGCTAAAGTTTTGCTCTCTTACTCTTTTACTCGGAAGCATTCATGCAAAGGTTACTACAGTAAGCTAATTGGCCGGGCATGCAAATGTTTGCAGCCTGTGTTAACACAGTTAAATCCATTCCTTAGGATTTTCCCTTTGAGTTTTCTGTTTTGGTTAAACCTAAAAAAAATATATATAAAATCAAAAGACATGAACCTACATCTAGTATCACAGAGCTGGTTACTCAGATGTGTCTGGACAAAAGTGATTTTGGGGAGGGGCTTAGCAAACATTTTACAATTATGAATTAATAATATTGATCTGAATTGCTGAGACATGTAAAATCAGCAAACTTGTTTATTTCTGACGTCATTTTTGAACTGTAACGGAAACATCTGACTTCTCTGCTGTGCTTATTGTATGTACTGTTTTACTTTGCTAGCATCTGTAATAAACCAAATCTACCACCTTAAAAATCCAAGTGTACACTATATTGAGAGTATTTCCCCCGCTTTACTTACAAACTAACTAATTGAGGCAGGGGTAGACCACCAACTCCTATAATCTGCAAATGAAATGGAGTCTGGTGGCTTTGAGATAACGTCCTCAGTTCCCTGCCTGAAAGAGCTGTCATTCTAAGAGAGCGTACACCTAAAGTTATATTAATCTTTTAGGCAACAAAAAATGTACCGACTGAGGCTGCGATCGCTCAGCTTCAGTTTATGCATGTGATGTGGAGGGTTCTACCTAATTAATGTAAACAAACATGTTTGATTTGGTCTTTGTAGCAAAGCAGATGTTACAAAGTGCTAAACAAGACAATTAAAGCAGATCTATGAAGTAGAGTAAAAACAATAATGAAGCTATTAGAACATGACAGAACACACCAGTAACAAGATAATATTAAAATAGAGTGTCAAAACAAGGTGTAGCAAATGCATTACTGCTGACTCTAAAGATGAAGAGGCTAATGCAGGAGCAGCTTCAGGAGCATGGGCAGCGTTTCACCAAATTCTGCTTGTTTCAGTCTTATAACATAACATCTGCAGATTAATTACCACAGATAAAAGTTCTTGAAATGGATGTTAAATAAAAGGAGGACACTTAAACATAATAATAACTTGTTATAGCACCTTTCCTTCAGGGATGCAGAACAGGATTCAAAACACCTCACTTTTTCTGATTCTTTACTGTCATGATAGCCAACTACTTTCGTCTATCCTTGAGTCTACTTTGCTCTTTTGTGTTTTTGCCAAAACAGATCTTTATAATTACAAATGCCGACATCACATCTCGACAGCTTGGCTTTGAGCTGTTAAGTGCAACTATTTATCCAAAAGGACCTCTCACGATTTAGAAGCACCGTTAATGATTTGTAGAAACATAAGTTAAAAATAAAATAACTCTCAACAGCATGGTGGAGCCTTTTTGATGTTTCTTTTGAAAACTTGCAACATTAAAGGCATGTGTTAACAGTGCATGCCTGTGATGCCCCGCTGTGCCGAGACTGAGCAAACACCCTCCAACAAAGAGCACCATCTTCCCTCAGCATCACCAGCCACGCTCCTCAAGCCAACACTCTGCACCGGGCTCATTCCCCCTCTGCGCGCCGGCTTTGAACGTCAGCCGCATAACTGAGTCCCCAAGTCACATGAAATCACAAACGTCAAGCGTCACATCACATATTTATCTGGAAAATGACTGTGACAGAGTTCTGCTGGCTCTCGCTAATCAGGCATGCTTTTTGTCGATGCGCCGCGTTAAAAACCGTCAGATTCTGACTTTTAACTTCAGATCGTCAGTGATTTGATATCAGATCTTTAACACATCAAAAGTGACTTACTGTAAAATGATATAATTTTTCTTCATTAAACCATCAAGCTTTCAAATAGATTGTGGTTTAAGAGTCAAGTCTGGTCGTGACTATAAAGACTATAACAAACTCTTCATGAGCTTACAGTCAAAGCGGATTCAGACACCAGGGAGCTTTAAAGATTGCCTAATAAGCTAGCTCCATCCTAAAACTGCCACAGCTCATGAGATATATACTGTAAGTGAGTTTGGGGTGTAATTTGGGCTGAAATTATTAGACACTGGTTATTTGCTTTCACTGGATATGAAAGTTATTGCAGAGAAAAACACAGGTTGCTCAGAAACTCACACTCACATCCCTCCCAAAACTGCAGCACCTCTCCGAGGCAACCTTTCACTCTGCTGGAAACCTGCACCTTCTCTCACTGCAGGGCATAATAAATGGCAAAATTACAGTTTGTTACATAACATAAACCTAAAGTTCTCAAAGTAAACAATAACACCTCACTAGTTTTTGTGACGGCGTGCCTCGGAGAAACCTGTGACCTTTACCCCAGCGTCTAAACACCGACCTCTTGCTTGAAAAGCTTGAGCTGTTTCACCCTATATTGTTTTTCTCCTATGTGACTCACACTTACGATGAGTCACCATGTGACCTGTCAGAGAGGTTTAGGCTGAACTGAGCGAACCACTGTCAGCCGCTGCACCCTCAGGGGAGGATGAGGGTCTCTGTGCATGTCAGAGGAGTGCTGCTCGTCCACGGAGGCTGTTAATGTTACACATGTGTACGCACGTATGCATGAACAAATGTCACACCCTGAAAAAAAAACATGCCATATATGTGGTAGCTGTGGTTTCAAGGAGCACAGGAATTTATGCGGAATGAATATTTTACAGATTGGTTAAATCTGAAGCTACTAAAAATGAAATGAAGGCTATGATGCTGGAAAGCAATTAGACATGTGTTTGCTGGAAAGATGACCTTTAAAACTGCTCTGACTCTTAATATCTGTAAACACATAGTGTCACCTCATGTAGGAAAGATAGGAGAATATTTTTGAAAATTAATTACTAAAAATATGTTGAGCAAGAAGGGTCACTTTTAAACCTGGAAACAGGGTCATTTGATAATATAAGAATAACCTTCATCAGAGCTTTTTTTTTAGCTTTAAACATTTTTGCTTTCGAAAACCTGACACCTATTAACAAGTAGCAAAGCGGTTCATTTTTAAGACAATAAATGCAAACTGACGTGAAATACAAGAGGTGCTTTACTGTCAATGAGCTGTAGCGCTGAATTTCAAATGCTTTCAGTTTAGATGAGGTGAAATTTGAATGTTTTTTGTTTTATTGTCCTGTGATGTATTTTACTGTGTGTTGGCTTTGTTGACATACAGGCAGTTAGTCTCCAAGTTCGTTTGCACTGCACAGCAAACAGGAGGGACTTGCTAGCGGTGCCGCACATTTGTCAATTACTCCTGGTTATGTCACGCCAACCTGTAGTGGCGGGACATGTTTCCGTAGCAATGCCACCATGGATTGGGAATAAGCAGCGACTCTAGCTAATGCTTCTCCCGCCCCACCCTAATGGCAATACAGAGCTGGGGCAGCTAATCTGTGGCATGAATACATTATTAACTTTGTTGTGGAACAGCATAGTGCTAATATTGGGCCTAATACTTGACTGACGCAAAGTTAAGCTACAGACGAACATACGTAACTGGCCGAGAATATTTTTGGCGGTTGATTGAATGATGGCTGTTGACATTCCTACTTAAAACATACCATGTGGTCTTCCCTTATCCCTCCCCCCTGGTATCATGGAGAGGATGAAAGTTTACTTTTAACCATTTCAGCAGTAAGAAGGAAGGTTAACTTACTTGTTCCTTTTGCTTTCATTCTACAACCTTTTACAGCATATAGCTTTTTTTGTCATCATCGAGAAGATGAAAACTTCCTCTGCTGACGAAGACCATGGGATGCAATTGAAGCTCCGCACAAAAAGCCACACAGTGCATGTCAAGATTTTGTCCAGTTAATGCTTTAGAAAGACAAGATGGTGTCAAACTCCCCAAAGAACCCTTCCCACGCCATGAGTCCACTGGCTTTAAATGTAGCACATAAAGACACATTAGTACCCTTGATGCCTCCCATAAGGACAGTTAAACGTCTCAAGCTGTTTATCGGTCACTTGGAGAGCCACAAAATACTAATGATTTTACAATGCAGGGGCAGTTAGTGTGTTGTTAAGGGATCCTGCGTCGTCAGACCTCGATCAAAAAGTCAAGAGGTCATGTGCAACACTGAAGAATTTAAGATTTACGGAGCTTATGAGTCCAAATCCTCCAAAGCACCCTTTACCTCTTAGAAAATTTTGACTGGGTGCCTTGACTTAACCTGTACCGCTAAAATTAGTAACTTTTTTTTTTTTTAAATGGTCACAAACTAAAATATATCTTATCAGCTACTCGACAGACTGCCATGAAATTTTGTAAAGATGCTCATTTGACTGTCATTATGAATGTGCTTAACTTTGGTTATCCCATAACTTTTTATCTCCATCATAAGATCCACATTTTTATTCATCCAAAACTTGGATTTATGACCTAATACCTACTAAATTAATGACATCCTCACCACCATTGCTACTGTAGAATATAAACCCCTCCCAGTTACTAAAACCTCCGCATTCCCAGAGGAAACACAGAGGACACGACCTCAGTATTCTCAATGGCAGCTGCAGCTGTGGTCATGTGGGCAGAGTGAAAAGTTGGATTGAGCACCCTCCTTGTGCCCTGTGTCGCAGTTCAACATCCTGTTGTGAAGGTTTCCATCACAATAGTTAGAAAACCCAGTGAGTGTTCCCGTAAAATAATCAGCAGGAACACTGACTGTCTGCACACACACACACACACACACACACACACACACACACACACAACCGAGCACACAAATTGAAGCCAAAAGTCGCTCTTAGAGCAAAAGACCACCCTCCCCCCTTAAAGCTCCCAGGAAGCTAATTGTCAACGGTACATTTTTGTATGTAAGAGAGCACTTCCCCAAGTAGTGCCTATTACTCCCTGCATGAATTGACAGGGCTAATGAGGAAATTAGGGTTTTATTAATTCACCCAGAGGACAGGATGAAGAGAGACACAGGGGAGGGGAGGAGAGGAGAGGACTCCATCTTTGATTTAAAGGTTAATTTGGAGAGGAGGGTAGCGGGAGCACAGAGAGTGGTCCTGACAATATTTTGATGCTCCTGGATGTGGGCCAGCTGTCCCGCTATGGGTGCAGCTCGGGCAAAAGACGGAGCGGAGACAGACGAGAGGGAGATAAAGTGGCAGCCAAGTTTGGGTCAGGCCTGGGAATCACGCAGAGGCAATTAGGAGTGTTAGCTTCATCAGTAATGCCAGTGGCTACGTCCGGCCGTAGCATCAGTGAGAGCTTCTAGTAGCGCGCACGCTGGGTTAAGGGGCATTAGCAACTCAACACTTGACTTTGACAAGGTCAGGTTTGAGGAGCAGCAGGCGGACTAGCATGGTGCTGATGACCTTTTGCTGTCATGCTGGTGACCTTGCCATGCTCAGCACTGGCCTTCTCACAGATAATGATAAGGATCACTTCCTAAACTCTCCACATTTCTGCACACCCGTACTCTGCTGCAACATTGCTCCTCAGTAGTGGAGATTAAAGAGGGTATTTGTGGTGTATATATCACAGAGGTGAATAAACGCTCAATAACATCTCATGTCCTGATCCACATACACGTACACCTTGCCACAGTATTTTGTGACTTTTCTGTAACAGATATTGGGATAGATATGTCTTAGTAGCACAGGGTCTACTTGTTTAAGTTGATAAGATTTGCTTTGTGTAATGATAACTTGATATTTAACGAGCAAATTGGAGTTGTGTACAGTAAATAATGGAGCATAGTATGTGCTGGAGTTGCAAGAAAAACCTGATTAATGGGAGAGACGATGAAACATGCTATTAAGTCTCAAACATTTGTGTTAAGGTTTCTCTCTCTGGACAGCAAAACTGCAAATCAAGGAATGTATTTCCATACAATAGAAATACTTGAATCTGTAATTTCATTTGAATGTCATTCAGTGATTAAAGTCTGCTTTGTCGTGTGGTTGCAGTAATTATGGACTTGTACTTGGTAATTAGACCTGCACTTGTAGAGTGCCTTCCTAGATGTCTGACCACTCAAAGAATTTTTATTTTAGCATTTTGTATTTATTTTAAATGCCATCTGAACCCTAACCCATTAAACATGGCTTAATAGAGACAATTTCAAACACAAGTACACAAATCAGCTTCACTATAGCTCGCAGCATTCACTGACAAAGCACTTGTCTTTATCTGGACACATTTTCCCCACAAATACAACATGCTATTGTTTTTAGTTGTTTTTAATTGTACAGCTGTTTTATGTCTTTTAATCTATTTTTGTATTTTATTCTTTCATTTCGTTTTTATTTATTCTTCTGTACAGCACTTTGGTCCACTGTGGTTGTTTTATAGTGCTTTACAAATAAAGTTGGATTGGATTGGATTTAGCACAAGCCTATGGCATATAACACTGTATAAATTAGCCTAGCAGCTAGTGGACTTTTCCTCTACTCATATGAAGCCAACAACAGAAACATTTAACAATGGTAATGTTACAAAATTCGTCTCCATTACAACTCACAAGGTTCACAAACAAAACAATTGTCTTGTACTAACATGTTAACGTTATTAGCACAAGCCTATGGCATTTTACATGGTATAAATTAGCTTAGCTGATTTTTCCTCTACTAATATAGAACGTTGCAGAGAAAAGTCACAGATGTGTGAGGTGGCCTGTCTCAGCTCGACTCAAACTGGCTGCGACTCAGAATGTCAAGTGGTTTCATAACGTTGAGCCCAGTTCAGACACTTTCAAACTTACAACTATTTGCAATGCACCTGTCTGCAACATTCTGAAAAACGTATAGTTTAGAGCTGAACACAAAAACCTTTTGTGTTCACAAAATGTTAGCAAATTAATTTGTGGGATTCACTTATTCTAAACTGGCGTTCCAAATAAAATCAATAGCAATTTGATATCTTTGAGCTTTCCTAATTTTTCACTTTGGAAAGACCCCACACCGAGAGAAAAGAAGATTATGCTCATATTTCATGTTCTTACACCTTGTTAAAAAGCAAAGAGTCATATTTATGCACTTTGTTTAATAATTCACGTATCAAACTCTCATTCTGAGCTGTGTGGGTTGTTTTAATTGGCCCTTGTGAGAAGTCCTCCATTTAAGAGCAGTAGGAACAAGCCAGAGGTGATGCTGCATGATTTATGGGACACCTTCAGAGGGACATCAACAGGATTACATTTGTCTTTATTCCCTGCTTGAAAGGAAACACATGCGAATACCAAAATCCCTCCAGTGTATCTGGTAAAATAGAGCTACAAGTAGAGTTTCAGATGAAGCTCAGCTGTGTGTTTTGGGAGATTTATTGCTTTGGGTTAGATATATTTAATAATTGAGCATTAGAATTACGCTTGTGTGAGGTGAAAGGCAAAACAGACGGAGTAACACGCAGCAGCATGTCCAGTTAAAAATAATGAGTGCTATTAACCACCTCCAGTTGTGAAGCTGTTCATATTTAATGTTTTATTGATTTGTCTTTGCAAATGTGAGACCCTGTGGGATTAAATCAGCTGTGAGGTACGTTCAAATGTGTTGGAAAAACATGCAAACAAACTTATGAACAATTTGCTTCACAAAATCATTTTTATGCACCTGTTGCATTCTTTAAAAGGTGGAGGTGTTTACTCAGAACATGTCAGATAACCTTTAGCATCACATTTACGGGCCACACAGTAATTTGTAACATGCTATACAAGGCTGAATATGAAAGTTTGTTTAAAATTGATGTAGTCTGAATAATGATCTGCGTTGACATTGAGCCTACGTCGTAGCCTGATGTGCACCTCCCTACAAATGTGACTACACGTTGCAGCGATGCAGAGCTCCTGTCTGTTTTTGTAAGCTGAAACCATTTCCCTCAGTGGAAACAAAGCTTTTACTTACTTTAATTTCACAGATAAGAAGCAACAACTTGTGAAGACAATAAAGCCTCCACAAAAATAGCATTTTAAGTCTTGTGTGTAATTTATCCTGGCTTCATATGGGCAGAGGAAATCTCCGCTTGTTGCTATGCTAATTTATACAGTGTGAAATGCAAGACAAGACAAGTGTTGTTTCTGAATCCTGCGAGTTTGGGTATTTTGAATCAGCTAAACTTTACAGCACTTCACAGAAACCCCACTGCCAACTAGTGTTTTGGAGGTGTAACTGCAGAGTGACACAGACGCACCACGGCATGAGTATAAATGCTCACAACAGCGTAGGCCGTTGAAAATGTGATGCTAATTTCTGCTGACGGCTTTTTGGGTTCAGATGGTATTTAAACTAAATACAAATACATCCATTTAAAATTGTATATCCCTAACCTTACACGTCATTTTCACTTGTGTGACTTGTGTCCCGAGATCCATAAATATATGGATGATGCCTCTAGTGTCCAATGCAAAGAAGTGCATTTCTTTATGGATTGATAGAAACCTGATAGAAACTACCTTTAGCTGTGGGGAAGAGGGTTGTTTGTCATCCAGTTGTTTGGAATATGCACGTGGAACATTACCTGGACAGACACAGGACCTGCCATGAACGTGGCATGTTTTGTCATCATGACAACCTGACTGTATATAATGTATAACCATGTTTTAACAGAATAACATTACTCAGATTCACAATGTGTTAAAACTAGATCAACAAGTCATTTTTAATCCTAATAGCCTGTTAGCCAGTTAGCAGCCTGTTCGCTAAGCTAGCACACTGTCATACGGTTCCTCCGAAATCCACCGCAAAACGTAATTGTTTTTTTAAAAGTACTCAAGGCAAATTCCAGACCGAAATATTACAGATGGGTGGAGTTTCGCAGTCAAATCAAATATAATGGCATTTCCCATAGGAATGAATGGACCTCCAGTTGCCCCGTCTCTGTACACATACATAAGTGGCAACGAGGTGTAAGCCAAAATAAAAATCAGTGCTCAAAAAGATATTTGACATACCCTCCTGTCTTTATTCCCTCCCCCCTCATAAATAACGAACAGTCCCTTAGACCAATACATTCTGCTCAGATAATCCAACATGGAAGCTGCTAATGTTTATATTAAAATGGTACTCTTCCCTTTAATAAAATATTCATATTTGCATGGTGCCGGTCTAAATCCTCTGTCTGCCAGCTGAACCAGACAGGGGCCAAACAACCCCTGCACATGCAAAAAAAGAGAGCCATCTCATGAATAACAGACACGTGTATGAGCCATGGCATATGTGGCTCTCTGATCTAATTATTTTGACTTCTCTACCTCTGCCAAGACTCTGAAGCAATCACCAGCAGAGCAAAGATTGTGGAATTACCGGGACATCAAGTCAGATGAGTTATTTATGCTTACTGCTCAGACTGTGTTTGCTGTGTTCTGTTGTGACGCTGTCCGGCTTAATGTAACAGCAATTTGGCTAAACGGGTCAATGGATCCCAGCGTTACTTCAACATCAAGTTGCAGTATATGTTGTGCATATTCACATAATATAGACGGAACTCACATTAGTGAAAGGATACTGTACATGTCAAAGCAAAATAAACATCCCAGTGAGACAACTGCTTGAGCTTAAGTGACTAAGCTTTTAATACTGGTTATGCCTATTAAAGGAGGAAAAAAATCACTATGAATTATGGCGATGATAAGAACATGCTCATGGTCTGTGTAATTCATTAAAACCATACTATTAATATGGACACACAATGTATCTCACAGTGTCTCTGCCCATTAGGCTGCAGGGATTATGTGTGAGGTCCTTAAAGGGACAGTTCATCCCAAAATTCATCTCTGATCATGTGACGAGACGATATGTTCCTTCAATTCTGCTAACACACCTACATATCATCTGCTCAGTAGCGAACACTTTCCTCTGATAATAGTTTTTTTTAATAGTATCTGAAGAACATTTCAAAACCGCGCAGTCCAGCAGAAGCAGTCCACAGCAAAGAGACTCAGCTTCAATATTGCTCGGCGAGCAGTTACAGCACACACTTCTGCCAGTCTATTGTAAGACATGGCCCCAGGCAGGCTGCCTTTATGAGGAGAAGTGAATTTGGTCCTTAGCATGTCAAATATCAATATTCAGTGGTGATACCAGATATTTTACATTCTTTAACCCATTTTTATTCCATTTTAAAAGTCTGCTGCAGGCTGCCCGGGGATAGTTTGACTTTTGCTCTTGTGCCACGGTGTGTTCACATGCTGTGGGAACTTCTGATCCTCTGGACGTGGCAGTTTTTACAAGAAGAAGCTACTGAATTTGCATAAACACTTTAATGACGTCCATGTTTACTTAATGTTTGACTTCCTGGTTAGATTTTCTGCAACATTCTCGACTCTAATGACACACCAACGGGTTAAATGTTGACCAAGTTTACCAAACTTTTCCAAAGGTGAATGCTGTATACCAATGGTTCTGTCTTATTTAATTAATGGGCCACATACAAGCCAATTTGGTCTCATTTGGGCCAGACCAGTAAAATCACTGAATAGATAACAACACCTTTGAAATTTTTATTTTTATTTTTTCCACATGAAGTCAGTCTACTAGTCACTGTCATTCCATTTTTCTACACATTTCCACTCCTGTGCAGTAATCTATGGTAGTAATGCTGGCATCACCACACCAAACTAAAATGGAAGCAATGAGCAAGAGGGTTAATTAAGTTTTTCCCTGCCTCAGAAACCATTTGCAAATCAAACGTTTGGGCAGTGTTTTATCAACTGGCAGTGGTGGATGAAGTACCTGAGAGCTATACTTGAGTAAAAGTACAGCTATCTTATCAGAAATGGCTACTGTAATATGATATTAAATGCTGTGAAGTATTGAAAGTAAATATGAAAGCAAATGCTGTTAATAAATCTGTGAGATGTCAGAATTCTGAGGATTATGAGGATAAAGGATAAAGTCAGTTTCTTCTGAACACGTACACCACCTTAAAAATGGAGTGAACATGACACTTGAAGAAAAACTTCTGTACAACTTAAAGGATTTAAAGGAAACTTTTGACCTCCGGGGCGGACACACTGCAGTGGAGCAGTCACTCCACAGTTACCTGTCCCAAATCTTTATTTCCTTCAATCTTGAGTTGCCCTCTCTGCTGTAAAACGCCAAAGTCGGTCTCATCATCGATTGGAATGTGGTCACTCGCATGTAACGTCTGATCTGACATGCAGTTGGGCTTGACTGGAAATTGAAACTTAACTGCAGCTATGAGAGCAGTTGTTCAGCACTTGATTTGCCAAACCCTCGATTTTTATTTTGTAGTCAGTGCCGGCCTATGGCATAGGCAGTATAGGTGAATGCTAAGGGTGCCGTCATCAGTAGAGGGCGTCACCAATGGGGCAAGAAAAAAAATCGAAATTTTTATCTTTTACTATTTTTTTCTACCACTGCAACAAAACTACATAGCAAAGCCTACTAAATAATAGAGAGGCATCAGGGGGAAACGCGTGGCGGGACAAGAACGAAAATAAGGTGTTGAAAGTCCAGGAGTTCTTTAGGAAAAAAGAACAGGGTTTGGCTTTACAGTCTAACGGGACACGAACACCACTCTTCTGGTTGAAAGTTTGTTGGACCCTTCTGCCACCCGCCCTAGTCAGACATTTGCTGCCTTAACTTTCGTCCTTGACCTGCCGTGTTTCGCTCTGATGCCACCGGGCACAATTAAATTATAACGGCAACTGCCTGCGTATCATGCCAACGTTCAAGGACATTTTTTTTTCTGTGATGCTGCAAGTCACTGCCCAAGCACCAGATTTTGACAACTTCGGAGTGAGACCAGGCTCTGTCCCAATGTAGTGCATTTATTTTGAAAGAGACTACGTAAATGTTAAATTGCCTGTGAAAACATAAGTGTATTTTGAAAGGAGACAATGCAACGTGGAAATAAAAATAAAGTCCATGACCAAATGTCAATATGTGACGAGGTCAGACTGCGCTTCACCACTATTGTTTTAGATACAAGTCGGATACAGATTTTTTTTGTACCAGAGCTGCTGACTGATGTTTTGCACAATGTTTAATATCTTTAAATCGGACCACAATAGGTATTCATGTGTTTTTTTTAAGAGGACTTTTATTCTTATCAGGGTGGAAACGCATCTGAAGCAGCATTTTACAGGAAGTACTAACTGTTTAACCTGCTCCTAAAACTTGTCACCTCTCAGCCTTCACAAGTGCGTCAATATTAGGTGAGCAAAGTCATCCCGTGAGCCAGACTGGACCCTTTGGTAGGCCGGTTCTGGGCCGTATATATATTTGACACCCCTGTTGTACACGGATCATGTCAGTGTTTGTTTGTATTTGCCAAATTGAGTTCTTCCCCTATAATAGAGTCACCTCCTGTAAATCCCTTACATCTGTCTGGATTCATACATATTATAGGCTCGCATTTTCCCTGTGTATACATTGTTCATTTTTGCAAAGTGGTTTGTGATTTTAAAGGAGGAGAATTTGACCTTCCAGAGGCTTACAGTTTCTCCCTCTCTACAGTCGCTTCCTGTTGTTCTGCAATGGTTGAATACTGCCATCTAAGGATTGTCTGTAATCGGATTCCACTGTGCTACAGGCAGGCAGACTTGATCCCACAATTCTTTGCTTTTCTTGTCGAGCTTGAAAACAGTATATGAAATGTAATCAATCAACAACAGAGAGAATTGTTTGAGATTAAAAGAGGTATAGGGATTTGAGTGTGTGCAGGGATTCCATTCCAGTAACCTGAAATAAATGAATTCACAATGTTTAAAAAGAACGCCAGGGAGTCGAGGTTTTCTGTATTTACCACATCTTGTGCTGTAACTAATTGAACCGGAAATTGTTCTCTGACAGTTTTATGTTTAGATTTCAGTATCTCAGTGTGAGCCTATAGACCAACTTCATTCATCACAAACAGGGCTGATTGTTATTCATTCAAGCATTCAAATTTGTTTTAGTTTTTGACTGTTGTATTTATTCCAGACCCAATTAAAGCCCGGTAACTCACGGTCACCCCTGTAGCAGTTTATACTGTCGCAAAGGAAGGTAGCTGTTCGCCAATGTGCAGCTCAATTATGACAGTTGGTTTGGTGTATATGAAAAAGACTTTGTCCTGCTGGCATTGTCGTTACGGCTGAAACAAAGAGCAGGTCTGTGTGCCAGGATGTGCACAGAAAGCCACAGCCATGGAGTCTCCCTCTCTCCATCCGACCATTCTCCCAGGGGAGTGATTGACGGGGGCTTTACCGAGACAATCTCGCCCAGAAATCCACCTCCTCCTCTCTCATCCTCAAAGGGTCTTGAGCAGTTCCAAACAAGCTCGAGTGCTGATTTTTACCAAAGGTATTTGCATTCTGGGCCAGCATTTGCTCGTGCTTTGCGGGTCTCTGTACTGAGCCCTTAGCTAGGAGTGTCAGACTTTGAAAGCTCTAGCTAAGATTTGCGGAGACAGTGTTTGCTGTTTCCTCTTTTTTTTTTTTTCACAGCGCTAAGGCCTTGTGATTCCCAGAGTCACCGAACATGAATCTAACCCAACTAATGTTCAGGAAGAAATTGGACATTATAAACCATGACAGGCAAATGTAACAGAAGGTTCTGTTATCAGCATGGTCCAAAAGAAAATTGCACAAAGTCTCAATTAAAGTCTGGACCCAAAATGGTGTAATTGCATCCATAAGCTTGGAAAAACATCGCCTCACAGGCGTCCAAAATACTTGTACACGGTGAAACGTTTCCATCAAAGCCTGCGAGGGAGAAGTAACTCATTTGTTTTCCTGTCTGAGGTTCAAAGAAGAATCTGGCAGAATAACAAATTCTTGAGAATAATGTCAAGTGCCAGATAATCCCTGATTAAAGATCAGGTGTAAGTGTTAGTGAGTTATTTGCTGGTGGCATAATGAGCAGAAAAGCCACTCCACCTGAGGTGCCGCTGCCATAATCTTCACAGTAAACACTTATCATGCATTCGCCATTGATTAGGATGCGCCTCTCATCAATCATCAGAGGCTCGTCTGAACAGATTAATAATTATGACATCTGCACTCAGTCAAGAGCGCTGATTAGAGGGAGGAGGGAGGCAAAGGCATCTGATCAGGGCGAGCAGCGAGGTGTTCAGGAACTTCATCATATCCTCGGGTTCATTTGGTGCTCACAAGTTTGCTTGCTGACATTTCTATTAACTGTATACAATAAAACACTGTATGGAGACTGGCAGCAAGACGGTGTGATGTGCAGACAGAAATAATATACAGCAGATTACAGCCTGACTGAACTTGCATTTCTGGGGTGGATGCCAAAATCTGTATTTTAGAGTTTCTAAAAAATCTAGCAGCAGAAAAGAGAAACAAATATGTTTTTCGGTGAACTCTAATGTTCTTTTTGGGCTCATAGGTGGTAAGTGGAGCTCCTTAGCCATTATTTAACAGCTCAAAAAATATCCTTAATATTGATTTATCAGCTTGATACTTGTGTTAACAGAAGATGATGCATTACTTCTGTTTGGAGGTTTGGAGAACCCAACTGTAGAATGTGGTTCAATAAAGTTTTATTGTATTGGCAGTACCTTTCTGTGCAACACTAACCCTTCCAAATGCCAAATAAGTCTGTTATTAAAATTTTAATTAGCGTGTGTTCATTAGGGGTCAAACACTTATATGATTATGGGTCTGAGGCCAAGCGAGGGGGCTCCAACTCTGAATGTTTTCTCAAGAGCCCCAAATCGCTTCGGTTTTTTTAAATACCTTCAACTTTGTGTCATTCTGATAATAATATATTTGAAAAATGTTTTGTAACAGGGAGGGGGGGTATGATTTAAGAGAAAAATTAAAGCTAAAAACACATTGTGATTGTTCAGCTTTGAAAAGTGTGTATATTTCAATGTGTGGGGTGGATTGATGTGATGATTGATTGTTAATTAGTTTGGGTTGTTTATGCTTTCTATGCTATTCCCCAAAGAATCTAATAAAAGTGAGCAAATGTTCTTCTGTTGGCCTAATATTCAATTTGGAATATTGAGGACCTCGTTTACTTGGCACTGTTGGGAAGCCTCGATTTGCAATTACCGCAGCTGAGATTATTATGGTATGGATTCAGATAAAGCAGATTTGCCAGCTAAACATTCTTTCTGTGAACTGCAGCATAGTGTAACAAAAATATGCTTTGAGGTAAGTAATGTTGTCAATGCCAAATTTCTTAACCTACTTACCTAACTTAAGAAGAGTAACATCTGACAACTTATGCTTCTTTTTTAGGTGGCAGGAGTGAAAATGAGTCATCCAGTATTTGTTGTGTTATAGTTACAGAATGATGAAAACAAATGGATATAAAATAAAACCCTGATTCCAAAAAAGTTGGGACGCTGTGTGAAACTGAAATAAAAACAGAATGCAATGATTTGGAAATCCTTTTTGACCTATATTCGGTTGAATACAGCACAAAGACAAGATATTTGATGCCCACAACATGTTCCAAATGAGTTCGGACAGAGGCACATTTAGCACTGTGTTACAGTGCCTTTTCTTTTAACAACACTCAGTAAGTGTTTGACATTCTAATTTTTGCTTTAAATATGACTCTGCCACACATTTTTAATGGGAGGCAGGTCTGGAATGCAGGCAGGCCAGTCCAGTACCCGCACTTGTTTACCAGGAAACCATGCTGTTGTAACACGTGCAGAATGCAGCTTGGCGTTGTCTTGTTGGAATAAGCAAGGACATCCCTGAAAAAAGACATCGTCTGGATGGCAGCACATGAGTGTATATTCACAAAAAACACTAAAGTTTATCAGTTTGAACATCACATATCTCGTCTCTGTACTGTGTTCGATTGAATATAGGTCAAAAATAGATCTGCAAATCATTGCATTCTGTTTTTATTTGCTGTTTGCAGTGTCCCAACTGTTGTATGATCAAGGCTCAACAGGAAGATGTTTTCCTTGGCAACAATCGTGATTTTTCCAAATGATGTACAGTTTTCCAGACATTGTATTTTCACAAATAGCTTTAAAAAACGAGTACTTATAACTGCTGTGAATGGGAAAAAATATCTTCTTTTCAGGTCAATTCCATTTTCTATATAAAGCCCAATATCACAATCACAATTTGCCTCAGAGGGCTTTACAGCATATGACGTCTCCCTGTCCTTGGAACCTCACAGCGGATCAGGAAAAACCATAAACTCCCCAAGAAAAACACTTTAAAAGGGAAAAAACAGTAGAAACCTCGGGAAAAGCAACCGAGGAGGGATCCCTCTTCCAGGACGACAGACGTGCAATGTCGTATAGAACAGATCAATATAATAAATTTACAGTAATCCAATTCACAAAATGATACACAAAGAGAGACAGAGAGAGAGATGCAGGGCTGACAGTAATGACAACAGCTACAATAACATTAATTTTAGTAACAATATAATACTATAATTATAGTATTTTGGTAGCATATATGTCATAAGTTAAGACTTGTATGACAGTCTATTATGTGACAATAATTATATGTGTGTAACGGCCGGATTCTAGTAATGTCTGCGTTGTGCTGATATAAAGGGACCCAGACTCTGGATATCGATCTCCGTTTATTCCCGACAGCAAGTGGCAAAAACAAAATCCTCTCTCGAACACAACCAAACAGACTTGAGCCCCTACACAAATTAAGTGACACAAGATAATGTTAGCATAAAATCAACTTGTAACCCCGTCTAAACGGAGCAATGTTGCTTAACTCTCCCATGGAGCACAACAGCAAAAGGGGAGAGGCAAGGTGGGAGACACCCCTTTATAGCTGGGGTACCCCAAAACCTAATTAATAATAATACTTAACACTTCAAATGTACATCTGACCTTGCTACACACATCACGGCTGCACAATTGACCCTGTTGCATGTGTACAAAAATGAAGTATGATAATAATAACAGCAGCAGTAGGAGGCATCAGGCAGGACCACGACAGCAGAGTAACCATGACCTGCAATCCAGGGTTGAATTTTGTTATTAACAATGATATTACTGTAATACAGAATATTTCACTGAAGCCATGCTCTAAATGAGACTTTGCATTAGCCATCAAAATACGTGGTAAATCATTAGATGAAGGCTGGCAGCATTCCTTTTAAATTTTTTCTTCTTTCAGTTTCTGTACCTTGTTTATCATCTCTCCCACCCGCTGATATGCATGTCATCACAACCACGCAAGTGAAAAACTCCATGTAAATACAAAGACCATGGATGCATTCACTGTCTGGGACCAAGGTATACTGCCTTTAAGAGAACATATGTCTCTTTTTTCATTCGGTGACTAATGATAAAAAGTCCGGCCTTTCCTTGAAGAATGTCTGTGAGTGCACTTATCTGGCAAATATTAAAAACAGATTACGGGGACATTGGGAGGTAAGTGGCTCCATAAGCAGAATTGATGGTACTAACGAGTATCAATGGAGACTGCCTACATCACCTTGAGGGTCTCATCCGCTTAATGATGCCATGTGCCGCGTACTTTCCTCCTGAAGAATGGCAACCATTTTGCTGTGGGCTCTGACACTCCACTTAAACTGCTATTCCAAGCAGTTAACAGGAGCAGCGGGGCCCCACATACCAGACAGCTGGAAGATGGACAACAGGGGGTGATGTGGTTGAAGAGGAAAAATGCTCAGCTTTCACACACAATCAGGAATTCCAAGGGCAAATGAAACGTCTTTATTTTCCTGCAAAAAGTAAGCTTTGGTTTGAGTAGCACTGCAGACAAGGGATATCAAAGGCCAGTTTTAGAAGTGTCAGTTTATATTTTAAAACAGGAGATACTGATTTGACAAGCATGCATGTTAAATATCTTTGTCAAAAGAATCCACATAGGACTGTAGCATGCAGAAACAGAAGCCGCCATTGCATCTTTACATGATCTCTGACCTCAAGTTGTTCACTCTATACACCTTTTAGAGATTTTACACATTCCTTTGAGTGTTTTCATTGCCAGGCGGTTTGCAAAGGAAACCGGAGTTGGACTGAAGTAAAAGAGACCATTTACAGAATCAAACTTCAGGTGAAGTTTTCGAAAACCCTTGGTTTGTGCTTCCAGCATGATTTTCATACGAGTGATGCACTCTTCTAAGCCAGCTCAAGGGAAAGGTGTGGACAGCTGCCAGTTCCGTGGGGTTTGGAGATGCCTTGTGCAATTAGGTTCCTCCACCGTAAAAGACTGCCATGCCGGTGCTGCCAGCCCCTTCCCCTGGACCCTGAGCCCCTTCTCCCAGCCAGCCCGTCAGCAGACGGGTTGAAAGGTGCCATTTGACCATGGAGATGGGGCTCCCTTCGCTGCCAGCAAGCTTCTGAGCCGATTTGAAGGTGTGCGTCCCTGGACTGGAAAATCTTCCCTATCCGAAAAGTCGATTAAAGCCAACAGCTGCGTTTCAGGCTCTGCCAGGCAACCCTACAATAGACATACACACATGCACACACTTTGACATGAAGAAGCGTTTGGAGGCTGTCAGCTGGATGCAACGTCGCCCGAACATGAAGTCAACTTTACTTAATCAGCCTTTAAACTTTATCACACTGTCCCATCAATTAGCGTCATCTTGTCAGGAAGTTGTGTTCACTTTATTAACAAACTTCATCAGATTCATTAGTGAGACGGTAACTGGCAGGAGATGAAACAGACAGTCAGCAGTAGTCAGCCATTTCTGTATTATTTTTCCTCTGCATCCTGCACTTACGAGCCCTTCTGGTGTTCAGATGAAGTGAAGAGAAGGGTGCCAGAAATGCCTGATGACTTGGGTAAAAATTCTGACAGCAAAACAAATACAAAGAAGTGTTTTGCTTTATTTTCTCTGAGCAGAACAGGGCAAAAAAAAAAAAAAATTACATATGAGTAGAAATATTCTAACAAAAAATGCAGCAATAACTGTTGACAAAATTGCCGGGAACACAAGAGTTTGTTCTATTACAAAAAATCATGTCACATTTCCTGCAGAGCACTCACTTGCTCTGTAGAGTTTCAGCTGTTTGTGTCAGGAAATTGAGCACTGCAATGGCCCTCATTGCTCAGCAGCCACCAAATAAATTTCCATCGGGGGAAGGGAAATCAATACGTGCATTCTGCCTCTTTTAGGGTCCTTGTAGACGCTCCCTTGTGATTTTAAAAGTATGTTAATGTAATTTATTGAACCTCTTACCCTAATCACACACATTGCCTATAATTACATACCTTGACGGCTGCTGGACGTTTAATTGCTAATGCTTTTCCTGGAATTTGTCCTCTAATCCTTGTATGTAATGACTCTTAGAAGAAAGAAAAGTGCTTTGCTGCTACTTTCGGTTGCTTCCCGGTTGCAAGGGCACAGTGGCTCAAGCTGTCTGTGGTGTTCCTCCGAAGCAATGTTTGTCCCTGCTGGATGACAGCAGATTACATTGTTTGCATATTACTTGACTAATTATCAGAGGTAAACTGACTGAGCTGAAGTTGCTCATAAGTAAAGTGTAATCCAGTAATGTACAGATGTAATCTTTGGAGATAAACACAATTTGAAAACAGCTATTTTGTTTTGTTTTCCACTTCCTTGAATGCCCAGTAAGACATTAGCCACAAACAGATGTTGATACCGTTGTTTTTGCTGCAGGTTTGCCTTACCAGCTGGAAGTCAAAGGGTCCTACTGTTAAAACCCATTAAACAAACCCTTAGCCCATTTCAGCCTGATTCTGTACGAGTCAGAGAGGTGCTACATCTGTTACATCTTCAGTGTTCCCTGTGTCTCTTTATCAAAGTCTGTACCTTTGTAGCAAGCTTTGGAAACCTAATTTACCATCTATTTAAATCCACTGGGGTTGATTTGCTTCACCCTGCTTCTAGGTGTCACAATCTCATTTTGCTTTTGTAGTTACAAATGAATTTCAGACAACTTGGACAACATGGAATATAATTGCCTGAAAATAAGAATCGCTGTGTTTTCGTTACCTTAGAATGAGCCGTTTATATCTGGACTGGGTCTTCATCCACAGAGATCGCCAAGTTGCACAGCCATGTTTCTACAGTAGCCCTGAATGGACAAACCAAACACTGGCTATAGACAGAGTTATGGCTATTTGCATTTTTCATATCTGTTAGCATAGCTAGACACCCCTCTGCGATGAGCAAAAGCTGGTTTGTAACGTTACAGATAATTCAGCTCCAGGTATAGACTTTCTGAACATCTGGATCAGAAATAAGGTGAGCACACTTAAGCCCGTCTGCAACGCAACAAACACTAATTTGTAACATGAAACATGATGCTTTATTCATCACATGGTCCAGACAATATTTAACATACTGGTAGTTAAGTCTAGTGATGGAAGGTTTCTGACCTCCTGGATAAGTTTATGTGCAAAGATACCCTTAAAAAAAGAATCATAATATTTAAAGCAGCTATGCGGAATTTTTCGTTTTTGTTGATTATAGCGCCCCTTTGGTCGAAGCGGTATGACACCCACAGCCTGGTGCCGTCAAGCCGGCAATTTTGGAGAGCGAGAGGATTAACTAACGTCAGGTCAGTCCAAGTAAATAGTGGAAACAGCAAAATTACTCAGCAAATTCTCCTGTCGTGTTTCTGTTCTGAGCTAATCTAATCTGTTGTGTATTTTAAGCTACTAAGGCTACCGTAGTAGTGTGAGCCTCAAGTTATTCTGGGTAATGTAGTAACTGTTGTGCTACTGGAAACAATGAGAGGCAGCCGTGTACGTTCGGTGTAAGGAGGAATAAACAGTTAACAAGTCATCTGCTGAGTCCGCATTATTATGTGCAAAGAATACTCCAACGATTTGGGAGTTATGCCCTTTCTCTATCATTTTCATATTGAGACAGCGGTTACTTGTAGCGGGTTAGTACTTGCGTGGAGGGACACACCGGTGAGCAACAGCTGCAGCTGGCTCTGGGACAGGTACGCTTGGTCACTCGGTAAATGGCAAACAAAGAGACGACACGGACGATATTACTCACCCAACTGAAAGCTGTCCATCAGTTCCTGCAGGCCTGGAGCGTTTTTTCCAGTTCATCTTAGGAACATGAAAAAAAAGTTTCAATCACGCCAGGATTAGTGATTGCTGCAAAGTCTTCATTCCTTGTGATGCACTCTCTGCGGTGCTTTTCTCCCCAACGATGGCAGCACCGAATCCCATTCTGTAGCAGAGGATTCAGCCTCTCTCCTTGCCCACTCAGCATCCAACACATGGAGTTCCTCATCTGTGTGCTCCGGCTCAAACAGGTATGGCTCTGGATCTGTGTCCGCTACAAGAAACTCTTCAAAATTGGGTTCAAAGTCGTCCATTGCAGCTGCTAATATCCGGAGATATCGCTAAGCTAAATAAACAGCTGAGTTTTGTTTACAAGCTACGTCTGTGCCTGCTCACCGGTGTGTGCCTGCTCACCGGTGTATCCCTCCGCGGATCACAGCGCAGGACGTACTGACCCTCTATCAGCGCAATGCTAACCGCTGAGACCCAGCCACTGGACATACAGACACAAAAAAGATATTGATCATGTTGTCTCAATATGAAAATGATAGAGAAAGGGCATAACTCCCAAATCGTCGGAGTATTCTTATGTGAAGATACACAGTGAAGACATAACATAACATTTAATCGCTGCGGGCGAGCAGAATCACTTCATAAATCATAAATATGCGGATCTTCAAGGGGGGGTGATACGAACTAGGGACAGTTTTATTAATGGTAAAAAGTTCCGCACAACTGCTTTAATTACCGTAGTTAATTATTTTTTACATTTTCTCCTTTGGCCCATCTGCACTATGAGGGGACCCTCTACCCCCTACATAAATAAATATATAACAATAAAAAAAAAACAAAAAAAAAACAATAAAATTCAGTATATATGCATCATGTAAATTAGCCCTACTATAGGCCTATACGTTGAATACACAAATAATAAATATCCATAATAAAACAGAAAAATCGTCCTGTCCTTCAGGAGCTGGAAAGAGCAACTCTGTTAGCTGACACTAAGTAGCTCTCAAATCAGCTTTGAAGTCAGCTGAGTTCGCTGAAATGTCAGAAATAGACTGTTTAAAATATTTTTTAACTAAATTACACACCAGCAGTTGGCAGGCCAGATACTGAAGAAACATATTTTTGGTCGAAACAAGCGCAATACGGTAGGAAAATTACCCAGTTGTGGATCAGTTCCAGTCTGTGGTTCCAGTATGGCTAGCTAACGGTTAATGCTAGCTACAGTAGTTAGCTGTCATATCGTCTTCACACGAGACAAGACCAGTTAGAGGAGAGAAACTAAACCAGTTATGTCTACGAATGAGTGGAGGAATATCACTATGACATGGTCCGACAACAACCATCGCCTGCTTCAGCTATTTAATGGTGAGTAAAGTTTAATTTCATTGTTTAACCATTGCTAACGTTTTTCCAGCGCTTCATCGCGAAGTTGAACTACTGTTACATCATGTATCTGTATGTATGCTAATGTTAGCCTAGCTTTGTCAACACTGGTGGTTTGGATACTCCAGGTAAAGTATCTGTTGCTGTATTTAGTGTGATGTTTCTGGTTTGATCATCCAGCTATCTGCCAAGCGTGTTGTTAATTATTTTATTGTGAACACATCCCCACTGGAAGTCTGTCAGATGTCCTTCAGGGCCAGCGCTGGTGCCCATGATTCAACCAGGAGCTGCTCCAACAGCTTCTGTAATTGTCTGTGTGGAAAAAAATGAATGGGACTTTTAATTATTGAACCCCAGGCGACTGATTTATCTTTGGACATTTCTCTACTCTGTTGTATCAGTCTATCTAGTGCACATGGAAGGCACACCAGCAGAAAACTGCTTAATTATCTGTTACAGCAGGCCCCTTTTTTCAGCGGAAGACATTTTGACACGCGACAGTAGGAAAAGCACAGGTGTTAATAATAAAAATAATCATGGATGAATTGGACTGCCTCAGTTTCGGGGCTCTGCTATTGTCCATGCTGTCACATTGTCGTGACTTGCTGGGACATTATTAATGTTATTAGTAACACCTGTGCCTTTTCTGCTTTGACAAGTCACAATGTCTGCTGTGAAAAAGGCCCATGAATATTTTAAGTTGCATGGTGCAGAATGAGGCTCCAAATAACAAGGCAAACACTAAGATCCCACACTATTATTGTAATGTATACAAAGGGAGAGACATCATGAGCTTAGGAAGACTTACCGTGTTTGTCATTTTTAATTTGACAAAACAGTTGGTAGCTGAGTATGGCTGCTCTGCATTTGTTTAGCCGATTATATTTTACAGTCATATATTCGTTTATTTTTTTAACTGTGAAGCAGAGAGCTTTATTCGGCTGTATTTTTTTAAAAACAGGGCCGAATTATAAATACCACATGCGCAACTTTAAAGATTCCTTCATGTCCTATTTTACACAATGAAATTATGAATGCGAGTTGGATTATTTTCATTGTTGATTCATGTACTGATTATTTCTTGAGTTTATGATTAACTGTTGGAGCATATAGATGTTAGAACACAGTGAAATCATCTATCACAATTTCCCTGAGCCAAGCTGACATATTGAAACATGTTTATTATCAGCTTTATAGCCAATCAGTGTGGGTAGTATGGGTAAATGAACTACGGTAAACTAACCTCCAGTGTACCAGTGCTCAGAGGCCTGTCCTACATGTATGAAATCAGTTCAACTTACCCAGGATATCTTTAAGTTATCTGGTTTAGCTAACCCTAACATTGGCCACCTGGATAAGAGGTACTACAAAGCTGGTTATGTGGTCATGTGCAGGGGGGGGCATGAATGAAGTAGGCTACTGCACATCATATGGGATGAAACAGTACTGTAAGTCTCTGCGATTGCAAGACAGTAAAATGACAGTGGCATGGGATGTAAATGATATAATCTTATAACAGAAATATTAGAAACTTTGAAAATACTATCCAAAGTTTTCCAGCAGCTGAGACTTGAATTATGTGTAGGTATGACCTGTGTAGGCTGTGTGTGACATTAGTGTAGAGTATTTTTCCTATTTAGTTGGATGATGATAATGAATATGTCACATAAACCACTACAGACTGTTTCTGCTACTGAACTAAAGGGTGGAAAGGTAGCCTAGTTAATGACTGATGAGGTCTATCTGACCCAAATGTTGCATTTATGATAACAGGAGCCAACGAACAGTGTGTGGATTATTTTTCCGAATAAAATATTATCTGTTTTATCCTAGTTCTCATCACACAGGTGTCTCACATTATTTTGGAGCTGCAGTGATGAAATCAGAGAGTAAAAATAGCAACACTATCACTGTGGACTGAAATAAACTTTGCACAAGTTAACAACTGCTAAAATCATGTGTTTAGTGTGTAAATGATCTCTGCATTTTTTAGGCACTATAAAACCAGTGGAAATAGAGCCCTGGAGCAATGAAGTGTTTCTGCTCACGTATAACAATATATAGGCTACTCTTTTTAACCTGAGACACTGGACTTTCATCCATGGATACTTTTTTTCTAAAGTGATCTGAGTCAGAGGTTGGGTGCTGATTGGTGGTGATCCAATACTCTGAACATAACTTGCTCTGGAGCAGGTTAGCTGTTCAGCATAAGTTAACATGGTGATTTATCCTGGTAGAAATAGAACCAGCTTCGTAGTACGGAAAACCCAGAGTTAACCCGGAAGTTAACTCTCTACCTCCAAACAGGCCTTAGATCTCCCTGCTTATCTCTTAGTTCAAATCTGCTGGATGGCTTATTTTGTTGGTTTTAGGGCTGTTGCTCATACTACAGATTGTACCTCTTGCCTGCCACCGCTGACACAAAGAGTATAGAAGCGGATCGAGAGACCTGCCCCTCTCTCTGTCTATCAAACACAGACCAAACTCTGATCCAGCTGTTAATCTAAGTAGTACTGATCAAATATAAATCAAGGTTTTGTTACTGTATTGTCTATTTTGTGCCTAAAATGTATTCAAAAACACATTTTAGTGCACTGTTTGGCTGTAATTAGAGATCTTTTGTTAACAGCTAAGCTGGCATTACATCATCCACCAGCGGCGTAGCTCTTTAGCAAAAGCAATTGCCACAATCTCTTTTCTCTGTTTTCTCTGGTCATGTAACACCAATTTTTAAAGTATCTGTCTTTTTATAGTTTTATTTTTCTATGAAAGGACAATCTTTCAAGCAGTGAGAAACTTCTTTATCTCTTGTTTATTCTGACAAACATTCTGAAACTCAAGGATATTCAAAAAACTAAGAAAACCAGTAAATGTTCATTTTGAGAAGCTGAAACCAGTGACTTTTTTTTGTCGTTTTTGCTTTAAAAATGACTTAATTGATCAATTATCCAAACGAGCATCAATCAGTGTATCAATTATTTCAGCTGAAGATGACAACAGTCGTACAAAGTATTCTTGTCTCTTATTCGTTAATACTAAAAGCCTTGCAGGCAGATGTAATAAAGCTAGTCCCGACGCCAAACTGATGAATTGTTTTCAGCGAGAAAATCCTTCTAGAAAGATCTGCCGGCTGTCTGGTTTCAGAAACATGAGCATAACAGTGACATAACATACATTTAATGTCGATGATAAGCAAGTTGTCACTCTCATAATAAAGGAATGACGAAGCCAGTCGGTTGAATATGGATTTACTGTACGTCTAACATAACTGATGTGACTGCTACACATCACTGCGCGGCAACAGCATCCATTCATCCGCAGCGTTCATAAAAACAATATCCCTGATTTGCGAGGATGTTTCACAACACAGAGAGATACATGATAGAAAAAAAGACATTTTCTTTCTTCCTGAAATCTCCCCCTCAGTCCACTCACCCATGCTGAGAGGCTAATGTCATCCTTTCTGCTTTCCAAGTCTCCTCTCCCTATGTGGCCCAAAATGATCCAGCTCCACAATGACAATGATCCAATATGAGGAACAAAAGGCTTATTTTTCTCTCATTAAAACAGACATTACACTAATTTTTAATATGCTTTTGTGATTCGCACTTTAGCACCATTGGTATAAGTGCAGATTTGTATTCAGATTTTATTAGATGTATTTTAAGTGTTCAGATTCTGAGATATGCTGAACATGTGGAAATTTTGGTGCAGTGGGATGTTTGGTTTCACGCAGCATCTCTTCACCAGACCGTATCTGATTGCTGAATATATATATTGTTAAATGCGATACGTTAATTAATCTTAGTGACCAGAGACCTTAATAATTATCTGTGCAATGCAAGTGGTGTAATAACTTGCCTGCTTGCAGAATATGTTATATAAACTCATGGTTGAAATGAGGGAAGACGTCTCTTGAAGTGCACAAGTCGAGCATATAAAACAGACAAAGATAAAAATCAACAAAGTAAGTTGGAAAAGTATGGATTTTATTTATTCTTTGAAAGCTTGCAAATCTTTTGTAGAGTTGTCAAGCTGAAATAGATGATTTTTTGTCCTTAAGGAAAAGCAGGGAGAAAACTTATCACATTGTCAGATTGAGAAACGTAACACAAAAGTGATATTTCATGCTTTGAATGTGAATGTTGTGTCAAATGCAGCATGAGTGAAGATATTTGTTTGAGGCCTTCACAATGGGTCAATGCAAGAGATTTGTCATCATTTCTATTATTATTATTATTATTATTATTATTTATTATTATTATTAGAAGAAGAAGAAGAAAAAGCCTACAAAAATTACCACAACCACTATCACTATCGTGTGCCACTTCTCAGGCTCCAAGCCTGTAGACATGACACGGATCGATGATACTGTCCCATCAGTGTCTGCAGCCTGCCAGATGGCTGGTGGGCTTCAGTCTCCTGACATTCATCAGTGTCTTGCAGTCAGATGCTCCCACAGCAGTGTTCTGACCCAGGGACCGGTCCAGCAGTCTCTCTTGCTCCTCCATCGGGGCTACGAGGGCTTGGTCTAATGATGTCACCAAATGAGATACCATCGCCTGGGAGTGGCTGGAAATTTGGCCAATATGGCACAGCTTTCCCATACAGCTGTGCAACGCTGTTCCCCTGCTTGGTGTGGTGAATGCATTTCATGGACCTGAAGAAATATGCGGCTTAATTCAGAGTCCCTGTATCCAAGTATTATCAAGGTTTGCACAAACCCCATTAAGCAATTATACTTTGTGCTCTCAGCTGCCTCTTAGCCTCAGTTGCATTACCCATCCCATGTTATCATTATCGGGACTCGCAGGTGTAAAATACAACAAAATCTAACAGTTTCCTTATGACCTGGCTGGTGTGTTCAGTGTCATGGAATCTCATGTTCTTCCTCCACCACCCCTGTCCACAAGTGCTCCTCTAAAAGGGAAAAGCAATCGTCCCACTAAGTGATTTTCTCTGACTCCCCGGGGTGATAAAGTGCACTTTGAAGCCACCCACAGAGGCTTGTCCCTAAAACACCCAGCAATTCACAACTGTGGCTTTGACAAGCCAGCTTTTTTCTCAACAAGTAAAGTGAAAGTCTTTTCTAATGGACCCAACATCACTACAGTGGAAACCAACAAGCCCCACGGCACCACCAAATGAGCCTTGTGCAACACTGGAGAGGGAAATAAATGTCACAAAAATGTAATTTCGCCTCTCAAGTAAAGGGCTCTCCTGGCTCCCACTCTCGATACCTACTGGCATGTTATTTGTAGTGGTGCAATTCCATAAAGGTTCCACATAAAATGCTAGTTCTGTTAGTTGTGCTTCAGTGCTCTGCCCAAATTGGTTGATTTGCAAATTGACTTAACTCCATATTCCTTTGTAAATATGACCAAGGATGAAAACATGACAAGATGTCAAGTCTTCAGAGGATGGCAGCAGTTATCACTAATTTTTATCATTTAGTATTCTACTGATTATTTTGATAATCAAGTAATTAGAATTATTTTAAGATGAATGTAATTGTTTTTTAAAGAATGATAGTGAATATGACAGGAAAAAACAGGCCAGCTCTACTAAATATAATCATTTCCTTCTTTAAACAAACATTTTAATATAGTATTTTCATTTTAACATAGTATATTGTTCATGTTATAATTGAGGGACACAATTATAGGGCAGCGTAGTGGCAGAACAGTTAGCATGATTGCTAACATGCAGGTTAACACGCAGGTTTGTTGTAATTAAAGTAATTTAAAACACAACCATTGGAATAGGGATGTACTAATCCTTTTCTCTCCCAGAACCCATTTTTATGTACCAATACTAAGAACCAATTTGATGCTAGTGCTCTCTTCTTCCCAAATATGAAACCAATACATCACTGTGTGGGACTTATTCAAATAATTTCTATGCGAGGTAACATGAAGCCAGTTACAACATGAATTTAACTGATAGTGTAGACCCTGAGTTTTGCCATGACATTGTTAAAGAAATGTATGTGGATTGGTCATGTCGTGGCCAACACCCATGAATAATATCACAATATTTCACAGTATTTTTAGAAAAAAAAAATTAATTGAATAACACAGATTTAGATTGTGTAAACAATATTAATAGTTCAACAAAATAAAATCTACCACAAATGAAACATGTAAACAGCTCCCCAATACAAAAAAATGTACCCTGGGAACTATATATATAAATCAAGAGGTGATTTCTTTCTCTTTTAGCAAAATCCTAAATGATTGAATTGTTTTTTTTTCCACCTGGACCTTTATGATCTGCCATTTCTCCTCTGGCAGGCTGTATGCTACCATAACTATCACACATTAACATATATGTAGTTTTTTGTCGAGCCGTGAGCATCATGTAGGTTTACAATACCAAAGGTTTATGACAAAATCACTTGACAAGACCGACTCCCGTATGCAGAGACGCTGTGCTGCTGCCAAAGGAGCCGCTGACTGAGTTCCCTCTGAGCATGAAGTCGCTAAAAAGTCCGGGGCTGTTCATAAAACATTCAGGACGCCACAGTTTATTCAACACTACTGAAGCTGCGTCTCTTTTTGGATTATAATTATAGTTTCACTTTCAGCCATATTTGTTGTTGCCGTGGGTAACTGTTAAAGTTGAAATATTGCGAGTATCACAATATAAATTTTTCATATGACACTAAAAATTATACCGATATTATCATCAACAAGATGATATAGCACACCCTTAGTGTCGATACCAATTTGGTGTATCGGATTGGTACATTTCTAAAAAAGCCTAACTTTCAAGAACGTGACTCATCATTTTATAAATAGCTCCAACATATTTGCATGTTTTTTGTAGTGACTGGTATAACATGACACTGCGTTGCATCAACACTTACCCCTAACCATCGACAGACGCTAATCCTCATAGGCAGCTGATATTGAGGCTAATATCACTACAGTGTCCAAGCCAGTGGAGTAGCCATGCCTAAATACTACCTCTTTATATACAAATTAGCACCATGAGATTAAAGATTGCTACACTGTGGACTATCAGAGGCCTCACTTACCACACCGAGAACGTTTCTGTCCATAGCAGGTGCAGTACCAGGCTTCTATCTCTCCTCACATAATTAGGAAACAGCTTACCCTGGTACTGATAATGCCAGTGCCAAGCTAATCTATAATTATCAACCAGACAGGGTGTGCTGCTTGTACACTCAAAAGTGCAGGAACCATTATTTTTACCCAAAGCATCAAAGAAGCTAAACAGAGGGAGAGAAAGGGGAGATATGTATTTGGCTTAAATTGATTTCATTCTTTTGTATGAATATCAAGGTTTCATTCTTTCCCGTTTTTCCCCTCACTCCCCATGGTAGCGTGTATTCATTGGGACTGCTGTTCCGACCAGATAAACAGGTTTTTTTTGTTTATGGCAATTATTGCCTGAGGATTGTTTCGGATGTGACTCGACTGTCAATGAGGAGGCTGGCAGGAGGGAGGGGAGATGTGATGAGAGGGAATTTAGACCAACCACCAGAGTGCATTCTGTTGCAGCTCTAGGGAACATCTGCTGCGGATATGGCTGCTACATATGGACTTTTACAGAATGTAGAAATATACATGTTGCTATTGTGCTTCATTATATTGTTTACTAACAGGGTGGTTCTGGTTTACAGTATAATTCCTCTTTAATGAGCACGTTGTGAATTGCTGTAGAATATACCATTAGAGCACAGGATTGGTGATAACTACTTATTAATAAAGCTGCCTGTGTAAACAAAGTATTTGTTTCAAATGATACTGAAAGTCAGACAGGAATATGTGCGGGACACTGAGCATTTTATTCTTTCCTGTTAATATTGCAAGTTTGAACAGTTACTACAAAATTACCGGTGTCAGGAGACCATCACTCTTAATGAGATTCAGGAATTATGTTTTTTCAGCTTGACAGCTTACCCACTGTAATCGAATAATGGCGACTATTAGGGGTGTAAGGGTACACAGAAGTCAGGGTTCGATTCAACACCGAATTTGACACAGCAGGAAAAACAACCAAATTTATAAGGATAGGTTTATTTTCCTTTATTTTGAACAGATGGTATTGCTCAAAGACAGACAGAATCATCCTGCTGGGGACTGAGGGGACATTTTGCCCACTGCCAACTGTGGTAAACTATTTTCATCATAAAAATAGGGAACATTTAAACACTTGTGTAGTACTCTTCCCAAAAGGTAACAGGCCACAACTGGCTGTAAAACTGAAAAGCATCATGTATGCTATGAAGTTCAAAGCAGCCAAACATTTATCTGAGTGATCAGCACATCTGGGTGATGCTGTCAGATGTCTGTCAGCTTGTTTCCATTCATGTTTTCTATAGTGGTGGAGCATCGCTGACAGACTGTCCTTGTCTTTCTGACCGGTACGCTGAAGGCGTGTCTTCTAGCTTTACCATTTTATTTTAGAAGCAGCTGCTGCAGAGGCGAATGAAAGTAAATTTTTCAGCCTAGTGCAAGACTGCGGGGTGCGCAGTCTCCATGGGAATGCAGCCAGTTCTATCTGAAGTAGGTTGGAAAAATGATGGACAACACTAACATGAGAAGGCTGTTTTTCTAAGAAATAGAGTTTTTATTTCATATGTTTCTATATGAATTAATGAACGGTTAGTGTACGTTTCACTTTTACTGCCCCTGCTATTCTGCTGCTCTGTCTATGCTCAAAGTGCACTCTGCACCCCGGGAGTGTGGAGCTCTGAATAACTTAACAGTATATACATTCTAACTGTGCTCAGAATTAAAGGTCCAGCTCTAAAATTAGACAATCCAAAACCAATATCATGGCAGGCAAATAAAAAAGAATGAGTGGGAAACCCTGCAAACAATATAATTCCACCACACTATTACCATGTGTTCTCTCCATTAAGCATTTGATTTGTGTGAACTTAGTCATTTTGGACATTTGCGTGGACGTCTACTAGGATTGTAACAATACATGTATGTGTGTTGAACCAAGGCAACGTGCTGTCTGCTCATCCCACCCCAAACCAAAACTTTCTACTCCAGTGAGACAAGCTGGCAGGCACACGATGCTAAACTGGGCTGTTGCAAGATGGTTAGTGACACCCATAGATGTATTTGGAGACCTCATACTGGTTTTGTGCTACTCTAACTTGAATTGGGATAAAAAAAATTTAATCTTGCAGCGCTTTTGGATTCTCCAAATGTTATCAGACTGAATGGATTAAAACTTGACAATAAAAACAGGTCATTTTGTGACACTCAAAAAATGTATCCACTGATTTATAGACATCTTTTTTGAAATTTAAGTTTATGGGAAATATATTTCCTTGGCCCAGTGGCATCATGTGAAGGATGGTGGAAATTGCAGTACCACTATTTGGCCACTAAAAAATGGCTTTAAAGGAATAGTGCACCCAAAAATGAAAATTCAGCCATTATCTACTCACCCATATGCCGACGGAGGCTCAGGTGAAGTTTTAGAGTCCTCACATCCCTTGCGGAGATCGGTGGAGGGAGTGGCTAGCACACCTAATGGCTGACGGCGACCCAGACTAACGTCCAAGAACACAAAATTGAAACCACAAAATATCTCCAACATGCCCATAAGTAGTGATTCAAGTGTGCTGCAGCCCCGACATAAAAAGTTGTTTCAAAAAATGTCATATGAACTCTGTTTTTAGCCTCACTGTAGCCTGTAGCTCTGACTGCTTGGCGCTGTCAGCCATTAGGTGTGCTAGCCGCTCCCCTCGTCGATCTCCGCAAGGGATGTGAGGACTCTTAAAACTTCACCAGAGCATTCCTCAGCATGAGGGTGAATAGATAGTGGCTGAATTTTCATTTTTGGGTGCACTATCCCTTTAAAGCTTGGTACACCTCCTGGGGGCCTGGTAACACCATAACCAGACCAGAAATAAAAGATCCTCCGCTAACCTACATTCATGCTGACATCACCCCAGTTTGTCAAAAGGTGGAACTAGAAAACACTGAAAAACAAAACCCTGCTGCAACTGGTAATGTTACATTTAAAGCAGCAGATATGAGACCATACTCTGTATTTGTTAACACAGGTCTTGTGAACGTTCTTAACGTAATTGAACTCTGATACAGTACTACTCCTTCACAAGCCCATTTCAGCCAGACTGTAATTACTGCTTTGTACAAAAAAAAAAAACAAACAAACAAATTATGACATTAGTTTTAAAACATTTAAAAATTCAAAAAACAAATAAATGTCTCTGGCATTTTAGGAACAGAATTGCTTCTTTTGTTTGTACTACAATACTACATTTAATATTTCATAAGGTGCTGTTTTTGTTTTGCAAGCTGCTAAGAAGACACCTCAGGAGTTGGGTCACCAGGGAATAGTTCCATCCTTGTTCAAAGTCAATACATATCATACTTAATTATATTAGTTTTAATAGAAAAATCAATCAACAAATAAATCAAGGAACATTTTCTTGCATTTCTACTTTTTGCTGTATCAAACACATACCAAACTGTGACACCACTGTGTAGAAAATGAAAGAACAGGACATCCCACTAAGATCTGCCTCATCATAAGTTCATTTTAATTGTGTAACTGTTTAATGAGCAAGCAGAACAGAAATGATTGCATTTTAAACACATGTGATTATGCATATCTAAATAGACTGTGGCCTTGGAGAGGAAACCATCTGCAAGATCAAGCCATTATCTGAAGGTATTACTTTATATTTATTTATTTTTAGATTTTGGCCATGCAGTACAACGATACAATACGATTTAAAACAACAGTTTAAAAAGTCATCTTGAGTTTTTCTTTGTATATTATGAAACGAATGCATGGGCACTATAACTGAAAGAGACACACAAACAAATAATGGCAAGAAAATTGGCATTCTAATTACTTAAACTACACTTCACGGTGTTACTCGTCATTTCTCTCTAAACAGCCATGCTATTGCCCCCAAAAAGCCAGTAATTACCTTTCCTTTTCAAGCATGAATGACCAGGACCTTGTTTTGGTGACATCATTAAATGAGAGTAGTAAACAGTTGTTTTCCCTGGCCATCAAAGTAATTTTCTGCGGGCTGTATATTATCACTTGTGCAGGGAGAGGGATTGGAAGTTGTGAGCAGGCAACGGCGACCTCGCCAAGGTCATGAGAGAAAGACTCCCCCAGAGATAGAGCTTGAAGGCGGTTCTGGGTCGTATTTGCATATATTAGCTTCAACATTGTGTATGTAATGCGGCGGCGTGGTTGGCCACCGTTTCATGTTGTAGTACAGGGGTGGAAATGATTATGATACATTCACCTTGGTGCGGCTTTGTGATTATTTGGAGCACCATATGTCCCTATCGGCGTAAACAGGCTCCATATTTTAAACAAGTCAATTTTTAACTGGAGATTCCCCATTAAATGACCACTGAATATGCAAATGTGAGTCCCTTGATGCTCATGAGAATAAATGTGAATATAAATTTTAACATTAGCCATCCTTAATCACTGGTAGAAATCATTCAATAAAGATGTCAGCATTTTAAGTGGATGGGGTAAAGGTGTAAGGGACCAGACCTGCATGCCAAAGTAAAATCAAATAGATGGCTGTGTGGTATGCAATTGTTTTGAATTAAACCTTTGGACAATAGTATCCTTTGTAAAGCGGTTAAGTGGCGAGCTGCTATAAAATTAAAAATCCCTCTCTGTGGGAGTGAGATATTTAAAGGCCTCACTTCTGCGTCTGGGCTCTTCTAGCTTCCCTGTATCTCTTCATTAATTGAACTGTTGCAGTCATTCATCACCTCAAACTCTTTGACCTGGCCCGAATAACACACTAGCTGATTTCCACTTTACCACCCAGGAGTGGCACTCTGCAGGCAAATGGAAAAGAAAGCATATTTCGCTTTCTCACTTGACACCATTACACCCTCTCATATGCTTAGTCAAAAGACCTTGCTATTAAAAATACAATAACATTGTGCCAGACAAATGTTGCCATAAGAGGAGCTTCCCAGACTCGTCACCACTGAGATCGAGGCTATTTATTAAATATGAATAGTTAATGTTTGAAAAGTAATTTCTCAAAGTCTATATGACATATATTAATAAATCCTTGTTATCTGGGCGCTTGTAGAGGGCTTCACATGTTTGACAAATGATCAGGGAGAGCCTTTAAACTAATTCTTGACACTTGGCAATAATTAGATAGAAAACACATCATTAAATCAGCGTGTTTCCCCGACATTTGTCAACCTGTCAGGACACAGCGAGTGCTGTCGTAATATGCATAATGTGGAAGCCACAAACCTGCGTGAGCCAGCCCGGCAATCAGATGAAAAAGAAACATACTTGAAGTTTTTGGTTCATAATAATATTTCGTGATGCCCATCCTGGAGCTTTATGTCTTTTATTGTTAATATTTTTTGTTGGAAAATCAGAATAGTTTGCATGAAACTTATTGAAAAAGCAATGGAGCATATGCAATAACATTATTAGCTGAAGTCATTGATTTGCCATTAAAAATGATTGAGCTGTGTGCCACAAAAGAAGCCTCAAGCCACATGGATGTTCAATTGATTGTGTAAAATGCAGTGCTGATTTATATTTTTACAATTACTATTTAACTGAGTACCAAACTGCTTATTACTTTGCCCAATTTTACCCCAATCTACATGAACATAATAATGTCACATTAATTCTGTGACATTTAATCAACATGGGACACTTGGTGCTTTGATTTGGATCAACAGTTGCATTTCCAAAAAAACAGCAACTGCCTGCACACCATAGAAACTGTCTTGAGAATTTATATTCATATGAACCCTGTTCAATAAAGACTGGGCAGAGAAGAGACTTGTGTTCATATTTAAACACATTATATCCACCTCTTTGCGCTCCTGGCACCCACACTGCAGATTTACAAGCACTGCTCCCATATTACTTACAGACATGTTTGGCCTGCTGGTTTTGCTGGTAGCAGTGGAGTGTGTGAGTAGCTAACATTATTTCCTCAATCCCAAGCCTCTGGGATGCTTTGCTGGGCTTTGTGGCTGTAATGCCTGGAAGCTGAATGTGAGGCTATAGCACTCACTACTGGTGGCATCTCACCACAAGCCAGAGGCAGACCACAGGCTTTCCTTAGGGGATTTGCATCGGAAAGAATGAGTCAGGCTGGTTTGCAACCCCTGGAAGTGGCAGTAGAACAGAGAGGAGAAAGTGAAATGCTGCCATGAAAAATCTCTCACCTTACACTTTGCAATGCATGTCATACAGCTGTGCAGAAATTGCTTGTGGTCAGGAAATTGTGGCTCGCATAATGATTCCCTCTCTTTTTCCTCTCTCTGTCTTATTCTCCTCCAGTCATTCAGTCCTGCATCCTCTCCGGCTCACTCTGCCTGTCTCTTCTTTTAACACACACACACCAATCACCAGAGCCGCTCCAAAGCCGTATTTATTTTCAATGTCAGTGAAAAACAGTGTTTTTTCTATTAATATTATTTCTTAAATTCTCTCGAGCTCAAACTTACTGCAAAGCTGATAAAGACTGTTGACAGAGCTGCCGTTGTTGACATTTGGTGAGCAGCACAGTCCTTGCTTTAATTCTGTATGTCTTTGTAATGACAGCGGCAATATCACCACCAGAATGCTGACTGGTTGGTGTATGTCCACCGAGGGCGGAGGAGCGTGCTATATCACCAGGAGACAGGCCGGAATCGCAGCTGCTGAGCTGCCCCGATTGCATCAGCATAGAGCGGGCTAAATCCTATCAGACAAGTCAGTGAAGGGAGAGGAGTCCGCCGTCGCACTGCTGAAGGAAGGGAAAGTGAAAGCTAATGAACAGAAATCAGGTCACAATGGCGCAGAGACAATTTACAACAGATGTGTCGAGGAAAAGTCAGAGGCGAGGGTGATAGATGGGAGGAGGCAGAAGGAAGGTACAGTAAGGTCACCCATTTGTTCACTGGTGTGGTAACAGAACTGTAGACCATTATCACTGGTAAACACGAATCACATGTTATTGTAACTGTATTAGCAATGTCAAACCACATTGTGTGCTCTCAGGATAAATCTTACCTCCAGTACAGTCAACACACGATACCTGCTGGTCGACCGTGTAACAGATAACAGAACTAACCGTTCTCCCCAAAATGTCAATAAAGTGCATTCCAATTTGGGAAAGCAGAAATCAGTCTGTCATTGGTGAGTGCCATTAATTTGAATCCTGTTTTTTTAATTATGGGTAATCAACACAGCAATCGCCTCTGTCAATGAGACAGGAGCAGAACCACCCACTAACTGCAGCTGTCAGCTCCAACCTGCTCAGTGGGTGCCGATTAAAACTGGCCAGGTTAATGAATGGCATTGATCAATTATGCGCTTCTCCCCTGTGCTGAAATCTCTGATGGATTTAAATACGAGTGAAAGCCTAATTTTTCTCTCCACAACAAAAAGATTCAATGGCAAAAAGCACTATGTCATGTGGAGAAGTGTGTCTGTGCGGCGATCTTTTATTGTATTCCACTTTATTTTAAAATCAATCAGCAGTATTGAGTGTAATGATACGCTGTAGTGTGTGTGGTTGTCCTTCATGTTGTAAAGGCCCCTACATGCTGTGTGATTGTGGACTGACCGTGATGAAAGTTGACAATTGTCTTGTCAGACAGACATGGTGAAATGTTTGGTTGTCAGTCCAAAATGGTGCAGAACTGTCAGAAATTGCACCAATTTAGAGCTTAGCTGATCAAAGACAGAGTCAGACCTGTGAGTGTCAGACATTTAGGACCAAAGTCTCACAATGTGACTGTTGCCATGGTTCACTTCTACAAACCAGTTGACACTGGTCAATATGTATTGCAAGCACCATTTTTGAATGACGTTAAAACAGTGTCAGTGTTATGGGCAAAGCTTGTTTTTTATTTTGCTGATGATGTGGATTATTTATTACCTCCGCCAAGGAAGTTGTGTTTTCGCCAGCGTTGGTGTGTTTGTCTGTATGTTTGTCTGCAAAACAACTCAAAACAGATTTTGATGAAATTTTCAGCAAAGGTTGATAATGGAAAAAGGAACAGAGGATAAAATTTTGGTGGTGATCGGTTGAAGCAAAGTGGATAAAATAATAAAATGGGGGGAAATTCGAGCTGCTTGGCAGAGGTCTGCACTCTCCGAGTGCTTTTCTAGTTTTCACTGTTACCCTCTGCAGGCTTGCTGGTGTAGTCGGTGTTACTGGTGTTTACTCTGCGTTAACTAGGTGTTACATGGTGTTACACATTGTTCTGGCATAGTTATTTATCACGTGACAAGCGTAAAAGCCAGTTCAGGCCAAAGATTCCGACAACACAAGTTGAAACATGCAGCTACTTGCAATGCGCCGATCTGCAACATCCTAAAAAAACTGCTGATTCACCCCTGGCAACTTGATGAGACAGTGTATCATCTCTAATCAACAACTCTCTGTACTTCTTTAGCGATTTCCAGCTTTTCAGGCTTATTTTGTGGCTGAATAAAATTTTTAGCTTCTTAAAATATGAATGAAGATAGCGATAGTGAGATACTGGCTACAGTCGCATTTGCAGTAGTGATGAAGAGTGCACCATCAGTGGTCAGTTTGACTTGACCAGCGGACTTCACTACGAGCTGATGGGCTGTAGAAACAGGTGATGAGTTCTAAAACCAGCCTCTGGTGATTTGACCAGAGGAGTTGCAGGTGGCACCATCAGCCGGCTTGAGTCAAGCTCAGACGGCTAGTTCATACCACAGCAACTTTTTTCTGCAACATTCTAGAGCAGTTTCGTCTCACCGCGACTCTTTGGTCTGAGCTGGGCTTAAGGAGAGCAGACTGACAAGAAGATGGTGCCAAGCAAAAAGCAAAAGCAATGTTGTCAGTATTTGGTGGCTTCTCCTCCTTGTTCTTTTGCTCCCTGCTATATTTCAAACTGATCCACCTTCAACAAATGCCTGAAATGACTGTTGTCTCGTTTTGTAGATGCATTTCTGATGAACAGTTTTGATAGTGCTTATCTCATTCCTGTGACTACTTCATAATAGAGTCGACTTGTGTTTCACCAGTTAAGTGCTTTTGCGAATGTGAAGAAATCCTTTGCATGACTTAATACAATGCTCTACAGATATTGAACATCACTGATGAATGTCTTCTCTTATTAAATGTCTGGTGTAATTGGTATCACGAGTGTTGTCACAAATTCATTGACTGGTGGGATTATTCCCTCACTGTGGCATTCATTGTGCATTCTGACAACCTGACCAAGTTTTTATTTGACCCATCTTGCAGTGTGACATGAAGTGAACCTGCAAGATTGCTGATACACCCAGTGTATAGAGTCATAAAGCTCATACGAGTGCATTTACTATGCTGTTCTGACACAGTTACAGCCTCACCATATAATCCCTATTCTTCTCTTGGTGGGTTACAATGATTAGGTCTTGAGTTTTAAAGATGACCTCAGTTCCAGAAAGTTTCCAAGTATTCTCTTGCAAATCTTGCGAGAGGAAGAAAAAGTTTCACCAAAGCTGAAGCCACCTGAAGCTATGTGTCTTTGTCTTTCTGTCTGAGCATAAGGGAGGGAGGAGAACAAGAGCGCTGCTTAAGATGCAAAGCATCACATAGGCTTGCAACTTTCTTGCTAGCGCACAACTCATTCATTCGCTCGCTCATGTCAGCAGGCAGCAGATTTTACAGCTGTTTGGTCATTTTCAGTTACACACATGGCAACCTTTTTCTGTAGGTTATTCTGTGACTCGCTGCTGATGTTTCAGTTCATCCATTCTTCTGAAGTACTCCGGTTTTCCTTTTGGCGAGCAGCAGGGTTTTTGCCGTCCTAGCTTACGATTTTTTGCGAATAGCCATGTATTCCAGCCATGTGTTTTGACTCAATCCATTGCTTCCTGGTCCAGTTCAAAGGTAATAATGCATCACTAGGTTCAGGCTCAGGTTTGCTGCTGCAGGTGGCAGCAGTGGTGCCTGATGCTCAGTTGCAGGGTGGTGCCAGGCTAGCTGTAGTCGGTACACTTATGTTAATCCTTTCAATTTTGTTTCAGAAATCTTAATGTATGGTAATGATATATACTAGTCACAGAAATAAGGACAATTTTTTGAGCTCCCCCTTAATGTCTCAGATGATTTCATGGGAGCGCGTGCCCTTTTCACGTGAGTCGAGCTCCCCCTGGCTCCCCCCTAATTTGAACCATGGCTGTTACTCTTTTTATGCCTCTGCCGGCAATTGCTGTGGCCAGACGCATTATGTTTTTGGGATGTTCATACAACCATCTGTACGTACGTACCATTCTTGTGAATGCAATATCTCACAAAGGCCTTGAGGAAATTTCTGTAAATTTGGCAGAGATTTACTTGAGCTCAGAGATGAACTGAAACTGATTTTGGTGGTCATGGGTCAAAGGTCAAGGTTACTGTGACCTTGTCTGTCTCATTCTTGTGAGTGTGTCAAGAACACCTTGAAGGAATTTTTTTCTAATTTGGCACAAACTTGACTTGGGGTCAAGGATGACCCGATTAGATTTTGGTGGTGAAGGGCTGAAGGTCAAGGTCAGGTGGACTTTGCATCTCGTTGTCGTGAATGCAATATCTCAAAAACCATTTGAGTGAATTTCTTCAAATTTGGCACAAATGTCCACTTGGACTAAACGATGAACTGATTACTTTCTGGTGGTCATAGGTCAAAGGTCAAGGTTAATGTGACCTTGTATGTCTCATTCTTGTGAACAGGATATCCCAAGAATGCCTTGAAGGAATTTCTTCAAGTGTGGCACAAACATTCACTTGGACTCAACAATGAACTAATTAGATTTTGGTGGTCACCAGTCAAAGGTCAAAGTCAGCATGACCTTGCATGCAGCTTATTCTTGTGAACACCATATGTCAATATATATTCCTCAGATTTGGCACAAACATCTACTTGTATTCAGTGATGACCTGATTAGATTTTAGTGGTCAAAGGTCAAGGTCACTGTCACCTCATCTTCTCAATCTTGTGAATGCAATATTTCAAGAATTTGGCACAAACGTCCACTTGGAGTGAAGAATAAACTGATTAGAATTTGTTGGTTTAAGGTCATAGGTCACTGTGACCTCATAAAACATGTTTTTGGCCATAACTTAAGAATCCCTATGCTAAATATGACAAAACTTCACATAATGCTGAAGTGATGATTTTATATCCAAAAGGTCAAAGGTCATCTTCACTGTGACATCATAATATTCTGCATAAAACACTTTTTGGGCCCTCATTTAATGCAATATGTCAGACATTTGATCATATACTGAATTGGTGACACTAATCTTGGGTGTCCACCTTAAAACTGTGCTGTTTGTAGAGATCTTCAGTGTGTGAAACACATCCATTTTGTACCAGACATGTATTGTATCTGTAAGAGAAACTTTACTGGCGCGGGAGGCATAAAACTGCAGGGTGTTTTTTTTTAAACTTCTGTAACACATGTCAATAGGGCTGAAACATTGAGCAGTTGTTTTTTTTTTGGGGGGGGGGGGGGGCAGTCAGACTGCAGTAGCTACAGAGGCAGTGCTCCTTGCTTTCATGCTGCTCCTTGCTTTCATGCCACTGTCTGGGGTAAAATCATAACACTACATCAGGTCATTCCATCCGCTTTGTGAAGGTGTTTGAAATGGGTACAGGCAGCTGTGGACTCGCCCACAGTGAGTCTGAGTGACACGGAGGCAGCTGCTCAGAGGAAGAGAGGCTTTGCCCCCTCAGGGTCTGAGATAACTTCTTTCCGTCTGCTTAGAAGTGGTGACTCTACAGCTCACAGCAGCTTAATACATTATAGTCTCTTGTTATGTTTGATGTCTAGAGTCGACCAAAACTGTTGCTCATTTCAGATCCGTCATTAGCTTAGTTGGTACATATTTGCTCAGAGGGCTAAATTGGCTTGTTAACTACATTATGTAGTCTGGATGTTGATGTCACTCACACTAATTTCCCTGAGCCCTTGTGAAAAATCTGGCAGACCAGTGAAATGTTGCTTTATAATCTATGAAAAAAAAGGAACAGTTGTTGAATATTTGTGTTAAATAGCCAAATCTGAAAAAGATGTAAAAGAAAAAAAAAGATTGTTCATCAGTATTAAGCAATTTGAAAATCTTAATATAATTAAATCAGTCAGATCCCAGCTGGTGTACACAAACAAATATTAGGGATGCACCGAAATGAAAATTTGTGGCCGAAGCCAAAGCTGAATAAAATGAAATGCTTGGCCGAATACCAAATGCCAAATGCTGTTGTTTAGTTTTTCATTAGTTTTTGCAGATGAACACCCTCCAGATTAGTGTTGTCACGCTACCAAAATTGGGATCCACTGTACGATACCAGTGAAAGTATCACGGTTCTGAGTAGAATCATGATACCACAGCGAAAATGAGGCAGATGTGCCTTTATTCATTTATAAAAGGATGAATCACTTTTCTATAATACATCACTGATATTTCAATGGAATAAATTACTTAATGAATTATTGATACTTCAAAAACAGCATCAAGAAGTGATTAACATAGGGGGGATCAAAATAAAATAAATGAATAAAATAAAAATCAACCAAAAATAAACCACCCTCCTCCCCTGACAAGTAAAGAACAGTCCCTTAAGTGCGGTGAGGTTTGTGGACTGTTACCTGCCACAAAGAGAGAAATGTGAATGGCTCGTTTCTCCTCTGACACGTCACATACCTGTGTGCCGCCATGGCTCGGCTGTCCAGGTACATTTGGGCAGTCATGACACCAAGAAGAGGAAATTATTGGACCTGGAGCCGGGCTTCTCCATTGCCGGTAAGCCGTTATCTTGCCCCGCAGAGCACTATGGCCACCGTATTTGACCGACTGTGTCTGTGACCCCCGTTCAACCCACAACCGGTTGAAATCTGTACTCGCACAGCGTGCTTCTGAATGATTTCTTTTGCCCGCAGAAAACCATTTTAGTCACAAATGCGAACCGCTTTTCTTCTATCACTCTAACATTTTGAAATATCACCACAGTGCCGACATTTTACTCCGTCCGTCACTACACGCTGGTGGTTGCGTCATCAAAACACGCTGCTATTATTCAGCCTTGCTTTTCACTTATTCCACCGAATATCGAATGTGTGGGTTTTTTTGCAATATTCGGCCGAATATATTCGGTTACCAAATATTCGGTGCATCCCTAACAAATATAGTTGATATAATCGAGGTCTTTGCAACAAAACACCAAATGGTGGCTTCTAAAGATTTCATTCTATTTAATCATTTAACTTGTTAAATCATTGACTTGTCATTCATTTATTTTTCATCCCATCCCTACATTAGCCAGGCATTATATAAACCATTTTCAGGCAATGGAAGGTCAGATAGGCTCAAGTGTTAGTAGTCACCTTTTCTCTCCAACCAATATACACTGAATGTGTGAAACTGTAGTATTTTTAGTCCAAATATTCAGAAACAAAGACAGAATTTAGTCAGCCCTCATTGCTAACTTGTGTTTTCTCTTGGCTGGGTGCATGTGTGAGGCTGCTGGCACTGCAGCTCTGCACTCGTATGATATTGGCTGGGCCCGATTTCAGGTGCTTTGCATCAATGACACTGTGTGTCCTTGTTTGCTATTGCTGCACTGCACCCGTTGCTTTCTGGATCTCATTCTCAGCATGCTAATGCCACACTGACACCAATGCCTGCACTTTAACAATGTAAAAATTTCAGTGTATTTTGTTTTGCATCAAATAGGCACACTTTTTTCATCATCGCTGCAATGCACCTACTGGTTTAGGGGTTACTTGTTCCAAGAATGTGGCTGCCATGCATTCTTGTATCTCAGAAATGCAGGGCTGTGAACTCGCTCTCTGTAAACTACCATGAATTCTGGAGTTAATCACCAAAGATTTGGGAAGACTCCAACATAAAAAAAAACACATTTAAGGAGCTCAAAAACATTTAACACATTCAAACCCTCTTACTATAACATCAGTTTTTCCATACATGATCTTGATGCACATTTGAACCCTTGTGGTCTTAGTAATCAGGACACTTATTAACCAGTTTCTTAATAATTCACCTTGCTATTCAATTAAATACGACTTTCACCAGTGCTGAGAGCCAGCCAGACAGTCATGGTCTCAGATTAGACAGCTTTATATCTACTGTATGCCTCCTACTATACTATCTGCTGTGTCACTTTATTGGCAAAAATTACTAAATTTACCAGTCTGTTCATAATTGAAGTAACAACAGCAGTTTCCCAAAACATTGCACAGTCTCCACTATATAATATATAGAACTCATTCATGTATACATAGCAAATACACGCATGCATTGTATGCTGTTAATGCATACATTAGTACCTTAATCTAAGAATTTCACAATTTCAGACATGGAAATAAATGTTCATAAATGGTTCGTACAGTTAAGGGTGCCTTGAGCACTCAGCCAATTATTTTTGCAATTAATGCTAATTGTTTTGGCTATGAAATGAATTACAGAGTCTTAGTGCCCAAGGCAAAAACTTAATATAATCACTTGGTTTCTCTGACCAACAGTCCAAAGCCTGAAGGTATTTATTGTAGAGTTGAAATGATTTCTTGTTAGACAGTTCATTAAGTGGCAACTATTTTATTAACATTTAATCATTTTAGTCTTTTTTACAATCAAAAATGTCCAAATTTAAAGGCATTCTATGCAGGAGTGGTCAGTTTTTGTTTGTAAAGACAGCATTCAAATTTGGTCCCTTCTCCCTACACTGCTTGTACCTGCACTACAAGCTTCTGTACTCAATTTTACCAAGCCAAGCAGCAACCTCCAGGGCTAACAAAGTTAAGGCAACACGGAAGTGCCAAAGACTGCATTTCCTTGCTTGAGGCTGGCTCTGTTGAGTCAGTCCCCATAGACCCCTGTGTTACAATGCCCAACTTTACAAGTGAATTAAACATGTTAACAGCCTAGTACAAAATGGTCTTGGTATCTATGGCTAATTCCCACTTCCTTAATGTACACGGGATGATTTTTTACATAACTCACATGTTAACATTCTGATAAGGCTTAAAGTTATGCATAATGAAGGGTGGGGAGCTTCAAATCGTGAATCCACAAACTAATGGACAACATCAGGGGAGCTATGTCCATTATTTTTTTACAGTCTATCCACCTTATTCCTGAGGGGACTGCTGTAGCAATGATTATGGGTGCAACCTCCAGTGAGATAGCAGAAGTAGCATTAAGCTAGTTAGTCCTATAGACTGTCTGTGGTATTCCTGCTGGCTACTCTTGGTGGCTAACTGTCAACGCTGGTTCTTTTCAAAAGCAATTTGCCTTCAGTTTAGTAAATACTAATTTATTTTGTAAGAAATATTTAACTTATGTTTACTTAGCATTTTCTAACGTGTCTTTGTGGAGCTCTGGTACCTGTTGCACTGTCAGTGCGATGAACAACGATGAACAACCAGCCCAAGCTAAATTCTTGTCTTCATCAACTGTGTGTTGAACATGTAACCAGAACAAAAAAGGATTGCTCCTGTTGCCAAAGGCACCATTGATATGAGAAATAAAACCACAAGAGTTTCACGAGACATAGCGAAAAAGTATTAATCAGAATTTGCATAAGAGAATGACACCTAGACTGACAGGTCTGTCACTCCGCATCAGTACACGATATCCTTGTCTTTTCCCATCTGACTTCATTCTCAACCTACATTAGAAAATTGCTCGTTATAAAACAAACTCAGCAACATATCTTAGAATATGTATTTCGTCATTAGGGCTGAGAATATGTTACTGATTTACTGTACTTCCTTTATATCATACAAAAAAATGAATGCCAAAAGGTATTTCTTTTACTACTCATTTATATTACTGTTACTGAAGTCTGCTGCTAAATTCAGCATCACGTTTTGCTCAGAACAGTTTTTAATAAATCAGAAGTTTAAAAAATGTGTAAACTGCGTCATTAACACAGACAAGCGGAAAATTTGCAAGGAAACATCACATCTGTTCACTTTACATGGAGCTACAGTTAATACCAAATTATGTTAAATGTTTGCCGAATGTGTTAGTATCTCTTAATAAGCCATCACAAATCATAAATCATCTTTTGAAGGAGCAGATGTTTACCTTAAGCTAACTTGGGCCATGTTAAAGTTAACAATATTTTAATGGAGCAAGGCGAGCTAATTGCTAGCATGCTTGGTTGAAAAGGAAAAAAAGAACAATGCTTTGAGATGGCTGTTAGCTGATTGCAGAGGTATGATCACAGTACTGTAAACAAACTGTTACCATTGGAAATTGGTTCGGTTTCGGTTCAACGCCGGAAGTTGCACCAGTAATTCACACAAGGTATCATGGGGGGTTGGAATAAGGTGGATAAGAAAAGCTTACAACTGCTAGCACCTACCTGTTCCCCATCCTCCTTCCAGTGCTTGCTAGCTACTGAAAATAAAAATTAACACCAGATTCACTCTCAGTTTAGAACAAGCTTTGTCTGGTTTACATTTTGGGGTGGGAGGCCACACACCCAGACATGAAGAAAATAAGAAAATACAGGCAGAGGTCAGGGTCTACACCACACACGTCTAATGCGTTTTAAGTGATAACTGAGGATTAGCTTTGTGTTTTTAAGAAATATCCTACATCGTATACCTTTAAGCTTCTTAAATGAGAATATTTGCTGCATTGTGATATGTAACTGTTCACTGAATATTGGTAGGTTTTGGCATGTTCAGACAAAGCAAGACTTTTGATGTCACTTTGGGCCCTGGAAAATTAAAATGGACATTTTCACTATTTTCTGGCATTTTATAGACAAAATAGTTAATCCAGAATTAATTAAAAATAATCCTTAGTTGCTGCTTTTATAAGGGTTTGCATTCATATGGCAAAAAATATCACATGCTGACATTTTCGACACCAGAAACAGCAAGTATTTGGTACATTTGCTTGGAAAATGTCAATGGAATTACCTTTTAAGTATCGATGGTCTTTACCAAACACAACAGCAGTTTGGCCTCCATGGGTCAAAGGTGTAAAGAGATGATGACAAAAATATTCAGTGACAAGAACAGGAGTGCAGTCGAATATGAGTAATAAATCAATTCTGCTTCTCGTGGAGAGCGGAGCCAAGTGAACAGTCTTGTGATGGGCACCTGGGGATGTGATGTCATCACTCAATATCCAAGTCTGATGATGAACAGGGAGTTTTTCTCAGCGCCTCCTCTGTTGATTATCAAACTGGTTCACCTTGTCTTTTCTGTGACGCAAGATCAATACAAAAACAGCATGTGCATTTTGCAATAACCCCACTCTTGTTCAAGTCAATATGCCACATGAGAGGTTTGGACTTAATTTCGGCATTAGCACCATGACAACCCTCAGCCTCCCGAGATGTATATTGGGGCAATGACAAGCTTTTTCATGTAACTCTCTCCATTTGTATAAGTGATGTATCATTGTGTGGCAGTGCACATAATGACTTGTGCTTTTCTTCAGCACCTCTCTTACTGCACAGAGAGTCTGATGGAAAATCTCAGAGCGGGCGAAGAGAGCAAAATCAATAATCTATTCTATTTAATGGGCTGGAGTGTCACAGTAACGAGATAGGAGTGGATGAGTCGAATCGTCCATTGCCAAATCTTAACAGAAGGTTGCACACAGAGAGTCTCTCTTTCCCTTTCCATCTTTCTGCATCTCTGCCTCCTTCCTGTAATGTGCACAGCTACACATATGTACACTCTGTCTCACACACACGAAGATACAAATACACGGAAACACACATTCTTAGAATAATTGCATGAATTTGTGTCATTTATAAATCTTTATTTATGAATAGCTTCAATTCAGAATGTGATGTTACGATTTCCTATTCTCTCAATCTTTGCTGTGCCTCTGAGTCTGCATCAATATGTAAAATGCTCATATAAATATTTCAGAGTTTTGAGATACAGTATTAACTTGCACTCATGCCACAGAAGCACCCTGGTAATATTTAAAAAGGACTGGCAGCTTCTGTTTACCTCCTTTGTACCACTGAGTTTAAATAGCAAAACAGTGGCTGTTCTACTTTGCACTGACTTGCATTGCCAAACTCATGCATAGGAAATGATTTGAAAGACTTTTGACTTTGATGCCTGTTTTCCCCCACGCTGCGCTCTCCTCCACCCTTCAACGTTTTAGTATCGACTTCTAAATTAATCTCTGTGATTAAGCTATACAGGAAGGTGACGGTTTCATTCCTTGTACTACAAACAGAAGATTTAGCTGTAGTGTTTCTCTGTCGCTCTAACTTGGCAGGCAGTATTGGCAGCACAATGATTTCATACATGGCTGATGGAAATTGGAAATCATCTTCTGAAACAACGTTACTGTCTGCTGCCTTTCTGAATGCAGTCTGCCATAGAGCAGCGTGATATGAGTCCCAAACACCTTCTCCTCCCACACAAATCCTGTTAGTACTACTTGTGGACACCTTGACCTTTAGTAGATATTTCTGTCTTGTAACATGTGAATCACAGCGTATGTCATGAAGCCACTGCAGGATGATGTGAAATCTCGTTAATAACTCAGGGTGCGACAGGGCTGGGACAGTATGGATTTTTTCTTACCTTGGTGAAAAAGCAACGTAACTCTGGGGTTTGATGGTTATCATTACTGCACTCTATTTTTATAACCTATGATAATCTGGTCACATCTCTTGCCCGCATTCAGTGGCACCGTAACTACAACTGATAATGACTGTAGTTGCCAGCGTAAACACCGGGTGTTTTTGCAACTTCAGTGTCAGAAATTGTGATGTTTATTAAATTTTCAGTAATATCTGCTGTCGTACCTTTGACATACAGTTCCAAGTCTGCTCGCTCACCAGAGCAGCTCTCGTCTCCGTCTTTGCTCTCTGTGGCACAGCAGCTTTAAGTATTGATAGGCTATTACTGGTGACGTGTAACCAATCAGATGTTGCTATTGAATGAGGCTACAGAGTGGTGACTGCAGACAAAGGGGCTGCAACAGAGCTTTTATATCAGCTCAAAAAAAATGCAGTGATGACAGTGATGACTTCCTCACTGTGGTAGTGTCATGTGACTGCGTGTTGCGGTGATGCAGTTGTGGTCATAACCCTAAGTTGGTCTGGAGCCACTTTAAGTGCTCTGTAATGGGATTGGCTTGTCACCCACCCGCACAAAGTCTGCAACACACTTGAAGAAATGCATCATGATTCACTGAAATACACGGAGTGAAAGCTAAATGCATTATGTTTTTTGTGTTTTTTACTGTTTACTTATTGATTATATTTTGCTTTATGTTTTTACCAATCCTTTTTGTTTTGCAGCTGTCACTAGGGATGCACCAATTTATCGGCCTTTTGGCAAATAAGATTGCATTCACTTATGGCAGGGGTAGCCAACCTGTGGCTCTTTAACCCCTAGAATGAATGAATGAATGACTTCAAACTAAAATAAAAAACAAACAAGACAAAGATTACAGTGTCTGAAAAGTAGTCGATAGAAGTAAAACTTATTTGTCTCTATCCCTTTCTTACATTTCTTCTTTTAACACATAGATTATTTCAATAAATTCCCAAATTTATCCCTGGCACCATTTCCTGGAAATTTTGCTGAACCTTGGTAGCAGTGGCTAGTCTTGACTCTTGCTAGCTCGTTAGCTATGGATGCAAAATCCAGAGTAGTGCATGGACAGATTTATTTGCTTTCACTGACAGCTCTGCAAAGTTAAAATAAATGGTGCACTGTAGAGTAGCTTACTTATAGTAAAACATATTAATGGATGTTAGAGTATTAGCGTAGGCTGATTTAGGCTTAATAGGCTATGTAACCTTCATTATAAGGCTCACACATGTTTTTTAAAATTATTTTTGGTCAAAAGTGGCTCTTTTGATAGTAAAAGTTGACCTATGACAATGGCAGATGTTTTTCCATTGTGTTATATCAATTTTGAACAGAATAAAAAGCAGGGCTCCAGACTAACTGATATTGCTACGTTGCGAGCAACTAATCGGAATTGACATTGGCAAGAGGAAAGCTACCTAATGTTAGTTGTGGGCAGCTGATGGCAGGAAGTAATTGCTGTTAGAGGTTGCATTGAGTTACTGTACATTATGATGTGCTCTATTCAGTAAAAATTAGTATTGGATGTTCCTATTTTGCTCCAGCCGATCTTCATATTCAAATCAAGGTTACACTGATAGTCACATCCATGTGTCACCTGAGCCTGCTCGGTCCCCCAGACATTACCTGAGGAAGAGGCAAGAGAGGTATGCACAGAGCAAGCGGGAACCTCTGAGACTGAGAAATGAAGCCATGTGGAAGTGCCAAAAACTGAAGTTCATCAAATTCATTGAGGCTGGCTCCAAATCAGAGTCAATCCCCACACACTCCTGTGTTTTAAAATGCTCTACTTTACAGCAGAAATCTTTCTTTTTTTTTTTTTTTTTTTTTCTATTACTCACTGGTTTACATTTTATTAAGGCCCAAAGTTACGCATATTTAAAGGTGGGGATGCTTGATTGACAGGCTGTCTGCGAGGCAACTCTACGGGTCGCTGCACTCTGTGAGTCAGATCCACCCCTCGGTCCTCCACACCTCCAACGTCTTGTCTAAACGTGATCACTTCTGGCTCCACAAAGCCAAGATGGCGACAGCCAAAATGCCAGCCTTGGGGCTTTAAAACGGCCGTCCACAAACCAATGGATGATGTCACAGTAGCTACGTCCATTATTTACACAGTGCTTGATTTTCTGAAAGTCTGCCTCTGGTGATTCTTGGTTGTGAAATGTTGGGTCCATCTCAGCAGAATTTTTAACGATTCCCAATAAAAACGTTGTTGCTATAGATAAACTTGGGATCTTTCAACAGACACAAGGACAGGCTGATAGGTGGATCACTGATGGACTGGTGAAGCCCCACACATAGACCTGCATACACTAACGGCCGAAACGATAGGGTTCACCATTTCCTGTTTTCCACAGTGGTATAAACGGACAGGGAGTCTGGTTTAGCTCCATTTCGGTGGTTGTTTTTAAATAAATAGCCAGAGCATTCTCAGCCCACCAGCTCTGAAAACATTCAGGACCACATTGTCTGTTTAATGGTCCCAGCTCCGCTTCATGACTTTTTCAGCTCTTTAGTTTCTCTCTCGTTAATTTTAGTGTTTCTTTTTTAATCTTCCTCTTCTGTCCTGTCCAACTCTTTCAACCACTTATCCACGCTTAGCCCACAAAAATCAGACAAATGTGGCATTTGGAAACAACAGCTAATTGGTGCAGTAATATTGTGGTGATGCGGTTACAACTGGGTGTTTATTGAGCACCTCAGCCAATCAAGGACCGGAACTATCTCTTTTATTAAATCTAATAACTGTTTTTAAGGTCTTATTTTGCACAGTTTTATTCCAGTGAAGCACTTTATAATTTCTGCTCTGTGAAAGGTGCTATATTTACTTACTTAAAGGGGAACTATGGCCTTGTTGAAAATTAATATATGTTATTGTTATAGTCTAAGACAGCCCAAATGTATAAGTAAAAATGGAGAACTCTTCCAAATCCAAAAGACAGAGTACTAAAACTCAAATGTGTGATGTCATTGGTTATAAAGTCTGAAGTTGCTCCAACAAGAAATGGCACAAGATGTATTCGATGAGACTGAGAGCCCCCTGGGGAATGATCTGAGTATATAGGTACATTTTCCGTTACAGAACTGAGACCACTATAAAAGGATGAAGCTTACTGGGTTATAAAAAGAAAACAAACATTCTGTGGGTCCATAAAATTAATTTCCCATTCATTGTCTAAGGAGCAGCTCCAAACCTTCTACCCTATGACATCACAAGTTTAAGACGTACTCCTCTGGTTTCTTTGAGTGAGTCACGCATGTTCACAAATGTTGATTGAACTCTCCCAAGCCATAGGAATTCTGAATTTGGTTGGTGTTCCCTTTTGAATGTACATGTACAATAGAATAAATAAAAAATATATACAGTTTAAAGTAAACTTAAACTGCTACATTTAGCTGTCCCTGCTCATGTGGAGTGTACCATACATTGATATAGTTGTGTAGGCCGCCACAACATCAACACTGTCTGCCACTTATTGATTGTTCAATTTGTTTTTGTATTTAAAATTGCTAAATTCTTAACCATAGTAGAGCTGCACGCAATGCAGGGACGCTCAGCCTCTCCTTGCGCTGCTCTTGCTCTCTGTTTGTCAGGCTACGAATGAGACAAGAATTAGCTTTAACACCCCGCAGTCCCTTTATCTCACTTTCTGCAGCTGTAAGACTATTGGCCGGGAGGAAAGTGAGTGGAAGCTATGGAGATAGACCTTCAATAGCAGCTGTAGCAACCTATATTCAGTCAGGATTCACAGTGGACTGGGTCTAATCTTTGTAACAGCAGCAACAGAAAGTTTTCTGATCTGTCACGCCATTTACTCTGGACTGGCTGAATTTGAGTTGCTATCCAAGCAGCTTAAGGTCTTTGTCCTCTAACTGTTTGTTGTTTTCTACATTCTCACTTCGGCTTCATTCTTCTATGAACAGATATGGCAGCACATTACTTGTAGTTCACCACAATTAAAGTGACAACTTCTTTTCACCTCCGCATTTGTATTATATCGATTCAGGCACTAAAAAAACAGTTTTATAAAATTAAAAAAACAACAACATTGGGTTCCTTAAATAAATCAATGAATTAATTAATTATTAATCCATCAATTTTTCCCCATCCCTAACAAATATACTTCATTTGCTTATTACCTGTATGATTTTAAAGAAGAACACAAATAAACCTACCATTCACACTTTTAATTGAATGTACCAGTATCAAATTATTACATGTTAAGCCAAACACATTCAGTTGAAAAAAATCAATCTGGCACATATATTCAGTTTATGTTAATTTATGCGAATTTTAAAAAAGATAAACCTACCTTGGAGACAGACACAAACACACACACATGCATACACAGACCATACCGGTTTCTACTCTGCTGTCCAGCTCTGTAGGCAGTACAGTTTGGTGAGAATCTGCGCTGATTGGCAGCTTCTATTTATTTGGACTTCTATAACTCGCCATCATGGGCTCTCGCCCGTGGAGTGTTCTGGACGAGGAGGTAGAGCAGCCCCAAGGGCACCTTGGCTCAGTGCCACACTTCTTAACTTCTGAAACTGCACAGGCAAGCGCATAAGCCCACACACACACACACACACACACACACACACCACATACACACTGCCCACACTTCACTTATGGCTTGGGCAGTCTCTCCTAATGAATATTATTTTAACAGAAAGTTTAGGAAGCAAGTATTTCTGTGCCTGAGGAAAATAGAATATTGATGTTTGCGATATAATGATGACATTTGTTCACTTGTGCTTCTTTATTACAGGCGGTGTAGAAGTGTAGCTCCATGAAATGAAACCCTGCACTCTCTTAATTTTGCCTGTTAGTTCAGAGATTTCCTGCATTGCTTATTGGAAGAGGGGACTTTTTACTCTAAATGCTGGGATGTAAGATGTATAATTCTGAAATGAATCTGTCTTGAAATCTAATGTCCAAAATCCAGTTGCATCAGAATGCTCTTGGCCCTGATTAAACCAAGCAGCTCTCATTAAAGAGTGACTAACATCGCTTTCTGGGAACTAAAAGGAAAAGAACATTGAGTTGATATTTAAGCACTGTTACTCCATTACTCCACTGACACTCCAATCTATTGTGACTTACATTGTGAGCCAGTGCCCATTCCCAGAGTCAGTCAGTTGTTATTAGCCCAAAGATTAGTCCAAGGCACAGTCAGTAATAGGATATTAGTGTTAGTATTACAGGAAGCCCTATTACACGTTTGGAGGGGGAAAGTGAGTGACATGAGTGACTTGGAGCCTAGCTGTCAGGCTCTATAGGGCAGAGGGCAGAGCAGCTGCAGACACCTCCAGCTGTCTGGAAGCTTGGAGCGGCCAAAGGCTGAGGACACAAACGCTCGGCACAGTACAGAGGAAATCAGTGTGGTTTCATCAGAAAGAAGGCAGCGGCTGAATGGCCTGTGATAAAAGCTGTTATTGAGTCATCAGTGATTTTCAAGAACTGGTGGCAATGGTGCAAACTGATTGCATGCATTCACTATTTACATCTCATTTCCTGCTTTTTTATTTCCAACAAAAAGTCACATTTCAAAGATTTTGATAGCAAGATAAAGGCTTTTTTTGTAAAGCTAGATTTATATGCTAAATGCACCCATCTGAGTCACTTAGTAGGGATGCAGTCGAGAGGGGCATCCATCCTTTGATTGAGATGCTGCAGATCTGCATTATCGTCTGTTATTATCGTAATAACTGTGACTACTTCAAGCAGTATGTTCTCATCCCATTATCAAATGTATAAGAGGAGATCAATTATTGGCTAATGGATCAGACATTTATTCTTATGAAATGAAGGAAAAGTGAAAAATGCCTATTAATGCCCACGTCAGTGCACCAGTCCAGTAAAGAAACTTAATTTAAAATGATACAAAAACACACAAAAAGGAGAAAATCCTCACATAATATACTTGACTTTTTTTTGCCCAATAAAACAACTAAAACAATAAATCCATTATCAAAATAGTTTAAAATTAATTCAGTGTTGATTTAAATGTGTTTGTATGTATATTTATAACGCTGCACCAAAAACCAATGACAACAGAAATAATAAATTCTATCCACTCCAGCCAAAACGAAAAAAAAAAAAAAAAAGAAATTCAAAAACCGTAAAGCTAAAATCATTAGGAGAGAAGGCATCCTGCTAATTTACACCAATCCAAGGAGTATGAAAAATATATAAATATCATCCTCAAAGAATGCTGCATCAAAGCCAGTGTATCTTTCAGTCCCAAGGAAGAGACTGATTGAAAAAGTCCTTTGTATGTAGGTAGAAAGAGTTTCTTCTGAGGAAAATATAAGGGAGGAAGCCATAAAAGCACCACCACCATCACTCCCTTATAGTATGCCTTCTACTCAACTTCACACAAAGCTAAGTGAGGAGCAGTGAGGGGCATCCTCACACAAGTATGACACTTTAATTAAAATGGTCAAATATTTTAACTGGAGCTTTTAATGCAGATTTTGAAGAGAGCTTTAAATAAATACACTCAGTACACTTAGTTTTTTTATTATATAATATGTGTTGGAGTTTTAACGGTTTGTTTTACATCAGAAATTCAAGACAATGTGACCCAGCTGCAACCTACATTCATTTGAATTATTACAGACAGTAGTAATAAGCTATTTTCTGTGTTTAGCCCAATTACACTACCACTTTAATGTCTAAATGTAGATTTAATTCTGTTGTTGATGTAAGGAGAGTATCCTCAGGTACGGAACCATCAGATCATAGTGCATTAGAGTAATAGTATTCATGCTCATCTCAACCAAGGCTTTTTTAAACATTTAAACTAGCCTAGTTTTGAATTCCAGAGCACGCATTTAAAAGGATGTGACAGAAGTACTCTAACACTTTAGATCTTGATGTGGATTACACAAGGGAATATATATAGCGGTTTACAGTATGTGGGGAGCATGCTTATTTTCTGTCTTGCAAATGATAATGAGAATTGATTAACCCAGCATGGAATTCAGTGAAGTCTGCTCTTGTGCAGTGATTCACATCTGGTGGTTTGCGGTCTTAAAGCGGGTCGTGGGTCTAATCTGTATGGACTGCCGGTGACTCGCAAACGTGTCAGGTTTGTAAAAAATACACTTTATTTTTAAGTACGGTGAATTTCCGGCACAGAGCTTTTATTTCTAAGCGGACAGCTACTTGACAGAGACAGCAAACTAGCTCAAACACATGGCCAAACACAAGTATGATGTTAAATGTATTAAATTGTGCGGACCTTGAACTAATGACTAAGGAGAAATCCAGACCCTGTGACAGGACCAGTTGGGAACCACTGCTCTTGTGTGTGTTATATTCACTTAACTCTTTAACACAGATTTGTTTCTTACATTTAGTGTGTTTACATGCACAGTATTGTTCCACTATTATTCTGACTATGACAGAATTCAGAATTTGATGTAGGTCATGTAAACAGCGTATTCCTCAAGGATTTTCCAAATAGGCCTTTTTCAGATTTCAGCATTTTCAGATTTTAAGAGGTGGTATGTGCCAGCATTAGTCAGGTTTTAGGAGCATTCATTGGACTTGTATACAGTGCATTCTGAATATGCATCTCTACTGGGGTTTTAACCTTAGTTTACAAAACATGGCCTCCTGTCTGTTATGGACCGCACTGTGTGTTGTCATGGATATGTTATACACAAACCAACTAGCAATCAATTTGCAAGGCTGGATATGCACGGCCAAGAGAAATGTCAATATTTCTGGCAGGAAGGAGAAACATATCTACTTTTAACATTATGGAAGACGTGGATATCATCAAGTTTTTGATTGCAACACTGACCTCTTCAGAAAGGTGGCTGAAGGAGTGAAAGAGGGAGGCTGGTCCAACAAGTCTGCTACCGGGACTCCCTGGGATTTTAAGGTAATTTCCCCCTTACGTGGCTTAATGCAAGAAAGAAAAGTTTTCCACACTGTATTACTTGGTAAGTGTAGCTGAAAGCTCTGACTTGATGCATCTGGTATTTTCTCTTAAATGTTAAATAAAGTTATGTAGATCTGAGAAAGTTTGTCCCCACATCATAAGTTTGTAGTGACTGACCCACCAGTAAGGCATAGTGGAGAAGTGGAATTATTTTACTTCTAATTAGTCAACATAAGGAAAAAAGATTAACAGGAGATTTACAGGTGTTTATATTTATGTTGACAGAAAAAAACAGTAAAACAAAATGTATGAGAATGTTGCCAGGGCTTACAGATTAAAGAAAAAACAGAGCACTGAATAACAATGGTATAGCAGGTACATTTTAAAGAAACATTTGGAAGATTGGCAGTGGATAAATGCCGTCATTGGTTTTAATATTTAAAAACACCAGAAGCAGTCTGAATATTTTAGATGTACAATAGTTTCTGTGGTGTTGTTGTTACACTCTTTAAATAAGGTTTTTTTTTAATCACTTACCCGTCCGCCTTTGTGTCTGTAATTTTTAACAGAATAATTATAAGTGATTAGTAAGTGCTGGGCGGGTGAAGGGATACTCACGAGCCCCCAGCTGAGCACCGCTGTGGTGGGTTTTCCCCAGAGAACAAGAGGGCCGTGTCTATTCAACAGCATGTTGCAGGGAGGAACGCTGTGGCTGTTGTTTGTGCTTATGGGTTTAAAGTAATTATAATTGTCTATTTTATTTAGACTCTCTGGGTGGGATCATGGAGAAGGCATTGCTTAATGTTTGGATGCTGGGGAACCTAACACATGTCTTGAGCCCCTTTCCCACTTCAAAAAAAATCCTACTAACATCGGTTAACATCTGGCTTTTGTATTTAATGGGAAAGGTTACAATCGGCATCCAAACCTGGGTCAAATGTCTCTGCAATGGCTCCAATCAGCAGTGATGGAAATACAACACCTGGGTGAACGTGCTAAGTTTAGCCCCTCTACCAGTAAGATGCGATGACTATTGCGATATGCGATGACTAGTCTGTACTGACCTTCAAAGAGAGACTGAATGAATAAGAGATAGTTTCAAAAGAATTAACCACAGTGACATTTTCACTGTCCTCTGATCTACTTTCTACTGTTTACTAACCTGTTTTCCAGCCTGTCTGTGACATCTAATGTGACAACCCAGTAATCAAACAGAAAGTCATACTCGTCTGCTGCAGAGCTGTGTACAGAGATCTTGTCTACTGTCAGTAATAAAGGGGTCAATAGCCTGTTTTTAGTGGGGTTTCCTGTGTTTAAAAAGCTTGTGTATATGTGCAAATTTTGGTGGAAAAGGGATACTGGATGCTCAGGTGATGACCTTGTGTTTATTTGGATCACATAGTGGTTGAACCCAACATCAGATGAAGGAACTCGGAGCATCTGGTTTGAGGCCCCTGTTTGTAGTTACTAAAACTCTCGTCTCTGAAGGAATTTCCCTGCAACCAGGTGGAGGTTATGTGGAATTGGGGTGGGCCGCGTTGGAAGCCAGGGGCAGGCGCTCTGAGTTTTGGCCACAGGGCGGTTAGTGCCTGTTGCATTGCAACCAAAAACTCCATTGGTGGACATCACTGGTTAAGGAAGTTGTGAAGAAGAAGGAGGCTTTTCAAGCACGGTTGCCCCAAGCCTGCTGAATCTGCAGACAGGTAAGGAGAGGCCAGAAATGCTGCTGCTTCTTTGGTCATAAGGCCAAAAATACAGTGTGGGAGGTGCTGGTCGGCCTCAAAGACTTTCTGGCGTACTGCAGCATTGACCATACTGTTTTTATTAGGGAAGGGAATATGATGTTGGGCAGTGGAAGAAACAATTTGAGCTCCTGAAGAACAACAATTTGTCCTCTGTGAAGGTGACAGAATCAGAGGACTTGGGGGAGGCTCTGCACGTCTCTCTGGTGGAGGTCACAAGAAATTGGAAAAACTCTCAGTAGAGGGCTGTGCCAAGGTTGTGTGGTCTTACGGAGTGTGGTTGTAATTGTAATGGACAGATTCTCAAAGAGTGTCCGATTGGTGACCTCAGAAACCTATCTCTGCTTTCTGCTTATTATGTTTTTGGCTTTTGTCTTGATCAAATTTGACCTTCAGCCTGCACTTGGTTGGTTTGCAGCTGCACCTCCAAGCCTGAGACCATGGCAGAATACAGTGACTTGCCCTCTGTAGGGCAGGTTAGGAGCAAATAGCTGTTCAAAGTGAAGGTCTAGCTTTAGGTCTACCGGTTGTGGTGTTTGTGGCGGTACTAGATTTATCAGTTGAACTACATTCCAACCCTCACCTTAGTGAGAAGCTCTGGGGAGAGACCAAGAGATTGAGATTGTAGATACAACACAAGCTGGCAAATTATGATTCTTTTGCACGATGTCCAGTCTCAACCTTGAGGATAAAGAGGAGCATGCATGTCAACAACGAGCTTGGAAAATAACCACTGCTTGTTTGCTTCGGCATATGATCGAGATGCCTCCAGGTCGTATTCTTGTGGCGGGGCTAGTCCAACTGGGAGGAGATCCTGGGGCAGACACACAACAAGCTGGTGGAATTGCATATCCCACCTGGCCTGGGAAAGCATCGGGATCCCCCAGGAGGAGCTGGAGGACGTGGCTGGGCAGAAGGGCATCTTGACTGCCTGCTGCCACTGTGATTTGACCCAGATAAATCAAAGTAAATAGATGGCGCACGGCAATTAAACAGCATGTTATAAAGCATTTGTTAGTGGCGCTAATGCACTAAACTGGTATGCAGCTACCACTAGGTTGTAATGTGTTGTCAAATGGTGTTTTACACACCAGTAATGGAGATAGCGAGAAAAAGTATTTGTCTCTTTACACATTAGCCTCTGTATGCGCTCATAACTATATTATAAGGCGATACAAAGCATTTATTAATTGTTTATATTCTGCTTATAAATGCTAAACTAAAATGCTACCAATTGTACTCCTCCTTCATGAGCAAGTCTAATTTGTTTCTAGCATCTGTGACGGAGCATCTGCTGCTTACCAAGGACACAATTAGCAATCCATCAATCAGCTCTCTCTTGTAGCTAACTCAGATTATGCTCTGCCAAAAAGCATGGGCATTAACAAGCAACTGTTGGCCGTCATGTCCTAGGCCAAGCTGTGCTTTGGCTTTACAGTGAGGAAAATTTAATGTTGAGAAATGATATTGAGGGTTTCCTTGTTTGAAATTGTCTATCAGGACACACAACCAAATTAACTGTGTTGCCTACAGTCTGTTATCCTAAAGAGGGATCCTACTGGATGCCAGCATTCATGTTAGTACGGAGCTCTGTTGGTGAAAACGCTACAACACCTTCTGCTGTCAAAACCAATCCTCCAAACTACAAAGGATGGATTCAAGTACACAGAAAATTGATTTGTGACATGGTGATTGTGATGTTAACAAGTGGTGATTTTTTAGATGTTCAGAGCTTCACCCCCCCCCCCCCCCCCCCCCCCCCCCCCCCCCTGTGGTCATTTGACTAATACAAAAGAAAATTGATATTGATGTTTGTTGTTATGGTGACAACACACACCAGTGGGGATGTGTCACACTGACTAGTTGTAGTTTGAGAGCTCGGTTTTGATCTATCCTAACACTTGTTTTCTAAATTAAATAGAGAAATACAACCATACATCGATCCATGTTCCATGTCCTTTCACAAAAGAAAGAATAACATTAGCTTGTTTGCCTTGCTAACCCATTGTCAAACACACTTCATTCAAACTCAGTTAGTCATCTAGTTGGTTATTCCACTGTTCCAGCAGTCGCCCACTCTGGTTTTGTTGAAATAAACCCTTAAGTCACAGAGTTAGAAGTGAAAATATGTTTATCTGCACACTGTTTATTCAGACAGTCTCTGCCTCTCAGCTGTCCACTGAGCAGTGGCTGTCATTTGTTCTTTAGAGGCAGCTACAGTACATCATGTTTCAACAAACATGCAATTAATGGCAACAAAAGAAACAGGGAAATAAGGGTGCGTTCACACCTGCCCTGTTTGGTTCGGTTCAGTTGAACTCAAGTTCGTTTGCCCCCTAAGTGGAGTTTGTTTAGGCAGGTCAGAACACAGCACTCATGTGCGCACCAAAACAACCGGACTGATGTTCATATTTTTATTGTAAAGTGTTGTTATTATCAGTATCATCTGTAAATCATGTAGAATACAGTGTATGTTATCCTGTAGTGTAGACACCAATAAAGTAGTTGAGACTTCAGACATATAGATAAGACGGAGGGCAGAGATAAACACAGGGTAAACTAATGGTAGAGGAAATCCCGACTTTTAGCCTGTCAGCAGCCCTGCACTACCTCCGGAGTCTGACTGCTGCTGTGAGCTGTGCTTGCTGCTGAGAGCTCCCAGTGGTGACAGAGCGAGGTCACATCCTTCTGTCCATCACTTCCTTTTGACTCGAACGCAACATTTCTCCTCAGGCATCAGGCAATCCGACGCACTCTTAATGAGCTCTCCAACCAATTATGATCCTCCGGAGACCACTAGGCCCCTTATTTGCACCTGCTACCATGTACATACAATAAATAGCTGTGGAGCACATTCTTGCTTGAATGCATAACATCGCTCTGGGGACAGAAAGATGGATTTGCTATGACTGGGTATTATTCCTCTGGTATATCCCCTTCAAATAAGAACGTCCCTCGCTGCAACTCTCCCTACTGGGACAATCTGCAGCATGACGAAGTGCAATTATGTGCCGCATAATAGCCAGTTCTAACCCTAACCCTGTTTAAGACACGAAGGGCAAAGTAAAACCCTGCGGGACACGCTCCGACTGTGGAGAATTGGGAAGGAGAGTATGTGTGACACATTAACTGAAAAAGCTGGCGACAATAGACTAATAATGGAAGGTCACGCCACTGCCTGACATCACCAAGAAGAGGCAGCTCATTCAGGATTTCTGGCTCGGCTTGTGATGAGTTCCACACAGGCGTTAGGATGTGCTGCGACTGTCTCCCAGTTACACTTCAGCATAAGTGCTGTGCCACCGGCTTCACGTTGACAGAGCAGGCATGATGGCAGCACATTTAGGTGTTTTTGTGAGATCTGTATCACATTAGAGTCGAGTGGAAAGAGTGAAGCAGTGGCCCTCAGATTTGTTTTAGAAAGAAAACACGATTTAGTGTTTTTATTAGGTTTTGTCCTTGTGTTGTTGTTTTTTGGGGTGGGGGCTCCCAGTTGCCATATGCTTGCAAATTTCCCCTAGGATCCAGCTATTGCCAGAGGACAGCATCAAACCTAATTTATTTCCTGCAGACAAGACAATGCAAACTATGTTGACAGTATGACAAACCTTCCCATTGCTGCTGTCAAGTAACAAGTCTGTATTTCAACTTTCTCAGGAAATAAGAAAACAGTCCTGCGTTTTTTTCATAATCAAATTGGTTTTGACATTTTTTAGGAACATTTTCTTCACCCATAAATGTAATCCTCCAGTTTATCTTTACATACTTAAGCCGCCAAACATAGAGACGCATGCTTTTCACCGTCCGCCATGTTCCCTCCACACCCTCCCTTCATTTTTTCTCTCTTGGTTTTTTTTTTTATATCTTTCTTTTTACACCACTGCAAATTATTTCCATCACTTCTACTTAAGTGACATTTACAAATGAGGGTAAAATCAGGAAGGCAGTGGATCTCAAATTGGAAAAGGCATTGAACTGAAGATAATGCCACAGGCTCCATAATATCAAACCAAATGATATGAAATGTCAAATGATGTGAAATTGTTGCAGAGCTGAATTTTATGCTCCCACCCTCATCAATGCAGCATTTTTTTTTAGCAACCCTCTACTTGCACTCATAATAAGAAAGTAAAAACCTGATTAGATTATTGTTATGAAGATGTTGCTGAACATCATTCTCAGCTGAAAATTATATATTTTTTTAAATAAATACAAACAGTCTAATTAGAATAAATATAAATAAAAGGTCAGTTTATGCAGTGCTTCATTTAAGAGGTAATGGCACAGTTTGGAATAGTGAATTGAATGCTCCTTACTGCACATTTCCGTGATTATTTCTCTGCCTCCAGGCCAAAAACAAAGAAAATCTATCTGGTACGGAGTGGAAAGACATGCTGGTTTTTATTTCACCTACTTACTGCATACTGCTATAATTTACATGCAGCTCATACACTAGATGTTGAGAAATTTCTTCACAACAGCTGCTGGATGCACTATCCTTCTCCAGTGACATCCAATCTGAAACAATGTTTTCCCTATGAATGGCCAATTTCTCAATTACTGTTACCCACGTTTCGATGATGATGGTTGTTTTTTCGGCTCGTTTTTCTCCTAACCGAGCCGCTCAGTTGCTGTTATTCGTGGTCTGCTTTCAGGGGCTGGAAATGCAGTTAATTTAGGTTAATTTGTGAAACAGAGAACAAAATGAAAGGGCCCGGGTCATTGTTTAATGCAAGCAGTCAATTACGCTGCTTCTAATGAGATCAAACTGATGAAGGCCATCAAGAGTAACATAAAGCCTTATCGGTCACAGATTAATAGAGTCAGTTTGAACATTTAGGATGTCTGAATTAAATGGGGTTCAACCTTGCGTATATCTCCCAACAATCTTGAGGTCAGTCTCTTGACCCTTAAAATCATGTTACCACAGTTGTGGAATAATGATCCATATTCAATACGGCTTTGAAACACAGGGTTGTAAACATGGTGTGAACGTGCATCATATCTAATAAAAGACTTGACCTCAGCCTTTGATATGTGTCATGGGATGAGCAGAAAATCCCATCCTGCTCATGTATTCTTCACCTCCCTCCTGAACCCATGCCCCTTGTTCCATTACATTTGATTTGAAAACCCATTCACGGTCCAGTGACTCCCATTTTCTCACAGGATTATCGACAGGGAGCCTCCATTTGTTCTAATCCATCTCTTTGTCATTCAAGAGCCGATGTTGATCCCATAATTATATTTCTATCTTCCACTCAGATCTGGCTGAAAGATTTGTATCTAAAACTCTACGAATCCAAATATACCAACTACGGTCTAATAGAGTACATTTCTGATACCTGCCATGTAGACAGTTTTCTCTTTTACTCTCTCCACTCTGATGGAGTCAGGAGCATCCGAGTCACTCCCTGCCTTCCTTGCCAGATGTGCAACACCCACAGCTCTGGAGGACCCTCGGTTTTGTGATAAGAAGAGAGGTGAAGGCAGCTCATGTTTATGGCATGACAGTGATGTACTTATATGTGACCCCAGGGCAAATGAGCAGATGCTTCATTACCCTCTTTGTGCAGTACTAGGATTATAACAACACACGGATATGGAAATCATAGCTCGTGGATGCCATGAGGGAGGAGAGATACATGGTGAACATGGATGTTCACAAGTTATGGCAGTATTCGTAGAAAAATTTGCATGTAGATAAATCTCTAGATTAATGGACAGATTAATGGATAGATTTAATCTACCTTTTCTAATATGAATGTACTGGACAAATTATCAATATTAATATTAACACCTCTGCATCATTTTATAGACTGCATTAGTTTTAGCAAGGTGGACCTAATAAACTAGCAACTAGGGTAGGTATTCTTTAGAAAATTACAATACCAGTACCAGCACCAGTACTCTTACAGTGATACAGATAACAATAGAGTACTTCATTTGATACCCATAATGTGAATAGTGTGCAGTAAAGCCATACTTTCGAACAATTTGGTGGGAAACGGGCACGTTGAACTGCTAAATAGATCGCGCACAACTTCACCACACCACAAACAGTAAGGGTTGTAGTTGCTGCTGCAGAAGTGTGAGTTCTGTGCCGATGACAGTTGTGAGTCCGCACACACACACACACACACAATGAGAGGGCTAACTGTTAGCATCACATGGCTTATGTTGTTTAACGGTTATCATCGTGTTTAACGGCAGAGTCCAGTCATTTCGATGTCAGTGTTAGTTTGTTGAGACAGATAATGGCTCAGTGTTGCCTCTGCTGTTGTATTAGCTTATGCTCAGGAGGAGAGAGGCTCTGAACAGGGCAGCATCAGAAATTTAGCTGATCCAGCGGGGAGTTGGAACAGTCTGGGATCAGACCCCTGCTGCAAAAAGAAGCTTCAATACTACTTGGTACTGGGTTATTTCAGTCGATACCTAAAAGGTATCAAGTACCGATACCTAGGCTTACCAGCAACTGTGTGTATATACACAGAGAGACAAAAAAACAACAGTACTGGATAGTAGTATTTCTAAACCCCTGGTTACATTTATTGACACTGTATTTCATTAAATTGTGATGTATAGACTTGTACAATGTAGTTGTAATTTCTACGGATACTTGATTGATATACATGTTGCCAGAACTATAGAATCTCTTTCTCTCTGTACATTAGCGGCTTAAAGGAACGTTTATTTTCACAGTGGTCCAGATATTACCCCAGTCTTTTCTTTAACATTGCAGATCTTTCTCTGGGTTCAATCTGCCAATGATCTGAAAGTTGCATTTCTGTTTCAACATGGCAAAAAAATAAAAAAAAAAAATAAATATTGATCTGTAATGATCTGTTGAAATGAAAAATCCCTGGTGTGAAAAGTGCAGCATGCCCTGTACTGTAGTGCAGTTTGTGAGCTGTTTAAAATACAGCTGCCTTAGAGTTAGTTGGTCAGACACTTAGAGCAGGCACTGGAAATGTCAGTTCTGTGTAGTAGTTGTAGTTTCACCTTTGTGAATTAGGCGAAAGTCAGGAAAATGAGAAGTCATTTCGATGTTCTAAATCAGCGACGTCTAACCATCTACCACCGAGAGGCAAAAATCTGCAAGTTTGCATTCAAGCTGATAGCACATGATTTTACTGATCAGTTCTGCCTCTTACTGGAAGTGGTGATAATCAGTGGATTGAGTCTTTAGTTGAAATGATGTCTAGGTATCGGTATTATAAGTTATCGACCAAAATAATACAGTATTGAGTAGTATGTGAGGTTCAAAAGTCAAACAGTGCCTGCATTTGATCCTTTTTGTACCTGGATCTAGAAAAAAGTACTATTTCTGTGGTTTTGCTCGTAGCCAATCACAGCAGGCATTCTTTGATTTAAAGTGACTTGTGATTGGCCCACCAGCACAGCAGCTACAAACCATACAATCTGTGGTGTGGTGAAGTGGAGTGTATCTGACAGAGTTGGCATTTCAACGTCCCGAGATGCCAGCAAATAAATGGTGCCAGCATTTTCCACAACTTAATGCTTACATTCACATAATGGGTATCAAATGAAGTACTCCACTGATATCTGCAACAGTTTAAGGGCGCTGGTATTGGTAGTGGTGTCATAGTTTTTTAACGATACGCAGCCCTGGTCGAATGAAAACTACAACCTGCTGGCTCTGCATTGCTCAAGGTTGACCACCTCTGGTCTAAATGAGGCATAAGATGGTTTTACAGTTTTTGAAAGAACTTCTTTAAAGCTCTTTTTTGGCCCTGATGGAAACATTTCTAAAGCTGTTTTCAGCAGTGTTTGAGTCCACTATTTCCATAGTGGTGGTGCTGAATGGAGTCTTATGCTTAGGCCGACACAATGACAATTAGGCCCTGTTAGCAAAATAGCCTTTATTGTTTTAGAAGGCCAGGCATTGCTGATTGCAGTGGCATTAATGATCTTTTGATTATCAAAACACTAAAGTCACTACATACACTACAACAGTGAACCATCTATAGAGGTGGACTTACTGTTTGCTCCAGATCACAACGCTGCTGTTACAGGTGTTATTAATGCTAACAGAGGCAAGACATGTGGGTTCAGTTCCTGCCAGTGAGATAAATGCATATACTGATAAAATCAACTAGACAACTGGTGCATTTTTACTCCACTGTTACTGGCTGTTAATGGCTGATGTGATGATCTCCATGTCTTCCAGTTCATTCTCTTAGCTTTTCTCTGCTGCCAGTTTGCATTAAAGCCCGCAGCACATGCAGAGAGGCCTGCGACCAATAGACCTTGTATTCTTTTTCTCGATTCAGCTCAGAGTTTTCACCTCACTAACTTTATTATGTTCCTAGCAGTCCCTAAGCATTTGCTCTCTGAACCTGAAGTCCAAAGAGATCTCAATCCCAAAGGAGATGAGACGGACTCCAGAGAAACCAGAGGGCAGACTACCAAAATCAAAAGCACTTTTAAATCCAGAGACTGAAAATAAGGCCTTAGAGGGCATTTTTATTAGACGGTGAGGAGGCTATGATGAATGGGATGCACTATAAACATTTTCACAGGGGAACACTATTAATGGTGGAGCATATGACACGAGGAAGCGCAGACAAATGCAGGAGGTGTTGTGGAGAGAGATTTTTGTGTTGAAGGCTTTTTTTCCGGCTTTTGAAGGTGCAGTGTCAGCTCACTTCCTGTGAGTTTTGCTTACAGAGCCAGAAAGACTGGGTCACCTGGTAGGTCACAGCAAGGCACAGATTCCCTCGGTTGCATAGCGACTGCTTTCAATGTCATTCTGATGCTTTTGGAAACTCAACCTTGTATATCCCTGTAAACAAGACTCTCCAATGATGACCCAAGGGATTAAAAAGTAAATCATTTCGTGTTACCAAAGGGACTCTGAATTGAAACAACATTGTGATGTCTAAACAGCGGAGCTTGTCCGTACACAGTCTGCTGCATGTTTGATCTGCAAGTTTAGCTGGTTCGATTTAATAACACCTGAAGGCAACAACATTTTGTTGCACATTCAAATGGCCTGTCCTACTGTACATGCATAGTAGGGATGGGCATATTCAAGTACTCGCATTAAATTATTATAGAATGCATACTCTCAGAGAAATACAAAACCAACCTAATATTGGAATGTAAATTGGCCAACAACAGAAAACAGGTGCAATTTAAAACTCATTTATTTAACAGTGACGCTTCAATTAGTCTACTGAATCATAAATTCAGAGTCAACATATAATCAGTCAACTTCCTGCTGCTGCCGTTAATGTTACATAGGTTAGACCAGTGGTTCTCAAATGGTGTGCCATGACACAAATCCAGGTGTGCCTGGGAATTTTGTGATGACCACACGTTATTATTGCAAAATCCAATTTGGCCGATACAAAAGTTTATTAATGAATTTCAATTGACCTTCAGAGGGAACTATTTTTCACTGTTTATGCGAGGGAATTTTAAGTGTTTGACACATCACATTATCTTACATTATTTACCGTTTAAATGGATGTTATTGGTGCTTTGATCTCATTTTAAAACATTTGAAATGAATTCTTGAATCGTTTTGTTAATATATATTTCACAATTAATAGTTAGTTGTCAATTGTTATTTAATATTAGTAAATGAAACCAAACATTTATGTTGTGATAAGAATGATAACACGTTACAGAGGCTATTGTGCACAGTGCCTTGAGATTTTGGCTTGCCCTTTGTTTGAAGTTTGAAAACCACAGGGGTAGAGGCTGCACGGGTCCCAGTAAACTCACACCAACATTGAAATGGCTCGACTCTGTCCTGTTAATAACCGAGCCGAGTAATGCTAACAGTTAGCTCTGTCCCTGTGTGTGTGCAGGCGGACCCTCACCAACTGTTACCTGGTGTGGAGCTCGCACTCCTGCGTCAGGGGTCTCATGATAAACACAGAGAGAGCGACAGCAGGACGAGGAGGTGAGTGAAGAAATGCACTGCCCGCAGCTCTACAGTGAAATAAGATTTAATCCATTTTGAAAGGTAAAAAATATATATAAGTCATGTTCACATGTGGGAGGATGGGCGGCGATTACTCCATACTTTGAATAAAAACTGACAAACAAACGAGTACTCGAGTATTAATACCTATCCCTAATACACAGTGCCAATTAAAAGATATTAGAGTTATGCTGGGTGACTGTGTGTCCTCAGTGGGCCTTTTACCCAGAAAGCACTCTTCATATGAGAGTGAAAAATCAGTGAACAGGCATGAAGATGAGATAAGAGCGCCTCTTTAGTCTCAACATTGCCTTTTTATGATTATTTATAATGCCTGTAGGACTGAAGTGATGGCCTCAGCTACATGACAACAAGCTGATACAGAAATTGGGATTGGGAAGTATAGCTGTTTCCAGACAGGTCTGCTTCTCCTATACAGGGGAAGGTGCAAATTCAATTACTTATTTGTGCATGTATCTAGCCTGCAGGCCAGGCCTCACAATCTAAATGGTAATCGCGAGCCTATTTATTTTTTGCTGTGGTTTCTAACAGTAGTGTTATATCGGTACGTTGTGAGGACGCTCCTCACCAACATATCTTCATTACCTCATGCGACGCTTGACATAATGATTATGTTTAATCCCCGGTAAAGCAGCCGCCACTTTGTAAGTGGCATAAATAAAGAGTCATTTGGAGATAGATGGAGGCAGAGCGACTGATGTTTATGCTCCTGATCTAATTCTCAATTTATTTCAAATTGACTTCCTGTTTTATTAGATTACCTATCTCAGTTTTTTAAATGTTAACTTATTCAGTCACGTTTTGTGATTTATTTAACATTTGTTCTCACAACCTGGTTTGACCGAATAACAGCATTCACGGGTGACTTTAAGATGGACAAGCCGGTGGAGTGTTTGTTTGCCCCCAGCTTCACCCTGCCAGGCTGAATACGCTGAGACATTGTTTTGATTTCAGGCCGAGCTCCACTACTGCCTGTATCAGATTGTCTATGAAGGGGGAAGAAAACTACTACACCCTGCCCTGCAATCTTCACTTGGCTGAAGTAAATTGCTTTCATTTTGGCTAGGCTCCCCTTTGTTATAATGTGACAAGGCTACTGATTAGACGAGAGGGAGATCAATAAACTGTCAAGCTTGTGGCTCAAAAGCAGTATGGGGAAATCAAGAGAGAGACTTTCTCCACCCTGTCACTGGCTGGAGTTCACATCAAGCCTCCGGTCTTGAGGGTTAACACCCGCATCTGAATCGACACTTGGGAGTTTAATCTCATGACTAACCAGTTAACCGTGGATAACAATGTGGCTATTACTTAGTATCTTAAACGTGGTATTTTATCATCATGAATTCATCACAAGATAATGCTTGTTTACATGATGGCTTCTGTGTATCATACACAACAGGAAGGTGCTGGTAGGTTGATTTTTTTTTTTTTTTTAACTTTTGGATAGAGACAGGCTGTTTTTCCTTGTTTCCAGCTTTTATGCTAAGCTAACTGGCTGCTGAAGCTACATATCTGTCATACAAGCATAAGAATGGTATCCATCTCCTTATCTAATTCTGGGTCTCTCTAACATATACTATACTATCCTCACTCATACATACAAATGCACTAATGCTGATTTATTTGTGGCAGTCAATATAAGCATTGACCATCACATAGTGATTTTCATTTTTTTTTAACTGTTGAAAATCGAATAGCCGATAAAATAATGTCATTGAAAAGTTGTCGCCTGCCTCTGTCTGCAGTCATCACTCTGTTGCTCGCTCAGTGTCCCGCCCTCAGCACCATCTGATTGTTTACACGTCACGAGTAATAGCCTATCAATACTAAAGGCTGCTGTGTCTCTGGTAAGGCAGCAGATATTACTGAAGTTGTAATAAACATCACAATCTTCTGTACTGCAGTTGCAAAAACACCCGCTACCGCCACAGATACAATCTAAATCTGTGGGAAACATTGGAATTGTGGCTCAAGCGCTTGTTGACATAGTTATGATGTCATGACGATAAGCTTTTGGGGACAACAGTCAATATTTTGGAAGATCCAGTTAAGCAAATAAGACTTTGTCCTCTGTGTGCTGTTTCTCTCGGCTAATCTCAATAAACAGACATGAACGCAGATGAAATTTTTAAAAGCGAATATTAGGCTAAATTGTTGTCAGGGGTCTATGATTACATTTTGGCTGATGCATTCCACCTTTTCACACTGACTGTTAACCTGTCACTCAAACGTGATCAGTCAGTATTACTCAGACTACAGACAAACTGCCAACAAAATCCCATTGTCTCCAGATTCTGCAGAATATGCAGATATCTCTTTATAAAGATAATGGGCTTGTATGTGTTTTCTATTTGTAACAAAACACCCGACTAAATGTCATCTGATGTTTGTGTTAGTTCTTGATCAATGACTGATTGCTATTTTAATACCACATGTTGCTGCCCTATCGCATCCCCATATTCACTACAATACACTGAAAGCTGGCATGGAGTTGCTAACTTGGCTAAATAACACAGCACCATAGACAGAAACAAAAACAAATGGTTGGTTGATGCTTCACCGCATCATTGGAGCTCTGTGACAAGTGTAGGCCGTCAATGTTGCTTTATGTCATTGTCTTCCATTGTAAATCACTTGCAGCCTGTTGCTTTGTTGCTCGTAGTGTGAACACAGCTCAACACGTACACGCTATGCATTAACAGTTGTGACTTTTATCATTTCTAAAAACACATTTCTGTTATCAGGATGTACAGTAACCTCTTTAATGGACACACACATTAAGCTGCCATATATCTGTTCGTATAAGTGCACTGCCGTTGTTGAAGTCAACACAAGGACACGTTTGCCCCCAGCTGTGAACAACCGTAAGCCATCTATGATGCCATGAAGTATTTTTCTCCCTTTTTTTGCTGAAGGGAGGGACTGGTGCTCATTGACAGTGACGCTGATAGGATAGAGCAGGTGTCCTTTTGATGTCCTCAGCACAGTTATTAACAAGTCATATTGTATGTGAAAACCAATCATAAAGGATAACAGGCAGTAATAGCTGTTGTCTCAGCATAATTGTTTAGAACTCAGGATGCACAGAGAGAGGGGTGGTGAATGACATGCACCGCGGAGACACAGTTGCGCTCTCTGCCTTTTGAAGATTGTCCTTGTCCACGAGGGGAAATGGAGCAGCAGGTAGCTATTTGCCATCCAATTAGGGATTATTCGTGGAGTTCAACAAGCACACACCTGAAAACTGTTTTTCTTTTTTTCATAAATTTCCAATACTCCTCTTTAATGATAAAGATAGTGGGACGCTAATGAATGTCGCAGACTCAGACACATTCCTCCAGGAAGCAGCGGCCAATCACGTTTCAGATCTTTTTATCTATTAATGAGTAGATAAGAGTCTCAGCAATGCCTGCAGTGTAAGCTGTAAGTTTGCCATGAATTAATCGCTATGCTTAGTTCATTAAGCCTAAAGTGTGGTGAAGCCCTTTCACACAACTGACACCATCCAGCACAGTGCTGTTAAATGTGCGACAGCTGTGGGTTTGATACAAGGGGAGGTTACTCTCGCTGTTGTTAATGCACAACAGGGATAGGCTTCTGTTAAACACGATACCCAGGGAACAACGTTTGATTCTTGGATACTGTGACAAAACATGTCACGCTTACCTGCAGTGTCAGTTTAGACTGAGATAAATTACACCACATCAGGTAAACACGCCTGATGAAAAATATATAGGTTCCCGCGGAGCGCTGTCGTTGAACACGCCACGGTTTGTTATGTGGAGATCTTTAATTATGGGATTCACATGTGGCTTCTCAAAGGCTTTCACAGAAAATTACACCACAAGAGTGAAATGGCTTTGCGTACATAATACCTACATTTCGGGATTATCCCCTTTGAGACTTAAAGAGTTGTTGATGGAAAAGCCCAGGGGGCAGAAGGCACATCCACTTCACTTTGATCCTGACAGAAAGATGGCTGCCTCCCAAAAATATCATCTCCTCTCAGCTTGACCCACTTGTTTGCTCTTATCTTCAGCATGTTGAGGGGGAGTGAAATGATATGCTGTTGCCGGTAGAAATTGATTCCGAACCTTTCTCTCTATGCGACGGTGTATTTAGTAGATTCTAAGTGAGACATGATGTATGCCATTTTGTGGATGCTTTTATCCAAAGTGACTTACCATCCTGTAAGTACATGCATTATTAGCATGAGTGGACCCAGGGAATGTATGAGCTATAATATACTCAATGAGCTATACAGGGTTTGGACAGACAAAGTCACTCATACTGAAGGCTGGTAGCAGATAAGAGTATGTCACCCTGTTTAAACTGCCTTTGTCTACAATAGAGCTGCAGGATGTACAGTATATGACTACAGGTCCTCCAGTGTCATGAGTGCAGCTAGTTCACTGAGCCGGACAAATTCAGGTCTCCAGCAAGGTGACTTATCATGTGTGCCTGTGTCGTGTGTAACCCCCACCGAACGCCATGTGTGAGACGGAGCGCTCAGATCAGATGGTAGAAAGAGACCCTTACTTATGTTTACAACCGCGAACTTCGTCACTGTCACCATCCCAGCTGTGTTGTTTTTCACCAGAGCTGCTTCTTGCCCTGGTGGGCTTAATGACCCTCAACGCAAGCCTGTAAAAAGGACACCATTATTAGTCTTTCTTAATAAAGTCAGATTGTTTCAGAAAGATGTCAGAATATGTTTCTAAATATGGTGCCTATTCTTCCATTTGTCAGCCTGATGCAGATGCTCTTATCATCAGCAGCAGAAACAGTTGGTTATGATCTCCGATAATTGATTTCGCAACGAGTGTACGCCTTCAAAAAGATGCGGGGGGAAAAACCACTGAGAGACATCATTAAAAAATATTAAACATGTAAACGAGGAAATCTTTTCCCCCATTTCAGTAATCATCATTGTCAAACAAAGTGTTCTTTTTTTCAGTATTAACTGGATTGTCTGGATTCCTACAATAAGAAATTGTTATATTAATTAAAAAAAGGAAAAATGTGTTTTGTTTTGTTTGGGTTCTTTTTTTTTTTTCTTCCACGTACAGCAAGGAAGGAATCGGAGTGAACAAGGACTGTGCCAGTGAGATAAGGTGTAGAGTCTCTTTTGCCGTCTTATCAGTATCCTCTGCAGTCTTAGTACTGCCACAGCTCCAGTGGGAATTGACAATAACAACTGAAATTTTTTTTTTGCCTCTTGCTTTTTCTGCAGATGGATTTGCGGGATCTTAAAGTATGAAAGCTGTTGCCAAGTCCCAGTATTAAAAGCTATCTTCCCTCATTTAGTCAGAGAGAACTCCAGGAAACTCAAATACATTTACTCAACTTTACAGGTGTTATTGACATGGACACACTAGAAGGGCATTCCATATTTCTATTAGTCCCCATACTGGCTTTTGTACTGTTCCCAGCAATTCAAATGTAGGCAAGGAGCTGAGATTGAAGAATTTTGTCATAGTCGAGGGTAAGGTGAAGTTATTTCTCCTGGAGTGTCTGGCACTGATAAGTATCTGTATAGCTAAACGTTTTACTACATTTTGACTCTCCATATAGACACTGTGGTTCATGCGTGAAATAATTTACCATACTCTGTTCATATTCTCACATCTGGCACTGAAATGTGCATTCTGATGATAATGGTAACATGTCGGTGAAATGCCAATCCAGCAGGGGTCTGTAGTCTATGTGAGCTGAAAACATTATTTCTTTCCCTTCACACTGATGGACTTTATATAAGCACAGTCTGCCCCAAACTTATGAATATGACAACACAACATTTAGGAGAACACTGATTAAAACAAGAGGAACACAATGCTGTGATTCCTATTTTATGACAACAAATTGTGCATTCAGAGTGAAGCTGAAAAGTACAGAATTATTATCTGCAAAATGTAAAGTAAATTTACTGATGCAGAATCAGCAGAATGCCCCCATATATTATTGAATGATAGATTTTTTTTAAGGTTCACAGTTTGTTCTTGACCTTGGATTTATGCATTAACAAACAGCATTTCCATGTTGTAGCTGCATGAGAGGGAGTTAAACACATTGGATAGTGTCATTATGTAACATTGTAGTACGTACTTAAAGATCCAGTGTGTAGGATTTAAGGGCATCTGTTGGCAGAAATGGAATATAATATTCATAACTATGTTTTTATCAGTGTATAATCACCTGAATCCTTGAATCCAAATGAGAAGCATGTTGTCCATCATGTTGTTTCTACAGTAGCCCAGAACGGACAAATCAAACACAGGCTCTAAATAGTGCTGTTCATGTTTTTGTGTCAAGCACTGAAGTTCTCCCTACAGGCACATGGGAGAAGTTTCAGTTCTGCAACCTCAACACTAGATGTCACTAAATCCCTCACACTAGACCTTTAAATAGTGCAGTTTGATGTTGCTGTCAGTGTTGGGAAGGTGACTTTTGAAATGTATTAGTTTACAGATTACTAGTTACCCTGTTAAAAATATAAGTTGTGTAACTATTTTAATTACTTCAACAAAGTAATATAACTTATTATATTTAATTACTTTTCCGACACATGTTTTAAACTAGGCAAATATATTTTACAACCTAAAAACATTAAGTGCAAGTGTTGCACTCAAATTTGCTGACTTTTGTTGTCTGGAAATGTGCCAAAGGAAAGAATTTCTCCATGTCCAAAAGATGTAAAGCATCAGAATGAGTGTTATATCCTACACATAAGGTTTCTACAGAAAATACATTTGGATATAACCCCTTTGTAATCACCAATGTTTTGTTTGGTAACTGCAATTTAATTACCCATTTTTACATGTTACATTTATTTTGGATTTAGATTACATGCAACTAGTTACACCCAAACACTATTTATAGCTGGATAAAAGGAAGCCATGGTGCTTTCCATTTGCACTGGGAAGTTTGAATTTCCACTGGAACACGCCTGAGGTCGATTTCTGACCCAGAAATTCAGAGTAACCTCACCAACCACGACCTCAAAATACAAGATGGCTGCTCCGTGCATCAACAGTAGTGATAGCTGTAGTAATTCACTGTAATTTGTACTTCGGTTGTATTAGTGTCTCATTAAAAGAAGTCATACACACAGTCTAACCACCGTCTATCTGTGGACACGTTGCTACAGTGTTTGTATGCGTAAAATGCAGCATAATGCATTCTTATCAAGTGGTGTTGCTAACAGTGGCTAACCTGGCTAGAGCCGGTATTGCCATCAATATCTTGGTTTTCCACCTTGTATGGGAACACGGTCAACTTGACTGAGGTGTCAATCGTAGCTCCAACCACCAACATTTGAGGTAAATGGAACGCAGCATTAATGTATTGTCTGTAAAGCTGAAGTACACAAGTAAAGTATCTTTCAAAGTACCTAAATAAATATACTCAACTACACTTGACCACTGCAGGTCTGAAAACCATGTGTGCTTGAAAATTTGCAGTAATCGCATGGCAATGATGTGATTGTCATAATAAATTAGTAGTTAAAGGAGCAAGATAAGATTAGAAGTTTTTGCCCTGAAGGGCGAATGAGGCAACAAAACTGTCCAGACAACCTTTATGAAATACACAATATATCCACTCCGCTCCAGTTTGTTTATAAACCGCTTCATTTTTTTTACACTGGGCTGTAAAAAAATGCTATACATTTAACAGACTTTCTCCCACATACCCTAAAACCTTAACAAGCAGCAGAGATATTAAATGATTAATTTCACTGGGAGAGATCGCATGGTGGCTCAGGCTTCCCCTCGCTCTGCTTGCATAGCTCCTTTTTGTCCTTTGTGCGACATATAGAGCAGGACAGAGGGGCTGCAGAGAGGTGACTAATGTATCCAGGTGGGTCATATCTAGCTGGCTGTATAATAAGCAGAATGGGATCAAATTTTTGAAAGTGGAAACGGATCAGGAACGGTATCCCACCCTCTGTGAAAGTAATGTAGTGACCTTGACCAGACTTGGAGCTCAGCTTTGGGTATTTCGCCAGAGGTTGCTCCAAGGTTATTTGGCTTAAGCCTTTCAGTGTCTCTGTCAGTCATTGTGAAGTTGAGTGTTGTGATGTTGAAAACCAAGACGAGCCATTCTCCCCTGAAAATATACAAAGGCAAACTGAGAGACACAGTTGATCAGGCTGAAAATTCCCACTGAGCAATGCTTTATCTGTTATTGACCTACTGACTGACCAAAGTGCCATTTTCTCTAAGCACAATTGGCTGTGAAAAACAAAAATAACCAAAAAAGAGGGATAGCGTAAGAGTGAAATGAGGCATTCAAATGCTCCTCAGAACGCAGCAGTGGATCTAGACAGACGATCCACAAAGACAGAAGCGCAGTATTACTGTTGAGAGCGACAGTTTACAAACAGCTGCACAGTGCCATCTAGAGGTGCCTGAGGCAACAGTGGAGAGAGTGAAATAGGAGACAAACAGCCCAGAGCAGAGTCTCATGCAGGTGTCGCCCACATTTCTGCAGGTGTGCATTCTGGGTATCAGATGGTGAGAGGTGATATCTGTCTCCAGCACATGCACACGCTCAGATCCTCTCCAGGTGAAAAGAAGGCAACATGTCACTGCATTTGCTGATTCTGTTCTCCCCACACAACTAATCCTTTACTGATCCTATTTGGGAAAAAAAAAAATGTGATGCAACCAAAACTGGAGCAAGAATGTCTTTTACCAGGGCAGACCCAGCCTGTTAGGAAGCAAAGAGAGCAAAATAAAACGAAAGATGCGGAGTACCGTGAAATGTGTCGAGGTTGTGTAGCTGTCAAAAACATCACATTTTGAAAGTGCCTGCTGTTGAGTAGCTATGCTTTGTCCTTTTCTGTTTTAATCACCAGCGCTCTACTGTCCCCAGTAGCAGTGTGACATCTTTAACACTGCAGGTATACAGCCTCCAGATATATGCTGTCATCAATTTTCCTGCCCACTGAGCACACATTGTTCATGTTCAGTACACCCTTGTCACTAAAGTCAAACCTCGCTGTTCTCATGTTCTCTCGCGGTTAAAATTTACCAATTCAACTTGACCAAACGGACAAAAATACACTGTTGCAGCTGCCAGAGCTGAGGGATGTGAGGAAATACTCAACAGCAGAGAGAAGAGGTGATATTTGTCCTAAAATAAATGAGATGAATGGATAGATAAATGCAAAGTAAACGTGGTATTTATTTGCAATTAAGACCCTCTGTTCTGAAATGCTAAAGGTTTGTTCCTGCTGTGACGGTGGCATTTTAGAGGAAGATTTGTTTCCTTCGCCATGAAATGAGTTCAGTCGCAGATGGGCAGCACTGACAAAGAAAAGCAAGCTAATTATATCAGTGGAGGAAGCCTTCCCCTCAGACCTTGAGCTGGTTTACTGAGTTATCCTGGCGCTTTGGCTGAATAAAACCAAGAACACCATCAAATGCGCAGCAAGGACTGGCATAAAAAGAGTTTTACTTTGAAAAAACTAACAAATAACTATATAATAACGTAGAATTAACAGCTAAGAATGTGGCTTTGTGGTACCTTGCACCTAGAAGGCATCCATTCATATGCTGTGCTTGTGGATTCTGACAGTGAGAGGCAAAGACAGATAAATGTGTACAGATAAAAATGTTTGAGAGCAAGCAATTGATTTTGTTTTCATGCAATGTTTGTGAGTATGCGCTGTATTTGTGTGGAAGCTGAGTGGGTGGGTGGTGGGTGAGATAAGGTTAGAAGCGCCATATTCTGGAGGAAGAAATGGGGACAAAAGTCTGGAGTGGGCCCCAGTCTGAATTAATTGCCAACACCTAAAGCAAATGTAACCTCAATTTAGCCACCCGATGATTACAGAGGTCACTGGAGCTCTAGGAGCTCTTGTCCTCATTCTCATCGAAAAAATGTGTTCCTTGAGGGCTTATTGTGACTTTTACCAATGTCACAGTTAAAATATTCCAAATGTGGAGTCTTTCTAGGACCTTTACATCTGTTCTGAAACAATTATGTATGCACAGGAACATGTATTGAGGGCTTAAACCTATTTCTGTTAAATTCCTTTCTTATTTGTGAAATATCACTACAGTCATTTGCTAAATTGTCTCCAGCGTCCACAGAGGGTCATTGGTAACATCACAATAACAAACACAGATTTAGCTCAAAACAAAGCACAAAAATAGACATTGTGTTCTGTCACACTGGCGAAGTACAGGTGTGAGTGAGCCAATGTGCACAATAACACGACCCAAATGCAGCCGTAGTGTTATTAGTTACATCTGTGTTAATCAATAACAACTAGTTTGACAAGTGAGGATGACATAGGTTATATGTTGGAGGATTTTTAGCCATGCTAGCTTGGCTAAAAAATACCTACATCATCTCGTTTTTTTAATTTTGAATATGACATGAAAAATTCATACCCTCATACTTGATATACTAAATTATTACAGACTCTGCCATGGTTCCAAAAAGAGGAGCAGCTGCAATAGTGTGGAATAAATTGTGGCGTCCTGAATGTTTTATAAACAGCCCCGGACTTCTCAGACACTTCTAGCGAGTTGCCGCTCAGAGGGAACTCAGTCAGCGGCTCCTCTGGCAGCAGCACAGCATCTCTCCCTGCACACACAGGCATAACGAATGTCAGGATCCCATAATTTCTTCTCTGTTGAAGCCTCATTTTATTGCCTGTATCCACTTTTGTCCTTCTACAAGGTTCCGTTTTTCTGCTCTGGACTTAGGGAAAACTCAGCAGGCTGGAAACGGACGTGTTGTGCTCTGTCTCGATCCAGCTCTACCCTCTTGTCCAAATATGGTCACTTCTGGCTCCAAAAATCTAAGATGGCATCAACCAAAGTGTCAGACTTGAGACTTCGAAATGGGAATCCACAAAGAGGTGGTTACCGTCATTATTTTTTAAACAGTCTATGATCAGCATGCATGTTGGCTTTTAGCTTTTGCTCAAGAACACTCTCACAGAGCTGCTAGCGTGGTTGCAGACTCCTGTTACAGGATGCCTTGTGTCTTCTTTTATTCTTGTCATGACCGAAATATTCAGCTAGACATATCAGTACGTGTGTGGAGAGAAGCGGCTGGTAAAATCCAGCGGGCCTCATTTGTATGCTATTTGGAAGGAAAGACTTTAAATGTTACCTCAGACTGATTGGAGTAATTAGATGTGAAGTCAAGGCGTACATTTAGTTTTGATGTTAATAGTACTGCTGCTGATGCAGGGGTTTAATCGTTTACGTTTGTACGTGCTCACATTATGATCACATTTGACGGCTGATGAAACAGAGTAAACAGGATGTGATGGATCCGTTGGATGTTCGGGGTTAGAGAGGACCGAGCAGTGTTCTAGTCAAATAACAACTTGGCGGTGGATAAGTTTGTGGTATAACTGGCTGGACAAGTGACCTGGATAATGTGTACCTTGTCAAATAATGTCCTCTGAGCAGCTTGACTCATACATAATAGCAGTTGGGGTTTTTTTGGCATATGTTTTTCTTAGTCTTGCAAAACCGGAAAAACTTTAAAGCTCAGACTTTTCAATTTACACCATCTAAACAGGGACACATTCAGTGTAGAGGAGGCACATGAACCAGTTTCAAAACAGGAATGTAGTTGAATATCAGTTTCCATTTTCAAAGCTCAAAATAATTTATTTTGAGTGAAGCATCATGACAGAGATGTGAGAACTGATGTGCAGTTTAGTGCAGAGGAGCAGTTTTTGTGTGTGCTACATTGCTTCAGGCATCCTAATAATTAACCTTTTAGACCTGCGTTTTCTGAAGGGGGCAAACGCAGTTCAGACTTTGAGGAAATGAGTGTGTGGCAGAGTTCAGTGTCACACCCTCTCAGGGGCATACTGTGGATGTCCCGCTTCTGCTGTGCATGCACCTCACTGCATAAGATGTTTTCATTGATATTGTGAGCCAATTCGTGTTTCAACTGAAACATTATTGAAGTTCATTCGCGGCATGCTTCAGGCAAACCTTTAGGGAATAGCCTTGTTCTTTGTCTCCCATGTCACTATCTCAGCCTGCAAGCAGCATATCGATCCATCTTGCAAATCCCTCATGCTAAAACTTCCTCTCAAATAGAGTGCAGGCTCACAGATGTTCCAACCACATGTTCCTGTTGTCAGGTAAGAAAAATATTTAACTAGTAGGTTTCTTTTTATTTATCTTGCATAAAAAAGGACTGATTTATTTGGTCATTATAGAAGGAGTGTTACAGATTTGTGAGCAACATTATGCGTATAATTCTCATAGACATTCTTATTGACCGTATTGCTTCACCTGGTGGCTGTAATGTTCATTACCTCTTGGATCAATCGTTTATATGGGCTCTGTTAATGACAAAAACACCTGTAAAGGCTCTACATGCCCTCTGAAAATTAAGCTTTCTTATAAACAGTGATATTTAAGAACCCCCAGCATAAGGAGGCTTATCACAATTATGCGACTTGGGCTATTTTTGGTGCAAGCTGTGCGGAGAGGAGGCACTACGGGCAGTCATCAACACTGCATGTTCACAGATTTGTTTTGGATATGTGGAAAAGTGAGACGGAGAAATCTGTCTCCTTGATATGCCAGCTGTTTCCTCAGGAGCTTCTCATACAGCCCCAGGCTAGACAACAAAGAGACACAGAGTTCATTGAATCATAATGTTGTCTCCTCTTCCTCAGCATGCTAACTTCTTGTGTTGTTGTTATTGTTGTACTGCCGTACGTGCAACATATAAATTATTTTGTAGAAAACACTTTTGGCAATTGGAAAGTTGTAAATGAAGAAGTTATATTTCCTGACGTAGATTTTATATTATCAGCTGTAAACATGACCCTAAACATAGATAACAACATCCTGCATACATGCAAATAAACATACATACTGAGATGGTTTGTTTTTTAAGTCCAGTGTAATGTGTTGGAGTAAGTCGACAGCATCCGAAACTCAATTTTCCCACTCAGTTCCAAAATTGGTTTTGCACTTGGGGCGTAATGACACATCGATCTTGATCGATATATCAATTTGGCAATCAGTAATCCAGTATCATTGATGTAAAGTGAAAATATGGGTATATACTGTCGTCTTCAAGATGCCTTTATTTTGAAATTCCCATTCCATCCAAACACACCTCATTCTTAAATGACGCTAGGGGCCTTGCACCAGGCAGATTATGGTAAGCAGCCAAGAAAAAGACTGAGGATATTTCCTGATTTCGTCTCATATCTGTTGCAGGCGCCTGAATTAAATTGAATCAAAATCATATTGTGGCAGACTTAGTGATATTAGCAAATATTCTATTGTTGTACTATGAATCAAAATACTATTGTATCATGATTAAACTTGTGATTTACATCTCTAATTTGCACATAACTGTCTTCACCTTCCATGTGTTTTTTTTTTCATGTATAAAACCAAGTGCAACATCGTGAACACCTTTGAAAAGAGAACATCTGAAAGTGAGCAGTGAAGTGTACAATGGCTCTCTTGATAATGGTTGGCTTTTCGCCCCAACTTCAACTGTTGCTATTTGAAACAGATTTTTCTTTCTTGTGATCAGATTTATCTATTCGTTTGATCAATTGTGAGGAGAGTGCATTTATGTAATAGTCTGCTCAGTGACGGAATTGTATAGTGTGAGATTGGGGGTAAGACCAGACAAGCCCGTTGCTTCTTCTTAGTCCTTTTCAGATACGACATGTTATGATTTCGCGTTTGTCTCTGTTTTGTAGGGTTTTTTGTCTTTCCTACAATATACTGTATTTTATTTTAACAGTACACAAACACGGACATGAGAAATACAGGACAGAGGATTAAAAGATGACAAAAACAGGCCATACAATGTCCACAGGAAGGTTGAGGCTGAAAGGCAGCATCCGTAGGGTAAGGATCATGGGTGGTCAGGGAACGTCCTTCGGAGATATAGTGTCCTGGCAGATCGAAGCAAAGTACAGTCCAATGCAAAGAAGCAGTCCAATGTAGATAGTCAGCTTGAGTCCTTACGCCTTTTGTAAAGACCAGGTTAGACCAGAAAAGGTGACCTAAGGTCCCCACGCATGATTTACACTTGTCACATGTACAGTAGCAGACACAGTCTAATATTCTCTACAATTTAGCCTTGGAGAACTGCAAGTGATGTGATCAGATTTTTCTGTTATTGACATTCATTATACAATATGAACAATGGAAAAAGACATTCGGAGAATGATTAACATCAATGCAAACAGTCAGTGTCTCAAAGAAAAAAATAGCAGTAAGAAGCAGAAGTAAATTAATAAAAGGACAATACTGATTGTCCCACTTAAACGACCACCACACCTCCACCCTCAGGGGATCCAGCCCATCAACTCCCGATAATATTCATTTCAAAAACCTTTTAAGGTTCACCGAGACTGAGCTCCACATCTCTATCATCCTCAACTCCTTCGCCACGTCTACACAGGCCGTCTACAGCACCGAGTACCATATCTAGGTACATCAAACCCCAAATTCGAAAGGAATGGAAAGAAAGGGGCTGCTTGCAATGTGTAGCAACCTTTTTTTTTGCTTTTTTGTAAGCCTGACTAATAACGCTCTCTTTTTGATCAGTGTCAAGTCGAGTTTAGACGGATCATTTCAAATGAATAAAACAGACGAATGAGGCACGCTGATCTTAAATATATCAGAGAGGTTAGAGGCAACAATTTCCCAGGGTCTTGCCACTGGAGAACATTCCTAAAATGTTTGAAAATAAGCACCAACTGCCTCTTTGAAGGCAGAATACAAATCAGGTCAGCAATTATTTTCATTAAACAAAGCTTCCCGGGTGTCATATACACTCGATGTATAACATTTACACTTCAAATGTGTCAACATTTTTAAACCGTGCACTCTGCAACAAGAATTAGAAACTTTTTGCAAAACAAGAGCTAAGTACACCATATGGCTGTGGTGTGTTGCAATCTGTGATCACCATGCAACAGTAGCTTCAGTGTTGGTATGGATGGATGGATGGATGGATGGATGGGTGAATGGATGGTCTGCTGAGTGTTGCACCCTTCCTCAACTTGGGAAGTTTTTTCCTGATACGCCTGCAACAACAGTTGACACATAGTTGAACCTACAAGTTCAAAAAGTCAGATGTACAAACACTCACTCACTCCTTATGCATGTATGTACACCGCTGACGTATAGTAACCATACCGGCACATCATCACGTCATTGTCACACGCAGTCTATAACATGATGCATGTCAGTGCGAATCAAAGCGGCAGTTCACATCAGATAACACGAGCGCTTTGGCTGATGGGAACTTGAAGGTTGACACAGTGCATGCATGGAGACCTGAGGCACATCATCCCTTTTCACTCCGCATCTACCTCCTTATAAATATAGCATCAATAGAGAGCCTGTCTGGTGTTTTGGGTGAGGAGAATGAAGCAACTCTACCTGAAGCCTCAGTGATCTTAGATGAATGGGGTGTCATTCAGGGAATAAGCAGGGCAGAGAGGGTGGATCTGATGCCAGGTGCTGCAGCTGCTGGTGAAGGCCGTTCCTCTCAGCCTCAATCACTTTCTAAAGCTTAACCTATCTCTGCGCTCCTCTGCACAGCTCGGTGGTGGAGCCTTTCATGAGCTCCTCCGCTCTTGTACAAAACTGTTTAACCTCTCTTGCAAAGAGGACTTAATGTACCGCTGGAAATATCTTGTATCAATCTTGAGTCTTCAATTATAGAAGAGAAATCTTAGTGTTGTGGAAATAAAGTTTGCTTCAGCGGAATTCAGCCAAAATCTTAAAAATGACACACCTTAATTGATTTTTTTTTTTTAATGATTGACATTGAAAATACATGATAGTAACATATAATCACAGGGAGACTCATGAAACTGCTTCTCATTGAGTGTCTTGATCGAACACAAGCACTGAAATATCTTAATGTGTCTTTAAAACATTTTCAACCACTGCTCACCTCTGACCACTTCTACACAGACACAGTTAAATACTATGAATGTTAACAGCACAAATGTGAACTTTGAAACTTCAAAATGTTTTGGAGGGATAGGGGTACATGGCATTTTGATGAAACAACAAACAGCCAGTATCATGCCAGCTAGTTTCACAGGAAAAGCTGCTAATGTTTTCCTAAGAGAATTATTTTTGACTGTGCACAGGTGGACCTATCAATCTAGTGTCTGTTTACATGGCTGCCAGATGTTAGCTACCGTGACCAAGAGCAATCCGTAACTTAGTGTTTTTCTTTCTTTTATTTTTTAGGGACCAATAGAGTCCTTGACTGAAGTTGTAGATAACCATTCTGCTGTCTTATGGCTTTTAGTCTTTAGTCTTTTTTTTTTATTAATTAATTAATAATAATTAATGTGGTATTGTTAAACTGTATTGCATTATACAGAGAGGTGTTCCTGTTTTTTAGCCTACCCCCACAGGTATAGATGGAGTGGAACAAGTAACAGAAACAGGATCAAAATAACCTGCCTGAAGTTTGTATTTAATCCAGAATTGTTCTAATTATCTGTATTATTTTAGCTAGGGGTAACTAATAAACTGGCAACTGATGCAAGACCTTATAGCAAGCAACTTTCCAAACACTTTAGCTGTCACAGACAAATTTCCAATGTTGGAATAAACTCATGAGAGTTTTAACTTAGTTACTGAGGTCATTTGGTGTAACGTTGTCCTAAAACTTAGTCCGTGCTGTCTTAATATTTTTTCTCATCTTGTTGTTCTGACAGTTTTTCATCCTGGCTCATGCAAATACTGAATACTGAAGTGTAATGACATGAACACTGTCAACAACCAGCAGCTGCACTCTCTCCTACACCAAACAGGAAACCAGGTGGCCTGTAAACAGGGAGGGGACGCTGGTGAGGCACGGGAACATGAACATGAAGTCTCGGTTCTTTTGTACCGTGGAAGAAGTGGACAGTGTTTAATTTAGGATGTTTTCACACCTGCCCTGATTGGTTCGGCTCAATTGAACTCAGGTGCCCCTTAAGTGCAGTTTGTTTGAGCAGGTGTGAACACAGCAATCACATTTGGGTGCACACCAAAACAAGACAGAGACTTTATTTAAGAGGTGGTCTTTATCTGGTTACAAATGAACTCTGGTGCAGTTCATTTGTGGTGAGAACGTGTTCCGACCTCGATCCGAACCAACTGCAGTCACATGACACATTGTTTGGGTTAAACATGAGCATGTTACAGTCCTGGAGGATTATTGTTTTCTAGTTGGAGCCGCGCCTCGTTTTCAAACTGTATGGTTTGACTAAAATAAACAATGACAGCAATATAGTCCACGATGAGCAGCGCTAAAATCAACCTGCATAGTTGTCCCTCCATTGTGACATTAGAAAGAGTCGCATTTATCTGCGAGTGTACTCTTCTTCGACATTTTGTTTACTTCCTGGATTTTTCATGGAATTTCTCACCAATCAAGAGCAGCTTTCTCACACAAGGCATTTTATCTGGTCCGCTTGTAAATGCTGCCATGAGAACACGAACCAACTCTACGTAATTATGATATAATAACTTTGTAACAAAATTAGTCCCTGATTCGGACCAAAGCAAGACAACACTTCACAAATACAGTTTATTTTTGTTGATTATATTGATGCTCAATTTACAAGAATACTGTCGACATATGATGCCTTTTATGTTGTGTTTTTGTTGCAGACATGGAAGGAATTGTTACGTCATATTTCTGAAGGTAGTTAATAATATTATCCACCAGCAGCATGATGGGAAATAACTTCAAAAGGAATCTAATTGTAGTCTTGCAAATTTTATCAGTTTAATTTTAACAGGATTTTGTAACACAGACTGTCCACTAACCTTGCAGGCAAAGAAACATTTCTGTTAGAGATCAGGTCAGGTTAATTCCACACATGGCGGAAGGGACAGGACAGGACATGATGAGACAAGACAGGGCAGCACAGGACAACACAGGAAAACAGCAGGTCAAAACACACTGCATCACTGAACAGGACAGGACAGAATGGGACGAGCCTGGATGTCACAAGACAGGACTGGGACACAACAGAGCATTGCACATTTTAATGTGGTTGTTTCCTTTAGTTGCTGACTGTGGATGCTGTCAGCTGCAGCTGCCTCAGCTTAGCAAACAGGAGCCATCCCACTTTCCATTGTTTAGTGCATTGCTGGAGATGAACACTAATTTCAGAAATAGTTTTAAGGTAAAACAACAACAGTTAGAGAAAGATTTCAGTGCTGTGTTTATCAGTGTTTGTTTTTCTCTGGGGACTGTGTTCTCCGGTCTGTGTTTCTTTAGCTGCCATGTTGCGCATGCTGATGCGTCTCTGTGCCTGCTGTAGGAGGACACACCTGGGCTCCTCGGCAGTAAAACGGCGAGGAACTTAAGCAAGTTCTGTGTCTGACCATTGGTTGCATAAGTTTTAGTAATGTTTAATTGAGATTTCTCATTTTGTGTGGCCATTTCATTTTGAAATCACCAATTCTTTCCGTATTCGAGGAGGAAAAAATAGTTCCAATGATGTTTATTTAATCGCTCAATGTGCAGTAGAGCTCCAGACATGAAATTCATGCTAACATAAAACGGAAATATTCTTTGATACACCCTCTCTGTGTCTTCTGTTGAAGGTTTTTTCGCATTATGGGGACCACTCTGTTCCCACTTGGTGTAATTTAATTACAGTGGACCTTGGCATACCCAGGCTGTGCCCACGCAGAGCGGTGCAGAATGCCAGCCGGGAACATCCTGTCTTAGGCGACAGGAACATCAGACGCGACAGATGGCTCATAAATCATGGAGGTGCGTGCACAGTGTCGATGGGAGGCCTTCCTCTGGAGAGCACACTGTGAGCAGGTGGGCAGAGGGAGCATCAGCTCAGCAACATGAGCCCTGGACGCATTACCACTCTGACTGGGTAACTGCCTGGTGTCACAGAGGCAGAATCGGGAGGGAGAACATGGAGAAGTGCAGCTTCCACTGTGTCACACTGTTCACTTCCAGTCGGCCTGTCTCTCAGCATTTTAAGGTGTGATTTCGTAGTGTGCAATAACTTTTATTTTGATTGTATCTGATTAGGATGGATCGGTTTAGAGCGGTGTTAGCATAGAGGTAAAAAAGTTTTTACAGTCTCATTTAAACCGTGCACCATATGGCTCTCACCTAACAAACTCCAGCCAATTGTTACATTAAAACTGATGTTGGATTTTGTTTCTCTGTGAATCTAACAAGGAAAAAGCCAAACTAAAACAGGTTGGACTTGATGCATTTTAATCAGGGCTCTCTTTTTTTATTTTTTGACGTGGTCCCTCACAGGAATTTATCAGTGCTTTTATTCATTGAAAACAAGTTTTCTAAAAATAAAAAAAAAATAAAAAAAAGGATAAAAAGTAATCAGTAACACACAAAAGACTTTTTTAAAATCACCCTTTACAAAGCAAACACGCCATTTATGTGTTTGCTTAAAGTGACTCATAACCATCAGCTCATTCAGATTTCTCTTCTTTTATTGAAAGCGACTTTATAAGTTGTTCTTCCTTGGGGCCCAAAATGTAAGGGCGTCCCCTGGCCTCCACCTGCAAAATGTCAGTCAAATTAACACATACCAACCAGGAAGAGGCTGAAAATGACCACAAAAACAACCAGAACAAACAACAGAGACACAAAATGACCAAATAGACCCAGGTAGGGTCGATCTCACAATAACACAATGACAATTTTATTAGCTGGAGGCAAAACACGACTCTCAGTGAGTGACCTGACACGATGCGTTCATAAATTCAATCTGACACCCGACATTTAAATGAGAGTCCTGTTGGTTGAAGATATTTCTACATAAATTAAGGAACAGTTAAATTCACTCTTCTCGGCCCTCTGCTGCCTCAAGAGTGTGGTGCTGTAGATAATCGAATGGTACATTTTGATGGCACTCTGAATCTACCAACATTCCAGTTTGTGCCAGAGTGACTCCGGCACTCAGAATGAATATTTCTGAACGCACCACTCACACCATCTTCCTCCATTGTCTAAAACAAACCAATAGAACTTCCGAGCTAGTGCTGGCTAACTTCTGTGGACAATTGTTTTGCCTCTGGCTAAGCCACCAAAAACAGTCACACTGTTTACTAACCATAAAAGGGTCTAGAAAGACAATAAAACAAAAACATGCATAATGATGAAAAAGAGACACAAAACAACAACAAAAAGAGGCAAAACCACCATAAAGTCTGTGTTTTGCTACATATGGAGGAGAGTTGGTGGGGCCTTTTGCGTATCTGTGCCTGTTGCCTCATAATCCGCTCATGCTTAACTGTAGCATCTTCTTGCAGCAGAAAACATTTTGGTGCACTAAGAAATAAAATCCAGGGTAAAATCTTTTTAACCAGTTTGCTTCTTTAGGAACGTGTATATTTAGTTCTGTGAAAGTTGTTTTAAACTGATTATTATTCTTACTGTAAATTAAAAGTTTCGTGGTTCACTCTGCTAAGATGAAGAGGAGAAGGTCACATAACTGTGATTAAGCAGTCTTCATTGTATTCCACATCAGTTCTCCACCCATGCTTGTAAAACGCTTGACTCCATGCGTCAGGTTTCCCCACCATCACCATGTTTATTCATTTCTCATCTGTTGTGAGTTAATTAAGACACCGCCGCATTAATTGATCCTGATATGTTATTCATTCATAGGAAAAGTCATTTCCTTTGTGATTGCTAACTGCCTTGGCTTCTAATCAATGTTTTACTTTGCATTCACTCACATGAAAGAGTTGCTGCTCCTGCGAGTGTACAGCCTTGTGCAGCAGGTGACAATATGCTACATAAATAAATCACAATCCTCTGCTGCATTGGAGCTTGTTTATTTCTCTTTCAGTCCACTTGAAAGGTGTGTGTGACTGACAGCAGACGCATCTCAAACCCCAGTGACACAGAGCTGTTCGAGTGTGTCGTTAAGTACTGCCTACAGCTGCCACCTCTTTGTCTTTCTTTTGCGATATTAATTAAAAATGCACGACAATCAACTTAATCATATAAAAATGATAATGCCTGTAAAATAAATGATGTATTTATTATTTGTATGTGTTGCTATGCAGGTCACTCACTTGTAGCACAGTTTGGCATCGTGATGAGCGGATGAAAACATTAACGGCTGAAGTGGTGCTTTTGTTCCAAAACAAATAAGGTTTAAAAGCCAGACATCGGCAGCTGGCAAAGGACCAGCCCTGCAGATATATTATGGTCATTTAATTCTATCAGACAATAAATATCTTAGTTATTGCGCCTTTGAGCAAGGAGGACTTAATGAATATGTATGCAGCGTGGCATGTTAATTACACCAGGGTCAAATAGCATTTGCATATTATTAGTGTTTTCCAGGTTTGGACCTGCTGAGTGGGGTTTACTGCATCAGAACAGTTTTCTAGTGTCCAATAAGATGTTGTTAAGTGAGGGATAAATTATTCCTCAAATACCACAGCATTGTGAAAAATGTAGGGCACTAATTGTTTTGCTTCTTGCCAAACGCGAGCTGTCTGTCGCTCAGGTGTAAAACAGGATGAATGTGAATTAAGGTGCAATCATTCTGGGTGAAGTACTTTTTCTTTTTGTTCATAGGAATGAATCAGTCGGTCAAGTTGGGTGTTCAGCACGATCCATTGGTTCCAGTTGATGCTGAAGACCATGAGGAATCAACAAGACCTGAGAACCTACAGGTCGGTCAGCTACTGTTTATGATCCCATCTGCCAAAAACAAATTTTTCATGATACTGTAGTGATCTTAGAGACACTGTAATGAGTTCAGGAAGGTTACTAGAAACCTCACATGCATTACACCTGCTTGATCAGCGGGGTCACCAGGCAAGAAAGGCAACAGCTAATGAAAAATTCAAGATGATTTCAATTGGTGACAGGGGAAAGCCTTTGATAACCGGATATATGGCTAGATAAACAGACTGACAGATGAATTGATGAATAATACACTAACAGACTCTATAAGTGAGATTGATTCCTTCTCAGATCAATGCTTCTCATACTTACCTTGATGTGAAAGTGCAGGTATCGCCATTCTGAATCAGAGCACATCACCGGCTCTCTCCAGGGAACCCCGCTCTTCAGTGTAAAAAAGACTAGCTGAAATATTCAGCATTAACTCCACTTGAAGCCAATGTCACTGGTTCTCCCTTCTCCAGCTGGCTTGCAATGCATACACTTAGACTCCTGTGTTTGCATACTAATGCCTGTGTGCTAAACACCTTTCCATCACTCCTCTGATGAGATCTCTCGGCGCTCAGATCCACAGTTGTTTGAATTGTTTGTTTGGAGTTTATTATTTGCTTGTTAATGAAACACAAATGCACACAGCATCTTGAAGTGAAGTGTGGCGTGCTGTCGAACTCAGTCTGTAACCCAGAATAGTGACATCAAAACTGTAAAATCTCCAATGGCAGCTTATCACTTTGAAAGAGGAATGTGGATTGAAATTTTGCAAAACAAAGAGTCATGGTGGATGATTTTTAGCACAGATTTTAAAGCAACAGTCAGACTAAAAGCCACAATTGCGGTGTGGCTCTAAGGATGGTCATTTTGTCAGTACGGTACTTTGATCCAGACTCAAATATCTCAACGAGTATTGGATGGATTGCCCTCAAGCATCACCATGAGGTGTGGTACAGACACTATTTATATATCATCTAGCACCATCATCAGGTCAAACTTCAATTTGTCCAGTACATTGGTTTATAAGAAAATACCATAGACTTTATAAGATAATGGACTGGCTACTGTGACGTCACCCACTGGTTTGTGAACTCAAGTTTTGAAGCATTGAGTTCGGCATCTCAGCCGTTGTCTTCATGAAGAGTATAACCTTTAGTTTATGTACAGCTGAGGGTAAGAAAGGCTAAGATGTAGTGAGAAAATATGGATGATTTAGGTTTCCATAGCCTTGACCCAATCAAATCAAACCAACATCACTGTTGTTAACAGCCAGCAGTTCTGACTCTTCCATACCTGCCAACATCAGGCTGTGAATAAGAGAGATTTTCTGGGGTGTTGTCAAAAGGCTTCCCTCAACGCCCTGCCCCCACATAACCCTGCTACAGATGAACATAATAAGTACCTGTTGTCTTCCTCTGGAACTGTGAAAGACGACCACATCACGACATGTTTTGCCCTCTTGACAGCGTGCTGCAGTTGTTCTTCTTCTCTGTGTTTATTTGCGGCTCACAAACAAAGTTTAAAGGTACATGTGCTGCCACCCACTGTGTCGGGTGTGTAGATGCTGCCCTTGTTAAGTAAATGAAAGCATTCTAGCTTCATATTATTGTCACTATTTATCGGCTATAATCTTAATTATCGGAATAATGCATAATTGCGTCGCCATCCATGGCTCCAACACCCTCATCAAATTTTCGGATGATACAACCGTTGTGGGACTGATCAGCAACAACGACAAGGCACCATACAGGGAAGAGGTTCCAGGCGCTGGCAGCCTGGTGCAGTGACAATTAGGGCTGACCTTCGGCTCCATATTTGGACATTCAAAGCTTCGGAGCTCAGAAGGAATATAATTCAAAGCATTTGACGACGGGCGGAGTCCGGAAGGACTAAAAGGCGGACGTCCGTAAGCCCTGTGCACGCAAAGCTCAGATTTTACGACCGCGCGGACTCCACTCCACACACCATTGTCAATCAAAAGACTGCTCGGCACGTATTTTTCAAATCGCCACGACAGTGTTTCACGGACATTTTTACAGGAAACTACAATGCGGAAGTTCACTCAACTATGGAAGCCCGAATGACTGCGGACATTCCTCGCGGAGTTCGCTCCGCTTATAGTGCGCCCGAGTCTGTGAGCACCTTAAATTAAAACCCTCGGCGCACACTGCAGCACAATCAAACAGATGCGCAACTCAGAGCATCAGAAGTGTCTCTGACACCAGACTCAGAGCGGCTCTGAGTGCGCTTGTGGCTCGTTGACGGGGTTAGTGTTGCGTTTAAGGCCTTCCCCCAAAAAACGTAGAAAAAAAAGGCGTGAAAGCTTCAATTTTTTTTTTCCACAATGAAATTCCGTGACATCAAATTTTTTGGGTCAACCCTAGTGACAACCACCTCAACCTCAACACCAGGAAGACCAAAAAGAAAAAAATAAATCATCATTGATTTCCGGAAGTCGAGGACCACACTGTGCTCAGGCCTGAGCATCAGTGGGGAAGAGCTGGAGCATGTCGCAAACTTCAAGTTCCTTGGACTGCACATCTTGGAGGACCTGGGCTGGACTATGAACACCACTCATTGTCAAAAAGGCCCAACAGTGTCTTTTTTTTTTTCTGAGAACGCTGAGGAGGAACAAGCTCCCTCCACCTCTGCTGAGGAACTTCTACCACTGCACAATAGAGAGTGTCCTGACCTATGGATGTACGGTGTGGCATACCAGCTGCACCGCATCAGAGAAGAAACAGCTGTAGCAGGTCATCAAGACTGCTCAGTGGATCATCGGCTCCCCACTCCCAAGCCTAGATGAGATCTAGATGAGATCTACTCGTCCCGTCTCCTCCGACGGGCTGCAAAGATCCAGAATGACCCCGCCCACCCAGGACACTCTCTGTTCACCAGCCTCCCCTCTGGCAGGCTGATACGAGCCCGCACCAACAGACTAAAACACAGCTTCTTCCCTATGGCTGTGAAGAGACTGCTGCAGGAACCATGAACACCCCCCACATGTTTATGTCCACGTTGTTGAGCCACAAAAGCACCTTCCTCCTGAGGTCACTCTTGTCATGGGATGTTGAATTTGAGGGAGGAGAAACTTTTCATTCATTCATCATTCATTTAAACTACCGAGTATAATTTTGCTTTTTGCAAAACTGTTGAATGATGAAAAGCAATTGACATCTTTTTTTTTTTTAATGCGAGGGTAATTTGAAATGCTTTATCAGGCATCATACACAAAGTTCACTCAGCAATCAAGGTCCGCTCTCTGTCTTTGGTGTTCCTTTGTTTAGTTGTTGTTTTTTCTTTTGTTACCACAGCTAGTCTCTTTTGTTTGTTTCCACAAATACAAGCTTGTGGTGAATAAGTTGCCATATTGAAGTGCTGATTTGAAATGCTTTTTTTTCCCTGTCAGGACGTTTTGTGTTGTTTTTTTTGAAGGCTGAAGCAATTTACCACAACAAACACCTGATTACAAATGAGAGGCATGTGGGAGTATTGTAGTAGAGTAACTTGTTTCAGCCGTTTAGACTTTAATTAATGTCATTATGTTTTCCACAGTTGTCTGATTGGGGGACTGTGGCCATGCACGTTTTACATCATTAATGTCGGTATTAGAAGGCGTAGCTCCATGTATTGGTGTCATTCTTCTCTCTCAAATCATATTTCGCTTTCCCTGCATCTTTGCTTATGGAAATTCAAACCGAGTCAATTAAACGCTTCAGTAAACAAGTATGATGTTGTAGCATATTAAAGGAGGCCAAAGGTAATGCATTGTAACCATAGTGCTGCGAGTCTGTGCTCCACTACTGCTGTAGTATCAGCACTGTGAGTAACTGTTGTCGCCCAACATCTATAAATTCAGACACTTAAGGAGCTGGAGGAAGACAAAGTTAGAGAGCGCTCTATGGTTGAGAGGGTCCTTGCGTCTCTAAGGGCGCAATCACACCAGGATAGTCCGTTTGCATTTCCCACTGTAAGCGAACCACACCAGGGTTCACTTGCAAGAGAACCGAGACCCCCAGTTTTCAAGTGGACCAGGGTTCACTTGTTTGGTCCGCACCAGAGTTCGAAAGAGCGTTCACACCACTCCAAAGCAACCGAAGTATTTGTGGAAGCGGACCAAATAGCGCCAGTGTGAATGCGTCTCTGAGGCATCAGGTAAGTAGATATTTCTCCATTTTGATGACCTCATAGTTATGGCCAGCATTCCAGAGCAGGCCATGTTTCACACTTTTTAGTTGACCTTGCACCTGCAGCCTCACCTGGAGTGGATCTTCCCCTCCCCCAGCCTGTAGAGGTTATATCAAGGTTTGGATGGAGCTGTGTTGCACACCACAGGCAGCAAGAACTGTAATGTAAATGTATAACCTAACACACAGTCCGTCAAACCCCACAGCATGAAGCATCGCTGCAACTTCCTGTAAACAGCCCCAGGTGGTCAAATTGACCTACGGGGTTAGCTATGTAAAATCCCTTTGATTTCGTCATACTTTATCACTGTAAGTAGCAGATGTACATTTGGTCTTTGTTTATGCTCAGTGATGTTGTTATTGTTGTTGTTCTAAACAACACCCGCCCATCAGAGCAACTTTAAGTACAGGTCTTTCAACAGCATTGACATTTCCTGTCAGCACAAATAACACATTGCTCAATGAAGCCGTAGTTGTTCCTGGAGTAGATTTCCGCTGGATTTGCAGTACTGTCTCCGTTCACTGTGAGGATGCTGGCCAATTAAAAACTGAAAATCTGTGTTATTCAGCAAAACCAAATGACTGTTGACTGCTGTGCAGAAGCCGACAGTGAGGAGGACTGAACTTCCTCTGAAAAGTTTAGGGGTTAGCTTCCAGATGGTCGACAGATGTGTTTAATGCACCCTGGGGGTGGATGTGACTACGGCTGCAATAAAATTACACTAGTCACATATGATTTTTAATAAGCATTACTATACAGCTGTTTTTAAGGTACACTTTACAGACTAGACCATAGTGTTTAGAATACATGATTAATACTTGGTCATTGTCCTAGAAATATGTAATTACCTTAAAGCTACCCTTGTTAAAGTATTAAACGGTTACCCCACTGATTTCAGAGTCTACAGGTCTGGGGAGTATTACTGAATATGTGAATAAAAAAGTTGTACAGACAGTACATTTTATGGAAACGCCCACAAACGTCACATCTTTTTATGCCAAACCTGAAAACAAAGCACTTGTTACAATGCTGGAAAGTTGCTGTGTGTCTTTCTGTACATTAAATAAACCTAAACTTCCAGATTTAGAGGGTATTCTTCAACCTAGACTCCATTTTCACATGTTTTTGTGTCTAAGTGACTAATGGGAGCAAGATTTTTTGAAATCAGTCCAGTATTAAGCGAGAGCATCAGCCAGGCTTCAATTTAAACATCAGCCATGTTCATTATTAACAGGACACCTACAGAGATAGACCTTTTTGTTAAAGAGTAAGATCCTCGTCTTTTAACTAAAAACAGCCACAAAATCGCTGTTGTCTATCCCACCAGACTCTGTTTAAACAAACAATAATTCTATCATCATGAAATACACTTTATTCAAAGGCAACAGCAACAAAAAAGAAACTGCACTGGTTTGTCGTTTTACCATTTTAACAATCGCTGTTTTAGTTTGGCTGGCGTAAACCCTTAATTCCCCAGTAATAGTAGATGTGAAAATATGCTGGCTCAATACACACTAAAAGTACTGTTTTTTTAAATAGAGTCTGGTGGATTTGGCGATGACGATTTCAGGTCTGTTTTTTATTTTTTTTTAAAGGATCTAACACTTTATTCAAATACTGTCAGATTTTTTAGCCACTGGTAAAAAAGTTATGAGCCATCAAGGACCTGTAGTTACAACGCACTGTCACCGACCTCGTCACATATTGATGTTTGGTCATGGACTTTCCGTTTTGGGACACCATGTCAAGTTCTGCCTGTTGCATGCGTTGTCTTCTTTCTAAATACACTTCCGTAAATTTAACATTTACATACAGTCTCTTTCAAAATAAAGGCACTACGTCGTTAAAACACCACAAATTGACGTTTTTTCCTTTTAGCAAAAAAAGCAAGTGGTTAGGTTTGGGAAAAAATAAAAGGGTTTGGCTTTAGAATCTTACAGGACACCAACACCGCTCTCTCAGGTGAAAGTCGTTTTTTGTAGGACCCATCCACCAACTCAGAGTCGGACTTTCGATGCTTTAACTTTTGCCCTGTGTTTCCCCCTGATGCTGCCGGCCGCTGTTAAACTATAATGGCAACTGGCTGACGTCCTTTAACGTCGGCACGTATCATGCCGACGTTAAAGGACGGCTTTTTTTTGTTGGCCGCAAGTCACTGCCCAAGCGGCGGAATTTGACAACTTTGGAGTGAGACCGTGCTCGTAGTTCTTGAGGTTTCAAATCCCTGTGTGAGAATATTGAAGCACATCATCAAACCGTAGGCCAAAGGCATTAAGTAATGTTAGCGCTGCTGTACTGTCTCTTAATGTGCATGGAATTTGCTAAGACATGCTAGTCTAATACATCAAAGTGTTAATGGCTGTAGGGTAATGATGCCATGGTAAGATTAATTAATCGTATCTATGGTAAATGTAATAGTGTCTGTAAATCTTAGGATTTGGAGGTAGAAAGAAAGACGTGAGCTAAGCAGATTTTTGTAGCCTGCTTGTCATCTCAGTGTTAGGCTAGCGGTTTGAGGCACAACATTAGCCGCTAGTAGCTTAACAAACCCAGAATCTCCAACCGAATTGTTGAAGATTAGATGCACTGTGGGTAATGTATGTAGGCAACAAGCAAGGTGGAGGGCATACACATCCAAAGAACCTCTATGGGTGTTGGATTAAAAAATCAAACTAATGCAAGAAGCACAAAAGAGATCCGCACACTATTAAAAGCTCCTAATAATTTTAATTGTGCAACGTTTCGATCTAACAGAGATCTTTGTCAGGTGTTTTGAAAACACTATCACAGTATTTCTTGTTCTGCTATGTGACTGTGATTTCAGTGTGCAGATCTCCTGTGTGGTTCTTGTTTAATGTGTGTAGGCGCCAAGTTTTGAGAGGAAAGAGGAATGTGTGGAATAAAAAAAGAAACTGTCGCAGGGTCTACTGCATCGATTTTGATTTCTTTTTCTTCAACTGTCCATCATGAGTCCAATAGTGTTACAGGAGTAAAGTACTCTTTTAGAGAAGAACAAATTTTTTAGTAAACTAACTACTCAGTTTACTCTGAATTTCTACATGACCAGGAACCACAAAAGTGTATCACATCTATAATTTTATTGGGAAATGATTTTTTTCAAGTTCATTTCATTTTCATGGTGTCTAAGCGGTAAAATGCCGTGCAGTGCCAGGTCTAGAGGCAGAGGGGCAGGTGGGTGCTGACAGAGACGGGTGCACAGACACCATGCACAGAGGGAAGGAGCCAAGACCTGCCAAGCATACACAGACACCGGCAAGCCCCCAAATGACACAACATATGGAGTACAGCTGAAAAAATCCCTCCACCCTTTTCCCGCCCGCCACCATCTCATCCTCTTTTCCTGCCGCACAGCAGCTCTGTGAAAAACAGGCACTAAAGCTGTGATAGCGAGTGGAAAATTTGAATATCTATTTTTGTAACAATGGCAACCATGTTAGGCGTTCTCAGAAGACATGCTAAATCGTAGTCCCTCTGTTGAAAACATCTAATTCTGTATAATAAGGGAATCAGCGGAGCTTGTAAGGCAATAACATTTTTCCCTGCAGTATCAAAGCCTGCAAGGTGATACCTGAATACTTGTGAAGACAGAGGGAGAGTTAGGAAAAGCAGAATGTGAGCGCTGTTATTTGTGACGGACGTTTCTCCTGATGTGATCAATTCAGTCGATGTGTTGCCCTCTGTAACAGCTGCCTGCCTCTTATTAATGAGAGAGAGGCCAATTATTGGCGCGACCACCTTCCACGCCTTCATTAGAGGCACACGCCTTGTCTGCAGGCCAAAAGGGAGACAATTGAAGGAGTGCTTGACCTTGACTCTCCACCACTTCACTCTCGTCAAGGCGGATTGCGACAACACAAAGAAAAAAAAATATCAGCCTGTCTTTGCTGGCGAAAGAAATATTTGTCAGCTTCTCAGTGAGATAGATGTGACGGAGGAATCAAGGCATGGCAGCAATCTCCGGCATCAGCCATCACAGGCTAAGAGCTCTCTGTCTATGTCAGTTTTCTCTCTGCCGTTCTAGGCTTCATTTTCTCCTTCCTCTTTTCCTGCCTTCCCTCACTGTGCCACTTGGTGCAGCTCCATTATAAAAGCCTCCAAAACTTTTACCACCTACCACAGCAGCAGCATGGCTATGACTGCAGGGCATGACCAGATGTGCAGCGGATCAGACCGGCGCCACCAGCAGGCCCTACACCCACAGACATTTAGATGATTCACAGGATGTCGCAGCCAGCAAATACACTGCTTCTGGCTTCCCAGTAGTGGGGCATTCCAAGCTGATTGAGGTCCAAGTGACTTCCACGCTGCTGACTCGCTCACGGGAGTTCATCGTCTCTCTTCTGCAAAAACCAGAAATGGGATTCATCCCGAAATCTTGCCTGAATGCTAATCTGAGTTTTACAGATGGCGCGTTATGTAATCATGATATTGTTTTTTTGATGGCAGATAATGAATTCAATGCCAAGATGTGACACCATTATGACCACTTACAGTATTCATCACTGAGGTCTTTTGTGGGGGAGAAGTGCCTGTCGCCATCTGTCATCCCCCACAATCACACTACGGGTAGGATGGGTATCATGAGAATATGGAAAAAGTTTAAAGTGCTGGATCTTGTAGACCAGGGTTCCTGTATGCATCATCCATTTGCTGCTTGTCTGCTTTTTATTATGTTGTCTCCTGTGTCTGGTGGGCCAAAGACAAATTTTCACCCTCGGGGACAGTGAAGATCTATTCTGTTCTATCCTATTCTATTCTGTTCTGTTCTATTTCAATGGCAACTATGCTACAAATCAGGGTAGTTGGAAATAGACGGTGTTGTTTTACGCCAGACTATCTTACATGTTGTTAAATGTAATGGTGGTTTATTGCCTGCATTAGACTGGCTGTATTAAGATGTTTTAATAGTTAGTTTAATAGTTTAATTTCACAACAGAGGCAAAAAATGCTGAGACTTAAGGTAAACACTATCGTTACCTGGTTGTTGGGAGATGAGGAAGACGTGACGCTGCTCTGCAGGATGCCTGCTTTGCATGCGGCTGCCACAAGGGAAGTTGAAGAGGGGGGGACAGGGGCTAGACTCAAAGCACGCTTTTAATTGAGAATGATGCCATGGGCCAAATTTAAAATCTAAAATCTAACATTTTTTAAAAAGAATTAGTCACAGCACTACTAAGAGAAGAAAATAAAATGTATTTCTCGTCTGCACTTCACCTAAAATAACTTCGATCTCAGCGTCAGAAAAATTTTCATCCATATCCATCATAATTGTCACTTTCATAATTTCCTGGTTCTCATGGCCAACAATCGATACGATAACCAATAATTTCACAATTTTATATTTTAAAAAGAAGTGTTTAACCTGTAGTTTATGCACACACAGTGTCAAGCCTTTAGAAAGCTTGGTGTTGGATGCAAGCCGCTGCTAATTAGCTTGTGCTAACACTCTGGAGATGGTTGTTCAGCACTGCATCTAACCTGTGTCAGGCGGTTAAAGATCAGACCCTCCGCATGTCCTGTCGTCACTGTCGAAACTGTGAAAGACGTCCACACCATGACACGTTTTGCCCTCTAGACAGTGTTCTGTGAAAGCAGTCTGGCCTTGTATTATGGGGGCTATATATTGGCTAAAATTTTCTTGATTGAAATAAAGCACAATTATAAAAATGTCCCTTGTGTCTATTATTGGCCGATAATTTACCAGCCCGAGATATCCCTGCTAATAATTTTGAGTTAAAACTCATAAGAAACAAAAGATAGTCCTCGGGGTCTTTTAAGCTGAAACGAATCTCAAAATCCACTGCCTAAATAAAGATGTCTTCAGGCACTGAAAAGGCAGATGCACAAATGATAACAAGGATCCTGCATTGTACAGTGGCTCATAAAACTACTGTACACAGTGACAATAAAAATTAAATGAAGTCCTGAGATAGTATAGAAAGTAAAACTAATGATAGGAAGGGGAAGGAGAAGGGGAATTACTGCCTTATTTGTTATTATTGTTATTATTAGCATTAAAATGGTTGTGAAAATAATGAGAGAGTTGTTATATTTGTGAAACAATATGCAGCTCAGACAGTGGCAGCTGGCAGAGTTGAATTCTGCCTTCAAGGAATGGTAATTAGGGATGTAGATGGTAAACCTGGAATACATGAAGCATGTGTAGTAGGAAAACATGCAGGATGTACAAGGGAGAAGCCGTGGTAGGATACACTAATCATTTGAAGTGTAAGAAGTATACAGCCAAGACTTTGTAAAACTATAAATTGACGTGAATATAGTTAACTCACTCATACAGTAAAGTTTCATGTGGATTTGGCACATATTGATTTGCTGCAAGAGTTCAGCTCATCAGAATCAGTATTAGGGCGATGCCTTTGCTTGGGTAGCAAAAACGCTGCTGTTGATTCATCATTACTCTTTTCCTCTTCTATCTCTTGACTAGCTTGCTCGGGTTTCTCGGCCTCTGCAGAACCAGACACAACTAATTAATCTCTGACACTGAGCCGAGCGTGGGGAGATAGTTTGGGACAGCACCATGCAAAGTGGAATCCACCACATCCAAATAAGGCCTGACAGGTGACTGTGTCCCCGATGCAAGCCACTGCATGCATGCTGGAGCCACCCACAAGGGGCACTTGTTTAAGATATCACAAGCAATATTTGCTGACTGCTCCTTTTCCTAATTGGCGTGGAATTTAAAGGAACCATCCTGGTGGTGTCATTGCTAATTATACATTTGGCCTTATAGCATCTTGTTGTTGCCTTTTTTTACGCTGGTTATGGAAAGCCTGGAGAGAGGGACAGATTGCAAGCAACAGTCTATGTTCAGTTAGTTAAAAGATGAGAAGGCAGGCTCCAAAAAAAGCCTAAATTAATTGTTGTCTCAAATCGCAGGCTCAGCATGCCTGGTGCAGGCGAGCCTCTATAATGAAAGTTGTATGAATAGGAGATGAATTGGAGGGCTTTCTAATTTGGTAATGTGGAAACAAATGGCTTGCTTCCTCTTGTACACAATCACTCTCTGTCATTTTTGTAGATATCTCACTCAGTGTGTATTTTGACCATTTCTGTTCGCAGAAACTGTTGCTCCTTGTGTTTGTGTGTGTCTCTGTTCCTCCTCTCCTTTCCCTCGCTCCCTCTGCTGATTGATATTCGTGCTTTAGAGGCAGCCTGAGCCCTAGAGCTCAAAGAGTTCAGTATCTGTTGTCCACGCTGGTGAGAGGAAGAATGTGCAAGCAGCAATGAAATGGTAGACATGTGAAGTGTGAGCAGCCTGAAATTTAAACAGTCACTAAATGCCAGTGTGTTCATCTGATTATTGACAATTTCAAGTTGGAGTTCTTTGTTCCTGTCAAATGCTCAAAAATTACAGAGAAGGAGTCGTTAGCAGTGAAAATCTTAGGCCTCAGACACCCTCCAACAATGAACATTATCTGAATCTAATACATAAAATAGTGCAAGCTCAATGCAGGGCTAAAATACAAACATAAACAAAATATTAACAAAGTAATGCAAATTTGCAAATCAATGAACATAATTTAAATGGAATGTAAACAAGAATATTGTGAATATATATGCATAATTAAGTAATATATATAGACAGAGGTGTAAACATTTCGTAATTCCCATGAATTTTGTGCTCTTGTCATCTGAAACACGAGGCTGTTCCAGGTAATCAGAAACGAACTATACTCATAACACTGTTTTGTACAATGTACTAGGGCATTAACTTTGATTTTTTTTCAGGTCGACTTATCTGTCAATAAAGTCGAAGTCGAGTCGACAAGTCTTTTTATGACGTCATCACATTGACACAGCGAAGGAAAGGAAAGTATCTCCACACGTGATGTGTGTCTGTGAAGGCCGAACATACTCGGGCGGAACGTACGCGGAACAGTCACACACGCGGAACAAATTGACTTTTCTGTTAATGCCCTACTATGTACAAAATCTTAAGTACATACAAACTTACTGTATAAGTGTTCTCCAACAGTACTTGTGTTCACAGTTATGGAGGTCACATGTGGGATACCACAGGGCTCCAGTTTGGGACCACTGTTGTTTTTATTTTGTGTTAATGATATCCCAGCAGCAGTGATACCTATAGTGACGCGTCACACAGATGATTATACCGGTGAAGACACCAGGGTAATACAGGAAACTCTGAGTAGAGAACTATTGCTGGTAAGAGACTACATGGTGGGCAACAAAGGCAGAGTCCATTGTATTTGGCACTGAACCTAAGCTTAAGTAAAAGTGATGCAATTATGTGTAATGAAAATATTATTGAATCCAATACCAGGGTCAAATCTTTGGAGTCTCTCTGAACCAGTCTCTCTCTGTGGAGGAAATTGTAGCAACAATCTTATCTAAAATTGAACACCAGGTCAGGTTACACCAGATTTTTGAATATTAAACTGAAGAAAATGTTACTTGCTTCATTCATACAGTCCTACTTCAACTATGCATGTGCTGCATGGTATTGTTGGCTTCCCCAAAATAATGTCATCACACAGTTGTGCCTTCAGCTATAATCCTGTACGTAGTTTTTTTCAACGATTTAGCACCTATCTTGAAAATAAAATTGTGACAAAAGCAGCAGACCGTGTCTTTTGGTTCTTTTTCACTAATGAATGTGCCTGAGATGCATTTTTTGTCTGTTTCCACTCATTATGATGCAAATACATCTGGATGCCGATGATTGGTGGTCATGTCATATGGGCCAGAGGTCAGTGTAGGATAAACATTTATGGTGCTCAATTGTGATGCTAGCAATATTATGTTACTTATCTTGTGTGTTAGCAAGCAAAAGTGGTGATAAATGAGCAAACAAAAACACCTTAGCATTTTTAGGCTCATACAGCAGTACGAGCACAGAGTCTGCTAATGTTACTGCTGCTAGCATAAACATTATGACAACAAAGGCTAGCAGGCAGCTACGTGTCCAGGATCAACCTGCTTTGCAAAGCAATGGGCCCGGGGATCATCATGATATTGAAATGGATGTAGAGGCCGTTCTGCAGGAGTTTGATGCAACAGGAGGACGCAGAATGAACTTCAAATAGGTAGGAATACTTCTTAATTATCTCATCTGCCCTTTTTATGTTATCGTAGAATCTTGGTTTGGGCTTTGTGTAACTGTTGTTGCTGTATATATTTTTTATATCTACCTGTTGTTGTTGTTGCTGTGGGATTTCTCTGGGCTATATTCAGTCCATTATATTGTATTCTATCATTTTGCTGGCTGTTGTTGTCAGGTTGGCTTGTCTGAAATGCACGTGATAGGCTAATCAGAGGTTTATGGTGGTGTGTTAATGTCTTGCTCACTCACTGAGTAGACTGCACATGTCCGTGTGTGGGAATCTATGTGTTAAGGTACCTTATAAGTAGGTGGGCGGTTCCTGTGCGTACTACGAAATATAATCCTGCCAGTGCCACTGTCATCGGCTGAATACTCCACCCAGGACTCATATACAACCTGTAGACATGAAGATCAAGTTAAAGAACAGACTCTTAATCATGTGTTTGATATAATTCACAAAAAGGCCCCAGAATATATGAACTATCAAACTGAGATCATTTGACTCTAACAGAAGAGGAAGCAGTATATCATGCAGTGTTATTCGTGTTAATGGGTAAATAGCAAAAGCTATTTTTTTTATATACTGGGATCTCCTTATGGAACAGCTTGCATATTAAACAACTTGAACCATGGGTGTGTAGTTGCAAGGTGGTCGAGTAGGTTAATGTAGATTGTTTGCAACGATTCTTATGATTCTATATATTGTTGGTCATTTCCATTGAAGGCCACTTTGGAGATAAGTGTTTTTAGTAATGTTTTTAAGAACTGTCCTCTGGGATTTTTGTTTCATGGCACTCCTTTAAGTCGTCGTGCTTTTAAAGTCCAAATAAAAATCAAGTCACAGCTTCTTATTCACCTTAATGTCACATTACAGCCTCAGTAGTGTAATTGAGGTGCTTGATTCTATACAGTTCTAGTGCTATAATGGGTATACTGGGTACCCCTCAGCAGTCACATGCACATAATAAAAATAAATGACAAACATATGTGAATATACATTTCTAGAGGCGTTACTGTTCTGGATATGTGCACTTAGTATCAGAGATGACAAAAAAATGCTTTGGTTGTAATATATGCACTTTGCCTTTAGCTGTTTCTGTATACAAGAAGATTCACTCTAGCACTATTAAGCACTTTAAAATAGCACATAAAGTGTTTGTTATTCCCGACTTTCCATTTCTCTTGTCGTCTGCAGCCTCAGTATCAGTGATGGAGTCCTGGAGGTAATACTAACAACTAATGCACAACAACATATTAAAGATTGCAAGGCTGCATATACTCTCACTCTTTATCTCTCTCTCAACTCCTACATACAAACACACACACACACACATACACACATACGCCCACACACAACCACTGGAAAAGACACTCTGGCAAATACTGTTTACTGATATGCGGATTGGGTTTAAGAGCGGAACGCTGAGCATTTCAATCTAAACAGTAAACACTCTTAATTGGATTGTGTGCTTATGTGCTTTGATGTGAATCCTCTAAGGACTGTATATTATTAGGCCTAATTGATTCTGATACATATTTACACGAGTTTGGAAAATTAGTCCAAAACAAATGCGAGTGGTTTCATCATGAGTCTAATAGCAGCGCATTACATGCCACCTTTTGGTTGAAGCAGCCATTACTGGAACATCATGCTGCTGCGGTGTCAGAGTTCACCGGTCATTTGGCAGTCCGGTGAGGCTGCTCTGTCTGTGTCAACATCTTGTGGAAATGACACCGCGGACCTCCCGCTCATCACAAATGAGGCCCAGAGGGGATGACGGGAGACGAGCGTGGGGGCTTGCCGTCAACCGCAGGGTGAGAGGTGGACCCACTGATCTTCTGTTGCTGACCTTGTATACCATCACCTGCCTCCAGAGGTCATGTGTCAAGCGATTCAACCTCGTCCACATGGGATTTGGGTTTGCTTTTGTGTCCCTAGATATGTCTCATTGCCAGCACAAGGCAAAACACAGGCACGGTTGCTTTGCTGATGGACACACAGCCACAGCTAGCGTTTATTAGACAGTATGAATGTGTTGGTCTCTGTATTTACAGGCCAGATGGGAAATGTCAAACCATGGTACCAGTGGCTTAAAATAATAGTGTTTTGAGTTAAAATTATTGTACGTGGAGTCATAATCACAAGAACAAAATGCGTAACTTTGCACTTTTACAAAACACATATTTAAATGACCTTTTAACATGCCTACAAGTTAGGGATGGGGGAAAAAAATCAATACAGCTAATTCGCTAATTTACTCGTGACAATATTGTATGAATACACGGACGCAAAGTGCCAATCTTTTATTACATACATCATTAATTTTTGCAAATACGCATTTTAATACAATGTTTGGTACTAGAATAATAACATTAATTGCTTTTTCAGTCCACTAGATGGTCCTGGAAGGGTGGCATTAATTTGTGACGCCTGGACTTCGTGGTCAGTGGATTCATATGTGACTATGACGGCTCATTATCTCACAGAGGACTGGCGACTGGACTGGACAGGAGCAACACACGACAGTCACACCGGAGCAAACACTGCAGACATCCTGCAAGTCAGATGAACAAACTTTATCTCATGACGTAAAACCAGTGTTGACACAGTTTTCCTTTCTGTAAATAATTTGCAGTTGGGAAAAAAGGCAATAAATCCCCCATTCCTGTGCTGCATTTTGCAGCAAGTCTGCAATGTTTGCGCCGGTGCGACTTTCGTGTACTGCTGTAGTTTGGAGAATGTGACACAGCAGTTGGCAGTTGTCTGTGAGATAATGTACCGTTATATTCACATATGAATCCACTGACCTTTAAGTCCAGGCATCACAAGTAAATGCCACCCTTCCTGCTGTACTCAGATTCCTCTATGCTTTACTTCTCTGTAGAACTTGGGTACAGCTATGTCAGTGAAAAAACATCAGGACAGAGTCATGTACACATGCTAAAAACATTGGAACTATGTGTTCTTAGCATGTAAGGAAAGCCTTTGATTTCATGAACGCTGTATGGACACAGATCTTTGCACATGGAGTAGGTGATGGACTATTATTTTCTTAGCCTTCTCAGAGTTGGATGGTAGTTTTGTCAAACTAAGTGTGTCCGTTGGTTGATTTTTCAGCCGAGCGCGTTGAGTGTTAGCTTGGCTGTCAGCGGCTAACACTATCTCTGGATGGTGGAGTGTGAGGTGAGCCCTCATGTTCGTAGAGTGTTCTCATATGACACTGCTTGCAGATCACTCATGTCATATCCAAGTCCTCCTTTGCTTCTGTTTTAAGAAATCCTAAATAAGTCCAGATGTTTGATTTAAATGTCATTTCTGATTTCTTGTTTAATGAACCTCTGCCAAATGCCACTGCGTCCTCTGCTGACCTCACCAGGAAATAAAAGCCTCGGCACCATCTAGTGGGCCAAAAAAGCAATTGATTTTATTATTCAAGTACCAAAAGATGTATTAAAATGTGTATTTGCAGTAACTCATAATGTAAATAATAAAGATCGATGCTTGGCTGTATGTATTGATACAATATTGCCACACAAAGTATCATGATACTACACTGTATTGACTTTTTCCTCCACCCTAAATAGAAACCCAAGTCAAATAGCAAAGTTAAGAAAAGTCAAGTCAGTCTTAAACCAAAAAAAAAAAAACAACAAAAAACCAGATGGTCTTCGCAGCGCAGCAGCAGAGTTTTGGGTCTGTAGGTCGATTTAGGGTTGGCGCCACTTTTTGCCAGGGTGACACTGTGGTGGGAAAATAACGTGAGCTCCTCGGCCAAGCGGGCGTGCACGTCTTTGGTTTCACATCACCTGTGATTTAAATTCCATTACTTGCTGTGCCACACTTCAAATAAAGCTCGAGCCTATTAATTACCAAAGTATGGGTTCAGGGTAAAGGTGAACGTGCAATTACAGAATTAAATCAAGCCCCCGTTTAGCTTGTCAGTCCTGACAGAAATAATTTGAGTGAATTATTAAATGCTTCCACCACTTTCTGCTGCTTCATTGTCGGCTCAGACATACTGCCAGAATCCGAGCACTGCTCCTTTCTCTTTTAAAGTGCTTTTCTTACAAATAGTCTTAAACTGTACATGTTTATGAAAAGCAAAATAAATTAAAAAAAACCCTTCTGATATTGCTATGCCTCCAAATGCTTTCTGTGTTCCTTGAACCGTATAATAAAAGAGGCCAGGCTTAATGAGATCATTTTAAATTTGTGGTGGTTATGGTAATCATGCAGAAATTGTATATCATTATCAAGGTTTTAGGTCTAATGATTTAGAATTTGTAATTAGCTACCTGTTCAGGTAATTTAAAGTTCTGGGGTGATGTTCTTAATTATGCTCAGATTGAAAAATAGATCATATTCAAATTATATCAAAGGATTCTGCCACCCATTTACACTTCTCATTTTTTTTACTTTACCTTTGTTGTTGGGACTAAATAAGGGATCACAAATTGGACTGAACCATAAATATTTGTATGACTCTCCACCCCCACCCCCACCCCCAATGTAGCCATGTTTTAAATGTTTGTTCCGCTAAAATGAAAAATAACCAAAATGTCTTGTTTTGTCAAATTCTGCTGCGAGCAGGCATTTTAACTAATTGCCTGTAATGAAGCAATTTGCCAGCGGCTGACTGGATTCAGTGGTTGGGTTTTGGTCTCTATGACAACCAGCTGTCTGTAATTAGTAAATCAAGCCCGGGTGAGGTTTTGGGCAGTCAGAGTGGCTGCAAAAGAAGTCAAGAGTGGCAAGTGTTTGCAGTAATTGCGTTGCCGTGAAGTTTATGCTGATATGGCTGCAGGCATGTCTGTACCACTACTGATGGTTCTTCTCAGGTATTTTAAAAAATAATGTTTCCTGTGGATAAAAAAATCATAGCTGCTCAGTGCAGCGCTCTTTGTCTGACTCTGTTTGTTGTCTTATGCAGCACCGTCATGCTTCACTCTGTGTCAGCTGGAGGTGTGTATTGTGCTAAAACAGCCAGAGGTATGTAGTGAGATTTGATTGATGTTAGTACTTTTTATAATTACCCATTAGCGGGTTTATTTGACATTTCAAAACAATGAAACCGCTCGCAGAGAGTAAATACAGTCTGCTGTAGAGATGCAGAGATAGTGAAACTCTGGGCCCATACTGATATTTGAAATAACAATTTGGGCATTATCTATACTGATGTTTCTGGTGTTGGTGTTTATTTTGTTTATGTTATTATTCATTATCTCTTTTGTGCCAGGGAAACAAAGAAATATTTGTTATTCTCTATTTGTTTAGTAGTTTTATGCCTCTTTATGGTCAGTTTGTGTTTTTGTGGTTGTTTTGTGTCTCCTTGTATTGATTTTGCATCTCTCTGAGGCAGCTTTGCATCATTGTTTGTTTTGTGTCTCTTTTACAAAATAACTGAACTGTTTAAAGTCACTCAGCCCCTCATTACACCTTTTGAATGAACACAAATTCAATTATATACATTTGTGAAACAACCAATAAAATAACCTTCTTTCACAGGACACACTTTTTAAACTATCTATTAAAAACAATGGCTACAGACCCTCTTTACTATATATCTATCATAATTCACCCTTTTATATGTATTTGAAATGGCTGTGAAAACGTCAACAAATTTCTCCTTCAAACAACTATTTATTAAAGTTTCTCACCAAAAACTACATTTGAGCACATCATGAATGTGCTATGACTTACCTTTGCTTAATATTCATTTTTACTGAACAGAGCTTTAACCCCTGATAATGTAACGCATGCTGCTTTCAAATCGGGTCGTGTGTACTGCATTTATGAGAAGAGTCCATATGAACGCCCACCTGTTGTGGTATTCGCATTGTAAGAGTTCATTTTCTAAGAGCTCCGAGTTCAAGACTTCTGTGTTGTAAACACAAGCTCACAATTACTGTTAGAACACTGCATTAATGCAACCTCTGTTAGCTGTTAGCTGTTAGCTCTGGCCACCGGCTGCTAACAGCTAATGTTAACCAGCTCTCCTAATGTTGATATCAACACAGATTTGTTGCTCATTATGTCGCATTACAGAGAATCAATAAGGTGCGTTACCTGCCACACCAGTAATGAATTTACTATGTTCTTTTCGCAAGGATGTCTCTGGGAAGATCTCTTTTCATCCTTTACACTTTTCTACTGTCCCCAAGACAATGGTAGTTTTGAGCACTGCTTTGTAGACTGCACAAAATGAACGTGACGCATAGAAAAATCATCGGCCACTTCCATCTGTGAATACCATCTTATTCCCTGTGAGGCCGATGGCAGTCAACAAGGGGAACACCGGCTGATGAATGAATTAACTTTATTTATATAGCATCTTTCATGCAGCAACGGAATAAAACCATACAATTATACAACAGTCATTCAAGGAGATATGAGAAGAATAAATACATTAATCAAATAATTAATACATAGTAGGTATAATAAACAGAAAGCTGCTAGTTATCGGCTATATTAAAAAGATCTGTTTTGAGTCGTCATTTAAAATTGTCCATTGATTCAGCAAGTCTGATATTTAAAGGCAGGGTGTTCTGTATTTTTGGAGCGTAGTAGCTAAAAGAAGCATTCCCCAAGATTTTTGTACGAACATTAGGAATGGTTAAAAGAGGGTCTTAACTTGGAGAGGGTTCATAGAGGGACATAAGGTGATAGGGAATCTATGACATAGGAGGGGGCGATGCCATTAAGAGCCTGAAAAATTTTAAAATCAGTTCTAAAAGATACTGGGAGCCAGTGTAGGTTACGTAAAACAGGAGTTATATTGTCTTTCTTTTTAGTTTTGTTAAAACCCTGGCAGCAGCAGTCTGAATGGGCCGTAGTTTTGCAATGACAGTTTTAGGTAGGCCAGTGTATAGAGCATTACAGTTGTCAAAAGCATGAACAAGCTTCTCAGCATTTTGATGGCTCAGCTATAGCTATATTGTGTCAATAATAAAAAGCATTAAGCAGCTGCAATAACAATCAGCTTTAATACTGAGATCAGAATCTAAAATGACACCCAGGTTTCTTACTGACCCAGTTTAGTGATACCATTGTGCAGCCAATAAATCAGTGCATCCTCAGTTTGTTAATATGTCTGTGTTTTTGCTGTAGCCCGTGCAGCTGCCCTAGGTTTGGATTTTCCTGGAGCCTATGGAGCCCCTGATCTCCATGGACCAGCCCCCCACGGGATGCCGTTTGGTCCTCAGCCTTACGATGACAGTGATCCTGAACTGGATGAGACTGGACCTGACGTGGCCTCCTACAGTCAAAGTCAACCCAAAGTGCGATCCCTACATGACAGGATACAGAAACAGGCTCACCCCAGGAGTTGGCATGGCACTTACAGTCCAGTTCAAAGTGACTACACCACCGACCAAGTGCTTAGCCCTCCCAGAGGACGCTCAGTTATTAACCGCAAGTCCAATTTTGAGGAGGTCAAGCATGTTGCCCCCCCAACTCTGACTGCAGCCCGGGGCCAGCCTGACCTTGTGAATTGGGATCCTCAAGGTCGCAACAAGCCGCTCTCATTTGTCTACAACGAGCACGACCTTGCTGTTGACGAGTCTGTCCCAAATAGACGTGGCATGTCTCTGAGTGGACTCCCCCTGACCAGAAGCAGGGGTCACGGTGCTCACCAGAGGGGTCTAACTGGAAACGGCCCGGGAAGAGGAGGAGTCCCTGTCCTCGGTTCATCCGGCATCACCGACAAAGGCCGCGTCAGAGCGATGACTAGAAGTGCTGCTGTCGGTAGACTGAACAGGATTAGGTTCTCTGGCCATCTTGCTCAGCTGCTGCGCAGACGCCTCAATGTCAAACCGTTTTTTCAAGGTAACCCCGCCCTGAGACATCTGACGAGAGGCGAAATCAGGTCCAGTTAGAATAAGTCACTGAGCTAAACGGTCTGACTCATAGCCTGACTGTCTTGTCAAATCCTGTGAGGAGTTCTTAAAGTTAACAAACGAGCATTTTGTGAAGGGAAAAACAATGATTTCAGAATCTTTTTGTCTGGTTTTCTCTAACCTTTACTGCAAGAAACAATGTCCAACTTATCTGTGTACAAGCTCCTGCATTGTTGCTTCCTCACCTGTAGCTCTAAGACAAGTCACAGCTTACATTCTCTCCTGAATATAAAACTACTAATGGTTATATTTCTGAGTGTCTCTCTGCCTTTTGTCCTCCTCCCCTCATCATCATGGCTCACTGAGGCCTGGGTGTTACCAGAGTGCCATCTGTTGGCGCTAAAGAGAAGTGCAGGTATCCTTTTGGCTCACATTGTTGAACACAGGTGCTGCTTAACAGAAGGTCAGCTTTTGACAAATCCCCTAATCTGTTTACAATCTGTTGTTTGCAAGTACTACTAGTGGTTATGCTAATTTGTCCAAATAGCCTTGGTCTTTCAACGATGGCATGTTTCACCAGCGCTCTGACATTTCTAACAGAGACAATGAGGTGTTAAAATGCAGCCCTAGATCTGGAATTTGAGTCCCTGGTGTCAATAAATGCAAAATATTTACCCTCACTCTAATTCTTTTTACAAAGCAGAGCAACAGCTAAAGGCACAGATGGATTTCTGAGACCAGACTAATTGTAGAAAAGCTTCATAAGTCAACCCCCCCCTGGCTTTGATTCCTCATTGAAAGACATTTAAGAGTGTGAAATGGAAGGCGGGTTAGGTTGTTCAGTGATTGACCAATAAATCAATCAATCAGGAGCCAGAGAGAGAGAGTCGGTTATGAGCACTCATCCAGAACGTGTAAAAGGAAATGAGTGACAGAACAAAGTAAAGCAATCAGCTGTTTATGGGGAGCGGGAAGGCAGGCAGTGAGGAGCGGCCATACATCATATAAGCTGTCAGGCTGGGCAGAGAGAAGGGACATTGAGCAGCCGTAGGCAGCTCGCAGGAAGCCCACCTGAAGACCACACGTTTTGAACATGTCGGGTTACATTCAAAACCAGAAGCAGAGTATATGTTGCATGAATTATTTTAACGTCAAGATTTAGGTGCCGTGTGAGACTCTGAAAGAGGCTCCACCACCTCTCCTACATAGGAGCAACACACACAGACTTTGTGGTGGTTTTGCGAACCCTTACATTTCTTTTTGTTGTTACGTGTCTCTTTGTGGTCATTCTGTGTCGTCTTGTGTTTGTTTGTGTCTCTTTGAGGCAACTCTGTCTTTGGTTGTTTTCTCTTTGTAGTAACTTTGTGTCTGTGTGGTTGTTTGTGATTTTTATATTCATGTCTTGTCTCCTTGTGGTTGTTTTGCGTCTCTGAGGCAACTTTATATGTGTTTTGGTTGTTTTGTATCTTTTTGTTTTAATTTTGTGTTTCCTTGTGTTTGTTTTGCATGTCCATGTGGTTGTTTTGTCTTTTTATGGTCATTTTTTTATCTCCTTCAGGTTGTTGTGTCTCTCTTTTTGGTCATTTAGTGTCTCTTTGTGGTTGTTTTTAAATGTCGTTGAGGTTGTTATGTGTCTCTTAATGGACATTTTGTGTCTCTTTGTGGTCATTTTGTGTCTCTCTGTGGTTGTTGTTTGTGTGTCTCTGTGGTTGATTTCCATCTCCTTGAGGTCCTTTTGTGTCTCTTTGTGGTTGTTTTAAATGTCTTTGAGGTTGTTATGTGTCTCTTAATGGACATTTTGTGTCTCCTTGAGGTTCTTCTGTGTCTCTTTGAAGCAACTTTTCATCTTTTTTTGGTTGTTTTGTGTCTCGCTGGATTAATTTTGTGTCCCGTTGTGGTTGTTTTGTGTCTCCTTGTAGTAATTTTGTGTGTCTGTCATTGTTTTGTGTCTCTTGTATTGATTTTGTGTTTCCTTGTGGTTGTTTTGTGTCTCTTTATGGTCATTTTGTGTGTTTGTCATTGTTTTCTGTCTCTTTGAGGAAACTTTATTTTTTGTTTCATACCTCTTTGTATTTGTTTTGTGTCTCTCTGAGGCAACTTTGCATCTTTCTTTATTGTTTCATGTCTCTTTGTGGTTGTTTTATCTGTTTATGTAGTTATTTTGTGTCTCTCCATTTGTTTGTGTTTTTTTCTTTGTGTGTTTTTTGTTGTTGAGTAGTAAGTATGTGTAATTTGAGTAAGGGTGGTGGTGATACTTGATGTACCTAATAGGCCTGTTAAATAATACATCCATGATCTCAGTGTATCGCATGAACCATAAAGCCAAATATACTTACCCTTCTAGCGCAGGATTTCAGCTGGGCCTCACTGTCACTGATTGCCACACACTCACTTCCTATGACACCCTGCAGTTGTTCGCCTCCTTACCCACGATCAATGACTTAATGACCCCTTGTACAGTTTGAAAAAGAAGGGCGAAAATCGGAGCAGGTAGGAGAATCAACTGGGTATAAACCTGTGGGTTGTAGCAACCTAAGATAAAACACGGAGCGCACATTGCCAGCAGCTCGCCGGTTTAATGTCACAACATGCCAGATAGAAGGTTCATTAGCATGACTTGACTGACAACTAAATCTGACATCTCTTTATATCAGACCCTCTCCCTTTGCATCACAGTTTAACTCAACTATTACACCGAGGCAGATGAGATGATTGACAACAAATCTCACACAGAGAGTGGTACAACCCAGAAACAGATGAATTTACATGAACAGAGGGACTGACAGTAGAGCTGAATCTAATGAGTATTTTAACTGTTTAAAGTTATATTATTTTCTCAGGTAATCGATTGGTTGTTTCGTCTGTAATAAATGGTGAAAATGTTGATTAGTGTTTCCCAAAGTCCAGACGACATCCTCAGAGGTCTTGTCAACACCCTAAAGGATATATAGTTTACTGTCACAGGTGAGTAAAGAAGCTCGATTTAGAACATTTTGCCTTTTTTTTTACCGAACAAAACCGAATAATCGAGTATCAAACTAGCAGTTAATTTCACAATTGCAATCGATTTATCGTTGCAGATCTAATTAACAGTTTGTCCATCTGTTTAGTTGACAAAAATAAGAACTAATTATCTGTACAAGGCGGACAGAATAAAATAACTGCACAATGCAATTCATAACACAAGGCACACAAGTGTTAATGTGACATTTGAAAAGAGGAACTTCTGTTGAGGAATTGAGGGGTTTTAATATTACGTTATGCTTCTTTTTCTGGCTGGTTTGTGGTGTTGCACTGCTACATATTGTTTTGCTACTTTTTCCAGTAAAACACCACCGTAAACTGCCTGTTTGTCCACATGATGGATAAAATAACAAGAATATTACTGTTATATTGCTGTTTTATTGTGAGGTGGTGAGGCCCTAAAACAGATTACAATCATCACTATGACAGTTTTATTAAAGTTAAACAGGTATCATTTATTGCAGGGCTATTTATATTTCACACATTTCTGACTGTACACTTTCTGTGATCATCTGCACCATTAAAAAATTCACATCTTCATAGAGTCCGCTCTTCACTGCCTGTACCAGTATTGATTTCATGAGGGTTTTTCTGCAAAGCAGTCAAGGTTAGCCTGGAGCTCTGTGTGTGTGTGTGTCTGCATACAGCATTTATGCTTGCCTAAAAAAAGTGCAAACATTGAGGCACTTCTTATTTCCTCACAACCCTGAACAAAGGCTACTTTTGTACAGTTTGAAAAAGGCAAATGAAACAATGAATGCTCCAAAATAGCTCACTGGGCATATTTAGAAATGAGCAGCAGTAAATGATAAATAATACTGCAGACAGGCCACACAAACAGTTGCAGCCCTCTGGTTTGTCATTAAATAAAGTTTCTGGTTTCACATGCCGGCGCTCCCCATGAGCTGGCGTCCCCCAACAGAATTCAACAAAACGCTCCATAGACCAGTTTAGTTCTGATGTCAGTCGGATCATTGTCCACAGTCCAACACACAGTAAAACTTTATAGAGCCCACAGAGGAAGTCGTGCCACTCAACTTAGTGTCCAGTGGAGCTTGTACCATTTATGTTGTTGGCTTTAGGCAACTAAGTTTTACAAGTGTTCTCCAAAAACTCAACTCAATGTCTTAAAAATGTCTAAAGTTTGTATATGAACACTATAAAGTTAATCCAGGGACACAGACAGCATATATACTTAATCAGTGCATGATGAATCAGAACAGACTGTAGTTCATACCGTTGTGTGAGGGTGCATTCAGGTGTTTGTTGGAAGTTTTAAATACTTGACATCACATGGATGATGAAATGAAAACCACAAAAACATCAAGGATGACATGATAAATTCCAGATTTTTTTTCCAATTGTGATCCTTGATACTGTCAAATCCTTTTGTTAGTTATGAGTTAAACACTTTATACACATTATGCGTTTGTTATCCGTTCACACATATTGTTTTTCTGTCCTGGTCATACATGTCTAACATTTTTTAGTTTCTGCCACTTAATGTGCAGGTTTGTCACAATATATAACAATTCTTACTTTGTCTCACTGTTGTTTCATTTTTGTTTATTTGGCATTGAACCTTTTTTCTTGTTACTAAATATATTAATTATTTATAGTTTACACTTATGTCGTTTTCATTTGTAATTTCTGTCAATGTGGTTTTTGTCCAGTACATCACGTGACTCTCTTAAACTGCACACCTGTTTCCAAAGCATTTTACACCCTGATGAAGACTCTCGAAATGCGTTGATTTATCTGTGTATTTCTAAAGGATTTTTAACTACAGTCACAGTGCCTTAGATGCATTTTTGGACTGCTTGTCTGTACTATAGTCTTTTACACTGAGTGAGCTGGCCAGTCGTTGTTTTTAATCTTTATGTGACTATTTGCACCGTCCTTGAACAGCACCTGATTTTTTTACAACTACCCACACAGAGGTTTAACACACCGAGTGCAACACTCCTTATTTTTTCCTCGTGACCCTTGATATCATACTTTCAACAAACCAACACAATCAACACCTAAATAAATAATAAATAAGTCAAACATCCAAAAAATATAAGGAAACTAATCACATGCAAATTACCTGAGCTGTTAGAATTGCTGTTTGGCAAAATGTACCCATAGGTTCAAGCTCAAAACAGCCCTGACTAAGGACGGTGCTTTTGCCATTTTAAAATCTACAGTAGCCTGTGTGCTTTGACAAATAGCAATGGTAGTTTTTAACATCTGTTGATGTCAGATTATATCAGTGTGTATCAGAGGTAAACTAAGCTGCCACACTGTGGTGAAGCTCATTTCCTGCTCGACACACCCACAATTAATGACACAGCAGAGACTTAATAAACACTTGTTTAACAAACCCTTAACAGTCTTCTCTGTCGATGATTGCCAAACTTGGGGTTTGGACCCTCCCAGGGCTTCACAGATAAATCTAATGGGACACTAAATTGTTTAAATATTAGTGATACACGCCTTTCTCTTCTCTATTTTTTTTTTCTTATGAAACACTGCGTACTTTCACTTCTCAAAGACACTGAAAATTGCACAAATAAACCACTCCCAAGGAGGCAAAACTCTGTCCATAATGATAATAACTTGTGATAAAGAGTCACACCAAGACATTATTTTAAAGGCTCACATGCCATTGAAGTTGAGAATCAGTGCTGTGTTGCAGTGGGGCAAAATCTATCCTCGCAAATATAGAATTCCTCACAACATTTCCAAACATATGCGTATGTAACTTTCTCTGCCACACAAAACAAATCCCACCACGGTTTTATCACCGCTCTGCCATGTCCTGAGTGTGTTACGCTACACGTTTGGTAACACACACCTCTTTCAAAGCAACCTCCGCCGTCTGCCTTTACACAATCCCATGAGTGGTGGTTAATAAGAACGTGTGTTTGTGCTCGTGTGTTTGTGCGGGTTTTGTAATGTGTGTGTTTCCTCCCGGTGTCCCTGTGCTCTCCTCTTGTTGTCCCACACGAGGCTCTCTGTGAGCCCACTATAGCCTGCCAGCACAACTGACCTGTGGTAAGGGGGAAATCAATAGTCAATTCCATTTTGCAGCCAGCGTGTGACAGGTACTAGATAGGAGTGGATTGGGTGCATGTAAGGAGCAAGAGCGTGAGTCGGCGCATGACTGACCCTCTCCCTTCTCTCTCTCTCTCTTTCAGTGTCTCATCGTCTCCCTCGACCAAGTACAGCAACTCTGGTATGTGGACACATTAATGTTGAACATGAGAAATGATCGTGTTTATAATCTGAATTAATATTATATTCTAAGTACCATCACTGCACTTGGAATTTAACCTGTTTAAGTGATGCAGACACATTATGATAGAGACATTACAGTAGTGTGAATTAAACGCAGATGGCAGGACACAAACAGCATCCATACACATGTTCTGATTAAAACAGTGATGATGGACACATTCACCTTCCACACTGTTACTTCTCTGGACATATGGCTGCTCCATCTGGGGGCTTTCATAATGTGGGCAGCTAGTAGATCACATACATGAGCCTTTACTGCAGAATATGTACAGTTTCGGAGGTCTGTAGAAATTTGTCAGTCCACTACTTTGGCCTAGAATAAAATATCTCTCATTTTAGTGAAGTATCACAGACTCCCCCTGGTAACCTCCCGACGTTTCCTCTAGACATTCATGTCCCAGATAAATTGTGGCAACTTTTAAGATCCCTTAAAGACCCTGCGCACCCACACACCCTGTCCACTGCTGACAAGGGAGTCAGTAAATTCTGTACACACCCTCACAATCCTAAAATAAGGTTCAATCAGGTCGATTAAATGAAAACACCAGTGACTGTGTGGAGCTTTAAAGTTTCCTTCAGCGCCACCTTCAAGTCCTAAGTTTTCCATCACTTTGGTTTATGATGAAATACCTGCAACACCAGTGAACTTACGAACCATCTTTTCAACTCACCCTCCCACCCTCAAGTGGTATTATTGGCACCACTGTTGCAAAGACAACCAAGTTACTTTTCTTTTTCCTCAGAGCCAAATAACTACCACGGTTTCCACAGTTACTCCACCCCCGCTGTGAATGGGGATAGCTACCAATATTCAGTCTTTCATTCATTTATCCATTTTCCGTAACCGCTTATCAAGTTAGGGGTTTACCGGTCACCAGACCATCACAGGGCTGACACATAGAGACAGACAACCATTCACACAACAGTCACACCTACTACGGGCAATTTAGAGTCACCAGTTAACGTAACCTGCATGTCTTTGGACTGTGGGAGGAAGCCGGAGTACCCAGAGAAAACCCACGCGAGGTTGACACACTTCCTCTGTACCATAAATTGAGCCTTCATTTTCGTGGGTAAATTCTAGAATGTACTCAACAGATGAGGTGTTTTGCCAAGTGCAGCCCTACTATGCTGTGACTTTTCGTTGTCACTGGGCTTCGAGGTCAGAGGCAGTTGGGGGCTGTGTCCACAGAAGTGTTTTTTTCATGAGGCCACTGTATTTTCAATTTTCTTTGCAATGGGAGCATCGCGTATTTACGTTATGCTGCACAACGTCAGCAGTGTGACGAGGCACTGAGCGTCTATTCTTCGCTGAGCATTACACGTTTGGCTTTTTTTTCTGAGGGCAGAGTAAAAAAAACAGTTCAACTTTGAGTGAAACCCTGCGCTCATCATTGTCACTTTTTATCCAGCCATCCAATCACAGTGGAGGAGAGGCAGGGCACAATATTACAAAGACCAACCATCACATCCTACATGTATAAGTGCTGAGCAACAGCTGCAGTGGAGGAGAAATATATTAATATACTGTATAAATGTTAATAGATATTTCCTTTCATGAGCCCAGATAGACCTGCAGGTCCATCTTCTCTCCCTGCGTGCTTCAGCCCTTCCTTCATCCAGAGCAGGTACTCGTTAATATTCCATTTCATAGCAACCAGACACAACCAAAGCGTCTCACTAGAGAAAACACTTTGCCACCAAAGCACTCGCAAGTGCTCCCCGCTGGACCACCTGCAGTTTTCAGTTGACTAGAAAGGCTGCGGTGGACACAGGTCCTGAGGGTAAGGGCAAAGAGGTCATGGTTAGGGTTAGCATGTGCCAATCACAGCACAAGCGGGCAAAACACTGTCGTTCAGTGGCTACATTCCAGCATCTACCATTGTACCTGTTGGCAGACAGAATAGCATAGTGAAAGCAAAGCTTACAGGGAACCAGTCTAAATGATGATGGTGTCATTTTTCTGTAGCGCTTACACTGTGCATCAGCATTCACTTCATTATGATAAGATAAAGCAAAAAAACTTACTTCCTCTTAAATATCAGCATGTTAGCATTTTCACTGCTGATGTTAGCATATAGCTTTAGTTCATTCAAGCCACATCTGATAATTTGATTATTGGGTATTAAAATGAATTAAAACATTTCTTATCATGTAAATATTATTACCAAGAAAATATAATAGCTGATATTTCATGCACATCCCCCCCTGGAGTCAGTAACTACAGCTGTGAGGCCGGTATTGAGTATTTAATAGCATATAAATGTCTCTAACTCACAGTTCTGAGGTCAAAGGTCTGATCTGAAAACACGTTCAGGTCTTATTAGAAAAAGAAAAAACAGTGTATTGATTTTTCCTCGTGGGGTTGTGTGGAGTGGGACAGCATTGTTTCCAAAGAAGGCACTGGGCCATAATATTTTTGGATTTGAGTGTAAGCCTCCATGATTAGCAGAAGCCATGATTAAAGCGGTTGTGATTGCAGTTAACCACTGTAATTCTCTGTATAATAGTAGATAGATATTCCCAGCAGTGACTAATTCGGGGTTAGTCACATCTCTAATGTGAATAGGAATCTAAAGAGGAGACAGCGTTCTATTAAGTACAGTACAAGAACCGTAATCAAACCTAGCAAAGCTTCATCAGTTCAACTTAGCTTCGGGGCCCTAAGCTAATTTTACTGCTCACTGAAACGTAGCATGTAATACCCAGTGGATGGAGAGCACTTCGTTCATTACTGCTAATTAGGAAAAAAGATCAAGCAAAATATGTCAACGCATGATAACCAGTTAATGTATTTTTAATTAGTGACTGCTCCTCTTTTCTCCCGTTGATTCCTATTCACAAACCTACCACTGCGTGCATGTAATTCCTCCTCCAGCGGCCTCTTGATTAACAGTTAGCTTCCATTATGTTTTCTTGAGAGCGGTGGAGTGACCAAGCAGGGATGCGGCCGTTAGATTAAAAGTTGAGTGGGTGAGCTCACTGGCTCGCCGGCTCGCGCACCATTTTAAACGAGGCTTCAGCCAGAGAATCATTTTACAATTTAATAAGCTAATAAACGTGATATGGCAAGTAGTTTCAAGTGCCCTTGAGGGGTCAAGGCACAGTTTACAATCCCATTTAAGAGCTTGTTCTATTACCATACTGACAAAGGCTTGGGCAGGCTCGGGGAGGGAGATGACTGCGTTTTGAAGCAGCCGCGGTGATACAGCAGATCTGCTACTTCAAAGGTCATGCTCAACACAGGGGGGGTCAGCCTGAACCAGACTTATTGCATTCCTCAAGACGGCTCCCCGGAGTCATATTGTAGGGTGTTTGACAGCCGCCGTATTAACACCCTGTGGGAACAGACCATAAAATAAAGTTGAAATGCCTCCATACTCTCACACAAGCAGAGGCCAGACACCTGTCCAGAGACATTTGATTGCTTCAAACTGAGATGTAATGACTGTTCTTACTCCGTCAGCTATCACAATGAAACATATAGTATAATCTAGTGTCTAGAGATACTGGTATTTTACTTGCAATTCAGTACCTTGAAAAATATCAACTTTCAAGTACAATAGGGGAAAATTTACATTGAATTTACAAAAAATGTAAAATTATTGTCTGTCCCAACAGTGACAGAAATTCTGCTTTGACAAGGCTCAAGTCAACACACATGATTCAAATTCAAAACACGTTTAATACAAATATTTAAGGGATGTTCAGGGAGGTTTTTGTAGAAGGAATCAAGGCTTTCTTGTAGATGTTTTTCCAGGCTATGGGGACTTTGTAGCGTCTGCTGATGGCAGTAACTGGAAGGCATGGTGGAGGGGGTGAGATGGGTCCTCAGTGATCAGGAGGTTATGCAGTTTATATGTAGGAGTTTGGGGTCAGCGGATTATTTTGCTTGCCTGATTTGTTATGCGGGATAGTTTTGTTTTGTGTTTGGTGGTGAGTGAGATTTTTATGAAAAGGTAAATATAACAAGGCCATACATGCAGTGTTCAGGAACCTAGTTTAAAAGCACAGCCTTGCAAGCAACCAATTATCTAACCCTAACCCTGTTATCATAAATGCAACATTTGGGTCAGATAGACCTCATCAGTCATTAACTAGGCTACTTTACTACCCTTTAGTTCAGTAGCAGAAACAGTCTGGCATCACTTTAAAGTGTTTTATGTGACATATTCAGAGAAGTTTCGTCATCTCCCAACTAAATAGCAAAAAAAAAAAAAAATACTCAATACTAATGTCACAAAATCCAAAGTTGACTGAACTAGTTGATAACCAGCTTTGTAGTAATGGTTATCCAGACGGCCAGTGTTTCGGTTAGTCAAACCAGAAAATGAAAAGATATCCTGGGTAAGGGTATTGCACCAAGTAAAAACAGTATGCAACAATCTTTTGGAACATTTGTCAATAGATAATCAATACTTAGAACTAATTGTGGTCAATAAATTGACATTGAGGTCAAAAACCTTCAATCTTTTACCAGAACAGCAGAATGATTGTAGTAAATGTAATTAGTAATTAGTATTGAAGCCAGGTAAAATGTTCAGAATCAATATGTATTGCTAAATGAATATTTTTGACAACACTAGCATAATGCAGCCTATATTTAACTGTCCAGTATCACCTGTGAAGAATTTTTGAAATTGTTCCAGATTTGATCCATGCTTAGTTGAACAATTCGACTTTTCTGACTTTTCTGACTTTTACTGACAAGGCCCCCGACTTTAACCACCTCACTCTTCTTCCTAGCACTGGGCCCCATCAGTCATGTGTCCCTTCCTGAAAAATAGTGAAGTTTCACAAATTCAAAACAAGGATGTTGGTGCTGCTGCTGCTGTTGTTGGTGCTGCCTCTGCTTGGCGAACACACACATATGTCCTCCAATCTGAGCTGCTTTGAGCCGCACCGTTTCATCTGGCGCTATCAGGGCTGATGAGAGCCTCTCGTCTTTCTGGGTCTGCTGCAGCTGTTGTGCGGTGAGTGGCAAACCTCTCTGATGGCTCTCCTTTATCTTCACATCAAGCGATTTACCGCTCCTTTCATTTTGATACTTGTGCCAGATTGGGAAGGGAAAACTTCATAAAACTTGTGGCTGGGTGACACGGGGGTTCAGCCCGGAGAGCTGCATCCTGATCCAACTTAGGGACAGCTCAACTTAATTCCACTGAAAACATTCACTTAATCAGATTTTTTTGGACCGCTCTGTATTGTACTTGTGCCATTTATAATGCTTTGTAGTTTCCTGTCTAATAATGCCAGTGCGTTTAACAAACATGAAATACCGCAGAGGGTCTTCAAATCTTTAGGATTTAAAGATTCTAAGATAAGATGAGCCTTTTAAAGTAAAGATTCTGAAAGTTTAATGCTCAGAACGTGTGAAACTTATCAGAGTTTTAAAATAGAAACATAGTGTAATATCTTTTTTTGCTTTATTGTTAGGCCAAATATCATTTTGTGAGTTGTAAGCTGTCTTGATATGATCTGTGACATCTCTAAATGATCAGTATGGACGTAATGATGGCGTGTTAATCTATGGAAAACATGTTCATGGTCTGGTCATCCATTTAAAAAAGAGGATATGAAACAGATTGCTTTCCTCCTTCTTAGCTATTTGGAATTTTACAACTGCTGACACCAAAAGTCACCATGTCTGACCTCGAAGAAACTGTTCAGTGATTTATATGTGTCAAAAAACTGAAAAACGTAGCTTTCCTGAACACATTTTAGAATCCTTGTTCAAAGCAAAGTGAAGACTGAGACCAAAAAGAGGAAATAGTGGCAGGTTTGTCATCACACTGTGTCAAGGATATTGCCAAATCCTGAAAGTGGGTGTTTTGTCACCCCCAACAGCAACGAATAAGGAAACATATGGTGGCGATAGCAAAATCTCCCTTTGCCCCAAGTGACTCACAGAGAGACACACAAATGAATCCAAGTAGCATATTTGCATCAACACATTAGGAACAAACACACCTTAAAAATAGCCATTTTTACTGTCTGGTATAAATAGTGCCTGTTGACAAAATATACATTAAATTTAAATTTTAAACAGCAAATCTCCTCTCTCCCTCGCTCTTTATCTCGATTGCCTTTTGTCAGAGCCGCAGGCAATTACCTATTAGCAGTAAGCAGAATTTCTAAAAAGGAAAGTGGGGAAAATGGAGGCCTTTATGCACACGGCTGATAAGGAACAGGGAGAGACTCCATTTCTCTCACATCGCGTCAACGCAGACTTGGGTTATTGTGGGCTGAGGGCAGCGATCTGACTGTGAGTTTGAGTGATAGTTACAAATTATTAAAGTATTGCCTCCTCGTCTAATTTGACAGTCTAGACATAACGTTTGTGCCCAGAGGTATAGAGCTGTTCTCAGCCAGAAACACTTGGAAGCGAGACTTAATGGAAATGTAATAACAAAATCATCTCAATTGGTTCCTTTTGCCTTTAAAGAATAAGCTGAACTGAACTCTCAAAAGTCTGTTGACAATAAACATGGAGATGTTGCCAGCATGTTTTTGTTTTTTTTTTTGTTGGCCTGAGGAACGATGGATTCTTCCATTTCTCACCAGATTCAGTCAGGGAGACTGAGGGAGGGTGTTACAAGACCACAGGAAGTTTCTCAATGCTGTGGTCTCACTTACTGGATCTGTGTGTGTGTGTGTTTGTCTGTGCGTTCAGGTGCGTGTGTACTTGAGTGTGCAAAGCATGTGAAATTTATCTCTGGTGGAGAAATCAATATGTGTCATCTGACACAAAATCAGATAACACATGAGAGCTTTCCTTCCTGCTGAGCTCTTAGTAACATACGGGTGCTGTTATCAGTTAGAGATATTTCTATCACCGTTTAATGAGTCGCACGTTTGATCCTCTGTGGTGAAAGATGGAGTTTAGAATTTTGATTTGAGATGATACAATTTAAAAACAATTTAAATGTCCAGTGTGTAGGACATAGTGGCACCTAGTGGTGAGCTACTACAGTGGCCAAAATGAAAATGCGAATGACCCTAGAGCCAGTGTTTGGTTCGTCCATTCTGGGCCGACATGGCAAACGACATGGCAAACTCTGTGGAAGAGGACCTGCTCTATGTGTAGATATAAATGGCTTCTTTGAGGTAACAAAAACACAACGATTCTCATGACCTCGTCACATATTGACGTTTGGTCACGGACTTTCCACATCCAGATATGACGTGCAAGGTACCCTGGGTGTGTTGGTTGTTGACGTCCTGGGACACCGTGTCAAGTTCATGCATTGTCCTCTCGTGAAGGCTCGTCTATTCAGAAGCCTAATCCCGTCAGCCATAGCGGCATTGAACAATAGATCCCGCAAGAAACTGAGGTGAAGTCTGTAATGTTGTTTCTGTCTCTGTCCAAATGTCCTGTGCAATGTGCGTATGTCTACATGCAATGATGTTCTGTTCTGTATGTCGGTCAAACTGTTGTGGTGCTGTGGAAAAGAATTTCCCCTCTGGGGACAATAAAGTCTAAGTCTAAGTCTCTTTCAAAATTAACTTCCGTTTTCACAGGAAATTTACCGTTTACATACAGTTTCTTTGACAATAAATGCGCTACATCGGCACAAAACCGCAAACTGACCTTTTTTCCACTTCAACAACAAAAACACGTGGTTAACTTTAGGAAGAAAAAAAAACGGTTTGGCTTTGTAGTCTTACGGAACGTGAACACTGCTCTCCTGGGTGAAGGTCCATGTTTGTTTGACCCATCAACCATCCCTCACGGCCACCCTGCTCGGACTTTGGCCGCTTTAACTTTTGTTCTTGTCCTGCTGCGTTTCCCTCTTACGCTGCCGTGTGTGTATCATGCTGACGTTAAAAGACGCCTTTTATCGTCGGTGTCTGACACTGTAAATCACTGCCCAAGAGACTGGTTTGTGAAAACACAGTCATGAAGATCATATTTCTGCCAATAGATGCCTCTAAATCCTTCACACTGGACATTTGATTAATCTCACAAAAAAGTAAATCTTTTTTTTTTTTTTTTTGGTTTTGTTTTTTACTAAATGTGAAAAATATTGTGGAATGTCTAAACAGTCATGTGGTCAGGGGTGGATTAACATGGGTGTTTCACTTGTGAAAAAAACACATACGCCCATGTGAAATGCTGTTTCATGTTAAAGTAGTTCTCACACGGATGAGTGTGAAACACTTCAAACTTACTTGTGCCTGGATGTTGGTCTTTCAGGTATGTAAGATGTACCACATAAATCCTCAGAGGTAAAATGTAACTAAGTACAAATACTTAAGAACTGTACTTTGTACTTTATTTGGGAAATTCTATTTGATGCTTCTTTATTCTTTTACTCTACATTTCAGAGGCAGATGTGCTTTTTACTCCTCTACATTTATTTGATAACTTTAGTTACTAGTTACTTAGTTTACTCATATTTTGTATCAGTAGTCTAAATTTGCAAATAGGTCATATATTATTATTATAGGCTGAGCTGCTCAGCACTTTATAGAGTATTTAAAATTAACTCCACCTCTACCAGCTGCAATATTCAAATGATGAACACACTGATGGACCAAAAAACATAATCCAGTACCACAGTAGTATATATTATTCTAAAATGGGTCATGCTGCATTATGAGAACTTTTAATTTTGGTACTTTAAGTGTATATAGGTGCTAATACTTTTGTACTTTTGCTTGTGACAGAGTATTTCTACACTGTGGTATCAGTACTTTTTCTGAGGTAAAAGATCAGAATACTTTGTCCTCCACTGTGAAACCTCATGAGCTTTTTTTAACAGGGAAAAAATATTGCCAATTTTCTATTGATCAAGCAACTAATTTATATGAACAATGAAACTAATTATTTCGACGTTATTACAGATGAGTAATTGCTTTGTCTTTCCTCCCACACAGACACAAAAATGCTGTGAAGGCATGTCTGTTGCCTTGTGAGCCGTTGAACTTCAACGTTTTTATGATTGCGTAATGGTGAGTATTTCATATGGGGTGCCGTTTGTAAAGTGTCTCATGCTGAAAATAACATCAACTTTTTGCCACATTTAGCTTCAAACAATGTTTAAAAAAGTGTTGTGAATTTTTTAAGGTCACCTTTTACCACATTTACAGCAATATTTGTTAACTTAGAAATATATTAAATAGTTAAATCTAAATATTAAATGTGGCACCTAAATGTTAAATGTTAAATCTAAATATAAATCTAAATATTAAATCTAAATCTAAATGTAAATGTTAAATCTAAATGCTAAATATAAATCTAAATGTAAATGTTAAATCTAAATATTAAATATAAATATAAATATAAATATTAAATCTAAATATTAAATATAAATCTAAATGTAAATGTTAAATCTAAATGCTAAATATAAATCTAAATCTAAATGTTAAATCTAAATGCTAAATATAAATCTAAATCTAAATGTTAAATGTAAATGCTAAATATAAATATAAATATAAATCTAAATGTTAAATCTAAATGCTAAATATAAATATAAATATAAATCTAAATATAAATCTAAATGTTAAATCTAAATGCTAAATATAAATATAAATCCAAATGTTAAATCTAAATGCTAAATATAAATCTAAATGTTAAATGTTAAATCTAAATGTTCTGGGTGAAACTAAATATTTAGCTAATATGCAAATTCACACTGCCGGTCACCGGAAGTACCAAAATAAAAGCTCGAGATGGTCAGACTGTGTTTATAGAATCAATAACGAATTAAAACCAACTTATCGGGGGAAATGAACACTTGAACATACATTATCGTGATAATAACCTAAAATAACAAGAAACATGTTTGGAGAAATTTTATTTGACGTGTACTTTTTTGTTAGTGTCCCTTCGGAGGGACTAACAACCGAAGCTAAGCTAACAACCGTTAGCTCTTAGCACCGTTAGCAGTGTCTGTAATGACTCATTAACTCTTAAACGGTCCGTGTAAAAAATATTTTTTCCAGCGGATGTCTTAGTTACAACATGATTGAGCTAGCAAAGCAGTTGTGTTGTGTTTTGTGTTGCGATGTGTGATATTTATTCAGTTTTGGGAAATCACGATGTCTAGAAAGCATCAGTGGCTGCAGCAGCAGCAAAGCTAACATCAGGACGTCATCTGTTAAGCCTCCACATGAAACTGCCCAGTTAGCTCAATCATGTTGTAACTAAGACATCCGCTGGAAAAAAATATTTTTTTCACGGACCGTTTAGAGTTAGAGTCATTACAGACTCCGCTAACGGGGCTAACAGCTAACGGTTAGCCCCGCTAATCTACGATAACCTACGATATGTTATTAATTTCAGAACGTGATAGTAATGTTTGTTCAATCATAGTGTTTATAGACTTTACAAACACCAGATTAGTCTAAACGGTGATATAGTGACGTGAAAAATGTGAGATATGCATATATATATATGTAGCTAAACTCCGCTGGTTTTCTACCCGGAAGTATTTGTAAACAACAAGGTGATTCCCTCCGAAGGGACACTAACAACTCAAAGTACACATCAAATAAAATTTCTCCAAACATGTTTCTTGTTATTTTAGGTAGTTATTATCACGATAATGTATGTTCAAGTGTTCATTTCCCCCGATAAGTTGGTTTTAATTCGTTATTTGATTCTATAAACACAGTCTGACCATCTCGAGCCTTTATTTTGGTACTTCCGGTGACCGGCAGTGTGAATTTGCATATTAGCTAAATATTTAGTTTCACCCAGAACATTTAGATTTAACATTTAGATTTATATTTATATTTAGCATTTAGATTTAACATTTAGATTTATATTTATATTTAGCTTTTAGATTTATATTTATATTTAATATTTAGATTTAATATTTATATTTATATTTATATTTAATATTTAGATTTAACATTTAGATTTATATTTTATATTTAGCATTTAGATTTAACATTTAGATTTATATTTATATTTTAGCATTTAGATTTAACATTTAGATTTATATTTATATTTAATATTTAGATTTAATATTTATATTTATATTTATATTTATATTTAATATTTAGATTTAACATTTAGATTTATATATATATTTAGCATTTAGATTTATATTTAATATTTATATTTAATATTTATATTTATATTTAATATTTAGATTTAACATTTAACATTTAGGTGCCACATTTAATATTTAGATTTAACTATTTAATATATTTCTAAGTTAACAAATATTGCTGTAAATGTGGTAAAAGGTGACCTTAAAAAATTCACAACACTTTTTTAAACATTGTTTGAAGCTAAATGTGGCAAAAAGTTGATGTTATTTTCAGCATGAGACACTTTACAAACGGCACCCCATAATTTCAGTCCTGAAGATTAACCTGTGTTTGTGATGAACTGATTCTTGCGTTTAAGAACGAGGTTACTGACTTAAAGAGATACGTCAGCGATTTTCAGGGAAAATCAGGGAGACGACATGAAATGTGGAACTTAGACCAAACTTTGATGAAACTGTAAAATCAGACAGCATTGATCAAATATAAAACAAGATGGGGTCATTGTATTGCCTAATGTTTACCTTAAATATCTTCAGGAACATTTTAGTGCACTGTTTGGCTGTATTATGAGAGGTGGTATTTTCAGTATGGGTGGGCCTCATACTGAAAATAATGAGCTCAATGTGAACCAAAATTCTGTTACTGCCTTGCCTATTTCTTGCTTAAGATGTCTTCAGAAACATATTTAAGCTTACCTTTAACTCTAATTTGAGATTGTTTGTTACCAGCCAGCCACCATATTGTTTTAGGATGGGCAACTTGCATTACGTCATCCACCAGTGGGAGTGTTTAGTGGTCAGGGTATGATTGGATACTTCGTAATTCATTTGTAATTTAAGAATAAACCAAATCAAAATTCAGCAGTTTTAACGAAAAACAAGAAAACTGCGCCATTTTCCCAGTTTCGTTACAGAATACTTGTTTTTTGTTGCCAAAGGAAAATAAAATAGCCATTTTGGTTTTGCTGATTCCTTTTTGCCATTTCTCATTTGGAACAGACACGGTGGACAGACCAGAAGCGGAAGTGAAGTGTAAAAAACTTCAAAATAAAAGTCTTTTTAAGTTATTTATTATGCTGTCAAGAGGGCGCGTCATATGACATTATGTCCCACAGGATTCTGTGGGACAACACAAGAACAATTAACTTGTCCGCGTCCACTGCCATCAAAACATCTGCCATACGCCGGTGTGTGATGACCAAAGTACGACGGCCACTTCTGGGATTATGGCAGCCAATCAGCGTTGAGCTGCAAGCGACAGGATCCAGTGAAAAACCGCTCCAGATGAGATTTCTCATCTCAAGCGACGAGCGAAAAATTGCTCGGGCGCTGGCGCTCGGAGCCCGAGCAATTTTTCTCCCGGGTGAATATATGCATTGACTTTGTATGTAAACTCGTCGCTAGTGGAAAAAAAACAGGTCTGGTGTGAACACACCTTCATTCTTGGTGAAGTTTATCCTGTACAGCAGCCCAGGCTTTTATTTGCTCCGATCACTGAACTGAGCCGCGTACATTCGGAACAGGCGTTTCTGTGGTACTGGCTTTCAGTTCCTTTTACACAAAACTCGTTCTCACCAAATATGAGAAGTTGTCATTGTTTATTTTCAAGTTTCAATATTTCTTGCGTAAAAATCTGGCCATAATAACATATCAGCTATGAATCATTTATTTGATCTAGCTCAGAGTGACAGCGGATCAGACAAAGACCAGCAAGAAAGAGAAAGAAATGGCGAGAGAGCGTTACGAAACTCATCTTACAGCACAGCAGTATTTTAGGAAAGGTTGCACTGTAGGCAAAGTTATTGTGCATTAAAGATACTTTCATTAATTTTTTAAGTGAGTAGAATTCCAAGAGCACAGAACAGTACTTTAAAACCAACAATTCAGATGCTTTCAGTGAGTCTTTGTCTTTACTTAACTGTGATAGCCCTGCTAACAACATAGGCCTACTCAATACTGTAGTCTGTAGTCATAATGTCATATGATGTGTGTTTTTGACTTTGCAATTAATAATGATGAGCCAGATGAGAAATCCAACCAAAATGGGCTTTTTTGTTCGGCAGCAAAAACAAAGTGACCATTCATTTTTCTTTTTGGTTTAAAACAAAAAGGAAGAAAACTGTTGAATTGGTTTGGTTTTCTTTTTACACAGGTGCTGTGTATTCTGATAGTTGTAGGTTTTCTACCTCTTGTTCAAAAGCAAATGCCACAGCCCTTTTCTCTGTTTTCTCTAATCACGTAGCACCAGTTTCAAAAGTATTTGTGTCTCTCTACTGCATAGACAGCCTAGTTTTGTGGAAGATCTTCTCTCCAGCAGTAAAAATCTTCTTTAATATCAGAAGAGCAATATGCTGGAGCATTGCACCCATCTGCTTAGCTCACAAGCTCCCATCTTCTGCTCATTAGACATGACCAATCAGCTACGGAGCACACGCCCAACAAGGCTGGTTACCTTCTAACAACCGGCAATTACAATCTTCCTGTCTGCTTGGAGGAGTTTTATGGCTCTATTAGAATGGTGCAAGAGGAGAGATACAGTATGCTTATTTATTCAGTCTACAGCTTTGATATCACATCCTTAGTGTAATCACTTTACATAAACGTGGACCCAAGCTGTCATGAGTGATGTTTATATTCACAGGTGTCAGTGTTCTACAAACACTGACACAGACACTGCAGGTTTCTCTCTGTTTGTGTCAGGAGGCAGCGGATGCATTCACTCGCTGTCCATTTCTATCTACACATTATGCACTATGGAGATCACATCCTTGCTCACATCACGCCGCCATGCCAACCACTTGAATCACGGCGTCGATGATGTCTTTGAAGACAGACAGACGTTATCGCCCTCAGTACCTCCCTCACACAATGCAGTGTCGCTCGGAAGGAACGGCAATTCAAATATTGTTTTGATAGGGCATGAGAGTTTGTAATTTAAGACTAACGCATTTTGTTTTGGATGCCTAACAGGTTTTATCATCATGATATCCACATGGGTGTCAGTGATTGTCACGCTTGTGGCGTTTGTGAATGGAGCGAGAAATGGTGAGTGTTCCTCTCTGAATGAAATTGCAAATCTAAATGGAAATACCTCACCAGCAGTTACCTAGACAACTGCTATTATATACACCTTGCTTCTCTGCCTCATATCTGTCAAACCTGAACACAGAGCTGTGCATTTTAAAATTAAGATGATCTGCAACGTGCCACATCTAAATTAAATTTCTCATCGTTCAGAGGATGACATGCAGCCGTGTGGAAAGGTCCAGACGTCCAGCTCGGTGGTGCCTTTGGGGTCACCCGTCACAGCCACCTGTGTCATCAGAGACGGCTGCCCTCTCTTTCTTGGACAGACTGGTCATATAGTGTGGCGCCTCGGCGACCGCATCATCCCCGGCAGGCCCGTGGCCAATGAGAGCAGCACGATTTCCGAGGTTGTTATACCGAGCTTCAATCACACCAGGGAGTTCCTCACCTGCTGTGCCCAGGCCTCTTTTCTTCAAGTGGTTGGAGGAGTGGAGATCAGAGGCGGATGTAAGGAGGATTTAAACATCTTGTGCATGTTTGCTCTTTAATGATCACATTAACCTGCTTGTTTCACATGTTCCACCAGTGAAACTGTGAATCTATGGATTGTTTTTGAGCAAGGGGAACTTTTAAAGTGTTGGGTTGAGCTCAACATAAAATACAAAGAAAGTAAAACTCCAAACACTGAAGACTTTAATCAACTTAAAAGTATATTTTTATGTCCTCCAAGAGATCTTATCATTTTATAGAACTGCACGTTTTAGAGGTTTACAGCAAAAGCAGCAAAGATTGTATCAGAACATTGATGCAAGGCCTACAGCCTCCTTGGCATCACTGGAGCACGCAAAAGGAAAGCCATCGGCAGAACCTCAGAAGCTTGGCCTCAAGATGGCTGTGGATTATTGGGGACAAGCAGTGGGGTGATGCTTCTCGGACACAGGCGGGGAATTGATCGCTCCTGGTCGGGTCGCCTGGGTGAGGGGGTCTGAAGTCTGAAGTTGAAAGACCCGAAACCCCCTATGACCCCAGGTACTTGATCTGTCCAAGTGTATCAAGAGAAATCATGAATGCTTCTTTAAAATTTGGATTTATTTGTTAAAACAAGTTAGCAGTTAGCTTAGCATTAGCTCAGTAACTATATCAATGTTTGCCTCGACTTGCTGTTCTTTGTGTATCATCAAATGTCGAACAAAATTGGAACTTATAATAATAATAATAATGTAAAATTTATTTGTCAAAACACAGTAAAATAAAATATTTCACACCGTCAAGATAAAAACAGCAGTAAAAACGCTGAACATAGGCTAAGACCAGATAGATCAGAGTGTGTAATGAAAATAAATAAATAATTAAATGGATAAAGAAGGATAAACAGTCGACGGAACAGATTTACTGTTTTTTTTTGTTTTTTTTTAAAAAAGCCGTCCTGTAAAAGTATCAGGTCAAGAGGTCAACAGCTGTGGGGCTCTACCGGAAAATGCCTGATTTACTTTTGTAAGCAGGCGGGTTGAGATTGTTGTTGCATCTTCATTTGTAATTTTCTACCTGCACGTTTTGTATATTGCAGTTTGTTTTTTAGTTGACCACTGCATCTATGGTTTTCTTTTTTAACTCGCCCCTTCAGCTTGATTTGATGTTGTGGATGTGGGGAATTAAGTGTCGACTTTCTGGGAATAAATAGTGTTAACATTAGTTGATTCAAAGTCCAGGTGAGGTCACGAATCATTGGTGTGAAAGTCCAAGTCGAGTGGCAAGCCTTTTTTGATTTTTATCCAATCCTGTTTAAAGACATCAAATTTTTGACTTGAGTCTGACTTAAGTCCAAGTTATGTGGCTCGAGTTCACACCTTTAATAAAAAAAAAAAAAAAGTGCATAAAATCAGCAGATGATTAGTTTTTAGTTTTATTACATTTACATGTGTTTAAATGAAAATGAAAGTGATTTTCAAAACAGAGTTACAAAGTGCTTTACATGTCAATAATGAAAACAGACAAGACATGAAAACATCTTTAGTGACAGTGAAAAACACAGTGTGAAAAAACAGAGCAAGTAAAAGACCATTTAAATGAACTCAAAACCCAAGTAAAATCAGGAAAGGCGCTCCGATTTAAGTATGTTTTAAAAGGGACTTAAAAGAGATCACGGACTCTGCCGACCTGATTTCCTCAGGCAGATTGTTCCAGAGTCTCGGGGCCCTGACAGCAAAGAGTCCCCTTTAGTTTTCAGCCAGGCCGCTGGAACAGACAAAAGACCTCTTACTCTCAACTTATACCACTTATTCACTTAACAAACTCCTGTAACAAACTCCATTAAAAAAAACCTCCTCACTTTGTTGTTTTCATCTGTAGATCCACCTCAAGCACCACAAAACCTCAGCTGTCAGACAAACCTCACCAACCCGAACACCCTGACCTGCAGCTGGGACCCTGGACTGCAGAAGACCCACCTGCCCACAAAGTACACCCTCCACACCGAGATACGGTAACCCTTGCCAACACTTTGACACAGTTACCAGAAAGCAAACATCACTCTGTTTTCAGGAATGTCAAAGTGTCATTTACAAAATATTTGCGTGAGGTTGCACAACCGAGTTTCTCACATTATTATTTCCTCATTTCAGGGATTCAAACGAGAACAACACTTACAAGCTGCTACCAGGAATCCACCGTTACACCATCCCACGCACCGGCTTCGTCCTCTTCTCAGACATGGAGATACATGTGAAGGCGGAGAATGAACTTGGAGAAGCGACCTCAGCACCGATAATTCTGGAACCGATCAGTGCAGGTGTGAAATACAGAGGTTATGCGTCAATTGAAATTTATTTATTTATTTATTTTTATCCTTTTTTTTTTAGCTCCAGAAGGGACTGTGCAAAATCTGAGGTCATTTACCCATTTTTTTTCTTTAAACAATTGATGCAGTAGTCTTTTAATTCTACTCCTCCATTTTTAAACCTAGATGTTTGTTTAAGACCTTTTTAACCATCTGAATGAAAAAAAATATCACCTGCACTGAACATGAAAACCAAAAAAGTAAACCCATTTTCACGTGTTGGATTGTATATTTTTTCTATCCAGGCAGCTGGAAATGACAAATCCTTCCTCCTTTTTTATGACAAAAGAAAAATATAATTACTTATTATATATTATAACTGATAGTGGAGCTTTTTAATTTCATGTTACACAAATCAAGAGAGGACTTCAAATCCAATCAAATCCAGTCACCATGTTTGTGTGTTCGGATCAGGAGATGTTTTTTCGCAGCTTGAGAAGGTGGTTAAAAATCTTTTTTCATTTTGCAGCAGATGGGATATGCTTTTATCCAGATGGTGGGAGTCTTTTAGGATTCTGGAAATACAATCAGACCAGCTCTAAGTGTTGTTAAATGACCTTCTGGATTTCTCTCTCAAATGTAATGGTAGGCACAAACGGAGGTCGAACCTGACGTGATTTTTCCTGCAGGGATCAGAAAGCCTAAAGGAACTGTGAAGGAAACATAAAGCACATCTTAATCACATCAGAGGTTTTGCTTTGTTGTTTTATTACAGCTAAGTTTGACCGACCAGCAATTCTGGAGGTTCAAGCGGTGCCTAAAAAGTACGGCTGCCTTAGGCTGAGCTGGAGATTATCTCAGCAGCAAGCCTGGATGCGCAACTACCGTCTGAACCTGGGAGTCCGATTTAAGACTGCTGGCAGCGACCAGTGGAGTGAGCGACTAGTGAGTACATATCATTCCAGTGTCAATAAAAACATAATTTTAACTGTTTATACAGCAGCTACAAGAAACCACAGGTTAGTGTCACATGGTTGAAACTTATAATGTGTGTGCCTGAAGTCATATCTCTGCCCTGGAACATTAGAGCCTAGTGAGACCAACTGGATCTGTGGACCTGTGTCGTCTCCTCCATGGGACCCAGTATGTCGCCCAGATTCGAGTCAGATACCAGCAGAGCCCCTGGAGTGAATGGAGCAGCAGCCAGTCTGGAGTCACCTTGGAGAGCGGTATGGATGAGATCAATTCAGAGTGACACAATCAGTCACTCTAACATTTTCCAATCTATTGCCTTTTCTTCCATATCTTGGTCTTTTCAATATATGCTAATGTCGTGTTCTACATCTCCCATTGCTTTGCTCTGTAGCACAGGGCTGAATTGATATATTGAGTTGTGCCGCACACTCTGGCAGTGAATCCATAGACCTGTCTTATATAGGAAAGTTTCAGTTTTTAAAGAGTGGGAAGAGAAGTGCAGGGCTTTGACGAGCGGCTAAGCTGACAGCCGTCTCTTTCTTCTCAGCTCCCACTGGACGCCTCGACTCGTGGATGAATGTATCAGGGGATCACATGCACAAGCAACTCAACATACACTTGTTTTGGAAGGTACACACACATCACATGTTGCTTGACACCTGTCACAGATTGATGTATTTTCTGCTGAGTGTGTGAGGTCTGCCTTTAAAATATCCTCTCACCTTTTTTTTTCTGTTTTAGCCATCAAAACAATTCCGCGCCAACGGCCAAAATGTGTCATACATTGTCTCACTGAGGCTGCCAGGTGAAAAGAGAAATGTGTGCTCTACAAAGGGGAATTACTGTACTTTCCAGCTTCCCGAGAGAACGAAGAAAGTGTATTTGAGTGCTGTAAATGCCGCAGGGAAATCCTCCGCGACTGAAGTTCAGATTTACCCACCTAAAGGTAAAACTGACAACCTTGAACCTTCTTAAAGCTGGGGTGGGCAGAGATATGAGAAGGCAAAAATACACCCTCCTCCTGCAGCTCTCCCTTCTGTCCTCAGACCCTGCGAGGAGACAACCACTGGCATATGTACATGCTTCATACAGTAACCCAGTCTCAAAGCGGCAGCTGTGAGCCTTTGACGCCGGTTAGCAGAAGGCTAAACTATTACCAACATTTTCTCTTTATCTCTTAAATGCTTTGCCTATAATGCCAGACTGTGCACAGGTGACCCCCTCTCAAACAAGTGACCCTGCCAACAACGCCAAATTTGTGGTGGCAGTTTCTACGAGACAAAACACATCAGAGTCAGAAACTTGTCTTTCTGTAAGTTTAATTAAAAATCTGCAGATGGACTCACAGCAAACAGTCAAGACTGAGCTGAGTGCAAAGAGTGAGCCCTGAACACAGGTGTCAGATACATATACTCACTGACAACTGCTGAGGTCAGGGATCTTTAACTAGCATCGTCAGAGGGGTGACAAAGCAGTTTAGGTCATCTTATCTAGTCATGTCCATGGACATCAAGTAAAGCACTCACAGCTTGTTACACACTGACAAAGAGATGTGATGTGATGTGCTGACAAGACACAAAATACAAGATTACTTCACATTCTGTCTGTGTAGTGGCACATAGTACAGAGGCCTAAAAGCATAGATTCTACATAATTATACATCATTTCTATTATATTGTTGATTACCTTGCTGATTATATTCATAAGTTTCATTACAACACATGTTTTGTTTTGTTCATTGTCAGACTCTCTTTTAGACTCTCTTTAGCCCTGTTTCCACCGAGCAGTACGGTACAATATGGTTCAGTTCGGTACGCTTTTTTTCCGTTTCCACTGTGAAAAGTTGTGGATGGTACCAATGGAACCGTTCCGTACCGTCCCCATTTCTGGTCTCCCCTCTGTTGGGGTACCTAGCACACAGATCTGGTACTAAAAGGTGGAGCTGTGAACACTGCAGTTGTTGATTGGTCAATAGCAGATAGTCACTCTGCTCAGAGCTGAGTTGTGGCTGGTTTTGAGGCTCATGTAACCACTGTTCATACCGTGGAGAGTTTTACATATATTAGTAAACTATATCTATAAAATGAAAGGACGTTTTGCCTCCTCTCGCAACAGCTGGAGTTCAAGAAAAAATAACTTAATTCACTGGGCCGACTGCCAGCAACTTATAAGGTGGAATGTTAATTTGTAATGTTACTCAATGCACGAGCTCACGATGCGACTCAATCAACACACCTTAAATATTCCTTATGACAACTTTGACCAGTCCATTAGTCAATATGTGACATACACTTTCAGACTTTCACACTTTCAAACCCCTGAGCTTGCCTGAGAAGGACTAAATGCACAAGGAGAGAGACTCTCACTGCAGCCTGTTATATTTTGTTCTGAAAATGTTGCCGTGCAGCCTCGTTCTGTGGCGCAGACTTCCCTCTGTGTCACCAATGATGAGGAAATATAGTGGGTGCTGGATGGAACAGTGTGTGTCAACACCCCTGTCCACATTTAAAGGCACAGTTTGCAGCGGAAAATCTAAATGACCTCGGGTCTATGTACCATGTCTGAAGGGTTACTTTTGGTTCTAAAGGTACCATAACGAAAGTGTTTGGTGGAAACAGGACTTTCGTTATAAGTCTCTTTCTTTTCTTTGCAGTGTAGGCAGTTGTTGCCAAAGTTGGAATGGCAAATTTCTTTGTCTACCATTGAATTGGGCTTTCACCAACAGGACGTGCGCACACATCTGCGTTTGTAGAGCAGCCAATAGGAACGCCCTCTCTCTGAAACGACCTGTCACTCGCCAAAGTTTCCCATCACGGGCCAGGTTTTCTAAAGCCTGAAAACAGAGCCAAGAGGAGGTGCAGAAGTAAAAGTATTGCTCTCTCAGTCCACTTGAATTACAATTGGCCAAACTTAAACTGCCTACCCCAGCTTTAAACTGATTTAGAAATGGCTCCTACATAATACAGTTTAATAGAATTTCCCCCATAACGTGTGTGATGTGCTTTGTGTCTGTAGCTCAAACAGCGATATCAGACCTCACAGCCACCCCTCATGATGACAGATCCCTACTGGTCCAATGGCATAGCCTGCTTTATCCCACTCTCACTGGTTTCGTGGTGGAATGGAGACCTCTGTTACAATCAAACCTCTCTTTCTCCCAGTTCGAAATCACAGACAGAAATCAGACGCGCCTTCTTATAACAGGTATGTTTTATAGTATTTGTATTGCAGGTTTCAAGATCAATGTCCTTCTTATTTTTACTTACCTTTTATTTGGTTTTCCTAATCTAGTGTTCATCCTTTACCCAGAGAATTCACTCTCACACAAGGTCTTCTTTTTCCTGTGCACGACCTGCCTGTGTACACACTGTTAGGAGCTTATAGGCACTGATACACTCTAACTTCTGCACTCTCATCAATAGGCAGCCTTGAGCCCTACAAGCCCTATGGGATCTCTGTGTATCCTAGGTTTAAGGATGGGATAGGCCTTCCTCAGACTGTTAATGCCTACTCAAGACAAAAGGGTAAGTCACCAAAGACACAAAGAGGATCACACAAAGAGCAGGCAGGGGTGTGAGAGTGGGGCTGCCTCAACTTTGAAGAAGTGAGAAAAGAGTTGATCCACATGAGTAAAGAAGAAATATATTGTGCAACCTATCAGAAACAGCTGATACATGATGTAATGATGCCCTCTTGTGGATAAAAATGATTAATTATTTTTGCTGGTTCCAAAGGTCTTAAAACAGAAGCATAATAGATCACTATAATTTTCATAACCACTCGTGATTTCTCTTTTAAGCTCCATCCATGGTTCCAAAACTGAACATCAAAAAGCTCTGGTCTCATGTTGAGCTCACCTGGGATGAAATACCGTTAGACCAAAGGAATGGGCTGATCCAAAACTACAAAGTCTTCTACGGGAATGGGAAAGGACCCATTCAGGGTAGGTTAAACACTTTCATTTTACTGTTCTGAAAACACTTTCTTATGTACTTAATGCTATGTAATGTCTGACTTCTCTTTCAGTTGTGAATGCTGACCCAGATGATAGGAAAGTGGCCCTAAAAGGCCTCAACACTGTGTCTCAGTATGAGGCTCTCATGATGGTCAGCACGTTTGGAGGGAGCCGGAACGGGTCAACAGTCCATTTCGAAATTGATCCCTTTGGTGGGTGTCATCGCTTGCCGGTGTCTTTTTAGAGACATGACAGAGAAATCGAGAATGCAGACGTTATTCAGAAGGTGCATTTCTCTCCTCTCAGATGCCGTCGCCATTGTGACGATTGTAACTGCGTCTGGTGTTGGCGTGTCGGTGTTGGTCATCTTAGTAGTCTTGAGTTGTTTCACCAACCACAGGAGGTGAGATCATCGCCACGCCATGTTACACTGTGAAGCTGTGATGTCATTTGTTCTCTAAACACTTTTTCTTCCCTTTGCAGGCTGAAGGGGCATTTTTGGCCAGCTGTTCCAGATCCGGCTAATAGCAGCATCAAGAGATGGACTTCAGAATCAACACAGGTGTGGAAAATTAACCAGTGCGACATGAAATGCTCAGCAGGCAGCTGCTTTCAGCAAAAAGGCTGTGATAAATCCTCTGTGCACTACAGCTGACAGTAGAAGTTAGCAGCTAGCTGGGGAACAAAGTGGAGTGTTTATCAGCTAAAGAGACAGATATTTCCCTCGGGAGGCAGAGACCAAAACAGAGCTAAAAGGAGAGGGAATATTGGACTCAGCAGGTGTCCACAAGCATGGCACCAAATGGATGATAATGTTGCACCACGTCTGCAGGATGTGCAAACAAGCAACTGTTTTTTAACACATTCACCGCAGCTTTATATGTCAGTGGTGGTGTTAACAGCTTCTTTTCCTGCCAATAATGCTGCTTTAATTAAAGGGACAGTTCACCCCCAAATCACAAGAACATATTTTTCCTCTTTTTTGTAGCACTTTTTGTCTATCTGGATTGTTTTGGTGTGACTTTCCGAGTGTGGGAGATATCAGCTGTAGAGATGTCTGCCTTCTCCCCAGTATAACGGATCTAAATGGCACTCGGCTTGTGGTGCTCAGAGCGCAAAGAAAATACATTTGATAACTCAACAGTAATGTCTCTTTCCAGAAATCATGACCCGGTTACTCAAGATAATCCACAGATCTTATTGTGAGCAGTTTCATGTCGGAAATATTTTCTTTCTACTGAACTACACCGCCAGACGTATCAAGTAGAGGAAGGAAGTGTGCATCTACTGTTTGTTACCTCTCTCAGTGACAACTTCCTGTAGTTGCTAGCTTATCAAATTTAATTTTAGCTTGGCTTGTTATTAGCTGGTAACTATCTTCTAGTGGTTCAGGCCACTCTGCAGAGGGAAGGATGGCAAGGCGTTCAGATACCGCACCAACAATGGCTTTATTGCAGTCGACACCACAAAACAACAAACATGGCCTTCTCATGAGGTCTAACAGTAGCCCTGGGCTCATCTAGACACTTATTCTGCTGACTGTCATCGCTCTTTGCCACTTGGCATTTTCACCATGAGAGCTGCTTCCCTCCACACACACCATAAAATACACATCACACCCTCACAGGTTACCCACAAGGCCACCGCCCTTAATGAGGAAAAGGGGTGAGGCTGTGCTCATGAGAGAGCAAGATGTAAACATCAATGGCTTCCTCCTTGGCTGAGCTGTAACGATAGCTAGCTAGGTGAGCTAGCAGTAGATGCACACTTTGTACTGTGCGGTGATATAGTTAGCTGGAGTGGTTTGGTAGAAATAAAATAGTTCCTATATGAAAGTGCTCACAACAAGGTCTGTGGATTATCTCAGCTGAAATGTCTCTTTAACCTATATTCATGAAAATGTTAAGTGACATACATGAAAAAATGAAGGCCTTAAACATTGATGACTTTTGTTTGTTTGTTTCTTGCAGGATTCCCATCTTCCCTGGGACACTGACGAGCCTGATCCAATGTACCTGTCTCACCTGAGCTTCCTGGACCTCCCCATGAATATGAAGCTCAACAAAAAGGACGATGACCCGTGGTTGAGCAGCACAGAGGAAACCAGTGACCTGGGAGAGTCCATTTGTGGTTCACCATTCATCCCCGGCTACTCCGGTTCCAACAGCGACTCTGTTCCCTACGCCACTGTGGTCTTCTCTGGTCCGTGCAGCAGCCCCACACCTAAAGACCCTCACGTCTACCTGCGCTCTGAGTCCACGCAGCCCCTTTTGGAAACCGAAGAAGCCTTCACTCCAAAGTGCTATCAGAACCTCGCAGCTGACGGGATGCAAAATGAGCAGTGTTTTTTCGGACCGTGCCATGATTGCGTACCTGAGGAAGATGCAGGCCCAGATGTCCTGTGGGACGACTTTCCTTTTCTACGAGCATTATCCTTAAATGATACTCACAATGACTAGAAGTACTTTGCTGATTAAACATGTAGCTACTTTGTGTGACGTTCGTGTAGATCTGAGTTTGCAATAAGCCGATCGTGAGAAGTTGATTCAGCGATACGCACAGCTGTAAATGCATGCAACATTTAATACTAAAATCACTTTGATGAATGATGATTATGATACTTGGTCTGCACCACACTCTGTAGATATGTCACTGTTTTAGAAAATAAACTTTTATACTGAAGAAAAATCTGATATTGTTGTGATAATGTTCTTGTGGTGGTTATATGTTACCTTTCAAAAAAATACTTCTTCATGCCAAGGGGACACAGTTACAACAATGTCTTTGAATAGAAAAATGTAACTGTATGAACAAAGAAAAAAAGGTTTTCCCTTGTGTGTTCATTCACCACACTTCTAATTACCTAATGTGCTGCCAAAAAACATTGTTGACTGGAGCAGCTGACATTGGGCGAGAGGCAGGGTGCACCCTGGACAGGTCACCAGACTATCACAGGGCTGACACATAGAGACAGACAACCATTCACGCTCACGCTCACACCTATGGCCAACTGAGAATCGCCAATTAACCTGCATGTGTTTGGACTGTGGGAGGAAGCCGGAGCACCAGGAGAAAACCCACACTGACTCGGGGAGAACAAGTAGGCCCCACGCAGAAGGGCTCCCACACCCTGGGTTTGAATCAAGTACCCTCTTGCTGTGAGGCGACAATGCTAACCACTGCACCACCGTGCCGCCATGTGAAATATGACAGTGTATGTGAAATCATTACTCCTCGAGACAGCCTGTGGTGACGTCAGATAAAGTAGGACACCTTTCGGATTATTTTTTAGATCATATCAGTCCAACTAAGTAAGTAATGTCTTTGTTTTTATTTTTTATTCATTTAAATAGGTTCTTAAAAGCATTACTGCAATGAAATCCAATTTGGGAGTCCATTTTTTTCTTATCAATGTAAACACCAGCCTGATGTGCTGTTTTGCTAAAAGTTAACTGAGATTAGTGAGACACCATTTTTAATAGTATTATTTACACAGATTTCGGTGTAACTGCAATATAGGCCTATGCTTTTAGTTGATTTAATGAATATTAAACTGTAAAAAGTGAATAAAATGGATTTAAGTGGAAGAAAAGCTTCCACGTTTTCAGCTCATGTTCTGTTTTGTCCCATCGATGTGATCTGGGATTGATAGCACAGCCTGGGTATAACACTCGCCCCATCCTCACTCAGCTAGTGTGGTCTAGCTAAAATGGCGAGCCTCATGTAGGGGTCGAGAGTGGTTACATGCTATATTTTCATCTCTTCTAGGTAGTTTATGTCCTACCGAGTGCGCTATCCTGACAGCCATGTTCACAAACATAGCTCTGCGGACCGTCCTGAAGTCGTCGGTCGGTGTTTTGCGGGAGAGCAGCGCTCTGAGCTCCGCCCGGTCACTGAAGCCGTGGACATGCAGCTCGGCGTCGTTAGCAGGACCGACAGTCAGCTGTGGTGAGTGTGAAGTGACAAGGATAACTTCAGGAAGCTAAACACGTGTGTTCAGAACAAAGCAGGCAGATGCTTTTCATCATACCTGGCTGTTAACACCGCGCCGTCTGTCCACACTGAGCCGGAGCATCGTTAGCTAGCATGCTAACACCGACGGTCACTGCTGACGGAGAGCTGCAGTGATGACACGGTGGATGTTGTGGGCCTTTACCCCCAAAAATGCACATTTACACTCTTTACCAAGCTTGAACGGTATTAACCATGAACTGAAAATATTTAGACAGCATTCATTCGCTACTACAGCGTCACATTGCATATGTAGCCTGTATTAAATAAAGTACACTAACAATTTAGTGTTAAAATGTTCCCCTCTTCTAAAATGTACAGAAGATGCTATATATTATAAGGTATTTTATTATGTACTGTAACACTTCAATTAACACCCTGGACTGATATCTGCTTAAATCACCGAAATCAACAGGCCTGTATTAGGGACACAAAACTGTTGCTCAGCAAAAACTTTTGCTCAAACACAATCAGATTGTTTATAGAAACCAGTGTGAGTATCACTTGTATGAAATTAGTAGTAAGTAAGTAAGTAAGTAAGTAAGTAAAGTTTATTTATATAGCACCTTTCACAGATACTAGATCACAAAGTGCTTTCCAGTAGACAAAGCAAGTACAACGATATAACAACATTTAAAACAAAGCACAAAACAAAGCATTAAAAACAAAGCAAGGCAAAAGACAAGGTGTCTGCAAAGTGCAAAATGTAAATAAAACATTAGATAAAAGAAAAAATAGTAAGAGAATGATGGGGTAAAAGGAGTTGGTTAACCAAATTAGGTTTAGGATCAGATAATATATCACTTATGAATCATTTATTTGATGTAACGCATACAGACAGCGCATCAGAGAAAGAGTTACAGACACAACACCACTTTTTCCTGTTGAAACAATACTCACAACTTGGATCATTTTTTAGGAACTTACAGGGTAGTCAAGGAATGAACACTTCATTTAAGGTAGCCAACAACCCACTTTTATACATCCGAAGAAAAGAGCTGTTTAGCAACCAGACAAGGGGCTGATTCACAGATCTTTGCAGTATAAAGAGTCGCTTCTAGTGATGAAATTCCAAGAAAATTCTTTTCTTAGAAGTTCCTCTTAAAGTGAAGACTAGGTCCTTGTAAAGATGAAAGTTATTCACAGAGCATCTTAGACCATAAAAGAGCTCCTAAGGTGAGGAACTGTTCAGAGCAGGGAGGAGGACCGTTAAGAGGCTTAAGAGTTTCTTAAGCAGAGGAGGAAATGGTAGAAACAGTAAGAAGTCAAGAGAAATATTCCCCAAACGCTGGATGACAGTGAGTAAATGAAATGCTACAGGTTGGATCGTGCAGGGATAAAATGTGTGGTTGATCTCATTAGGGATACGCACACATTTCCCACTTAACACTAGAAATAATATGATCACAACACTAAGATATTTGGAAAACTGGAAAAATGCAGCAGTGATGACTTTGGTCTGTCTCAACCTTCCGTCACCAGAGTGATCACATTAACACTAACAATGACAAAGCTTTCACAGTCAGCAGTTTATTTCATTTCCACTGGGTGTCCACAAAGGGGCGTGTCTTTGACAACCAATCACATCTGTTAAAAGAATGCATCATAACAAGCAACAGGGTCAACCACACCTCTGCACTAAGGTAAAAGTTTGTCCCTACCTTGCTCAGAGTTGCTCCGAGACCTTTCTTAAGACACTCCTAAGCTTGGACTCCCTATTACTAATTATTAGGCTAAGTTAGGAGCTCTGTGAGAGTGTTCTTGGGATGTTTGTGAATACGACCTCAGGCCTCTAATTGAGACAAGCGTTTATTAGTCAAAATCTGTAGCCACACCAGGCTTGTAAAAGGGACTGGGTGTTTGACTGGGACTAGGCTTTTAATTGAGGTTTTACGGTACTTGAGATCATGTCTAATAGGCCGAGCCTTCCCGTGGTGAATATGTATAAGTTAATTCTTAACTAGCAAAAGTTAGAATGAGGATTACACATTCTGTCAGACTGCATTTTCACCCTGCCCTCAACATGTATCCCCTCTCTGTCATGCACAGATGATGCCATCCCACAAAGTATTTTATGTCTAGTGTCTAGTATTTAACATGTCTACATTTTTTACATTTAACATATTTCCAACGCAGCTGTTCAGATGAAAATGACACCAGATATTGATATTAACTGAGTAAGACTACACAGATAATGACATTATAATATTTCACTCCATAACGAAGTTATTGAACACACTAACTGAGATGTATTAAATACTTGGTGGAGAAGCCTTTGTTTAAATGCCAGCTTTTAGGATGCTTCTTGTATGAAGACGTCAGTCACACGCAGTGTTCAGATGGGACTTTGGTCCATTCTTCCACACAGGCAGTTTTATAATCCAGGAGATTGTGAGGGCCGGCTGGTGGATCTTCAGCTTCTTCCACAAATGAGGTTTAAGCCTGGTGGTTGACTGGGCCATTCCGACACCTTTATTTTCTTCCTCTGGAACCATTTGAGAGTCTCGTTTACAGTTTGTTTTCGATGGTTGCCTTCCTGGAACGTCGTCCTGCGTATCATACTCAATGTCCTGGTGTATGGCAATAGATCGCTCCTAAGAAATCCCCAGTACTTGGCATATGTGTCATACACAGAGTCATGGCATGGCACGTTCTGCTATTTGCAGAAAAGTTAAATTTTTGTCTCATCCTACTGCACCATGTTCTCCTAGTAATCTCTTTCTCCAAATGTTGTGTAACAAACCTAAAATGAACTTCTGGGCAACAATATGATGCAGGAGGAGCAATGACTCTGAATATGACCTTAAAAATACCACACCTGCAGTGTAGTTTGAAAGTAGAGGCACTATGATATTGGACTGTTTGTCTTCCATTGGCACCGGCCGAATCCAAATGATCAAAGGGAAGATAAACAGACCCATGGACTGGTAATTCCTTGAGAAGAATCTGTTGCCATCCACCAGGAATGTGAGGATGCAGTAGGACTTTCCAGCAAGACAACAATCCAAAACATACTGCAAATCAGACTCTCAAAGTTTCAAGAGGAAGAAAATTAAGGTGTTGGAATGGCCAAAACCTTATCAAATATTTGTGGAAGAAGCTAAGGATCAAGATCCACCAGCTGGCCCTCAGAATCTTCTGGATTTAAAGACTGTCTGTATAGAAGAATGATTCAAAATACCACCTGAACACTGTGAGAGACTGATGTCTTTGTACAGGAAGTATAATAAAAGCTGGCATCGAAACAAGGTTTTCTAAATACATTTCAGTTAGCGTGTTCAGTACCTTTTTCCTGTGTTATTCTACTTTATTGCACATAACTCTTTATGGATTGAAATGTTGTGATTTCCTTATCTGTGTGGTTACATTGAGTTAATACCAGTATCTGTTGTAAATTTCATGTGAATAGCTGCTTTGGAAATATGTTTGATGAAATATGTTATAATGGGGATTACACATTCTCTCAGACTGTATTTTCAGCCTGCCACAACATGTATTTTCTACTCAATCATGCACAGATGATGCCACATGATAAAGGTTTTTGTTTTATATGTACTACAGATCTTGCCACGTTAGTGTTGGTTATACATTCTGTCAGACTGTATTGGCACAAAATGTGTCCCCTCTATAATGTGCAGTCTCTGCCCCACCTTCAGGTGTTCAACGGAAAGCAACTGCTAGAAGAGCAATATGGTCAAACCAAACAGTGCAACTTCAGAACTGAATCAGTATGCTGACAAATAAATGCCAAAGGTGGGGACAGGACAAAATTAGATGACAAAAACCTTTAGTGCACAGTTCAGAAGAAGATCAGCTAACATCTGTCTCCTTTCTGAGTCTTTGTGGGAAGATTTTGGTGAGATAACACAGATAAGTGAATCCAAAAATATGTTTTCTCTCATCAGTGATAACTCTCGGTAATCACAGGAACAAGGCCACTGAGGATATCTTATCTGCTGGTTTGTGTTTTCAAAGTAACGCTGACAGATAAGCCACATCGCCTGCACCCAGATTGCAGCCTACACTCAGAAACATAAAAACATGTTCAAATACCTGAGAACACATGCAGTTTTAGAGAAGTTGATAAATGTTCTCAACCCAGTATGGACCTGTCTCTGCAGCATGCAAACTGTGTTCTTTCAAACTTCAGAGTGTTCATGAGCATGTGTTAGTCTGTTTAATCTGATGCACCATATCATGTATCATCACCATCATATCAAGAGCATCTAGAGCAGGGTTACTTTCATTTCCCCTTCAAGTCGGCTCGAATGTGATAACTGGTTTTCACACTGTTGCATCTATATTTCACAGATGCACCAAACCTCCAAACAGGCCCACTTACAAAAAAAAAGTTGGCTTCTCCTTCTCCTCAACTTTAGAACAAACGCAGGGAAATCATGAATCAGGTGTCTATAGATTATAGTTTTAGTTGGTGTACAGTTGCTAATCTGAATATAGCAAATTATATCACTGACAGTATCATAAGAAATAAAAAAGTAGCCGGCCTAGTAGTTTCAATAGGTTCTTAGTAGTTTCATTGCAGCTTCCAAGAAAACTCTGTGTGAATTGTTCTAATGCGTGTAGAGCACAGAGAACAGCTGCAGTGCACCATGAATATTATCCCACGACTGAAGCATCAGTGTTTCGAGGAAATGACATCATTTGGTGTTTTAATGATACTGATATCGAAAACCACTTTGCTCGCAGCATCTGATATGTGCGTACTTGTGTTTTATCGGGGGTGTGGGACGGCCTTCTTTAACAGATTATCTCAGTCGTGCTCTTCAAATCATGCAGCTCAAAGTGTTGCATCATCATCCTGTAACTTTCCTCTCACAGAACAGAGAGAAGTATTTCACATGCGGCGACGGAGGGCATCATCCCAGCTGTGCTGAGTGGCATGATGCAAATAAAAATGCGTGGTGTTGGGTTTTCCTCGCACACAGGAGTGATGAAAGGATCAATTAATTGTCTACTTGCAATGGTAGCAAATTTAGGACAGCTTCAGATTCTGTAAGGATGAGTGAGGTAGAAAATCTATAAAAGGCAGTATAGGCCTCTGTGGTGCTCGTCATTGATTTGCCTACATTCTTGGCTATTACATAGACTTACACTCATTCTTAAAAGATGGCAGCCATCATCGTCACTCCAGCCTTTGCGCTACTTATTACGTGTCTTTGTGAGCAAGAGATTTCCTCGTCATGACATACAAACCAGCTCTGTGAAGGTCACAACGTCTTTGTGTCACAGATGTCTCGATTCACTTCAGTGTAACTTGTAGCATTGTGTGACGTTTCCAAATACGTAAGTCAGCTTTTACTGGCAGCCAGCCACTGATCCTTTGCTGAGGCAATGTGATGTTTTCCAGTAGATCATGTCACAAATTTTGTTGTTGGTTCACCTATTCTTCAGACACCAACATTTTGGGCCTCTTCAGATCTGCAATTAGCGATGATGTCTTAGTCTGAGTTGCTTTTCTTTTGTGTGTTCCCTCCACTCACGACACATTTATAATTACTTTTCCTCTCTCTCTTCAGTTGCAGGTAGCTTTGCTGTTCCACCACCAGTGAGACATTATGCTCGGGCTGCAAAGAAAAGGAGGGCGGGTATGTTATGAAGTTGCTCTGTCTCATGTATTGATATTATTTTTAAACATATACTATACAGGATTTTCCTTAAAACAAAACAATGTATAGACTCATACAGAAGTAATCCCTCTCAGTCATCACTCATGACCCCCTAAAAGTCTGCTGTGGTGCATTTTCCTGCAGAGACTCTGCCTCTGGCTGTATTTTCTTCTTATTTTCTGTGCTCATGACGTTTATGAGCGTGTTCTAGGGCTGGGCGATATGGACAAAAATTCATATCTCGGTATTTACAGGCTGACGGGCGATGCACGATATGTGTCTTGATATTTTCTGTGAAATGGGCTCCATGTTCAGTTGCAAGTCAAAGCCACATTTGAGACGTCAGGAGCACTTTTTATAAAAAACAGACTGCGATCAAAATAAAATGCAAAGACTGGGATTTTTTCCCCTGTTTGAAAATATGCAACTGCACAACATGTAAATGAAAAAAATATATAGAATAAATAGCAGGGCTGTACATTCACTTTTTGCACATGGCACTGGAGCTACAGAGGTTTAAAGGTTTGCAGCACGGGACACAAAACTCTAACATGAGTATTAAGTATCAAGTAGGTTTGAAACAATTCAAAATCTTTGTGGGGGAGTTAAAAAGTCGTTCTACCTGGTCTTTCAAATGAATGTAGTGCTGGAAAATGATTTAAATCTTGTTATTTATTTAGGCTATTAATCTTATTTATGCACACAGCATCACCAAAGAGGCTGAGGGAGACACTTTGTCTGCTATATATACGTCTTGTGTATGAAACGTCTGTGTTGTGGCTGCTTTTCTTTTTTTTTTTTTTTTTTTTTTAAACAGATCTGTCGCCTGCATCCAGGCGCTGTCTCAATGTCACACAATAGACTACAACTACCAAGAAGAACAGCAAAACTCTTATGATCCACCTCACACACAAACTAACGGCGCAGCGATGAATTGCACATGTGCTACTGCGGTGATTTCATTCATCTGACAGACTGATTTAGTGCAGCACGTGCAACATGTGACCAATGTCACACTGTAGACTAATTAACAGACATATTAAAGAGAGGAGCAGCTCTGTGTCTCGGTTAGTGTTGCTGGAGAACTTGTGGGTGAGTGGTGGCGAAGGTGTGCAGAGAGTGTGAGAGAGGAGAGGTGCACATTGGTATGCCTTCTGTAACGCAACCTGACCCTGTATCGATAAAAACGGTGTTGTCTAAATTTATATCATGCTTTAAAATATATCAATATATGGTGTATAGTTGTTCCATCGCCCAGCCAGAGTGTGTACCCACACAGTGCTCAGCTGAGGTCGGGGCTTTATAGAAAGTTAGCCACCAGATGCCAGACAATAAGCAGCATGTATACAAAAGACACGCAGCTGAAAACAGCATATATAGCGAGGCGAAACGACAAACGAGAGTGAATCTGGGGTTGGCCTTTACTTTCACTTTTGCAAGCAAGCATGTTGATAAACACTGAAACTGATTTTCAGAAACTGACAGTCCTCTATAGTGAATATTTAAGTGCTCGATTTTCATCCACACATTTTGTATCTTCCAGCCTTTGAGAGTCAGCTCAGTGATCTTCCTCCAACAATGCTGAAGATGGATTACGCAGCTGTGCCCCTCGCTCAGACGTAAACACACATTTATACTTTACCATACATGAAATTAGTAAAATAAAATGTATATTTGCAGTTCATTATCAATTTGCATTCTTATTTATTATTATTACTTCTAACACTTGTGTGTTTTTCTGTTGACAGGACTGATGATGTCGTCAAAAGACTTCTGTCATTGGAGTTGGCGAGTCATGTGAGTTCTCATGTCCCCTCTGATCACCTCGTCATGTTGTGCTCTGCTTTCTTGTTTTCCAGTAATTTTGACTACAACGACTACATTTCCTGAAATGGACACTGACACGGCACTTTTAGAAAGTAGATCTGGGGCGCCCAGTAGCTCTGTGGGCAGAGGGGGCGTCCCATGTTCAAAGGCAATGTCCTTGTCACAGCAGCTGTGGGTTTGACTCCAGTCTGTGGCCCCTTGTTGCATGTCACCCCCCCTCTCCCTCACCCCCTCACACTTAATACTGTCGCGTTGATTGAAGGCAAAAAGCCCAAAAAATCTTTATAAAAAAAAAAAGAAATTAATCAGGCATGTGTTCACGTCTTCAGAGTGAAAAACTGCAGCTGAAAAAGGAGCAGCTGGTCACTAAAGTCCAGAGGGATGAGAATGACCGCAGCTCAGTTGAAGTCCGGGGTGAGTTGTGTTTCTTCAGTGTTTTACAAAGTGTTTTCACTGAAATGCAAAGATAGGATGTAGCATATTTAATCTGTATATTGACTCAGCCCTTCTTTTCATGTCTTCTCCCTCAGTGGCTCTTTTGACTGCAAGAATCCGCAACTATCAGGAACACTTGCAGAAACACCACAAGGTGAGCGAAGGAGCGCAATCAGCATCATTTTTCTCCCTTGCAAGCTACGCAGGAAGGCTGTGGACAGGTTTAAAAAAAAAAATTAAAAAAAAAGAATCTTAGATGACGTATTGTGTCGTGGGTTAACTTGAGTTGCACCACTCGAACTTTCATGTATGAATACGTCTCTCCACATTTCCTCTCTGCCTTCCTTTGGTGTGAGGCATGTGTGAGCTACAGGATATCCTGTTTACTCCCCCACATTCAATAAGAACATGCTTAGCACGGTCATGGTTGGAAATTTCCACGTTACATCATACACGAAACATGGCTGACACAGATAGGGCACAGTATAGTGTTTCTCTGACCTGTTTCTGTGTTGCATTTGTAATTAAGCAACTCCTCATACGCAGATGAAGGTATAAACAAGGCTGCAACTGGTGTCCTCACTTCCTCACATTTAACCCTGCTTGAGTCACACAATGTTTTATGTGTTACTTCATTGCAGGACAAAGCCAACAAGAGGCGGATGCTCATGGCTATTGACCGCAGGAAAAAGCTTTTAAAAAACCTGAGGTTGGTCAATTATGAGTCCTTTGAGAGAGTGTGCGAGCAGCTGGGCATCACTTACACCTTCCCTCCAGAGTACTACAGAAGGGCCACTCACCGCTGGCTGGCCAAGAAGGCCCTCTGCATTAAGGTAGCAACCACATGACCCCTTTACTCTGTTAAAATATACATTTTTTATGTGTGATATACAGTTATTTTCATTTGCAGTGTATAATAATGTCATCAATTGGGCATTAAAGGAGTGCTTCACCTGCAAAATGATGATTTGTATATCAGTCACTAGGGCTGCCCCCTTACAGACCAGAAAGGGCATTAGTCAGCAAGATTTCATTGGTCACAAATGTGAAACTCTTTCAGGAGCTGCGCCTTGTCATAATGAAAACCTATATGACTGGACCATGTGAGAATTTAATTTGAAAGGACAGACACAGGAAGTGGCCTCGCTCAGCAGTCAGACAGAGGTCACGTTAATCTACAGGGCTGGTACCTGCAGTTATTCCACAGGCTAGTTAATAACACGTCGGGCAGGAAATCCAAAGTGTGGCATCATTTCGAGAAGGTGAAGGACGAACCCAAGGTGACATGTAAACTCATCTTCATTGGTCGACTACAAACGTGACGTATCATCTGAAACATGGAAGTAGCCACTTAGCACAATTACTACTGCTTTGCCGACAGCGTCATTAACAGGCTCAGTGTGTGACGTGCACTTGTAGATAAAATATAGGCCTATATTAATGAAGGTTCATTAGTATGGTTTTGTATTTCTCTGTAATGTAGCACAGTGTTAACAATGTTACTGATACTATTCTTTCTCACACCTTCAACTCAAACCATTGTGTTGCCCCGCCCAAAATATATCATTTAATGACTCACTTAATATCATAAACATGCAGGTGACTCGTCAACTAATGGAGCTAAATGACAATATGGGTCGACTAGGAAAATTCTTCGTCAGGGGCAGCCCTATCAATAACTCACCATAAAAATTGCCTATCCTCTGTGGGACAGATGTAAAGCTCTGGGTAGCCCTGCACTAACATGATCAACTTTTCTGTATTTATCAGACTGAATATTTACAGAAGAAGGGAAAGATATCTGTCGGTTGTGACTGGTTTGTAACGTGACTCCTGTCTGACTGCTGAGCGTGGCCACTTCCTGTGTCTGTCCTTTCAAATTGAATTCTAACATTTGCTCCACTATGAGGGGGCCGCCCTAGAGTGAAGCTTTAACCCTAGGGCCAAGGCCTAACCCCAAGACTTTGATTCCACTCTTATAAAACAACAGTGCGTATTGTGTCAGAGAGTGGTACTCAAGCTCTCTGTAGGTTGATGTGTAGACTCATCGAACTGACTGATGGTGTTATTTTGTGCCTCCACTGACACTTGGCCGTGTGTGTCTCTTCTCAGGTCTTCAAAGAAGTGCAGAAAAAGAAGGCAGAGGAGCGGCTGCAGCAGAAGCAAAGTTCAGCCTCTACAGGCACCGAGGCAGCCAAGATGACAGACGCTCAGACCTGATAGAAGACAATATTCTGTATATAACAACAGCTGATTGTAAATGCTTGTATTAACCCCAGCGTCTCTACTTTTACACCTTCAGTGGCATCGCTCCCTTTTTCATGTGTTACCATTACATAATGTTGTTTGTTGTCAGAATTAAATGGAAATAAAATGTTTAATAAAGTTATATTCAAACTTTGGAAGTGTATTTGTACTGAAATATATGACGATCAGATGTGTTTTGGATTAATCTGCACAAAATGTGAGGTGGTCTTTGATCTCATTTAAAGATGTATTAGCTGAAGGAACTCCAGTGACTAGATCATTTGTGAAAATTTTTTTTTTACTTTTAGCCGAATCATAGAACACCACTGCTGCACTACTCTCTGTGGGTTTAACATGTGTCTGCTATGTCGCACATCTGGCCACGATGTCAGAATTGATATTTTTCCATCAGCTATCAAAGGCAATTTCACAATCTTTCATCATTTATCAGACTTAAAAAGCACTTAGATGTTTCTCCAACAGGTGATTACGTAATGTTAAATAAGAAGCAATCACAGTTGTGGGAGTTCTCTGCATTTTTCTGCTGGCCTTGTACAAATCTGTGAGTTCACATTATGCCAAAACCTTTTATGCAACTTCAAGAGCATCTGGTGATGTTACAATATGGTTCACATTTTTGAAACACTACTTGATCATCTCAAGGTCAAGTGTTCGTGGACAAAAGGCTTTTAAATAGCTACGGTACAGGAGTAAGAAGCAGTGTACATGTACAGGATGATGAATCCACAGCAAATTGCTGCAAAGAATAAGACATTTGAGATGCTTATAGTGTTGCATTTTAGTTGTAACTAACTAACTAACCAGGAATAGATTGAGATTAAAAAGCTCTTAGTGGTTAGAGCAGGCACCCCACGTACAGAGGCTCAGTCCTCAATATAGCAGCCCAGGCTCAAATCTGGCTTGTGGCCCTTTGCTGCATGTCATTCCCTCTCTCTCTCTCTCCTCTCTTCACACTTGGCTGTCCTGTCCATTAAATGCAAAAAGTCCCAAAAAATCATCTTCAAAAAAATCTCTTTTTTTAAGGGTGTCCTGGTTAAGACAGGCAGCAGCACAAATAACACAACTGCAGATAATAAAACAAAAAAGTTTGCAACTGATTCCAAGCCGAGGGAGCAGCATACCTTTTCCCCAGTTCAATACGGACTTAAGGACTAGTTTGCAAAACAAGTCCTGGGACTGATCCACTACAACTTGACCTCAAACTACAGCCCTTGTAATTAACCACACAGTCATCATTTAATGTCATATCTGCTGGATGACGAAACAATAAGTTGCAGAAGTATCAGCATCACTACTTTATTACAGTCCCCAAGACAACAAATGCAGCTCTGTGTGCACAAAACATTTTGCTTCCCTGTGGGGTTTAGGTCAGTCAAAAAGCAAGATTTTGCAGCTGCAAGTTTGTCGTGGCTCTTGTGTAAAACCGTCCCCCTTTGCAAACCTCAAGCTATGAGACAACAAGGATGTGATGCATTTTGGGTGTTTATGAAAGCAGGGTCTAAACAATTCTGACAAGCGCGTGAATTCTCTGAACTGTGCTGAACTGAGAAACTAATTCGTAGCTTTCCCCTCCAAACAGTGACATGTTTCAGTGATCGATCTCTTCGTGATTGCAGCCACATTCTCGTTAATGGTCGGAGTTTATCAGTCAATCACCACATATCTTTGTCATCCTCAGAAGCAGCAGTTTGTTGGCAAACCAGCGTTTCACAGCTCGAGCTCGTCAGTTTCCTGTGTGGTATGCAGCAGCTTGTCACTTAGATCAGGAGGAGCACACACTGACACAGTCTTCTGGTAAGTGACACCTTTTTTTCCCTCTCGCAGTAGATTTACTGAAGAATTCGCTATAAATATACTTAAACTGATATTACTCGTAAACCATATTTGCAAATCATTCATAGTTTGTACTTTAAAAGTTGTGCTTTCACTATAAACACTTTGTGACAGCACAACAAGATTACAGTCTGACGCATTTCCAGGTCAAGTCAAACTTTCACATTTAGAATTATGGCATTCTTTAAATTGCTGCAGACCTTCAAGTCGAGTCTTTCAAGTTTGTGAGACGAGTACTGAAACAAAATATTGTCTGACCAACATGAGTAGCTGAGTTGTCACACGCTGACTGTGCTGAGAAGGATTTTTTAAAATACAAGTATACTCCTGTTTAAGAACCACATGAAACGTGTTGGGGGTCAGTCAAGGTCATGGAAATCTGACTTGCTGTATCGTAGGCAGCTTGATTTGCTTGAGTTTCTTGAAGACGCTGAACTGGACCGAAGTCTCTTGGATGGGAGGTGAAACGTCTTCAGAGAAAGTCAAGCAAGTCCAGTTGCCAACGATATGGCACTTTAAACATGTGAAACAATTATCAAATAATTTGTGTGCAAATCACAAAAGCTCCTAAAGCCGAAAAAGTAGTGTGTTGTTTTGTGTTAAAGAAGAAGTCCCTGAAACGTTTGATGATACATTACATGTTTTGCAGGGAGACTCGTAAATGCTAATTATAAATGCTGTGAATGCTGTCTTAGAGTTATTCTCCAATGGAAAGCACTGCAATATATGTACTGATACGTCAAATGACATTTCCCTCTCTGTCAATGTATAGCGTCAAATGTCAGCGTGTGGAAAATTTAAAAAAAACAATAAATGTGGCACATGGAAAGATTTATTCAGGTCTTTCCTCCTGCAGCAAACTGTATGTCTGCTTAATTCCACTGCTAACAGCTGAATGTGTTCCTTGCTAAAGCAAAGGCAAAACAGCGAATCCAGTAATCCAAAATGTCGAACCCAGTGGTCACCCATCAACCAGGCGCCGGCGGCTACGGGACAAACGTCCAAACCGGAGAGTGGAGCTCGGGCCTGTGCTCCTGCTGCAGTGACTTGGTTGTCTGTGAGTACCATTCAGGGTGCTTAAATATGACACTATTCAATGTCTCTCCAATTCTCTTTTCAAATATTCACAGTGAAATACACTGTCGTTGTGCAGGTGCTCTTGGTTGCTGCTGTCCGCTTATATTGAGCTGCTACACAGCGAATAAGTATGGTGAAAGCTGCTGTTTGGGTTGTGTGCCAGGAGGCATGACAGCTCTTAGGACTCATATGAGACTGACCTACGGTATTCAGGTGAGTTACTCATATGCATTATATTCCAGAGTCTGAAGAAGACAAAGCTTTTGTTTTGGTTGGTGTTTCATACAGCAAGTTTCACACAGGAACACTGACCCGCTCTTATGAAAGACAGAGATTTCATAAACGTAGGAAATGTTGGGTGTTCCCTGCAGTTGAGAAACCTAAACTGCGGTAGATTTCTTCACAGAAGGCTGATGTTCCCTTTTGTGATTTTGTTTTAAATCTTTTAACCACAGGGAACAATAACCAACGACGCCTTGATGACCTTTTTCTGTGGGGTATGCGAGGTGTGCAGGATGGCGCGAGAAATCCGCATCAGGAACGGAGACGTTTCAACTTAAGAAGACGAAGGCTTCTGGTCCACTATATATACACAGTATGTTCTGTTTGTTGACGACGTCCCGCTATTGTGGAAGTAATTGGTTTATTCCTGTAGCAGGTGTAGCTTTCATACAGACAACAAAGAAGGAGCGGCTAATGAGTTATGCAATTCAATGAATTTAATTTTTGTTACCTGTAGCCTTACATGTACGTCTAATTGTGTGACAGTTAGTGCTAGCACTCATCTGCGTCACTGTAAATAAAATGCATTGTTCATGATCGATGACATTTAAGCATGCACCATTTTGTACAAGATTGTCAATAAAAACAAAATAGATTATGTGATGTTATTTCATTTGCCTCGTCAATGTCAAGTGTGTATGTGGGATTCAGCGCCATCTAGAGGTAAAGTCGTACATTGCAACCAAATGAAACTTCTCCCATGTGTGTAGAAGAACTTTGCAAGTGTTTGGTTTATCCATTCTGGGCTACTGTTGAAACAATACAGTGTATCAGGTAAGTAACATAAGAATAATATCAGCATTATATTAAGGGCTGAACACCATTCACAAATGTTTTAATTTATTTTTTTTTTACCAGATTTATGGGCAGTAGACAGTGACATATCAAAGATGCCAGAGTGAGCTGGTCTCTGGTTGGTATACAAAACCTACAACACTGAGAACATGAACTGAACCCATACTGTTAATTCGTACCCTAATCTCCCATATCCATATACCCCCTTTTCTGAGGAAAATGTTATTGCTAGTGATAGATATTTGATCAAAATATTGCTAGTAGCAAGCAAGGAAGCTATCACTGGGAGCTGGGGTAAAGAAACACCACCAACGAAGGACCAATGGCTAACTATTGTGGAAGAACAGATGTGTATTGTGTGGGTTATTTGGTGAAAAGGAACGTGCTCATAAATCAGTGGTTCCCAGCCTTTGTGGCTGGTGATGAGAAACAGGCCTTAGCATGGACATCTGTTGAGATATCAACATTTCAACATCAGCATTTTAGCGACAGAATGAGTAACATTACAGAAAGTCATTTCCTTTTTTTTTTCATTAGATGGGTTTTTAAAGGGTTGAATAGGTTAAAGTATCAAGTATTTCACAAGATCGAGAAGGCAGAAGTGTGTGGTGACTTCTGGAGTTCAGGAGACATGGTGAGAACACAATGCATAGATTAACTGAGATTAAACTTTACATTTATTGATTTTATATTTATTCAATTAACAAAACACAACAGTTTACAACTTTTCATACACATCTTTAGACATGCTGGCTAAATAACACCTAATTTCTCTTATAGTCTGTCCATTTATCCCAGCGTTGCACATGTCTGATTGTTTGTATTTTGGATATGGTGTGATAAAAAATGAATTATACTCCTCCACCCTGATTTTCTCCATCTTTTAGAACTGGTGGAGGTTTCCAGTGACCCACATTTATTCTAAATAGTTATATATTTATAGGTGAAGGGTCTCACTGAAAGTTTCACACAGGCTTGACCCCCGCACATTTCCGTGTACGTCATAACACAGCGCGCTGATTGGCTGTCTGCTTCGTGGCCTGGCAACCAGAAGAGGCTTTACCAAACAGACAGACCCCCTCGCAGCTAGCATCCGAGCTAGCTACAAGCGCTAGCTGCCCACGACTTCTGGAGAGATTCAAACGTCCAAACGCCACCATGTCTTCAAGAACTCTGCCTCTGCTGTTCATCAACCTCGGCGGGGAAATGCTGTACATCCTGGACCAGCGGCTCAGAGCTCAGAATATCCCCGCGGACAAAGCTAAGAAAGGTAGCTAGCTTAGCGGCTAACAACAGAAATGTCACCCTGCAGTAAAACGTCATTCATTTCAGCCCGTTTGCATGTTTACTGCTCGGTGAATTAGGAATAAGTTTTGGCAGTTGATAAGAAGTCAACAGTAAGTTAACATTAATGAGTCAACTGGTTGTCTTGTCCCAAAGCTAACGTTAATTTGAAGTCTTAATTCTCAATGCTCCATTGTAGTAAATGGGAAACTGCTCTATCTGCTCTACCCAGAATTTTAGCATATATGTCAATGTTATATACACCAACATTGGTCAAGCCATGAGTTATTTGTCATTCAACAATCTAGTTTCCAGAACAGCATTTCATTTATCTGTCTCCCTTTAAATCATAAAGTCTTCACAGTAGCTGGCTGGATAGAGGATGACAGAAGGAGAGGTATTATTACAGAGCTTCAGCATAATCATGCATTTGTGGCTCTTTGCTCTGCTTTGGCCTAGACTGAAACAATGCGCTGGATAAACAGTAGGACTTGAGAAGTAAACAACAGATGAGATTTCATATGCACACATCAGCTCACAAAAAATCTACTGCGGTTGGCTCTGCACCCAGGTACATCCGGCTCAGGTCCTGGCCACAAACTACATTGGTTACTGGGGCCTTAATAACAATGAAAGGAGGTGTGTTTTAAGGAATACTTCACCCTCAAAATAATCATTTACACTGAATTCATGAAGGAAACTTTGGTTCTCTTACATGCCTCCACGGTTAACGAAGACTCCAAAAACAAAGAAAATTCTTGATGAATTGAAGTGAAAGGGGTCCCTGTTAAACAACAGCAAATCCAAGTCAAAACAGTTTACAAACGCTCACACAACCCTTACAGTTTTACTCCAAGCCTCATGTATCCAGGCATATTTTCAGCATTTCCCAACACTTGCATTTTAGCTGAAACTACATTAAACAATTTGAAACCCTTCTGCATAAACAGTCTCAAGCAATGCGTTTGAACTTTGCTCATATCCTGCCTCTAAGCGACAGGTGTGGGTGAGTGACAGCAGACGTCCTGGCCGATACACAAGCTGGGAGGTGGGATTTCAATGAAATGCACATCCATGTGTGAGACTTTTTATGCAGAATAGTTTTAATATTTAGGTACTAGCAAACATACATGTGTTTTGATATTTTTAGTTTTGCTGGTGTTAAATGCAGCCCCTCTTTTACTTCAATTCATCAAGAATTTTCTCTGTTTTTTTTTTTTTCTCCCACAAATTTAATGTAACCCAGGGTAAGTATTTTATACAAAAATATTAATTTTGGGGGTCAAGTATTCCTTATAAAGCTACCACACAGGCCCATATACCACATACGACACAACATACACTACTTGCCATAAGATAGTCACTACATAAAATTGTTTCTCATCTCAAAAATATTGTGTATTGCACCTGTTTATTCTGCATATATTAAGAAGCTCATTGGGGGTCACCACACTGTCTGTCTGTGCTCTGAGAACAGTCTTACAGTGGGTAAGTTGCACTACAGAAAATAGTACATAGCCTCACTGAGTTAGGCAAGTTTATCTGCAACACCCTTGAGCCAATAAAAAGCTTGTGAAAAGTGAAAGTTAGTCAATGGTAAATGTAAATGGACCTGCATTTGTATAGCGCCTTTCTAGTCATCTAGTGACCACTCAAAGCGCTTTTTACACTACGAGTATGGCCGAGGCTACCATACCATGCTACTCAGCTTTAACACACTCAAACACTGATGGAACAGCCATCGAGAGCAATTTGGGGTTCAGTATCTTGCTCAAGGATACTTCGACAAGCAGCCTGGAGGAGCCCGGGATCAAACCGCTGATCTTTCGATTGGTGGACGACCCGCTCTACCTCTGAGCCACAGCCTCCCCAAATGAGGCTTGACTTCTCACAGTCACAGCAGTGATTGTGATGACTTCAGCCAATTGCAACAGTGATTGATGGACGTAATCACTGTAAATCAAACACTCTTTTTGGAGAGCGAACACAAACATTTTCCTACGTGGCTATTGCCTTGTTACAAAGTAGGACATCCGCTGATGGCTTACCATGCTGCTGCTTTATTAGGGCTGTCGGGTTAGGCTTTGTATGAAATGGTTTGGGCCAACATAGTGTATAGAACGCTGCCTGCTTTTGAGCCTACAGCGATGAGCGTACATTTGTCTAACCTCAGTTAACTCTGTGTACCTTTCTGTTGTGCTGTTTGCCTGACTAGTTATGAATGACATCATCACCACCATGTTCAACAAAAAGTTCCTCGAGGAGCTTTTCAAGCCACAGGAGCTTTACTCCAAGAAGGCCCTGCGGACTGTGTTCGACAGGCTCGCCCATGCCTCAATAATGAGACTCAATCAAGCCAGCATGGACAAGGTGAGTCATCTCGTAGCCCTCCTGCACAACACTACACTGAGCATGAGCACATGCTCAAGTGCTTTGTTCCTTTTGTCTTCTGATTTGAATTTCACATCAGTATCTAAGACTCCACTCATTCATCACATTCTGTTCTCCAGCCTCCTCAGTATACACACTAGATCAGTATTTTAGAGTCAAGCATACTTCAGATCCACATTAGATAAATCTACTCATCAATCAGTGCTTTATGTCCATATATCAAGTGTGTAAATGTTGGATTATTTTGTTGCCTTGAAGTAGAGAGTACAACTGTGACTCTGAAGCACTGAGTGATTCATATCTCAAACACCGAATGCTGCTGTATGTGGCTCCCTCTGCTGTTTATTACACAACAATGACATTGTTTTTATTTTGATGGATGACTCAGTGTCGTCATGCATGTGTTTCCCTCCTCACAGCTCTATGATTTGATGACCATGGCTTTCAAGTACCAAGTGCTCCTCTGTCCCCGGCCTAAGGACATCCTCCTCGTCTCCTTTAACCACATGGATGCAATCAAAGACTTTGTGAAAGACACTCCCAGCATTCTCAGCCAGGTTGATGAGACGTACCGACAGCTCATAGAGGTATGACATGTGTGACTTAACTCTTCTCACAGTAGTTATGGACAGGAGTGTGTAGCGGCATTACACATGGCTTGTTGAGGTTTCCTGCGGTGTGATCTTTGAGTTTTTGTTGGTAAGTTAATTAGGTGTGATAAATGACTCAATAGAAAGACGGACAATGTGTCTCACCTTCTCCTATTGTACACAATGTCACAAAATATCCATGTACAGTTGCCATCTTGTACTGGCGATTTCATTTGGAGCCAGAATCTACATGGTAGCAACCTCCGCAGTATCAAGTTCCTGCCGTCCGGCCAGTCGCATGCAGCACCATTCCTCAAAGCACACACTGCTATCAATCATAATATCAGCTTCCTTTTTTATAGCATTAAATAACTACTTAAAACAAAACTTATTGGGAAAACAAATACTTGAACACACAACAGCACGAAAAGAGCCACCTTAAATGACAGAAACCTTGATCTTATTTTTATTGGTAATTAAATAAAGATATACAGAGTATTAATAAACAAACACAGAACCAGACAAAAAAAGACAACCCCACCCACCCATTAACCCAGGAACAGACAGAGAAAGTCAGACCAGTCAAAGGAAATCTAATAGAGAAGAAAGAAGGGAAAAAGGGAAAAATGACGACAAATTAAGTTGTATGACGTAAGTAGGGGAGTATAGCATGTTTCATTACAAATTTTCAGCTTCCATATTTGCCACAAAAGTTAAAAGTTGTTGCCAGGTGGCAAAGAAGCGTGCAGTTGATCCTTAATAAAACAACGGCTTTTCTCCAATTGTAAATGATACATAACATCCTTGATCCAATGTCCATATGTTGGAGGAAGAGTCCTTCCATTTACACGGGATGAGCCGTCTGGACAGAAGTGAGCAGAAAGAGATAATGTCCGATTGGGCTCTGCTTAAGTTAACATTGAGAGGAGTTACTCCGAATATTACCATCGACATAGATGGGGCAACCAGCTGTGCAAACAGTGTTGAGAAAGTTTTAAATATTAAAGCCCAGAAATGAAATAGTTTCGGACATGACCAGAACATGTGACATAAAGTGGCTGTTTATGTCCCTTGCTATTTTAATTTGGCCCATGTCCTATCTGCTAACATGGAGGGGGCGGGGTTATGACTTCAGCCAGTCCCCAGGGGGCCACTAAGATATTATGGCTTCACTTTTGGGGCTGCTGTCAAGTCGACCGTCTTTATTATACAGTCAGCAGTTCTGATTTTAAAAGAGGTGGAATGCAAAAAATGCTAGTTGGCTCGTTATACCAAGAAGAAGAAAAAAAGAAGAAAATGAAACTACTTAAAACAGCAACTTTTTTTGGTTTTGTCATACAGTCAGATGTGAAGCACAGAGCAGACTTTACAAAGCAATGACTCACATTGTATCACCAAACAAGATTTTAAAAAATGCCATGTAGTACAATTTATACAACGCAGAACAGGAAACACATGTCAACGTTAGAAGTGTCGTAACCTTCCAATTCCATCCAATTCAACTAAATAAACATTTAATACAAGCAATTTAAGTGGCAGTGGGTTATTTTGTTCTACTTTCCTGATTTAACATGGTCAGGGATGCAGGTAATTCACTATGCTGTCATAATTCCAAACCATTTGGATTATAATCACATACGCTGAGCTGCAGTATGACTACACATTATGTCAAGTGTCAGCAGCAACAGATGTTTTACATTGCTTGTTATTTCATGGTGATACGAGGTTAAATGGGATAATGTTTAACTTGATAATAAAGGAAATATGTATATACATATGTTCAGTTTGTAGTTACATTTTTGCATTGTTGGTTTAATTGTGTTATCGTTCATCTTTACCTTTTTATTTCTAGATGTACACACCCTTGTCTAGTGGGGAATTCCAGCTGATCAGACAGACTCTCCTTATCTTCTTCCAAGACATGCATATAAGAGTAAGTCCATTATGTTGTCAAGTTTGAATATCTTGGAGAGAATAAACTGGATAATGTTATATTCACTTTTGTTTTTTGTTTTATTTTCCTCACAAACCTGTTTCTCTGTTTTCTCTCTCTGCCAGGTATCTATTTTCCTCAAGGACAAAGTGCAGAACTCAAACGGTCGCTTTGTGCTCCCCACTAGTGGTCCTGTGCCTTATGGAACACAAGTCCCCGGCTTGATAAGGTACCACTTCATACAGCTTTTTCCACTCAGACCCAAACAATCATCACTCTAAAGAATGATGGCGATAACCGAGACTGAGATTAAATATTTGGCTCGGATCATAAATGTACTTTTGGTCCTTCCAGTGATCTTTAATGTTTGTTTTTTTGCCTTTCATATGCTTGTTGATCTCGCCCAGACACTGTAATCTTAAGTTAAGTAGGCCTAATGCAGCTAATAGCATTACTGAGGTTTTGTTGAACAAGCATTTACATTCTAAGTTTAGATGTGTTGCATGTTGAGCTACTATCTACTTTTGTCACAGGAAGAAATACTAAAGAAATTATGTGCATAGAAAAGAATTTGAAGGCATGTTTGTCTTTAATAAATATTTTATTTTGTATTTGGTAATTCCAGGATGTTTAGCTGCACTGGTGAAGAGATGGCCAGACTGCAGTTCAGTAATGGAGGAAACTACAGTGCTGCTCTCCGGGAGGGATCTTTTGAGATTTTCGGAGACAGGGTCACCAAACTAGGCACAAACATGTAAGACACTGCAGATTACAAAAGATGTACATTAACATCATAAACATGACTTGGTTGTTGTTGTTGTCATCCAAGTCTTGAGATACTTGATGATACTTGAAGACCTAAGTCAAAGGCTTAAAGGGACATTTCATCCCAAAATCAAAAATACATATTTTTCCTCTTACCCTTGGTGTCAGTTGCAGAGTGTTGGAGGTAGTGGCTGTGGAGATGTCTGCCTTCTCTCCAGTATAATGGAACTAGATGGCACTCGGCTTTTGGTGCTCAAAGCTCCAAAAAACCCCCAATTGAAACATCCATCCTCCATTTTCGTAACCGGGGGTGCATTCTGGACAGGTCGCCAGACTATCACCGTGCTGACACATAGAGACAGACAACCATTCACACTCACATTCACACCTACAGCCAATTTAGAGTCACCAATTAACCTGCATGTCTTTGGACTGTGGGAGGAAGCCGGAGTACCCAGAGAAAACCTACACTGACACGCCCTCATCCTGGGTTCAAACCAGGAACCCTCTTGGTGTGAGGGGACAATGCTAACCACGACAACATCATGCCATCCTCAACAAAAAATATGTGTTTTGGATTTTTGTGTTAATTGTCCCTTTAAAAACTTCATGGTGTTGTCTTGACGACTCTTTGGAGTCCTAGGTATATAGACGTATGTGTTTTGATGTCACGTATTTCATTACATTACAGTGTGAACACTCTTTACAGAATTAAATGCCTGAGATTTCCCACCACTCAGTAAAACATATAAAGACTACTGGATCACTAGACAGATCATCTTTAGCCCCATGTTGCATCAAAGTGTTCATTCTCTCTGTTCTTCTTCTTTTCACTCAGGTACAGCGTGAGCCGGCCAGTGGAAACCCACATGTCAGGAACATCTAAAAATTCTGCTCAGCACACAAAGGTCAAACAGCTTCACTGTCAGCGCTGTAAACATAACTGATTTTATTAATGCACAAAATGTTAATGAACTTCACGCACACAAGTTGCATTTTTAAGGCTGATTTGGTGTTCTCAGTACATAACAGGAACATGGACTTAATGAAGTGACCCTGGTGAACACTCTACTTCCTGGTGCATAATCAGCAGCAGCAGGACCTTGTGAATAACAGGTTCGGCATGAATACACTGTAGTGAACAAAGCATTGTGTGTCAACAGGTCAGTGCTGCTCCCAACCCTCTGGCCAAAGAGGAGCTGAATCTATTGGCCAAGTTAATGGGAGGGCTAGAAGTTCAGAAACCAGGAAATGCAGACAGCGGCTTCCGTGTCAACCTCTTCGCCACCGATGAGGAAGAAGAGTGAGTTTCCATATTTGTGTGTGTACTGTCAGTGTGTCGTACAGCACTTGATAGAACAAAACTGCTACTAAAATTAAACTGTTAAACTTGTATTAATTACTCAAAACTAACATTGTGACTCTTTTCTTGTCATCACAGAGAGGCATTAATATCAAGACCAGATGAGCTTTCATATGGAGTCATAAACATCCAAGCAACAAAGGTAAAGCTGAGTTATCTGACCTCACAAAGCTTTTCTTTTAGTATGATATCATTTGATGTCCAGTATTTTTGTTATGAAAATCAAAACTTAACTGCACATTCAGTGACAAAAAGTCTGACTATAGAGCTGCTGTGCTGTTCAAACCCAAAAAAATTGGGGGGCAGTTGGCAGTACCAGAAGACTTGTGAGGCCTTAGTACATACAGTACATTTGTGCACAGTAAAGAGCAGGGTAAATGTCTATCTTAAATATGAGGTGTCTCACTATCTATATTATATGCATCTAACAGCTGCTACACACACATAATCACTTTCTCCATTTATTGTTTATTTATAACAGGCAACAACAAAGAAAACAATGCCACACCGCACACGCTTTAGTGGCCTGTGTGCCTTCTGCTCTCCTCCTCATTTTGTCCTCTTCTCCTCACTTTATTCTCCACTCCTTTCCTTTGCTCTCTTCACTAATTCTCTAAACTAATTCTTATTGTTAAATAAGATATAAATATTCTTAAAAAATCCCAGGGAACAGACGCGTTCAGCAGCTGCAGCTCTGCGCTCCTCCTCTGCACTCTTTGCACACAACATGTTTGTGCAGCACCAAACCACATCAGATTTGTTTAAAATGAATTACCAGAACCATGAAGTGGGAGATGGAAACATTATTTCATGTAGAGTTTTGGTTTATAAAGATACGTGAAAGTAGGAAAGATATTTAGTGTCTGTCTTTGCTCCCACTACGTGGTTAGTGAACCCGAATCAGCGAGAGAGTTGGAGGAAGATGCTGTGACGCTAGACTAGCTTACTGTTGTTAAGCTAAATGACAGGTTGTTGCCCAAGATAGGCTGGTTGTATTGAGATATTCTTATAGTGGTTTCATTTTAAAACAGTGACAAACAATGCTGAGGCCTAGGTAAACACTATTATTACCTAGCTGTCCATGGAGTCAGGTCAGGGAGATGGTGATGCTGCTCCACAGGGTGCTCGATTTGCATGGCTGCGACAGGGAAAGAGGAATCAGGCATACAACATGCTTTTAATTGAGAACTGCAGCCAAATTTCAAAGCTAAAATATAAAGTTATTAAAACAAATAGAAAAAAAAATGTCTTGCAAAAAGGGCACTTATCCAGTCAGAGGCCAAAAGGGTGGAAGCCTGAGCTCCACCTGGGATCTATCTGTACACGTACCTGCTGGGTGGGCTGCTTTGACAGTAGCCAGTGATCAGGACAGTCGCCAAAATCACAAAAAAAAATTATGTCCGGTTTGCTTGCATCAGACAATTGAGTGATTCAGAGTTTCCTGAGCCTCCCTTCTATCTCTAGTGTCCACTCATTCCGCAGAATGCTAGTTCCTAATGTATTCACCATTTTTGTAGCTACGGTGTTGGTTTTGATTCAGACTGTCTGCTTCCCTGCTTGTTTGGACACTGCCCTCCTCCCTTCTCAGAATCATCTGCAGGGTGTCTCAACTACAAATGGAGTTTGTTTTTGACTATGATGAAATCAAACATGTTTTAAAACTGACATATCACGACATGAGCAGGACTCATCTCAGAGCTGTTTGACTCACAGCTACAAAAAGTTTGTCTGGGTGTGACAGTTTGACAGACAAGTCATCTTTTACCCTTGATAAACCCTGTGATCGGACTCAGGGCCAAATGTTACTTATCTCAGTGATAGGCTTAAGATTACACAGTCAATGATCAGGGATGTGACGCTTTGCCAGTCTAACAGGATTTACTGTGATGAGGTATTAGTCCCTTGTGACGACCACTCTGAAACTGTGATTGGTGGATAACAATGTCTTTCAGGACCAGCAGGCCAATGCAGAGCTGGCCAAGATCATGGGGGAGTTCACAGAGTCTGGAGATCAATCTCCCAGCGCCAGCAGCAAAGGAGATGACCTTCTGGCCATGATGGACGGCCTGTGACATGGTCGCCCTGACAGAAACGCCCGGGGGTGGGGCACAATGCATCGTCAACAGTCTGCTCTACTGTAGACCAGTCTGCTGTCTCTACCTGCGTACACACACTGCAGCGACCTCACGTGCAGCCAATAAACTTTCTTCTTTGGGTGCTATTAAAATGCAGATGTGAGCAGGTGTTCCCGTTTGGTTGTCAAATGACCGACTGCAAATTTGCATAGTTAACAACAGAGAATGTGGTAAGCCGAGCTTTAAGCTATGATACACTGTAATAGTATATTTGCTGTAAACTGAAGCGTTTCAGTGCATCAAAATACACAGTGGGCCTACTGTACATCCGTGTGATGAACATATGTGTGTGGCGATAGCAAAACATGCTAGCTTTACACAAAACACACATTCCTTTAATTTCACACGAGTACATTTCTCTTAATTAATAGTAACACATTTCAGTTTTAGTTGCTTTGATGCGTTATAGCTCATAACTTCCTCTGTGTTCAGTGAACGAATGATGATATTGTGGGGAAATCGGAGAAAACCCAAGTGCTCTTTCTAACGAGATTCAAATTCCCTCAAATCTTTATTTTGGTAAGAGATATTTATATGTTGCATCACACTGTACTACCTTAAAACAATATGAGGAACAACCTGTAAGACACTTTCCACCACCCTGTGAGTCTCTTGTGTGGAGCTATTGCCCAGAAATGTGCTCACTGATGAGTATGTTATTATAAAATAGAGTAATGCAATATAAGTCGTTGTCTAATATGTAAATATGTTTATTGCATACGTTATTTATTTGAATGTATAATGTTATATGTATAGGGGAGTGCATATTGCTACAGTTGTTAAATTGTTGAATGTGCAATGTAGGATTTTTAATAAATAGATGAAACAATGCACGTTTTTGCGCATATTATTGTATGCACTCTATCATCTGCTTTGGTACTGATGCAACAGAGTGTTAATAATGGCATGAACCTTGTAACAGCTTGTTGTAGTTTAGGAAATATAACAGTAGAGGGAGCTGTTTACTTTTTTTAATATGTGCTGTATGTGGTTTGTCATAACTGCCACACGTTGCCACAGTGCATTTAAGTGCAGTCACGCTGCCTTTAAAAAAAATGTGCCACATAGGTGATAGGTGACCAAGTTTTTCCACTAATTAACTTGCCTTAGGAGTTAAGGATTCACTGAGATGCAAAACATCAAATGTGTGACTGATTATGTTCATCTATATTTACATATTTAACTACCAAACCAGAGCGTTAAAAGCAACACGCTTGGATGTAATCCCCAATTAGACTGCTGCTCCAGACCTACAATGAGAATTGCTATAGCAACAGATATTTGCAAGATATTTGTGTGCAGTGTGCCTGCAGACGGGTCAGTGTGAGACTGTGATATAGTCTGCACTCCACCAGCCAACCACACTCACATGCACACACACACATGCACACACACACACGAAGATAGTGCATACCATACAGGCAAAACATGCTGAGACACTTCTCTGAATTGATACGGGGGAGGAGGATTGTGGTGAGGTCTTCCGAATAATCTTGGCAAAGGAGAGACAAGAAACACTACGTGCCCTGAGGATAAAACCTACCTGCAAAACAAACAGAAACCAGAGCTCATGCCAGTCATCCTGCAAGACTGCTCACTGGAGTAAGCTCACTACAAAACAACATCTCACCATAAAGATTTGTAGGATTGCTCATATGTTGCATTGCAAGGATTATTCTCTTTCAGGGGCGTACTCAGAAACAACACTGTGATTTCTGAAAATAGTAAACAATAGTCACATATTTTAAAGAGATGCTCACCTCACTATGTTTTGAACTTTGTGCCATGAAGGCTTCAAGTGTGCCTGATATGACAAGAATGTGGATTTAAAAACAAAAAAAAGGTATTTCTTCTTTCTCTAAAGAAGCCAAAAGAGCCACTAAAACATGTTTCTTTCACAGACGTTGCATTTTGAGTTATGATTCAGTTTCCTCTCTGAAGGCTGTGGGCAGGACACTGTAAAGCCACAGGCTGACGAGTGTTTCATGTGGCCGGGGGCATATGCTCTGCTGAGTCAATGCAGGAAGATGAGTGCAACTCGAATGAGCCTTTGCCATTTAGGTTACCCTCTCTGTCTGTCGCACCTGCCCACTGGTTTGAAACTGGTAGCTGTGGGTGGAAAACGAGGTTAATCAGGTTAGACTAAATTGGGAACATAGGTGGGCCTTTTTTAAATGTCACAGTCATTCAGAGCTGTGCTGTGCAGAGTAAATGAGTAAGAAATTTCCTAGCTTTTTAGTGAGCTGAGTTGGTGGCTGCGTGTTAGGTATTGCAAATTCAACACACAGGCAGTCTCAGGTATTGAAAATCTAATGCCTTTATCAGATGAGGTGCTAATTAAACTGTGATAATTAGTTTCACTGAGTCATATGGTGAACATAGATGATGTGCAATATGTGCCTCATTACAAAAATTGCAATGTAGAAACTAAAATTTCAACGGTCAGAGATCTGTGTGTGCAAAGTTGCATTCAGGTGCATTACCTTTTTGACATAGCAACACAGAAGAGAGAAGGCTAAGATTGCATATTAAGTCTATATTTTATGCTTTATTGCTCATTATATTTTTAATTAAGGGCTACACTTTTTTATTATTAAATGCTCTATCATTTCTGATGTCTTCTTCTGGTCGGATGATTGTAAAAACGAGCTTTCTGCGGCAGATTTTGATTGTAGAGCTCACCCAAGGTCTTAGTTTGTCATGCAGTGTTAAATATAGTAAGTTATGTTCTGTCTGACAGATGTGTCACCACTACAGTGGTGTTTTTAGTGCCTTTTAAGTCCATATGAGCTGAGTATTTTTTTGCTTGACATAATAAATAACGCCTACACTGACGTTTGCAAGTGATGTAGTTTCATAGAATAACAATTTCAACTTTTCCCGTACAGGCAACTATGATGTAATGCATTTCATTCAGCAACTTTTATTATGCAAAGAATTTCATCATCAGTGCGCAACCATTTACTGGGAAACAAAACAGGCGGCTGCTGTCATTGGTCGAGCGCGGCTGTCAATCACACGAGCGTGTGCGTCATTTCCGTTGTCAGGTGGTGCTGTCGCTGTGGAAAGATGCGATCAGCGAAGAGCGGAGGCTTTTCCTTAATTGCTCATTTCGGTAACAGAGGCTAAACAGCCCGAAACCAACCCGCTGTGGTGTCTCCTGTTAAAGCGAGAAGCTCCGCACATCCACCGCAGCGTTTAACCCAAGAAATATCCATGTTGTAAGCAGACAGCGCAGACTTTACCCGGCGGTTTTGGCTCGAGGTAAGCGAGGTGGCGACTACATTGCTATCTAGCTTTCAGGCGAAGCTAGCCAGCTGTAATATTACCTACTTTGTTTAAATGGCCTCCCGGCTGCTCCGTAGCCTCCGGGTTGCCTTTAGCTAACGTCGCTCTGCATATATCGTGTTAAAACATCCGTGACACGCTCAAACACACGCTAAAGTGGCCGTTACCGAGCTAGCGGCTGCTCCGTGTAGTTTGCACCGTAAGCCGAACTCCTTGTGTTGTGTTGTGTGTCCCTTTGTGTGGCCGGTGCGCCTGGAGCAGCGGCGGCGTCTTTAGCCGAGTAATTCACCCAGCTTTGTTGCCGCAAGTTTCTACGAGCACTCAAGCTTTTGTTTTATGTCGCCCCGTGTAAATATACACAGTGAAATAGCGTGTGTGTCGTGTTTATTTAAATGACCCACCTCACTGTAACGTCGCCTGTTACGTTAACGCTCGCCGTGTAATGCGGTGTAGTATGTGTGATTTTTAAACGTCCCCAGGAGGTCAGATTGTGATTGTTGTGGGCGAAACGCATTAGCACCTGGCTGCTCAAGTTGTGAGCTGTCTGTGGAGTGGTTTTGCTCAAGTTGTGAGGCATAACGTCAGCGTTTCACTCCACGGCTCGTGTCGCTTACGGTGCTCGCTGCCAGGACTGAGCGGTGTCCAGACCTTGTGGTCGCAAAATGGCACCAATCAATGTGTGACCGTCTGCGTGCATTTGTAATTATATTCGTCTTGTGATTTGTAATGTGACCTTGTGTACACGGACGTGCTGTGCGGTCAAGGACGCTGTTATTGCAATAATTTAGTCAACAGCTGCAGCGAGAAGTAGGCTTGATGGCGGTAGACGTGTGTTAGAGCTGACATGAGTGATTGACATTTCATTCAAGCAGCAGGATTGAAGCCTGTCTGACCTTCCAGTTGCTTTACCTCTTTGTCCCGACTCTTGTGTTTGATCTATTTGTGGATTTCATTCTATCTCTCTGGCTCCAGATTTTGTAATCCACTCATGTGTTTACTACCTGCCCCGGTGTTCTCATGCTTCCTTTGTCCATCCTGATACTACCTTGATTTTGCAATCAAGCTGTTCTTGCAGAGCCAGACAAGTGGCATGGAGTCTGGGTGGGTGGATCTTGAGACACCTACGTGGTTGTTTTGTTCAGATACTATTTAAGGAGCCCACATTTCTCGTGGGCACCGGCAGCGTGTCTCTCCTCCTTTTGTGTGATATGATTCAGAGGCTGTATCTGTTCTTGTCCTCCCTCTGGTACAGTCAGAGGCAGAGGCAGTCTTGCTCGCCAGATCACTGGCTGTGCAGAAAGGCACAGCAGTGTCAGAAAAGGATAGCAGTGTGCTGTCATTGTGCTGATGTCATTTAGGTCAGCGTGCATTAGTCGTTGTGTTGACCTTTGCTTTTTAGATGTGTCAGGGGTTGGCTCCGCGGAACTACAGCTGGTGTTTAGTAGGTAGATGAACTGCCTTGGGTCCATTTGCTGTGTGTTGTGCATCAGTTGGGTCAGTTTAGTGTCATCAGCCCACAACTATGTAGCTGGACAGGTAATGCATGCAAGCTACAATCACAGATCAGCTTGTTAGAAAAGTGGGGAATGGCAACAAATGAGCTGCTTGTTGGTTTTGTAGAAACTAAATTTAGCAGCCTCTCTAGCTCTCAACCAGCAAATTAAAATATATTAATCTGGCAGCACTGGAAGCGGCATGTACATTGTCGATTCCGCCAACCACTTTGGCCACTAGATGGAAAAAGTTAAATAATTTCCTTCCCAGGAGCCTCATGAATTGCACTAGCTGATTATCCTTTGCTTTGCTTTGCATGCTCTAGAGTAAGATGCTCTCTTACTATTGGCAGCGTGACTTGGTGTCACTCTGGCTTGTGCCATAAATGCTGTCAGAAAACCTCAGCTCATCAGACTCAGTGGGTGATGACTAGTGGAGATGGAGACAGATGGGCGAGAGACATGATGATGACACTGTCTGCTGTCTGGGATCACAAAAAGCCTCATGGAAGTGAGAATTCATACCAGCCCATACTGACTGCCAACTGTCCTGCCTCCTCTCTGCCCAAAAACGCCAACTGGCGAGTGGCGCACGATTAGTTTTGAAACAGGAAGAAGGCCTAATTCATTAAAAAATATTACATTTCTGTAGTTTGTTCCACTTGCAAGCCTGGTTACATATTCAGAAGTTTTTCGGGCTCTCTCCACTCGATGTCTAGTTTGCAGTTTATGAGGTGCTTTGAATTTTACTAGTCTGAATCACCTCCGTAGCTGGCAAAAACATGCACGCTACCACTTATCAGTCAGTGACATTTTATACTTCATATATGTCATGTTGTGTTGCTTTTCTTGTCAACATAACTCTTAAGGGAATTTTTTTTAAGTTGATGCGGCGAACACGCCAGGGAGTTGCGGCACATATTTCTTGCTCTTATTGGTGTCGTCACCTGGGTATTTAGGCATTTCTATCCGATGGAAACTCAGGACGACAGCAGGGTGAATCATTCCTCTCGGTTCAAGGCTCTACTTCCCTGTTACGGGAAACAGATGGGGTTTCATCACATAGGAACTCAGTATCAGTAAACAAAGCATACCTCCTGCTCTCTGCATTCTGGGAGGTAGATCTGCCGCGGCGGTTAAAGTAGTTTGTGTAATGATGATGTGTCACACTGTGTCACTGGTTCTTCTGGCATGTGAATCAAGTTCCTTATCATAGCGTAAGGGCTTGGCATTTTTTTCAGCCTTGTTTGAACACGCATGTCCTTTCAGAGGAAGGTCTGCACAGATAAGCTGGCTGTACAGATTTTCAGATAAAACACGCAGATTAAGAGTGGAAGGATTTTTCTAAACCCCACGTCCACTGCAGCAGGAAAAGCTGGAGATGGATATGTGTCTCAGTGGAGAGTCAAATTAAAAATGCATTTGTTTTAAAGTATTTTGTGCTAGTGAGTGAGATGCGTTTACATGACAGCATCGGCCATTTAAATTACAGATTGTGCCACATTTGCATTGCTTGTTGGGGAGATTGAATCAGAGGTGTCACCTTTGACGCCAGCAGCCATCATTCTGAATGGAGCTGTAATGGCCTCACATTCACACTGAGGTGTTGGTAAACGTGTGGGAGGGATATTTAAAATAGGCTGGGTGGAGCTGCCCTGTAGTTTACCTCTTTTCTACTCTGTTCACAAATCAGTGCACTCTTTGTCCAGCCTGTAGTAATACTCCTGCTGAAGCCCAGGGTATATTCTTTATTTTTAAACAGACTATTTATAAAACCATTGTTTGGTTACAGATTACTGATGCTATTTTTAATCACCGGTTGAGAGTTTGTGTCCTTGCAGTCACATGGATGCACTTACCCTTTAACTTGACTATCTTTATCTCGTGTACTAATCTGATTTATTTCCCTGTAGAGCTCCAGTATGTCCAAGCGGCGCTCGTCGGAGAGGGGGGCTGGAGAGTCATCAGGCAGGGCCAGCAAGCTGCAATGTCCTGGGATATCCGGCAATAACGCCAAGAGAGCCGGGCCCTTCATCCTTGGTAAGGAAGCTACTCACATTTTGCACAAGCCCCAAAAGTATGGCAGACAAAAATGTCTGTGTGGCTGAGATTGCACCTAGTGTGCAAGTATGTAAACATGTGCAGCCTATCTGCACAGGAAATCGGTAAAGTTAATGTGTGCTTGTGTGTGAATGTGAGAGTCGTGGGGTGTCTCGCTGTGAGCGCACGCCTGAGACAAGAATGTGAAGAATTCTGCTGATCCCCCTGACATCGTCCAGAAAGGTCTGAGTCTGTGTTAGAGCGAGGTTACTTCCTCCCTCTGGAAAATGCGTCTCTCCCATAGTATTAAACTTGTAGGTTTTCTGCTACACAACCCCTCCACTATTTGCAATGCAGAGTGCCAAAGAAAACATTACACTCTGGGTGTTAATGGGTACGTGCACATGCAGCCTTTAATGAGTTGCAGCGAGAGCACACACTCCGGCATGTAGCCTGCCTTTTGGTCATGCAGCTGTTCTTTTGCTTATCCTTGCAGGGCCTCGCCTGGGCAACTCACCAGTGCCCAGCATAGTGCAGTGTCTGGCCAGAAAGGACGGCACCGATGACTTCTATCAGCTCAAAGTAAGTCTGTTCGCAGTCGGCCAAATTTTTGTTTCTTTTTCTTTCTCGCAAACTCAGTGAGTTAAGCACACACTTTAAAAAGTGAGCAGGTAATTCAAAACAAAGCAATGATATCCCTGAAGACATCTGAACCTTTGACCTCCCTTTGTTGGTGTTCATTTTATGGCCCCCTGTTTCAGTCTGGTGCAAACAAAATCTCAGCCGGGCAATCAGTTTATTGGGGCTATCTAATGCCTGTACACATGGGATGGGGCTATAGAAGGGGGGAAAGGAAGGGAGGAAGGTAGCGCCCCACCTGGAATGTCAACTTTTAACCCCCATGACCACGTAGTGAGTCAGTGCGTGACCCTCCCTCATACCCATAACTACAGCGCCTCAGTGTCTGCTGCACAGCCTGTTTGCCTCACATTGGTATATGAGCCAGTTTTAAAGCTGCAGACCTTGTATACCCCCTCTACAGCACAGACCTTCTATTAAATGCTAAGCAGATGTAACTTTCTATCATGTCTTCAGTCATTTAAAGGGTTTAGAGTCAGGACTGAAGATTAGCCTCATGCTAAACAGTGAAAGCCCTCATTCCACTGTCTGATCCAGTATGAGCTCTTGTCTCATGACCTCCAATGTTTGCTCTGTTCTCATGTGCGGCAGATCCTCACGCTGGAGGAGCGGGTGGACTCTGCAGGGGAGACTCAGGAGGAGAGGCAGGGGAAAATGCTGCTGCACACAGAGTACTCCCTCCTGTCTCTGCTGCACAACCAGGATGGGGTGGTCCACCACCACGGCCTTTTCCAGGTAGACTGAAACCTGCACACAATTTGCAATTAAGTTTCTGTTGGCAGGCGCAGTGTATATGATCAGTGTAATGACTAATATAATGAACAAAAAAAGAGAAGTGTCTTTTAGTTTATGGTGTATTGCTCAGCACTGTGTGGGCGAGCATTCTGTATAATTGAACACGATAAATACACCAACATTGCCATGGAGAAGTGTCTGTAACTTTCTGTTTGGTGCAGAATGCGACGTCACCATGTAAGTACAAGTAACAGCATGCTCTTATCAGGCTGGTATTAGCAGAGGTAAGCTTGTCATTAGTCGGGCCAGCTGCTTGTATTTTCCTTATCAGGGTTGTTTCAAGAGAGAAGTGGGAGTAGCATTAAAAGCCATATTTATCTGCAGTCGTTCTCTATTCACAGCCCCATCCATTCACAATGAAACCCCCCCTCCCTCACCTGTCTTCCCGTCTTCCTCCTCCTCTAACTTTGTTATTGTTCCATCTGCCTTCTTTCTCTCCCTCTGTTTTTCTTCTTTGTCTCTCTTTCACATCCTGCCCGTTCTACTCTGCCGGTGTTCTCAGAATAGCAGCATTGAGCCGTGCACTCTGATTCATTTAGGCCTGCAATATTGATTGGATTATTATAGTGCATCTCCACTGTGAGAGAACCAGTTAATAATGTACGCTTTCAGAGGTGCTGACTGCATCTAAAAAAAAACTGACAACCTGATACAGAAATCAATAAGAAGTGGTGACTCTGCTAAGACTGGAGTTGGAAGAAGAGGAATGACCTTTGTTATTCGTCCTCCACCACCCGGTGTGGAGGGGTGGATGTGTCTTATTCATGGGCTACATGCAGGCTGATTGATGGCCTCTACCCTGCTTGAATCTATATGTCTTTCTAAGCTGAGTGAAGCAGCGTGATCGGCCAGCATAGTACAGGAATCCATTCAGTTTGATGCATTTGTGAATGCATCAACTTCTATTGATTGGACGCTGTTAGAAAGTGCTTCTAAAATGTATCAACAACTTTGTCCACAGAATAACGTCAGTCCTGAAGATAGCCGCTCACACTTCTGTTTGTTGTTGTTTTACAGGATCGAGCCTATGAAATCGTTGAGGACATGGAGGCAAACAAAGTGCGCAAGATGAAGAAGCGGATCTGCCTCGTGCTCGACTGCCTGTGTGCTCATGACTTCAGCGACAAGACGGCGGATCTCATTAACCTCCAGCATTATGTTATAAAGGAGAAACGACTGAGTGAGCGCGAGGCCATCGTCATCTTCTATGACGTGGTGCGTGTGGTGGAAGCCCTTCATAAGGTGAGAATTTGGTGGTGCAAACACTGCGTAAAAGAAAATATAGGCATGTTTTTTTTCATCAATGAAGAGAGTTTGGACACTCCACTGTTTTGGCCAACTGTAGGAGAAATTGCTTTGTTATTGTTAGCTAGTTGCACATCATTCCTGATTACTCATCTCCTATACTCGTGTGCCACTCTCCAAAACAAACTGATTGTTTGGATAGCAGTGATTCACCAAGAACGATCTGACCAGACTTTTTTTCCCTCTCTTCCTCTTTCCTGCATGCAGAAAAACATTGTGCACAGAGACCTCAAGCTGGGAAACATGGTGCTGAACAAACGGTAAGATGAAACTCATTCTCTCTTTCGGCCTTGCCAATCAGTTAGCTGGCCAGTAACCTCCCCACATTACACCAGGTCAGTCATTTTAGCCTGCCAGTAAGTCATTCTGCCTCAGCTCACGTGTGTGAGAGAGGCCTCAGCCAGCCCCAGCAGCCTGTATCCAGTGCGTAGTTGGCTTTAAACCCAAGCAGGGGTCACATTCTCAGACTAAGAGTGAGATCAGATGGAGGAACCTAAAGCCCTGCTCTCTTGTGCCTGACTCTGGGTCCGTGTCTGTGTGTTGAGTAAAAGCTGATGATTCATTCCCCGTGGTTAGATTTGTGGAAGAGGAGGGTGAACTGGACTCTCGTGCAAAAAAGAGCAAAGAGTATGCCACTGCTTTGTTCTCGGTGGGGCAGCGAGCAATGTTGTACAGCACAGAGGACCCTGGTGAGCGCACCTCAGGTCACAGGGTGCTGCAGATCAGATAAACCCTGCAGAATGGAAAACTACTCCTCTGTAAAGCTGTCTCCAAACACCATAGGCACAGAGTATGAGAGAGATTTTGTGTATAATCAGGGGCTGAATCCTGCTACTTTTTCTGCTACATGCATTTTGATATGAATTTGTCCAAGCTTAGATGATTCAGCTAGATTTTGCATTTAACCTATGGAAGGCTGCGCCTGAACAGAGGAGGTTTGCGCGCACATTCTTGGAGACACTGATAATCGTCCCACAGAGCCGGCCTTTTCATTTGGAAGGACGTGACTAACACCGACACATACACACACACACAGACACACACACACTCTGTTCCTACGCTTGCTGCACACACCTTCACATCCCAACATGGAGCATGCTTGTATCAGTGAGCGTAATCATGGAGTTGTCTCACACTCTACTTAGTCATTTCTTATGCATGATCTGTAAGTATGAGTGCGTGCATCGCAATGTCACGTTCCTGGCTTATCTTTAAACCACAGACACGCTCTGCATCACAGGCATCAGAGCGCGTAGCCCCCACCAGCATCATCATCATCATCATCATCAGCAGTAGTAGTAGTGTTGGTGATGAAACAGGAGTGTGTTTTGGCCAGGGGAGAGTAGCAGACGAGTGGAACACTCCGTCCCAGCTGGAGACAAAGGAGAGGCCTGCCAAAGGCCCCATAGCTCCGAGCTGACTCACACCACAATGCACATCACACACGCACACACATGCGCACACAGTCATCATTTATTTACCCTCTACTCTGCTTTTTATCTGTTTTTGTTTTACACACCAATCCCTTTCCTGCTTTCATTGGCTTTGTGTTCTGTGCCCTTTGTGCCTTTTTTCTTTTCACTCTTCCCATCTCCTTTATGCATCATACTTTGCTTGCTCGCATGTTTCCTGCATAACTCCACCCCCCTGGATGTGTATGAATGTACAGTCGGTATGGGAAAGACAATTTTAGATGCAGACCGTTCTCAAAATCCCCTATGCTCCCCTGCTGATTGTCGTCACTCTGGGAAATGCACCGATGCCATCCACAAGCTCAGCAGTTTATGCAAGAATGATGTGATTTCCTCTTGCAGAGCCAGCTGTTATGAAAGCAGGATGTCATAAATCAATCCACAGGGTCACTGACAATCTACGTTGGAGCTGAACTGATTTCCTTATTGTACATATTTAAGAGGAGATTCGTAGACAGAGTCACACAGCACGGCAAGGTGTCATTATCGTTTTTATTTCTTCCAGAGAGCTCCTCTTAGTTTCCATCACCGTATTATCTCAGGGATGGATTACCCCTTTCAATTGAAATAGAAGTTGAGGGAATGCTTTTTGTTTTTTATCCTGTTTTGCGCAAATCACAGTTCTGAGGAAATGATCTGCAGAAGCTGCCCTGCATTTAACCTCCGTCCTTGTCAGCTTGTGCATTTCCAGCAAAATGTTGCAGGAAGGGAAGAGAAATCACAGGGGCTGTTTAGGTTTCTGGTTTCCTGGCCTACCCCTGGGATCACATGACCAGGAAGCAGAGATGGTGTGGTCTCTCTTCAGTCCTCAGGGACCCTTGCCTCACGAGGCAAACATGCAATTTCATTTACCCAATCTCCGGTGCAAGAATAGAAGCCTGGGTCGTGATGCGCACAGACAAAAGAACAGACTCCTCTATAAAGGAAGCTTTTATGTCGAGGGTCCTTGAAGCATTGCACTCTGTTCTGGCCCATCCTTGTGCACATCACAAAGCCACTGTATGGTTATAGAGACTTGGATCACAAAAGCTGTTAAAGGGCTGGATCACATAAGTAGCTGGAAATGATGTGAACCGAGTGTTCTAAGGGAAGATTGAGATTGGAGCATTTGCTTGAAAATTGAGTGTTTGACAGGAATTGGCTCCAGACGCTGCACTGGGAGCAGTGAGTGTGTGTGTGATGGAGCAGGGTGTGAAAGTGAGAGAGAATAGGGGAAGCTGTTGACCTCAGGCTTTTTAGAAAGCGGATGTGGGTGAGGAGCGTGATCCAGAGAGGACCCAGGCTCTAGACCGTGGCCGCTTTTGTGTGTGCTCATGTGCCTCTGAGTGCATTTTCGCGTGTGCGTGCTCGCCATGGGAGCGATCGTGTGGGTGCACTCGAAGTTGTGTGTTTGTGTACATATTTTAAATCTTCGTGAGCTTCATATACTCGTTTGCCAACCCATCACCATGTAGGCTTAGTCATCGAGACAATTATCCCAAGCCACAAGTTGACTCATATGTTTGTCAAAGTGCGGCTTTTTATTTTCTCTTTCTCTGCTGAGAGAACACAGCGATATAGAGCAGTCCATAGTCCCTGGGTTTTAATACTGTTAGGTTTCACTCCGCCACAAGCAAACTAAATTTACCTTTGATGACTCAGAAAAAAAACCTTATAGTGCCACGTAGTTTCCACAGAAACCAAATTAATCAAACATCGCTGGTAACATCAGCGGGTCTTCTCAGACTTGGAAGCGCCAGTGTGTCTGGAGTGGTCTTGTTCTTGATACGTCTCTGGTCTGATGTAGGAAGATGGCTTTCAGCTAAAACAGTGATGTTGATACTTTAAGTAGAGCATTAAAGTTGACGTAACACTTAATGGGAAGGTACAAAAAAGGAACAAGAAACAAAAGAAGAACATTAAGCAAATAAAAGAGAAAATTATCTGCATCAAACCTCTAATGCAGTCCTCTGTAGTTGTAACGGACAGATACAAGGGTTCTGCACACAGATGTCAAGCTGCATGAGAAGTCTATGCTTTAAGAGCAGTCTTTATTTTAAAATCAATTCTGTATTTGCAAATTTCATAGTATATATGTGTACCAGATATGCAGCACATCTTCCTGATTCAACCAATTTTGCACAGTTGACTTAAAAACTGTCTTAAAAATTCTCAATGTTTTGATTTTGATTGTTTGATTTGGGATAGGTGTAAAGCAGATTTCTTTTTTAAAGAAGATAAACATGCATGCTTAGAAATGGAGAATATAACGGCTGCTACAGAGCAACAGTGCAATGTATAACGTACAAGGATTTACTGAATCTGAAATGTCTCTGAGAAAGAGACATTTTTTAAAGCTATCTTGGGAACATCGTTTTGGACGGGCCCCTCCGGACAGTCCTCCTGAATCTTGTTAAATTCTTAAATAAAAAGAAAACCAATGTTTTAAACGCAGGTGTAACACAGAGAGATGGGAGACTGTCTTTTAATAAGACTGGGCGTGCATACTCTGTTTTGCATCTGGCAGTCATGAGATACTGATGTATATTTAAGGCCCAGTGAACCATGAGATTATTAAAACAACAAGGCATGCTAGCAAGTTCTCTCCGTCTCTGTCGGCCTGGGTTTGCCTCATGCTTTGAGCTATGAGTGTGCAGTGTTTCACATTCTAAACTTAACATTTGTTATGATGAGTAAGACTGTTTTGCCACTGTTTGATCAAGTTAAAGAGGAGAATACTAAAAGAGGGGGTGCACATAAGAAGTAGTGATATTAAGGTCATTGTTTGATGCAAAATTGCTGAAGAATACAATGTATGAAGGTTATTTATGAGGTGTGTTTGCATGTTTGTGTGCTTACAGGACTCACCGAATCACCATCACCAACTTCTGCCTCGGAAAGCACCTGGTGAGCGAGGACGACCTGCTGAAAGACCAGAGAGGAAGTCCGGCCTACATCAGCCCTGATGTATTAAGTGGTGAGTGCAAAACAGATGGGTTGCGTGTGCTTTCATTTATAGCACAGTATGTGTGTCAAGCAAGGTTTTTTTTTCAGACAGTCAGAGAAGTATTGAAAAGCTGCTCTCTGTCATTCGGTCACGGGGGAGGGGTCAGCATCACCCAGTTTTTGTCACTTTCAAAAACTGACAATCCAACAGTCACACCTGTTTTTGCAGAAACTGATCGTGTGTGCACAGGTGTGAAAACCGTCCTCGCTGTCTTTGATTTGCCACCGTCCATTTTAGGTTGTGAAATAGGGTTGTGAAGTGTATTAACTGCAAGTGTCGAATGTATTAACATTCATACATTTCCAGACCTGGTTCTGGTCAGAAGAGAGAACCTTGTTGATCCAGGACCAGACTGGTCCTGGGATTCTTTTAAAGAGCGTTGTGTAACGTTAAGCAGTCAGTCTTATGTTTGGTTTTCAGGTTATTAGGCAACAAAAAAGGGGTTGTGTTGCAATCTGGGACTGGCAAAATGCTAGGAATAGCTTTTTTTGTGGTCTTTGTTTGTGTAATCACGGTGATGTTGCATTTTCTCATGGTATGTGTCTGCAGAGGAAGCTTCTTTCCTCTTTGTGTGAAAACTAAAAAGCAGAAATCAGTTTTTATTGTTTGGTTCACAATGCTCATTTGTGCAGACCTGAGTGCCACACACATATCAGGTTGATGCTTGAACCCACACTTCCATAGTTGATCCCAGTACCATCCATTCAAGCATTGATTTCCAGAGCATTGTCATGGACAGTGAACAAGATTGAGAATCTCAAACAGAAATCTTTCAGCTCCAGCCACTCAAAAACTGTAGATAAAACCCGGGCGTGTATATCAGCATAACGTGACAGGCACACAATTAAACAGAGCTTCAGTGACTCACACACTGATGACTCACTGGAGGGAAACTACTCCCATCTACCCCCTTCCCCTCCCATCCCCCGCCTGTGTGTGTGTGTGTGTGTGTGTGTGTCACAAGCTTTAACATAATTGCCTGCTGCTGTTGCTACCGCCTGCCTGGCTGTAACAACACTGCCTATGGTCATGCACAGCCATGATGCTCCACCCTCACCAGTTCCAGTGTATTCACTGCTGATCCATGTCTGATTTAATGGCTCAGGGTTGGCTATAAAAACCTTTCCCAGCTCCCATTTTCAAAGTTGGCAGTGTGCTGGACATTTCTATGAAATATAATTGATGTGGAGTCATAGCTTGTATTTGTGTTCGCTCATCTCGTTAATCATTAGACCTGGTGACTGATCAGGAATTGAACTTGCGAAAAGGTCGATCACCCCTGAGTCACACAGGGTCGAAACTCAACAAACAAACACTGATTTCAATCTCTGTGGCTTATCTGATTTTGGAGTTTGCAAAGCACTTTGCTGTCTCTGTGTCAAATGCCACATTTGTTGATATCAAACACTGATCCTGATCCCCCCCTCCTTTCTGTCTCCAGGTCGGCCATACCGTGGTAAACCCAGTGACATGTGGGCTCTTGGCGTGGTCCTCTTCACCATGCTGTATGGCCAGTTCCCCTTTTATGACAGCATACCTCAAGAGCTCTTCCGCAAGATCAAGGCTGCTGAGTACTCCATCCCAGAGTGAGCACCTGTCCTGTCCATGTGACATTTCAGATGTATTCAAAGCAGCTGTATCCAACAGTTACAGCACATAAACATCAATAACTTTATATAACTACATAGTTTTGCAGACTCCATATTTAATTAAGATGTTTTTCTTACATGCTGAACATTACTAAGAATTATCCACATTATCATATTCAGTTTGGACCTGAAGATACGGCACTATAATCCCTCAGAAGTGGCTTTGTGAACAAATCGCATTCCTGTTCTCTTCCACCCCCTCACAGGGACGGTCGCGTGTCTGAGAGCACGGTGTGCCTGATCAGAAAGCTGCTGGTGTTGGACCCTCAGCAGAGGCTTACTGCAGGAGAGGTGCTGGAGTCGCTCAGTGCCATCATTGCCTCATGGTAAGTGCTCCCCCTGCTGGATGTTTGGGAAAATGCATCAGATGTGTTGATTCTCAAGTCGTGATTTTATTGTTGAAGAGCTGAGAAATAATTGTAATGAACTTGTGTAAAATGGCTACTTCTGACTGCCATGAGTGTTAAAGGTTTCCACTGGTTTTCCTTTTTTGAAGTTATTAAAATAGTTACTTTACTTATTTCATTTTCAGCAGGGTAACTAGTAATCTGGGACCCATTATATTGCAAATTAACCTTCCCAACATTGTGTATGAATATCCTAATGTTAGCCAGTCAGTAATTTAACATGGGTAATTTAACAAGCTGACTGTTGCTGATCATCATCTTTGTTGTGTTTCTCTCATCACAGGCAGTCTGTTTCATCGTTGAGTGGCCCTCTGCAGGTGGTGCCGGATATTGACGATCAGGTCAATCACCCAGAACATCTGCAAGAGGTAAATTATTGTAGAAACATGACAGCACAGATTGGATGGATGGATGGATCCTTTATTTAGTAGCTCACAGAAAGGCACATAAAAACATAAAAAAGGTGCCAATAGAAATGAATAAAGTATAGGGGGACAAAGTAGAGTCTCTAACTAATGAATATCATTCACCTGTTTTAGTTGGTCATGCCTCATGTTGACATTACTTCTTGGGTACACTCAGAGAACGTGTTTATTTCAGCAGAAAACTTGTTTATTTCAGCTCAGATGTTGCAGCACATTGAACAGAATACATTTTCTTCCCTCAGGCCAAGGTGATAGAAGAGTCTTCACAGTACGAGTTTGAGAACTACATGCGCCAGCAGCTGCTGCTGGCTGAAGAGAAGAACACTATCCACGAGGCCAAGAGCTTTCTCACCAAGCGCCAGTTTGGCAGCATCCCGCCTGTAAGGCGTCTGGGCCACGACGCCCAGCCTGTCAGCCCGTTAGATGCTGCCATCCTGGCACAACGTTTCCTCCGGAAGTAGTCCCCAACCACCCATGTCAGCCTCCCTGATCTCCCCGGGGGAGTCCAGAGACCTGTGGAGTCCAGAGAGGACTGAGAAGGATGAGCCCCCAAAATTGAACTCGCGTACAGGAGGCCCAGCCTGACCCAGGTACAGACGGCCCCATTCCTAGGTGGGTTTCGGGCAAGCTAGGTAGAGCAGGTGTGAGGAGAGCACCAGAACAAACTGCCAATTGAAAACTTCACTCCTAGTGTCTGGATCCTCCAGTGAAACATGGAAAGCCCCGGAGGAAGATCTGAACCAAAGGTTCCTTGCCCTCAGGTCACCCACAGTCAGATCTCACTGTGCAACCAACCTGATGGCACTGTCACATATGGGGCTAACACAAGGCTCTGCCTGGAGCATTGAAGAGATGATTAACCCCATATTCCTCCTCCTCCTCCTCCTCCTCCTCCTCCTCCGAGATCTCCCTACTGTAACACTTTCTCCATCAACTCTGGATCCCCTGAGCAATACAGGACCAGAATCATGTAGCAACCCCCTCTCTTCCTAGTGGTTAATGGTATTGCCTCAAGTCAGATCACCTGATCACAGATGTCACTTCTCTATACCTCCATTCCACCCTCCTCCTCTCACCCCTTCCTCTTCCTCTCTACTGTTTTCCTGTATCGAAAATGATCCAGACTGGTTCTGTCTGTAACTCTGACTTCAAATCAATCTACCTCTCTGTCTCTCTTCTCTGTTGGTAAACCATGCTCACTGTTCTGAGACAAGGGATTGTAACAATGGAGTCTTGATGCCACCAGTGACATAAAGCATTAATGTTTTCTGTCAGAGTGATAATGCTTTGAAACCTTTTCAGTGGTTTCAAAAAATCTGAATAAGCTTTTTATCATATATTACCTTAATAAGTAGCATTTCACCCCTACCTTTGGATTGAAGATACAGAATATCAAAGTGTGTACATACATCCTTTGATATTTGCAAAATGCATTGTCTCCTGCTTTTGCTCATCCCTGTGGAAATCTATTTTTAGCATCTAGGCAGCTAGTATGAGGTACCTGGAAGTCACAATGCCAAGAACTGAATGGGAAACACTGTTGGATCCTCCCTGCCAAGGCATATTGATGGTAACGCTTCCTCAGTGCCATTATAGTGGAGATCAGGCACTGTCACGTTTCTATTGCCAAAAATCATGTCTTAAATTTACTCTAAGCCAAGGAAACTGGTACCCACAGCCTCATTCAGAATCAAATGGCTTCCAGGTATTCCAACTTCCCTGTTTCTCTTTATCAAGACAGATCATGGGTTGATCAAGTGTTTTTCAGTATGAATGTGAACTGTCATTCAACGCTTTGATGTCTGCAGTATCCGTGAGTGTGCACGTGTGTGTGTGTGTGTGTTTCGGGCCAGGCGAAATCAAGAGTCTGTAGAGCTGCCGAGCTGTTCACCTCCAACAGCCTCAGACTCTTTAAGCTATCCTCCAATCATTGTGTTCTGTTATCTGGCCTGCCTCAGTGGCAGACACTGTGAAAACCCGAGCAGGCTTTGCTGAGACGGGGCTTGACTGAATGCTTTAGCGATCGTCATTTGGAAAATGTCACGCATCTATTGCCATTCTCAAGCCCTCTCTTGAGCACAACTTGTACATGCTTGTATTATCTCACCATGTAGGCTCTCCGCGCGGAGAGGCTAGCTGGTGGCCGGTAATCGATACTGTAATATTTCATAGAGAAATGAAAATACAGACTCGTAAGTTTTAAGTTTAATTGCTGGGTCTTCTTGGCTATCAGTGCATTCTCGTCTTTTTATCAAACGCTTTCTTCAAACCATGGCAAAGCTACTAACCAGTGACTGTTAGGCATCTGTACACTGCAACTTGCCTTTGCGTATTGGTACCTGCTTTAGGCTATCTAGACCTCTTCCTATTTATATTCAAAATGATTGCATGAACATAGGCTCTGGAATATTTTCAAATGTCTTTACTTCTTTTTTTCCCCTTGTAATTTCATGTTGATTTATTTATTCACTTGTGTAGACTCCCCCTGAAACCCCCCCTAAACCACTGGGGCTTGTGTCACAGACTAGGCGCAGTTTTATGTCAGTGAAACAGGCCCCAAATCTTTTCCTCTCTCAGCTTTAAGAAGTGTTGTTCACTCCAACAGTCGTTCTCATTTTGATCCTTTTCAGCCACACTCATGAAGAGTAGCATCTGTTTTTGTGTTTTTGGTTTCCTAAATCATTTTCTTGCCATTTTACCACACAGTCTGTGGTCAACTTAAGCTACACTAATAACAAGACTGACTCTGCATAGTTATATTTTTTACAAAAAACAAAATACTGGCACATTATGTTGATTTACGGGAGGTTTTTTTTTTTTTTTTTTTTTAAATGTTTTTTTTTTTTTTTCTTCTCCTTTCATTCACCCCAAAAGTCCCCACACAAGGCTGCACTCTCCGGTCAGTATGTAAATATGTACCATCACGACTGCGCCAGTCACATTGTATGTAGTTCCACCCAGTGTGATACCAACTGTTTCAACACATGCCGATTGACGTGCATTATAGGCCACGTTGGCCACCAGCCACCACATCCAGAGGTGAAAATCACATATAAAGACAGCTGTCGGCTCTCTCCCACCTCAATGTGAATTCCATGGGTATACAGCAGTATTGTAGTAGTCTAGGTCGTTCATCAGAAAAGGGTGTTTTCATGAACACCGTAGCCATCGCCGAATGCTTGACATCAAGTGATCCGTCTGTGGAAAGTGTCTTACACCATCTTCCATGACGCTCGACTACAGATTAGTAACTACAGGTTCAATAGACCCGTGACGTAGATGTTATTTTGTCTCTCCCCCCTCTAATCAAAAAGTGTGTCACCTTCTAGCTAGTGGATTGTACACATTCAATGTTTGTTTTACAGAGTTGTATTGATAGACTGCAGTGTGGACTGAAAAAGCATGGACGTAGTGTGAGGTTCAGCTCTGTGTAAAACACGTGACTGTTGCATGATTTTGAACTTGCAAGGTGTGCCGGTGCAACTGATTGAGTTTTTGAAGAGAAGTTGCTCCTTTGGGTTCTACGAGAAACTACAAAGCAAAAACAGCTAGAGCCCTTGATTAATGAGTTGTGAAATTTGGTTGTTGATTTTCAAAAATTTGAGTTTTTGTGATGATTTTCGCCCTGCTTCTAAAGTCTTCAGTATACATCCAATATATTGCTGACTGTCTCAACTGGAAACTCGGTGTAGGATATGAAATGTGGTGTAAGTTTAAACCCAATGGGACAATGTGTTGTAAGCTGCTTGGTCGGACACGGGCATCTAGATACAGAAAACTGCGTAATTGTACAGATGAAAAACACGTTTGTATAAAAAACATATTTTTCTACTTCATCAGATCTCTACATGCATGTCAGCAATAAACTTTGATATGGAAACATTCATCTTTGTCACGTCTCTGTATCCTGACGCTTCCTTTTGTTGCCAGTAGGTGGAGCACTTTCTTAAAAAATGAAACCAAAGCCAGCACTAGGACCAGTGTAATTAACACTGGCACTTGTAGAACATTATACTGAATGTTCCTCTTTGTTGGTGTTCACTGATTTCTCTACCATATGTGGACAATACAAGCTACAGAAAAGGCTCAGCTGCACAGTGCCAGCCATTTGTATGTGCTTTTACATGATGTGGCCTCATTCCTCTGAGGGTTGGACCTGTGTGAAGAACGAACAGAATATAGAATAAATGAGTCTCTGTGCGTCTGTACCACCTCGGTCTTGCGGTGAGCCGGGTTTTGGACCCAAACCGAGGGAGAGGTGGTCAAACAGGAAGCCTCGTGCTGACTCTGACAGCACTGCAGAACCCTGCGGGCCGCTCTGCTGATCTCCCACCTCACTTCAGGCTTTTGAACGCACACACACCCTCTTGAGCGGAGCATTAATTCCATTAGAAATCATGCCATGCCTGCCAAAAAATACACACAGATACACATGGAAATCTCATCATGCGCGGCCCTGACAGACATATTGGATTAAATCTGTGATAATGGCATGTGCAAATGTTTCATGAACGCTCACTATGCAACACTTTTTGGTCCTTTTTATCCCCCTTGATGCGTGCATACTTAGACTCTATTTAAAAAAGTGGCTTCCACTGAGGGGAATTAAATCTTAAGCCCACAATCGCTGTGGCATTGAAGGACAAATTAGGAGATCAGACTTCTGACCTCCTCATTATGGGTCCGTTTCAGTCAATAAGCAGTTATGAAAAGCAAAATGCTGTGCTGCTGAATCACTCAGCAGAAGAATAACAGAGTTCTGAGTAACCTTTCCCACCTTTCTAAGATCCTCGTAACAGATTTAGCCCCAAGTGGGTCCCTCTCTCTCTTCTCCAGATCATTACACCCTTATCCCAACATGTCAAGCTGGGCGGAAAAGTCTCAAGGGTCAAAGTTGCACAGATGCTTTGTCCCCACAAACTACAACCAGCTGGCCTCGAGGAGGTCCATCCTGGATTCATGTGTGTCTCAAACAAACGATTGTTCAACAAAGACGACGTCAGACATCTGCGATGCGCTTGCTTAATTACCTTGGAGAGCATTGCGTATTCATTTCATTAGAAAAGAGCGGGCTTTATCCAGTTGGACAAAGGATATGACAGGATAACCAGGGATCCACATTTCCAGATGTATGTATGCAGCAGTGTTGTCACAGCTTTGTGTGTGTGTGGACTTAACTGGTAGCAGTGTATTAAACTGTAAAAATGTATTAGATATACTTGATCTTAGTGCACAGCTGCATCTGCTTTGAGGTTGTTACTCCGCGTTTGTCTGTCAGAGCGTGTGAATGTGTCTCCAGCTGCGTCCAGCAGGCCGAGGCTTTATTACCCCCCCTGACAAGACATTCCAGCAAACACAAAACCAAATGTACTCTGTATTAAAGCAAACAACAAAACGTGTGACAAATTACAACACTAAATAAACAGATATAATGCTCTCACGATCACATGAAATCAGATGATCTACCTCAAAGGGTTGAACATCAGATTTCCTGCTGTCAAGTGGTTAGCAGGTGGTGGAGGTCTCACTTCTGAACATGTGCCTCTACTGTGTAAGCTCTTCTCACTGTCTCAATCAAGAAATGAAACTAAGTCAGTTAGTTGTGCTTATAGGACTTGTTACAATCCCTAGGAGTAATCAGCATGTGCCTGGTGTCTTGTGTCTTGAGTGGAAGAGGGGTAATCACTTCGCTGGGGTCAACAGGTGGGCACCCTCTTTCTTTGTTGTTTTGGTTATAGGCCCAAGACACCTCCAGAGGGCTTAACAGCAACATCTGGCGTCACCTGTGCCCCCCTCTGCTTTTACCCCTCATTTTGGACAGCTTGCAGACCAGTTGGGGTCTTTGGGGCCGTACCGAAAGTGCAAAATGTGTCATTTTAATCATTAGAATCAAAGGGGGCGTCGGTGGCTTGGTGGTAGAGCAGGCGCCTCATGTACAAGGCTGTTGCCGCAGCGGCCCGGGTTCGACTACAGCCTGTGGCCCTTTGCTGCATGTCTCTCCCTCCCTCTCTCTCTCTCCACCTTTCACACTTCACTATCCTATCAGTTAAAGGCATTAAAGCATAGCACATCTCGTAACACAGTCCCCATTAGATCATGAGATATTGTACATGCAAAGTTGACACTGACAGGGAAACTTTTTGTTAAAGCAGAAAGGGTTCAACCTCAGATGAGCATGAGCGTACATACATAGGAAATAGATATTTATCCTTTAGATCAGGGCAACTAGGGCAACTGTATGCTTTTTTTTTTTTGCCATTTGAGATACAAGAGTGCCTAAAAATCTGTACATTGTTTGGAAAAAACATGAGAGGCTACATCCTATTTGTATCTAACCGCTCTCCAACTGTCTTCATCATTCTGAAACCACAGCGCAACAAATGTTGAGTGACTAATTTTCACTCCTGCCACCTAAAAAGAGGCAAAAATAGTCTGATGTCACTATTTTTAAGTTACATAACATGGGAAGTGTAAGAACTTGGCATGAGCAGCATTACTAATCTTGAAACCCACTTGTTATACAATGTTGGAGTGGATTTCACAGAATGAATGTTCAGCTGGCAGATCTATATTTGAATCCATCCCATAGTAATCTGGGCTGCTCTGATTGCAAATCAAGGGTCCTCAACAATACCAACTAAATACATTGAATCCTGTCAAAGGACTGCTCCGATGTCAAGGATCCTTCGAATTCTACTGAGGACAGAGTCCTTCCTTCAGAGACTTTTTAAGGGTGCATGTGTGTATCCTCAGTGGGCATAAAGTACCCACAATTCTTTGTGCACAATCTGCTGGAATTGAAGGCAGGGCCTCATCAATGACGCACACCTGGGAACTCATTTGCCTGCTCAAATGTGTGCTCACCGAATGCTAGGAGGGAGTTTTGCATAGCCTCTGTAGGACCTGACTTGGAGGGACCTGTCCTACCAAGGAAGCATCCTTGACTTTGAGAAGCACTGAGAGACTGCAAACTAACTCGACAACCTGGCCAAAGGCAAGTATGATGCTGAATATATCAAACTGTGTGGACCTTGAACTAATGACTACAGAGAAATCTGGACCTCATGACTAAATCAGTTGGGAATGACTGCTCTAAGTCGAATATAGGCCAACAGAAAACATTCACATAATTAGATTTCTTTAGAGAGTAGTATATGATAAAAACCATGGACGTATATTATTATCTGAATGACACAAAGATTCAGGGCTTGAGTCCCAGAAGCCTCCCCATCCCTCTCTGCTTCTTCTCTGCTTTAAATTTTCTGCAATAGTCCATATTTGGCTTGATGCGATGTAGATGCAGCAGGAAAGTTTAGGGTTTATCCTGTGGGAACAACAAATACACAGAATACATTTGTGTCAGTCTGGCTCGTGACTGCCAAGATATCCTGCTCTTGAGTGTTGAACCGATTAATCAAACAACCACCTGATTATTATTATTATTATTAGCTCCCAGTGCTACTGGGATAAAAAGCCACATTTCTAAAACTAATATCCAGTGCACTATATCCTGGAGGCAAAATACTGAAGAAGCGCTTCCATTTGTTTCCACCTTTAAAATCTCATAAACGAGACAAGAAGATGAGATTAGCAGCATTATGATTTGTACTTACAGACATGCTGTACTAAGTTCATTTTTGTTGGCAAGCCGTCATGGCCACGAAACAGGCCTCAAAACAGAATGTGCATACGGTCCCCATATGAGCAGCACGGAGGGAAAACATCTGTTAAAGGTCTTTCTTTACTCATTTTAAGTTACTCTGTCTTTAGTTATGCTCCTCATATGTGAGTGTAGTTACACACACGATAAAACAGAAGATCTGACAAACGCAGTTACAGCATCATCAACCAGTAAAGTGGCGACCACGAAACAAATAAATCATCCTCGTTTTCATTTACTTTGCGCTTCAGCAGATTAAAGTCGCATGTTGCCGTGTTCTTGTACACCAATGCCGTGTGACTTTATAATCACTCCTCATGTTTCGTTACACCAGTAAACATCCTTTAACATGATACCTTCATTTGAGACAATAAAACAAACGAGGTAAGAAACCCACCAGTGCTCATATTCCTCCCACATTAGAGCACAGTCTAATTCAGTAACAGACAGTAACTTTAGATGTGGGTGTAAAACTGGTGCCAGCAGAATCAAAGACTTTGCTGTGGCACTTTGCATATGGTGTGCCCTACAGCGATGGATCAGAGAGCTGTTCAAATCCAATACAGACAATAATAACTGTTGTCCTGTGATGAACTGGCTGTTTCTCTCAGTATGTAGCTATAAACACAGCTAAACATGATGCTAAATGTTTTAAATGTTTGGGTAAAAACAATTTTATGGACCTCATTAATAATTTAAACAGCAACCACAAAGTTTGATCTAATTAATGGACTTAATTAGTTAAACATTACTGGCAATATGTGCAGCAGGGAACAACAACAGGCCCAGCACTAGGACCAGCACTAGGACCCAGGCAAGTGGGAGGGGAGCACACCTGGGCCTTTCTGCCTGCTCTGACACACACCTGAGAGGAGAGCTGAGGCCTGCAATTGTTTGCTGCTTAATTTGGTAGGCCTTTATTCAATAAAACATATTTTAAAACCATGATTGTTAAGAGATAAAATAGTTGTTAGTTCATTGAGATAAAGATTCTTTAAAAAAAATCTTTTAAAATAATGGATAAAAATGTTTGACTAGGGTCGGTCTGTTCGAGGAAAAACCTTGGACTGGTTGCCAAAGCATACCAGGTATGCCAAACAATACACTTTTTAATAAAACAAATTTTATTTATTTTATTCAAAGGTTAACTTAGGTCCTTGTAAATTTAGAATCCAATCACCTGCAAGCCTCTGACTGACAGGGATGCCTTTCCTCTTATTTTATAATGTATATCATTTTTAAAAAACATTATATATTTTTCGAAATGTTTAATTTTTTCTGTTATATCAATTTGCTTTTGTTTATTTTAGTTAAAACGCCTAAATGGAGGAGCCAACCATTGTTTTTCCCACAGTTAGTTGGTTCTATTGCACCTTTAGTTAATTTATTTCCTGGGCCATTTATTTTGTTCTGTTGTGTGAGGGCAGCAAACCCTTTTGTGCTTTGTGTGGTTTGAATTATGATTATGATCCATACTGACTAATTTGCAAGTTTAATCCATAGTTTGCCTACATAATTTGTGATTTGCGTACTTTTTTCATTGTTCTTTGCACAGCCTCCCTCATAGTGCAGCATGGTCCTCCCATTGTTTGGTTTTCTTGTTTGTTTAGTTGATTAATCACATCAATCAGTTATTTGATTACATTATTGCTGTTAGTTTAATATGGCTTCATTTGAATTCATGTTTAAACTTTTGTTGTGACTTAGCTGAATCAAAATGTATTTATGCTATGAATTTAAAATACTAAATATTGTTGGTATAACAGTCTCTGGTTTGAGTCCTTAATGGTCTTAAATAATCTACCTGATTCGGTCTTGTCTACTTTCTTTTTCAGAGTTGGATGAGAAGATCCAACCAGGAGCCTGTTAGCTTAGCTAGGATAAAGGCTGGAGACACCAGCTAGCCTAAACAGCTAAACGCCAACAAACAATTAAAATTAAAAAAAGGACCTAAGTTAACCTTTGAATAAAATAAATAAAAATTTGTTTTATTAAAAAGTGTATTGTTTGGCATAATAATATAAATTGTTTGATCTGTATTCAAACTACGCTCAATGAAGGACAATTACAATAATCTTCAATAAGAAGGAGTCACGTTATGCAATTACTTCTTGACCAAAAGCAGTCAAGTGTCACGTAGCTTCAACTTTAGTGTTATGCTTCCTTCTGTGCAGTCATGTGGTTGGCTGGTGTATTTACTGGGCAAGAAAATAGTTCCTGCATGAAACTGCTCACAAGGTTTGTGATTCATCTTGAGTAACGGGTCATGATTTTTTGAAAGCGACATTGCACTCTGGAGCGAGTCAGGCGCTGGCCTCCTCTGTGTTGAGCCTTTTTGCTAAGCTAAGCTAACCACCTGCTCTATAGCTTCACATTTATCATACCAAGTACAATCTTCTAACTCTTGACATGAAAGCAAACAGGTGTATTTCCCAAAACGTCAAACTATTACTACAATAAGTTAGCTTTGAACACTGTAGCTCCCTTACGGCCCTGACACACCAAGCCGACAGTTGGCCATCGATCAAAGTTGGGCTGTTGGTGAGCGTTTGTCGTTGACCCCCATTGACCTTTTCTGGCTAATTCAACATGCTGAGTCGGTGGTGGCGGCAGCAGAGCCCGTCAGTGAATGAAATCACTCCGCTTGGCAGTTATGTTTAGCGCACAAGAAGGTGTGTCTGAGCCTCTAAGTGCAATTTATTAGCGCATCCATGAGAGATGTTTTGACCTAATGCTCTTCTTCACGCTTTTTTATTGCTGTCTTTTTAGGGTCCAGCACCTGCTTTAGATGGTTTTTGGATGTGCGTGACTACTAAGCTTTTTTTGTGTACTTTAAGTTGGCCATATCGATAGCATTCGTTTAATTTTGCTGGTAGAAATTCCTGACATCTCCAGCTTGGAATTACAGCTAGGAGGCTGACGTGAACAGGTTTTGCTAAATGGCTGTTCATAATTATGATCCAAGTGATATGACGTAAAAGCAGCCTATGCTAAGCTAAGCTAATCGCCTCCTGGCTCCAGCCCCTCAGTCATATTGTAATCTCTCCATCTAACTCTTTGAAAAGAAAAACTGTATTTCCCAAAACGCATCATACTTATTTTATTGTTCTTTATCAATCAACAGTCTGATGTATAATGTGGCTATGACTCTTACAGAAGGTATTAGCCTCATGCAGACACGGAGCATAACCTCTCTTACTCATAATCATCTGAAACCCATCAGCGAGTAGCGGAGGATTGTTTACAGCTGCTCTGCGTCTCCTGCTGACCTTGTCCCATTTCTGTGAGAGAATGAAACACTTCTGTTTATTGTCTCTTTTGAGACGACATCTTGCAACTTTCACATACTGTGCAGTCAGTCTTGAGTGTGTTTGCGTGTGATGGGATGCAGAAGGGCCGCGACGGTCCGTTCAGTCTGAGCATTTTTTTGCCTACACATGGCTTTATTTGGTGTTGAGTAAAATGTCTGTCTTCATCCTGGACTTTTCTTCATCCTCCATGCAAACTAACTCCCGATTGAACGTCTATCTTTCTTCACCTCTTCAATTCGTCCATCAGGAGCAAAGCGGGAAATCCAAAATGGCGCAAGAATGAGTGTGTCATTTTCAAACTGCCCGCTAACTCTGAACATCTGGTCCTTCGGGGAGGAGGGCGACTCTGTCAATGGGAGCCCTTGTCTCCCCTGTCAACACCACTAGAACAGCCCGCCACAAGGTGAACAAGGAGGCATGTGTGTGTTTTAAAATATGTGTTTATGGGCCGACGCTGTTCGTACTGGAATGATGTTTAACAGGCATCGTTAAGACAAATTTGTGGCGGGAGCTACTGTAATTTGAATTTCTCTTCAATCTGCCCTCAAAATAAGCAGCGAAAATTGTGTTTCATAAATGTTCATGTAGCTTGACAATGTCTAACCGGTAAAATAACCTGTTTATGGCTTGGCTTGGACTTTAAAAACAGAAAAAGGCAAGTGAAAAAACTAAACCTTTTTTGTGCATACTGATGTTTTAGGCCCTTCTTCAGCATGCTGAGTGTCAGACCACGCACAGGTGGAAGCAATAAAAAGACACTGAAGTAACACATCTGTTGCAACAAGATGGGACATCAGGACAAGAATAGGAATAAGCTAAATATTCACTATGTAAAATGTGTCCTAGATCTTACTGGGAACATGAAAAAATCATTAATAAAAAAGTCATCCATCCATCCAGCGTGACAGTGTTTAGGGACCGTATGAAAATGATCAGGGTGGTGAGAGGGTCTGAGCGTTCTATTTTAATTTTGTGAAAAATGAAGGCTGTCTTTGAACCCTCCTCTTTACATATAAAGTCCTGCAATAGCCTCTCTACAACAGGTTTAAAAAATTACTAAGTGTTTGATTTGTAGCAAGGCAGTAATTACAATAATATATAATCATATTCAAATTTGCCCAACCCCCAAAATGCTGATAAAAAATATAAACAGGGTTCCCACAGATCCTTAAAGTCTTTAAATTCATAAATCTAAAAATTAGTGACCTAAGTCAGTCTAGCAAAGCATTAAAAATGCTCAGATGTGGGCCGTAGGATTTCAGAAATCATTTTTTGTTTTGACGTTGCATTTAGGGCTGAAACTGAAAATCATCGATGCAGATTATCTGCATCAGAGTTTTGTTTAATCCACATAATTTCCGCTGCACCCTGTTTGGCACGTATGATTATAACTGCGGCACAACGTTCTTAGGCTGTGGACATGAGATTTATGCATGAGACGTGAAAAGACATCTCAAAATCATACATCCGTTATCAAAACAGAGAACGTGATTTAATAGCACCGACTATAAAATGATGGACAAGAGAGAAAACAGCGAGGGGCAAAGGGAAGATGGATCAGAGCAAACAACAGAAAGTGACCAAAGTTTGGGATTCAGGCTGAAACAAAACGAAACTCTGTACTGTGTGTCTACTGTGAAACCAAACTAGCTAACAGAGAGACAAAATCACTAAGAAAACTTCCCAACAAATGGCAGGTGTTTCATATTTCTGTTCTATCCATGTCTCCGCTATAGGACAAAGTCATAATTTATGTTACATTAAACATTTGCACTAAATTGTTACCAAACCAAAACAACAGATGTCAGTTCTGTTTTTTCCTTTAGTTTTGGTTACTGTACAAAAAAGTACTTTAAAAAAGTCTTAAATCCAACTTGTCATGAACTGTAGGAACCCTGATAAAGAAAAAAATGCAATGCTAGGAAAACATGCACTGCAGTCCGAAATAATCATTAGCACATAAATCATAATCATTTATATACTTAACACATTGGCATTGTTATTACGAGTTCTAATGTTATGGTGTACTGCAGTTCTCTATGTTGTTAGTCCAAGTGGTGTTGTGGTACGCCACCAGAAGCTGTTGTTCAACTGCTGTGGTTTGGTACCATCAGTGTCAAACACTGCACTGTCCTTCAACTGTGCTACAAAGTGGAAAAATACAATTAAAAATACAAATGTGAAAACTTTATTCTTCCTAAGCTTCCTAAAATGGCACTCAGTGATCAAGACGTTGTTCGTCGTCTGTTTAGCTGTTAAGTTTCTAAAAGTTCCTCCCTGTACCGCCCTCAGTGGTTGGGTCACAGAAGCTACAGATTGAAAACAGCCTCTCCCAGTGTTAAATAAGTGATTACTGCCATGAATGATAGAACCTGCTTAGCCGTGTACCCTTATTTAAGCTTGACATGTTACTGGAACTTGATCTCTTAATGCCACCATGCATTAATGCTCGCCAATACAGAGACAGAACTGTTGTATGACAAAGTGTATTACTGTATAAGAACCATGGGGCAAGTGAAGGTGGTGTGTTTTGAGATTACACAAGTCATGTTTAAGGCACTTTAAATACTTACATTTAATTGTTATGGTTCGGAAAAGCATATTTAAAAATACAAACATGTGTCTTAAAAGCTCTCTTATATTTACTAACATAAAGAAAGGGACATATGAATTGGTTTCTGATGTGTATGGATCTTTCCTTTAAGTTGGGATGCCAACATGCTCCTTTTTAAACATTCACCCCTGATCTTGCACCAGATGCATCTTGTTGACTAATTAATGCTCTGCCTATTTATTGCTGCCACCTGTGAGAGAACTCTAACCGGCAACACTAGCTGGGTGATTTAATTTCCCCTGATGAGACTTAAAAACCCCCTGATCTAATTCATCCTGCTGAAATTAAGTCATTTCTTCCAGTTGGTCAGCTTGTGTTGCTCAGTTGTTTGTTTAGTTTTTCACATGTGGTGCTTTGTTACTTGAGCACCAAGTTGGCTGGTGACGTAGCGACAGCGCACTCCTCTTACATGGTCTGACATTTAGCACGCTGAATAAGAACTTGGCCTTGCAAGAAAGACCTTTCAGGTTCCTACAAGAAGTCTGAAAACCTCAATTTCTGTTACTCTATGACTGTTAGACTGTTAGACATGGAGATTGTAATGAAAATATTTTTCTTTAGCACTTTGCTGTTTTTACAATGATTTAAAATCCTCACTCCTTGTGCTGGAAGATTTCCTGTTAGAGAGCAAAATCTGATTGTACACCTCTGGGTCACCATTACGTGAAATGGGACACCCCTCCTCCGCTCTATGCTGATGACATAATGTATATTCTTTATCATTAAAACAACTCAGTCACTATCAAGTCAGCTGAGAGATCTCAGTCTGACATGGGCTGAATGAGAAAAGCTGTTTGGTTTTCTCCAAAGTCTAAATGTTGAATTATGACAGAATCAGGTCCTGGCCTCTGGGACACTTTTATGAAGGAACATTTAACTGTGCTGTACAGTCTAATATATTTTTGTTCCCTCTACTGTACCTGATTTCCACATTAACATGACAGTGAATGTGCACAATCCCAAATATGCTCACACTCAAGCCAATCCCACACTGACCATTGCGGGCTGAGGGAGCATTAGCTTGGGGAAAGCGCTGCTGTCCGTCGACGGTGATTACGACTCTCGCAGCTGTCCCCACTCAGCACGGTCAGCGCAGAGAAAGCTGCAGGAGCTGTGGAAAAACTCAGGAAAACGTAGCTGTCTGTCTTCACCTCTCTGTTTCTAATGATGTTTGGGCTCACACCACATTCTCTCTCTGACATAGAGACATAAACATCAGAGACACTTTATTAAAGAATCAGATCCCAGACTCTCTCGATGGCAGCTGCTGCTGCAGGCGTAGAGAAGTCTGAGAGTGATGACTATACTGGGGGAAAAATGGTGCCATTTAACTGGATGAATTTATAGTTACGCATAAAATCCATAACCTCATTTGGACTATTTAAGTTTCTCTTGCCTCTAATGTAAAATTTTGGATCTGTTAGTCGGTTGGACCACGGAAATATCTCAACAACTATAGAGTGACCCAGGAATGAGTCCCAAAACCCGCAAATGAATTAGCATTTTCTTTTCTTTGACTTCTTTAAGTCAGTGGGTTTTGGTTAGATGCCTGAAATACGGCCTGTGGTTAACACAAGCTTAGGAGACTTTCATGTTTTGTTCTACAACATAAAACACGTCAGCACATACCTCACTCATGAATTCTGAAGCTTTTACATCTACAAAAGGGGGTTGCTAACAAGTGGCTAAATGAGACTACAGAGCATCATCATGTCACGCAACTATGAGTAGTTTGTTTATAGCGTAATGATAGCTTTTCTCTGGCAATCGCATTTGGGTTTCAAAAGTCATAAAAGTGGTGTTTATTTGTGAAGATTATCTTGCTGAAGAAAATGTTTAAGTGTCAAAAATGTTTGTTTGCCATGGAGCTTGTTTCCCACTGGTTTTTTGTCAAGGTGACCACAGCAAAGCTAACTTTCAGCACCGACCTACGAAAAAACCCAAAAACACTTGTGCTCCCCTCAGGATGAATTTTAGCAACTTTGGTGAACCCTCTACTTTTCATCTTTAGCGCCATCGTGAGGTCAAAATGTTAATTTCTCCAATATTTGGCTTCGTCAGCAGTACTGTGTTTTATGCTAATTAGCAAATGGATACTGACATGCTAAACTAAAATGGTGAACATGGCAAACATTATGAGCATGTTAGCATGCTGACATTAGCATTTAGTTTCAAGTACCAGTGTGCCTAAGTACAACATCACAGCTGCTTCCATGGCTGTAAACTCTCGGTCTTGTTATAGTTTCGATTTAATGCCATGATAATTTAGTAGTTATGGTCTATGCTTTTTTTGTACCACATACCCCCTCTGTGTCTTAGTTTAGCTTATGCTGTCTGTAGAATTATGATGGCCAAGAAGGGCAAACGCACTATAACGGCCCAAAACATTGCCATTTGCTGCAGCTTCGGAAACTAGTTAGAGAAAAAAATAAAAATAAAACTCAAAACAAATACATTAACAGCAAATCCAGAAATTATACAAAGTCAAAAATACACAAATCCAAGAAACAAATGCAACAGAAAAACACCAACCCCTCTAAGGCAGAGTATCTGGTTTGCTTTATGATATAAAGTTCATCACTTTCCATCAGATTTCTCTTCCCTCACAGCACAGCTGCTGTCCTTTTGCTTTGTCTACAGGCATAACCACACGCCCCATACTTTCAGACATGACTGATTACTGACTGTCATGTTTATTCGGTGATTCATCATTATTTTGTAAAGAAATAAGCCTTTAACTTTTTGTGAATTCGTCTCGTCTCCCATCATTGTTGCAGCCTAAGGGCAGGGTTGTAACAATATCCAGTCAACACAACAGAAGTTCTCCACGCCTCAAATGGGAAAGTAGCATGATGCTAATGCTAGCTATTTAGACCAGTGGCTCTTTTATAGTGTTGTAAAATAGTGGTTCCCAACTGGTCCAGCCTCAGCCTCAAATAAAATGTGTTTTTTTTTACAAACTTGACACATTTGTGAGTCACTTGCAGTTCATTCAGAATGGATCCGCGACCCACTTTTGGACTGCAACCCACCAGTTGGGAACCACTTTTGTTAAAGGTTGAAGCCAAATGTAAAAAGTAACATTTATCTTTTTGTTTCACCTTTTTATTCCACTTTTCAGAAATCCTTTGGTCATGTCTGGTCCTTCTCTCAAGTCAAAAATCAAGCTGTCCCACTCAGGCCTGCAGGAAAGCAGATCAGCCTTGCAGCAAATTTTCACAGTGGCCACTTGTGATTGCAGCGAAAAAATCCCCTGCAGCCCAAAAAGCATTTTCCCAATATGCCACCATTGTAAGGCAGACACCTTAACAGAAGTGCTGACACCTCGACCTGTAAACAAAGTCAAATTATGATATTTTCTATTCTGAATTTTTCGAGCCATGGTAGTTTTACATTTGTAAAACTTTCCTCAAGTTGCGATTTAAATCTGCGATGTCATCACAATGTAACTGGCAGGCAGGGCCAGCAGGAGAGACACTATTTCACATTTTCAGTGGGCTGCATACCCTGGAAGTAAACCTGCATGCTATAAAACTTGAGCAGCTCCACTGGAATAAACAGGCGCCATTTTGGTGTCTCGTATCTAGTTATTATTAAAACCTTTGGTTCCACTCAGTGATCCACCGAGCGTTGGCTGCATATGCAGTGTGTTTTTGGGGTCTGTGTGGTTTTGATTTTGCGTTTTTTTCTATATTTGAACCGTGTTTGCTGTTAATTAATTTGTTTTGACTTTCTACAGCAGGTTTTTCATTTGCAGCCTGTTTCCATTGTTTTATTTGTTTTGGATTTTAGTATGTGTTTTTGAGTTGACATATTTTCTGAAGCTGCAGCATGTTTGTCCTAATGGAAATGTTCTGGGCTGTTGTAGCATGTTTGCCCTCGTCGGCCACTGTATAGAATAAATCGTGAAATGTTATTATGAATGTTAGGACATTCTTCTTCCAGACATCTTTTCTGCAAACAATGCAATTTGTCCCAAAACCGGCGGTTTGTTTAACATTAGTGGCAGACAGCTGTGGACCAGAAGGCAGAGGAGTTTTTATTAAAAAAAGAAACACTAGATCTGACTTTGCCTCAGGGTTTGTAATTGGACTTGTATGCACTGCTTTCAGCACCTTAAAAAAAGTCTTTTCATATCACAATATTTAGTCAGCCGAACATATTCAGGAGGCAGTGCGTTTTGGCGTCAGTCGCGTGGGCGTTCAGCAGCTGAATCATTTACAGAAATCAAGTGATTTTACTTGACACATGAGAATGTGGAGGAAAACAAAGCCCACCAGCACTGTGCTGAGAAACCACAAAGCTTTGTGCTCATCACCATGCCAGTAAAGATACCAGATTTACCAAAATGTTGAACAAATTCTGACTCTCACATCCTCCTCCTCTTCCTCTCTGGTGCCTCCCACTCCTTCATCCTGTATCTGCTGGTGGCATGCAGCCCTTGGATTTCCTCTCGCTGCCCCTTCAAAAGCCAGCTTTGGTGTGGGCGGTTGAGACACGTCTCTTTCTCTTTGTGTACGCTGTAAATATTTTCTCCAATCAAAGAGTCAAACTTCAGAGCTCGGTCTAATCTGCGAGACACACATCAAAGAGCAGGATGGAGCAGATGAGAAAAGTCAGAAAGGGAGTGAGTGTGCGTCTATTCCACTTAGAGTATCGACTTTGTTGTAAGAAGGAGTTTATGATTTAATTTATGCAATTTGCAGATAAACAAATATGGGTTACACTGTATTGCATGACATTTCTCTACATGTACACAGGCTTTGAAGCAAGACTGAGTTAGAAATATGAAGTAACACAGTTTGTTGCTCATACAAATGAAAAGCTGAAGTCTTAAGCACCACTGCAACATTACTGTTAGCAGGTCATCAAGTCGCCTAATGGCTCATGTCTTTAAGGCAACTGATTCAGTGTCTTGCGAAAATAAATGAAAATGCATTGTACCACCACTTCCGACCGCAGATGCCTCTGGTCAGAAAAAGTTAACAGAGCCTGATACTTCAGGTTTTCAGGTTATTTATTAATCTGGATGTTTTGGTGTGAGTTGCAGAGTGTTGGAGAGAGATGTCTGCCCCCGCTACAATATGATGTAACGAGATGGCAGCTTGTGGTGCTCAAAGTGCCAAAAAACAAATTCGAAAAACATGACAGCAATGTCTCTTTCCAGAAATCATGACATGGTTACTCAAGATAATCCACAGACCTTGTGAGCAGTTTGATGTAGGAACTATTTTCTTTCCACTGAACTACACCTGTGAACTATATCACAACAAGAAGGGAGTGTGTATCTCCTGCATTCTCACTCTGACATCACACATCTACGTGTGGTCATGGACCTTCCACGTCCAGATATGCCGTGAACAGTACCCTGGGTGTGTTGATTGCAGATGTTCTGAGACGCTGTGTTAAGTTCTGCCTGTCACATGCATTGTCTTCTTTCAAAATACACTTCCGTTTCACAGGACATTTACCATTTACATACAGTCTTTTTCAAAATAAACACTGTAAATTGACTTTTTCCCCCCTCAAACAAACACACATTGCTAGGTTTAGGAAAAAATAACAGTTTTCGGCGTTACAATCGTGGGGGACGCCAACGCTGCTCTCCCGGGTGAAAGTCTGTGTTTGTTGGACCACCCCTCCCACCAGCCCTACTTGGACTTTCGCTGCCATAACTTTCATTCTCGTCCCGCCATGTTCCCCCCTGACACCACTGAGCGCCGTTAAGCTATAATGACAATCAGCTGTGTGTCATGCCAACGTTAAAGGCCGGCTTTTTTGTCTGTGTCTGATGCTGCAAGTCTTTCGACTTCGGAGTGAGCCCAAGCTGCTCAAGCTCTCACAAACATGCACCTCATGTCCAAGTCTTTTCTTTGTCCCATGAGAAATAAATCAGCTTCTTATTTGGAGATTACTAAATTCTGACGTGTTTCTCTCAGAAATTTCTTAACTCTGACAACACAGCGTTAAGATAAATTTATTGTTACAAACTTACCTGTTTTATTATTGTGTCATTTACTGTCTTATTTTGTTGTTTGTTGTAATGTACTAGATACCACGGCAACATCTTTTTTTTGTGTGTTTACTTGAATGCCACACTGACGAGCCCCTGCAGACTTCATGGAGGCGACCTGTGAGCTGTTACAGTTACAACCTGCTGACTCTGGACTTGTGGTAAGTTGACTTTGGCTAAGCTTTGCCAAAACTACTTTACTTTTTACGGTTAAGTGTGTTTTATTTGCCATAAAGGTGCCATAAAGCTCATTATTGTTCTGTGATGATGTTGGGTGGTTGGAGATGTATTTGGAGCAAGTAGCTGTGCAGGTTACAATAACTATATCAGCTTGTTAGCCGTTAGCTGCAGCTAATCTAGGTGGTTGATTTGCACCAAGTCTTACCTGTTTTGTTTCATTTTGTTTCAGTGTATGCTGAGCTACATTGTTAATGAGAGCTGGCTCTGGAGGCTGATTTTCTTGTTTTATATTCACCAGTGCCGAAATAAAGCCAAGCCGAACAGTGACTGAGAATGGGTCATCCCTTAATCAACACAAGGCAAGAGTACTAAGCAGTTACACAGACCCATTTTTAAGATGATCTTACTGTTCTCATAAGAGCTTATTTCAGCCAAATAAAGATTATTGCAGTGAGAGAGTAGAAAAGAACATTTTAAGGTCTTTAATAAGGACCGGGCTGATGTTAAGAAGAATTAAAAAACTGTCAAAATCTTGTGTTATATTGAGTTCATTTAAGTCTAGGAGAAACAGGCTGGACATAAAAGAAATCTTATTTTGAATTTTCCTTTCCTCTGGGCAGTTCTATTATATCGGGAAGACGGTTGACACCTCTTGATAAACAGCACTACAGGTAAGAGGAAAAATATGCAGCCTATTTTTGATTTGGGGTGAACTGTTCCTGTAAAGGACAAAAGTAGTGTTATTGTATATTTTCTTATTGTCAACACGTCTCAGGAAAAAATATACATCAACAATTCATTTTTAGCTTACTCGTTGTCGAAGTCTGGAGCTTGGGCGGTGACTTGCAGTGTCGGAAACCAACAAAAAAAGGCATCCTGAACTGCCAGTGGCTGTTGTAGTTTAACGATGCCCGGCGGGGTCAGGGGGAAACGTGGGCGGGACAACAACGAAAGTTAGGGCGGCGAAAGTCCGACTGCAGTGGGCGGGAGTGGTGGTGGATGGCTCCAGCAAACACAGGCCCTCGCCCAAGAGAGCGGTGTTCACGTCCCGTAAGATTATAAAGCCACACATGGTAGCAAATCAAAAAGTATTTCAGGAAATATTGCATAATATCGCATATTGATTTTTCTCGTTTCTTGGGGTTTGCTGATCATAATAAAGATATAAATTAACGCAGCTTAATTTAAGAAGTTTTCTGCACAGAAGGAAAATCAGGTAGTAGTGCAGATGTTCCAAATCAATCTGCACCTAGAGCTACACTGGCTCTAAATGACAAAATATTACTGACAAAAATATATGAATGAATTATCTATCTGCAAGTTTGAAGAGTCAGCTGATTGGTTATCATACAGAAAAAGTGGATACCAAAGAAACACTTTATAAATGCAAAGCTCGACGGCATGAATTTGAAGAACAGCCGGCAGTTACTGAAAGCATACTTGAATTGTTAGTAAGAAGATAAAACCTGATATGGTCTTTTAATTCTAGCCTTTCAAATGTGTCAATCTTTAAATTAGCCCATCATTCCTTCCTGTCTTTGGTGTGCATACTTTAATTTTCAGCCATCGGATTACAAACTGCGCTGACAGCCGCATCACATTCTTTGACTTTGTTGCAAGAGAACAAAAAACAAGTGAAATTCAAGAAGAGAAAACACAACCCACCTACAACAGTACTGTTTTTACCTAGTGTTTCTGTTTCTCTCTGAGCCATCACTCTTCCCACAGAAAGCCAAATAGAGCCGGAGGTAGTCATTATAGGCTTCCCAGGGTAATGCTTGAATGACTGCTCAGGTCTATTCTTGCTCAGTCAGGGTGAAGTGGGTGCACAGTGGTTCTTATAGTAGACACTGGGTGACAAACATTCATATAGGGTGTAATTCCAGCGGTTGTGTCTTCAACCCCAATGAGGCATGGGTGGAGTGCCACTTACAAACACCAAACCAGGATTTCCCAAGTGGTGCCAGGCACCCATGGAGTAGAAACAAGTCTGAACCATACTCTGGCTTCATGCTGGCCCCAGTGTAAATTCCTGAGGGGTTTGGTTTGGGATCGGTCCCATCCTGGCCGCTGGTTTGCTTTGCAGTTCCATAGTTTTGTGCTGGGCTGTTAACAGTGGTAGGATGGATGTAGGAAACGGGACTGAAGTCTCCAGATGTCTGTCGTTAGGGCAGATTATGTCCATGTTTGGAGGTGCACTGTGTCTGCTACCTGGCTGTTCTTACAGACTGTTTGGGTGTTTGGTCACGTGGTTGCTGTCAGTCATCCTGGAGGTTTGGTTAGTTAGAGATCAGTGTGGAGTCTCTAAGGAGCTAACAGTGTGTTTACGTTGTGCTGCTTTATCTAGAAGATGTAATAAAACATAATCTTTCCTGTCAAACTTTGCTAACATCACGGTTGTTTAACACTTCCCTTACATGCATCAAGCTGTGTTACATGTATTATTCATAAGACACACTCGCTGTTTGAAAATCGTTTAACATTTTGACAGAAATAGCTGACAGCATGAATTACAGCACACACAGGGTGTGTACTTTGGCTCTGTTTAGATTCAGAAAATTAAGACCTGCTCTTTTCATGCCTTTATAAAAATGGGCTCTGCCTTTTGCACACTCTTTTTAAAGGCAGCAGCGGCTGAAGGTCCTGACAGGCTATCATTTCCCCTGAGAAAATGAATGTATTTGAGAAATGTGGCAGCAAAGCTATATCATTTCTGGAAGTGACGCACAGTGTTCTGTGTAAAGTACACTGAAATAACATGGATAAAGGAGTAGTTTCAGAAGCCTGAATATTACACAGATAAGATCTCTTCCTGTGTTAATTGAATTCAGATACCAGCAGAACCATTTCAACTCTGGGAACACTTTAAACTCTAATGTGCCCCTTCTTTGTGTATTTAGTCTAGATGCAAACAATTTAATGTTGTAAACACTGATGTCACCAAGTGACTATAGTCTAATTACTGAGTAAGTGTATAGAACAATGATTGGACGTCCAAAACTTCAGCAACCCAGTTGCCTGGATATGTTTCTGCAAACAACAAATACTTTACCTTCGTATGTTTCATGTATATTATATCAACATTTATAAAGTGATGTAGTATGTGAGCTGACTTTGTCATTGGGGGTGGAGGGGATGTAGGCTGGCGTGTCACTTTAAACGGGATTTATACTTACATGCATGGGGTTTCTGTGAAGTGCCGTCAAGTTTAGTTGATTCAAAACACAGATTACACATGGCATAATAGAGACTATTTCAAACACAAGTACACAAATCGACTTCACTATAATTTTCTGGACGCATTTTCCCCACAAATACAACATGCTAATGTTTTTAGCAAAAGCCTATGGCATTTTACATTGTATAAATTAGCCTAGCAGCTAGCAGACATTTCCTCTACTCATATGAAACCAGGGACAACGGCAACATTTAATAAAGGTAACGTTACAAAATTTGGCTCCATTACAACTCACAAGGTTCACTGACAAAACAACTGTCTTATACTAAACATTTTTTCCAAACACATATGATATGTTAATGTTATTAGCACAAGCCTATGACATTTTACATTGTATAAATTAGCCTAGCAATAAGTGGAGATTTTCTCTGCTTGTATGCTGCCAGGATGAATCACACACAAGACTTAAAATGTTATTTTGTGGAGGCTTTATTGTCTTCACAATTTATTGTTTCTTATCCATGAAGTTAAAGTGAACAAAAGCTTTGTTTCAATTGAGGGAAATGGTTTCAGCTTAGAAAAATAGAGGTCTGCATCACCATAACGTGTTGTTACACTTCTCGGGAGGTGCACGTCAGACTACAGCGTAGGGTACAAGTATAAATCTCACTTTATCCCCACCTCTGACACTGTCGTTTCTTCATAGCCTCAAAGTTTTGCCTGAAGTCATGCACTGCTAAATTTGTCGGCAATGCAAAGGCTTATTTGGAAAATACTGGTAAGGCATTGATTCAACACAGTAGCAAGTATAAATCTCATAAGTGATATTCCTGCCAAGCTGCAAACCTCTGCAGACCACTGTTCAAAACCAACAAACAATAAAACCAGTTGGGTTTAAGGAGTCATTGTTTTCAGTGGCTTTTTAAGCTCCAGTGGGTTTTTGTAGCCACCTATCAGTGTTTTGTCAGCTTGTTTTTCAGCTTCAGATGTGGGTGTTTTGTAGCAACCGGTGGGCTTTTTAGGTCCCAAACGTGGGTAGTTTTTAGGGGCTGTCTGTCATTATTTTTTCTCTAGTGGCTTTTAAGACATCACTGCATTTCCTTCCAAGTTTGTGCCCCCAAAACTGGGTATTTTAAGCCAAAACATGATTTTTCCTCACCGTAACCAAGTGGCATTTGTGCCTAAACCTAATCACACGTTAACCACTGCATTGTGGAAAAGTTTTAATCTATAAACTACATAATAATGTGCAAATATAAACTATCTGAGTTATACTAAGATTAAACAGAGATAAGTGTTTGTGGAGCCAAAGAGCTCCACTTTACTTGTCTTCCGAGCTTGAAGTCTCAGTGTACTCATGGAGTCAGACCTAAATGTTCACATTTAGACAATTACAAAATTGGCCTACTATCATCTTAAGAATATGCCAAGAAAGGACTGATGTCTCAGCAGTAGGCTTGACTACAGTATGTGTCTTTACAAGTCTCTCTAAATCCCCATCACTCAGCTGCTGCCAGAGTTCTTACATTGAGCAAGAAAATTCATCATATCACTCCAGTTTGCAGCAGCTTCCTGTGTGCTTTTAAAACATTACTGTTGTGTCATAAATCACTGAATAGTTTAGGGCTGAAAAATGTTTCAGATCCGCTCCTGCATCACAGACTGTACAGACCTCTTAGGTCATCTGAGATAGGATTGCCGTCTATCCCAAGAGGCAGAGAAGCATTCGGTTTCTCTCAGTGCGGTCTCATTCCGAAGTCGTCACACCAACAAAAAAAGCCGTCCTTTCATGTTGGCATGATGCGTGGCTGGGTGACATCAGTGTGCCTGAAGGTGCCAGGGAGAAACGCAGTGGGAAAACAAAGTACGTTCAGAGGGTGGAACGTCCGAGTTGGTGGACGGGTCCAACAATCGCCAACTTTCACCTGGAAGGCTGGTGTTCTCTACCCATATGAATGTAAAGCCAAGCCAAGTTGTTCTATTATTATTTTTTATGTTTTATTCCACTTCAACTTCTTTGCCTTGATTGGTAAAGAATGCAACAATAAAACAGAAACTGTAATATCTGAAGTCTCTCCACACAGTCCTCATGAAACTTGGACTCCCATTTTGACCTCAACAGTAACATCTGTGAATATCTGTGAAAATGCTTTGCACTAAAGCCTAGAGTACATTTTTCCTGCAGCGTTCTTGTTGTAAATGATCCCCAGTGCTGTAAAATAAGCTTTAAGAGGGCCTGACTGTTATTTATTATAGGCTCCCACTGATCCCACTCCTCCATCATCTACACACTCGCCACCGCAGCAGCAGGTTAAGAGGCCTTTATTCCAGATACCTGGAGCATCAGGAGGAGCAGCAGGGACCGGGAGAGATTAGCGTCCAGGGAGAGCGGTGTTGGTTCAGTTACACAGAGAGGAGAGAAGGAATAATAGGCAACAATAGGCAGCAACTCAAGCCTCTCTGAAGATCAGTTGAATGGTTTCTTGTACTGGTGTATGCATTTAGGCATTCATATTTCAACCCTATTGCCAGAAAAAATGTTACAGCAAAGCCATTATACGTTTCTGCAAACTGCAGATGTGTTACATTTGCACATTATTATGTAAGGGATACACTGAAACTTTGCATTTCAACAATGCTGTGGTTAACGTGTGTGGGTTTGGGCTGAAAAACATTTGGGTATGGCTAGGAGGAGATCACGTTTTGGCTTTTAAGACCTGGTTTGGGGCCACTATCCGGGCAGGAAATGCAACAAAGTTTAGTTAAAAAGACAAATGCTTTTTATGCCACTATCCTGGCAGGAAAAACAGTGTCTCAGTAAAAAGCAACAGCTTTTTGTGCCAAAAACGCTGCTGAAAACACACCCATGACTCACTAAATCAGAACTGGTTTCGGTGTTTATTGGTCTCAAACAGTGGTCTGCAGCTTGGCAGGCATCTCGCCCAGGTGTCAGCTCGTATACTACGTCACTTTAGAAACATTGATATGATGTAACACATAACACACAATGGCAACATTTTCTCCTGGCTACTTGGCTGAATATTTGCAGGATAATAATGTATTTTAACTGCTTAACTAGTGGCTCCTTCAATCGACGTGTATATTCACAGGGCGAGCGGTGTGCTGGCAAATTAGTTGAGTTTTTTCCAACTCTGACAAGGTGTCAGCTGTGTTTATGCCTCAATATCTATTAAAATTGGCACAACAGCCTGTGGCTTAGAGTTCAAGGCTTCAAGCTGTGTTTATTGTTCCCACTACACACTTGCATGCATCATCCCTCTCGCCCTCACACACACACACACAAACTGCCCCAGTGCTTCCAGTGAATACTTTGTGAGCCTGTAATGGTTTATTTTCTCCCCTCATATGTCCTGGGGTGAACTCAGCAGTCGAGCTCTACAGATTGCACGTCTGGCTTCACTGAGCCTCCAGGCTAAACATTACCCCCTATACTGTACTGTCCAACCAAACAGTCGTTGAGTCTATTTCTGGATGCTGAAAGTGATGCGACGATGAGTCAACCTGAGCTAAGAATGCTCAAAATACACACTGGCGTTGACCAAGAACGCGCTTTCGATATTAGGTTAGTGTAAAAAGTATTTTTGAGCCCATAGAAGAGCATTTGGAAGCTGAAAAGGAAGCTGGCATTGTGAACAAAACCCACACACATTGTTTTAAATGGAAGGTCCTTTTTTTTTATCCAATTAAGATTCAATGAAACCTAATCAGAGGAAACTGTTTGCTTTGGAATCCATATGAAGGCATGCTCAAGGTATAGTCATTATTCTTGGACGCTGAAGGCACATTTCACTCCACCCATTTAATTTCCCGTTAATATACCGGCTTCATACTCACGTTACAGCCAAAGCTGCAACTACTCAGATTGGATCCAGGAGAGGAGAATTCGGATCTGAGAGTGAGTGGAGTTCGTGCTGTGAGAGAGGTGAATCGTCTGGGGGGGAATCATGCAGTCTTGCCCTGCTTGCTTTGTAGTCGATCGCCACAGCTGCAGCGCTGGAATGTCATTCTCTCTGAGGAGATGTTTATTACATTTCAAGAAATGAGGCAAAAAAGCCATATCCTGAGATGGAGTGCGAAAAACTTTTGCATTTTTCATGAATCTGTCACGCTGTTACAATACTTCACTGTTAAACACACTAACAAATCGTCGACCTGTCAGGGCTCACCATTTTATTTCTTTCTACAAACATCCGGAGGACACAAAAGCACCTAAAGAACCAGTATAAGTGATGCGAGCAGCTTTTCAATGTGGGCAAAACATTTTTTTTGGCCGTTCCCCAGATTGCAGGTCAGTCATTACATGAGCGATAAGCATCACACTATGCTGTGGCTGCGCAGGCTCTGGGGGATTGAACAGGAAACTGATTTATGAAGTCTTGCCCGTTAGTTTTCTTCCAAGCATGCAGCCTCAATGTAAACACCCTGACACTGCACAAGCTGATTACAAGTGAGGCAGATGGTTTCCACTCCAAGGGAGTCATGTTTTTGCATTCCCCTGTCATGGGAGAGCTGAAAAATGCCATGCAGCGCACGTGCATGCACGGACACACAGTGCATTCATAAGGATGTGAGCACAGACTCACACTTCCTTACACTACCTGGACTCTCAGGCGTTGCTATCGTCAGTGCGCTTGAGGGGACGTTATATTAAAAAATAATTGCTGCAAAAAGAGATTGCCAGGGTGGATTTTTTGGGCGTTCACAAAGTGTTGGGTGTGCAGAGATTTGAATCCTTTACCATAAATCACCAAGGTTCAAATCTGAGCCTTGAAGATGAGTCTCTACATTCTCTGTAAATATATCATCTTACTCTGACCTGTCTGTGCGACAGACATGTTATCATGCTAAGAACAAATGGTTCATGAACTCTGTGGCTCTTCATTTTGAATGGCAGTAATATATTCTCGGCTGCGCCTGAAGGAAGCAATAGATTATGGTGCTTTGATATGGTCTGACTGTGCACAAAAAGATGAGATTTGTCCTGTACATGTCAGCTCTTGCTCTCGCCCCTCACAGGGAGGAGTAAGTCATTAAGCACTTCAGCTGCTAACTGGAAAGGTGTGCACAGCTCTGCTGAAGATCACGACTAGATGCTGACGGATGAACAGTTTTCAGAGCTCTTTCATTTTAACATGCAGCCACCGGCTTGCAACAAAACAAATTTCCTGCTGCTCTTTTATTTCCTTTCAAAGAAAGGAAGGTCACACTTATCTGCAGGGTAAATACGTTCTCAGAGAACAGAGCATAGACGGACACCTGCTTCCTAAAACCCTCTCGGGCTTGAAAACAGAACTTGTGACAAACTTGTTCTGGCACATTTACAAGCTGTTCATTCACTTTTTGACACCATTTTGCTCCACCGACTGCGCGACGGTGTCAAAGTGCTTGTTTTCCAATGAAAAGCAGCTCAGCTTGTTATCACAAGTGTCAGTGTGTGTTGACTGTAGCTGCAGGGGTTTGTTCCGGTGAAGAGGTAAATGACCAGCAGGCCACAGCGGTGACCACAGTCCAGATGGATGCCTCTAACCCGAAACTGTTGATTTAGCCAACCATGAGTCAACAGTTCCCAGCAGAGGGGGACGACAGGATGGAGGGGACAGAGGAAAGGAAGTGCAATGGTGATGAACGATTACATGGGGCTTAAGCTCCTGGGGTGGGGGCCAACAGGAAGCGGATGCCTGAGTGATTCAGAGGCAAAAAAGCGACCAACTGATGTTGGTGTGGACTGCTGTAATTATTATGGTGTTGGTGGTTATTTCTGTGTGTGTGCAGGATTATGACGTTGGTGTGTGCGCAAGTGCTTGTGCACATAGGAAGGAATACTTCACTTAAAATCTATCTTTAGACTACCAAATATGCAGCCTGCAGGCTTGCAAAGTTTTTAGCCTGCTCTTTAGAAATAAATTAGTTAATGAATAAATTGAATCAACTTTCCAGTCAGCTTAAAATGTCATGGCAGTCTGATCACTCATATTTTTATGTTTAAACAGTTTGATATTTTCACAGTTTAATGATCTCCCATAGAAACTTCTTAGACACCTCTCACAGCATAATCCACTTCTCTGCTGTTCAGTATTTTCCAAATAAGCCTTTGCATTGCCCACAGATTGAGCACTGTGTGACTTCAGGCAAAACTTTGAAGCTATGAAGATAGTGTCAGAGGTGTTATACTTCTGCATGTGTCCCTCTGCAATGCATGTAACAGGCAGAACATGACACAGTGTTCCAGAACGTCATCAACCAACACACCCAGGGTACCTTGCACGTCGTATCTGGGTGTGGAAACTCCATGACCAAACGTTGATATTTGATGAAGTTGGAGTAAGAAAGTGTTGAAAATAATGACACATTATTTGCATTTATTTGATTCCTACTCAAGACACTCTGTTAAGATTTGCATCACTGCAAAAGTATGGACTTCAAAACTGTTTGAAATTCAAAATAATGGAATTTTAAACCTGTGATTAAAAATTGGGCGTAGCGTTAAACAGCCCAATAAACTCAGCTGATAGATCACATGATTCCTTTCAATGCAACCAATTCAGTTCAACTCAGTCAGGGCGCCCTCTGGCCTGCCTACTGTTGCTGCTTCCTCTACAAGCCACTTCCTCCTTTTCGTGTTGTGTCTGACTTATCAGTGTCATTTCTGTTTGTCCTTGATGCTGCTCTGTTCTGTCGCCGGTGGGTCTTTGCTGCTGCTCTCCCTGCTTTGGGCTTTCCATGTAGGCGCATGGAAGGGCAGAGAGGTTTGCTCTCTCTGCCGCAAGCTTTCCACATAGGTGCATGGAAGAGGCTTTCTGCACAGGCCCAAGGAAAAGCAAAGAGGCCCCAGAACAGAGCCATACCTTCAAATATAATACTGCAAATGGAAATTAAGTTTTCTTTGACTAAAGTGTTCCTGACTGAAATGTGATCAACCCCGACTGACTATTAAAATTCAGCAAGTTAATCATGATTTAAAAAATGATTCATTTGACAGCTGTATTTGAAACTACATTGGAGAACGCATTGAAGATATGGATGAATGGTGGAGGAGAGGATTATGCTGCAAGAAGGGCTTCAAAATGTTCCAATGGAAGTTTTAACATGTAATTTTCTTGTACTGCTGTACTTCTTTGTTGGGATTCTTTGTAACTGTTGTAAACGCAAGCCGACCATGGCTGCCATTCTCAGTGAAGAGAAAAGCTGCAGTCTTTTCAGAACCAATGTAAAACCTAATAGGCAGTGAATATTTTTGTATATTTTTCCTTTATTCGTGCACCGCCGTCATCCACCTTTCACATCTGCTCTTTCACTCTCCTGTGTCCCGGCCTGTTGGGTCCTGTCCTCAGAATGCGCTGTCAAATAAAGCTGCACTCTGACTTTCAGCGGTGTCGACTTCCAACCTGTCTCAGCTCTGCAGTCCCCATCAGCAGCTGTGTGTGCCACTGTGTTATTATCTAGATTACACTCCAGCACACTCCTCCGGGCTCCACCTTAATGAGAGGGAGGCAAAAAAGACAGCATCTAATGGCTCCGGCCCGCTTCATCGAACACACATACTTTGCATACACACATCCAGGACACATACTTGCATGTAGGTAGATGGTATATACACTTACACATGTGCATAAACGCACAAATTCAGACACACACACTCACATTTGACTTAAGTGTATTTCTTATACCCATCTTCGCCGTACAAAGCATGTGTTCACCGTGCAGGCCTGTGCGTGTGGTACAAATTCATAGCAGCCCCAGTTAATGTTAGACCCCTCACTGTGGGAAAAGCATGAATGGAAACAGATTGTTTGTTGACATATTATCAGTGCCAGTTTCTATGTCATTATGTGCAGGCTTTTGAGGGTGCTATGCTCCCAAGGCTGTACAATTGCTTGTGGTTTACAGAAAGAGCCGACCGACCCCACATTTCTGCTTGATGTTTCACTTCAACTTGTTCTCAGCAGTCATAAATACCAGTAAGGGCTTGTATTTTTAGTTCATGCCTGTGGGATAGTTCAAGTTAAATTCTGAAAAGTCTATCTATCACCGCGCGCACGTGTGTGTGTGTGTGTGTACAGTGCATGTAAGGATAGGAGTGGCTGTTTTTATAAAGTGGATGACTGTGAGGCTAGGCATCCTTTGGGAAATGTGTGGTTTCAGGATGTATATCATGGAGGCACAGGCTCACAGGGGAAGGGGCTGTGTGGGTTTATTTGACACCTGATTGGCAGGTTGAATCCCAGGAGGGCGACGACTGGTCAGAGGGGGAGACTGACAGGGTGAATGAGGGTACAAATATTGTCTGTTTTCACAGTCAGGCATTTTTAAATCTCCCTGCCCTCGTTTTTCCGTCTGTGATAGCTCGCTCCAAAATGAACCCAGCGACCTCGTCGTACACATACTGTAGCTGTGCAAAAGAAAGAAAATCGATACCTCTTTCGTTACGCAAGAAAAACAGAATCATCATTAGTAGTCTGTTTGTGCCATTAGCACTTTGTCATCACGAGATCCTCACAGCTAGAAAATACTTTAGCCAGGATGAATTGATGACACAGTTGCATGTGTCTGAGCCAGAGCCTTGAGGAGGATTGTTGCACTCCAACAAGGGACTCTTTAATTTCTTTTTCAGAGAACTTGTCAACTGGGAGACACTGGGCCCCATTAAATATAAAATCCTTTGATGGTAACAATCGATAATGTAAGACAGTTGTCCCAGTGTGAAAATTTGGATAGCGGCACAAGATCTGACACAGTTAACCAAGGCACAGTCTAATGGCACAATGTAAGCACTGTGTTTTTGTATTTTTTGCTTGTAATGCTTTGACCCAACTATGAGTTAAAATAAATAATGTTGCTAACATGATGTAGGGTGATTGGCTCCTGTTACCTACCACCATTTAGTAAGTGAAAGTAGCCTAAAATTAAAATGAAAAGCTATAGCAGGAGATTCATACTATATAATGTTATATCACACCATAGGATAGTTTAATATTGTAGAGTGACTGGTTTTATGTTGTAAATATCTACTGCTAATTGATCCAGTCTAATTAGTGGGAATTGATCACAAAGTTTTGTTTTGTCTACCTGATACTGTTAAGTACAAATCTATGAAACAAACTGTAGCATCTTAGTCATGCTTCATACATCATACTCCACCTGAACATCTAAAAAAACTTAAGAACTGCTCTGTAGCCCCCTCAAAGCACTGGTACACCCCCCCGGTCTCACCATCAAAGGCGAGAGTCTCTAAGACACTGTAGCATTACACTGGACAATAACTTCAGCTTCAGTCAGCATGCCACAGATATTTACAGGCAATGTCAACAGAGACATACAGCCATCTATAAATCAAATCACTTGTCTGTCCAACCAGCTTCTTCTTCTCCAGTACCGTAACATTATCGAGGCAGTTCTGCAAGGTGCCATCTGTTTTTTGCTGGACCGCAGCATGTGGGGGTTAGCCCTATGAAAGTCTGTCCATGAGTGATGAAGTTACACCATTGGTCAGCGTGAGGGATTAAGTAAGTAAAGGTTTTTCTCCACTGGCCGTCGCTCTTTCATAACAATTAGGCGTTGACAGAGCTGTGGGCATTGACAGTCCTGTATTATGTCCTCAACGGGGTGTCTGTTTACAGTCACACTGTTTAATGAATGCTATTATTGTTTAGTATGTCCTCATGGGGAGTATACAGCTGTTCTGTGAGTCCGTTCATTCAGAATCTACCACATGCTACAGTGGTGGCTGATGGCTGTGCAGTTCTTTCATTCAAAATATGTTGCACTCTATCGGTGCAGCCCCACTACATGCAACCAGAAATTCACTCTCATCCATTGTGTATTTGAGGTGGGAGTTGAACCCGAGCCGCTGCAGCAACAGCCTTGTACATGGGGCGCCTGCTCTACCACTAAGCCACCAACGCCCCAACCTGTGCTTTTGTTTGATATGCATTTTTAATTTCTCCTAGCTATTTGCAATCAATAGGACCCGATAAATATAAAAAACGAAACATCGTCAATCATAATTATGTCCAAATGTCCTAAAACAGGTAATAAAGTTCCAATGTCTTCAAATAAGTTCTTCCTAACAGTGTCTTTCAGCCATAACATGTGATCAGGTTTTGGACCTTATCGACTTTTGTGTCTGGATCGGCTGCAGGCTGACTTTGCAGAGATGGTCGCCATCTTGTTTTTACATGCATTAGTGTACAGTGCTCTTACTACCACTAGATGACATAAAAAAGTGTCCATGAACAAAGACAACAGGTCTGAGTTAAGTAGAATGAAGTATAAGGTTCAGTAAACCCAAGATGTGATGTTGTGATGTCCTCATATGAGGACACAGGGTCTCAGGAGGATAGTGGGTCTACACCGTATGATAGTGGCTAATACCTGCGCAGCCTCCACCAGTCACACTGACTGGAGCTGAAGAGGGGAGGACTGTTAAATTGAGCAAAAAGGAGGTTTAAATTTACATTAATTTGTTTGACCGGACAGCTGCTATTTCCTGTTTCACATTAAAATCCTGCATTTCAGATTCAGCCCTCTGGCATTTCATTAAAAGTCCAGCCGTATTCTAGGTTTTGATGTGTTGAATGCCAATCCAAGTCTTTGACAAATAAACTTTCTGCCTATACTTAAAGACTGGGTAGTTAATACTGTCACTGAAGTTGAATTTAAGTTGGTTTACAGATGTTTATGTTTTGTACGGTATGAGGTTGACTCAAGTTGCAATATGTACAAGACTAAAGGCATAAATGGATAAGAAAAACCTTCTGTTGGAGCAGCGTGCAGTTGCAACTTTTGGAAGAGCTGCTACATTTGTACAAATGTTTACCAGATGTGTAACAAATGTGTGAACACCTCATTTATAATAAATTGGTGAAACATGTGTAAGGCAGTCCAATGTAATAGTTTAACATTCAGAAATGATTTTTGAAGCGTTTAAGTGCCATTTGCTCACATCAACAAATCATTTCCATACACATTAAGTTACGAGGGGTCTCAACTAATCTCCTTTGTTTTTCTACTTTTCCTTTTAAAAGGTGTTACATTGTGGAGCAGAAACAGTTAAGTGTTCGAAACAGGCTGCAATTGCAGTCTTGTAAATTGGCCCGAATTGTTTATGTGTAAACTAAATTGGTACCTCCGAAAAGCCCTGCGGCACCTACACTGCAGTGTGGAGCTTCCACTTGCAGCATGTGTGGTGTTCAGCAGTGTTCTGGTGCCTGGACAGCAGCGCGAACAGGAGGGTGAGAGCATGTAGAAACCGAGGAGGTTTTTTTTTTAGTCTGTATCTAAAATCTACAAACAGATTCTCATGTCTCAAATGTCTTGACCTCAGAATTCAGTCAACCATGTAGACATATTGTTAAAGTAGCACTTAGAAGATGCTTCTTCTGTGTCTGTGTCATCTGATGTTACATGAAGTCAACTGAATTAAGACACATGATGTCAAAGGTCAGCAGAGTAATCCGAGCTCTTGTCCATTTTTCTTTGTGTCCCTGTTGTTTTTCCTGCTCAGCCAGTTATTACACCGAGAGATTTGTCATTGTGTTTCTATTTTTCTTACGAATCCATCCGTCAAAGTGTTTAGAAAGTGTCTGTTTTTGTGATGCCGGAGGGAACGGGGAGGCAGTGGTGGGCTGGAGGCCAGGTCAAGGGTGGAGGCAGGGTTACAGATGATAGGCTGGAGCCGAAGTAGCAGAATGCTCTGAAAGTGGCAGCCAAACAACGGCAGTGTCATTTTGACAGTCAACAGCTGCTCGCTCATTTCCTCTGTCTCTCTCTCTCCATCTCTGTATGTGTGTGTGTGTGTGTGTGTGGGACAGACAAGCAAACTGGCTCCAGCTTGCTCTGGGACTGATGCCTTTATCAAACCATAATCACTACTCTCGCCGTTTTTAGTGTCAGCCTCAAATCTGATACTGTGTAAGTGTTAGTGGCCGTGGTTATGCCTCATAATATTCTCTGCCGTTCTGTTAAAACAGCTGTAATCTTTGGAAACAGGCAGGCTGCGATTTTCCTGCCATGGCAGCTCAACGTTTGATTTCAGTGACGTCAAATGGAGCTACTGAAAAGTGTCATGTGTCACAAGAAATGACAAAAAAAGAGAGTTCTGCAAAGGGAGCTCAGAGTACGTAAAGTTCCCTTGTCATTTTCTAAGCCTTTATAAAAGATAACCACAACGCTTTCATCTCTTTTTCAAACAATAATCCATTGTTATAATGTGTGTACAAGTGTTTTATATTGTTGCTGGTTTGCTTTTATGACTGTAGAAATGTAACTAATATATTTTAAAAAGCTCCACTGTTTTTGTTTCCACCTAAAAATGGAAAGTAGTGTTTCAGTAACCGAGCGTCACCAGTCAAGTTTGAGCAATTTTATGAAGGAAGACATAAACACAGTGCAACATTGTTCATGCTTATTTTGGGGCATATACTTAGCATCACTTACAGTGCCTTGTAAAAGAAAGCCCGTCATTATGCCTCATGTGTAAACAGATGGGGATTTTCGGTGTTGCTAGGAGTGGTGCTGCTGGCAGAAGTGGCCAGAGGTGGAAATAATTATTCATTGTCTCAGACTGCAGCTGACCGTTTTTCTCTTCTCTGGATGTGACTCTCTCTTCGCTCCACGCAGGCTGACAGTGAATTAATGTGACTGGCCGTTAATAAACCTGTTGTTCGGGACCTAATCCGAGCTTATAGAGGAATCCACTGCAGGGCTTTACCACTATATCCGCTATATCCAGCACTTCAAGGCGGCCAGAGGAAGCTGGTCAGTCACATAGTTTCCACGTAGTACGTACTGTAGTCACATGCACACAAAGAGCTTTTCTTAAATATGCAAAGAAGGAGACGGGTTTGTAAAAGAGCCATTTCAGTTGTGGCCTCCTGCGCAGTCGTGAGGTTGTTCAGATGTGCACAGCTGCAGCAATAGAAACATTGTTTGAGAGGAATGCCAGTCCTCTTTTGAATCAACATATGCACTTATATAACATTTGCAAATTGCATTTATGTTTCACTACATTTAGCAAGTCTAAGGGATTTAGACCAAAAACAGTCCTACGTTAAATCAATGCGAGGGGCTGTATTTTCTTAACAGTCAATCTGAGCGTAAGTGACTCTGTGAGACTATAAGAGTCTTTGTAAAGAATGCTAAACTGTGACAGATGAAAGTTAAGGAGAAATTTGTTTAGGAAAGCAGTTGTGAAATCAGCAGTGGTGAAATCAATTCTAATTTATAATTGGCCAGAGGGTGGTGTCACAGTAAAAAAACACACACAAATAATTTGCAAATTATGGCAATTGGAAAAGGTCCAGGTCATGCGCTTCTACTGCTGAATAAGTCTTCAAAGATACTAAATAGAATTTAAATCAATAAGAGAGCAATAAAATAGACAGCTCAGATAAAATCATATGCTTTCCGAAAGAAGTATGTTTTTAGGTGAGACTTAAAGAAGACAGTGACTCTGACAGCCTTATATCCTCAGGCAGGTCATTCCAGAGCCTCGGGGCCCTGGTTGCAAAAGCTCTGTCCCCCTTAGGACGCATTCACACTGGCGCTATTTGGTCCACTTTAAACAAACACTGGTCCACTTCCATGGATAGTTTGGTTCGTTTGGAGTGGTGTGAACGCTCATTCGGACCGAACGAGCGAACCCTGGTCCGCTTGAAAACTGGGGGTCTCGGTTCACTTGCAAGTGAACCCTGGTGCGGTTCGCTTACAGTGGGAAATGCAAACGGACTATCCAGCGAACCAAAGAGAGGAAGTGATGTATAGCACAGTGCATTTTGGGTAGAAAAAAAACAAAGCCAACAGCGCAAACTGGGAGAAGCAGAGGTAAAAAAAAAAAAAAAAAAAAAAAAAGTTGGAAAATTGGCATGTACGTTCTGCGCCTGCGTGAGAGAGAGCGGAGTGAGAGAGTGGTACATCCTGTCAGTATCTGTTCAGCCGAGCACCGCACCACCTCCACGGACTATTACATTTAGACAGTCCCAGTGTTTCCCCCGCAGCCTCCACTTCACTCAGCTTCACTCAGCTGCCCGATAAACCCGCTGCTTCTTCCCACTTTAACCTGAATAACAAACCAGGGCTCGGTGCTCCAGTTGGATCCAAACGGTGAGTCGGGGCTAGCTGGGAAGCTAGCGGAGGCTAACTGGCTGTGCTTCCCTCCGGTCCCAGCTAGCTCCGGTTTGTTATTCAGATTAAAGTGGGAAGAAGCAGCGGATCTGTTGGGCAGCTGACTGAAGTGGAGCCTGAGGAGAAGCACCAGTTAGCCCCGGTTTCACTACAGGCAGATTCACTCACTACGGGGGCGAGGGAATAAACAGCCAATCAGAGTGACCGACTAGCTCTGCCGCAGATTCAACACGCTCAATCAGCCGAAAAGCCAAAAACTAGGCCGACGGATACTGATGGCCCGACTGTGGTCGACGGCCGACCGTTGGCTTGGTGTGTCAGGGCCTTTAGTCTTCAGCCTGGACTCTGGAACAAACAGACAAAGATCTCAAACTACGCAAAGGTTCATAAGGGATTAATAGGTCTGAAATATCATCTGGAGCTTTACAAGTAATCAATTTAAAGAGATCTACCCTTTTCATACAGAGGGTTAAAATTTCAGCATCAGTAAAAAGCTATAATGCTGTTAATTAGGAAGAACTCATTTGAGGACGGTGGGACTTTATTATTGTATTATCGCAGCATTGCAGACAGGTCAGTTAGGTGTGACAGCCAGGTCCTACAGATATAAAGGACAGCACAAGGCCTGTTGTTGTTCAGGCATTGAAATGAACAGTTTTACACATATTTACACACTGGTGACTATTTAAGATAAACCAGTTGTTCCCATATGAGGACATTTTTTTCATTAACTGCTTACTGTTCAAGTACTATTCTTAGTTTTTCATACTTATCAGGTCTAACTGATACCAAATAGCTGGAAATTTAAAAATGCATACCAGTCAAAAGCTCAGGTCCCAGGAGGTTAATAGCAAATCCCTATATTTTTCTCAATATTATGTGAGGAACTATTATTTTTTTGTGTAAACTTTTTGTTTATCATTATCATTATACCTAATTTCAGTCTTTCATTTTAGCTTGTTAGTATGTTGCCACTAGATAGCATACAAAGTCGCACATAAATCAGAGATTTCTCAGGTTATCAAAGATCATGTATGTCTGCACTGTAATACATCCAGTTGCTGAGGCATTTCACTGTTAATGTAATTTAATGACAATCAGTTTAATAGTTTTTAAGATATTTTAGTCTAGTCTAAAGTGGTGGCTCAGCAAAACCACCAGCCATCTCTATCCCTCGAGCAATGGCGCTAGCAAGACTATGGTAGAAAAAGCTTACATTCCTACATTATCACCTCCACAAGCATTTAACAGCAGAGACTATCAGAAATTCATCTTCATATGCAACATGACACTGCCTTACACGGTTTCCTATTTTGCAAGGAATGCTCACCATTAAAAAACATAAAACTTCACTATTTTGATTTAATCTAATAGCACCTAACTTGACACCGGGATCATCATCATGATAAGCTGAGCAGGAGGAATGTGAGAGGTTCAGCTAAAGTACTTGGATCCTCATGACTTTTGGCAACTCGCTGTCACGCACTGAGGCGAAAGAGTTGGAGAGGAGGCAGGGAGAGCCACGATGAGTTGCCAAGGTGTTGAGATGTTTATGTAATCTCACCCCTCCTCAGTTTTTGCAATCCCTCCGTTCCTCCTCTGCTCGTTTAATCTCTGTCAGCCCCTCTGTGTGGAGTGACAGAGAGTGGGGTTTGGGCGAGGGCGAACACTAGAGCCTTATCCTGGCCCTCATGGTGGATGGACCGCCTCTGTGAAACCCTCGACCATTTCCTGTCCCAGGCTTCCCACCTAATATCAAACCGACCTCTCCCTCAATCCCCTCTCTATTCAGCACACTGCATGGGTGTGCCGGAAGTGAGGTATTACATTTTTTCTTGACATGATTCCAAAGGCAGATAGTGGACAATATGATATACTGTACTGCCAGGCTACGCAAGTCCACACATATGCTTCAAGCAAAGTTGACAACCTAATTGCCACTTGGTTCCTAACCAGTTGGATATGGTTAGGAAAAGATCATGTTTTGGCTTAAGATACTCAGTTTTAATGCCATGTGCAGTCACAGCTGGAAATTATGCAATGTATCACTAAAACACAATAATTTTGTTGTTTTAGTCTAGAACAGTGGTCTGCAGCTTGTCAGCCATCTCACGAAAGGGGTGATAGGATATTTATGAACCCTTTAAAAATGTAACGTATCTGTGGTTTGCAGACAGTGACAAGACAGGAGTCGATTATACAAAAGCATTAGAGTAAACTACCTGATTTCATTGTTCTGTTGGCAGCCAAGCTAGTGAATTTCAGCAGATAGCAGGCTTTTTAGTTTGGAAACTTTTCTCAAACAAATGTCTTAATCAAATGAAATAATGTATAATTCCAAGAACAAAATGTTGGAGAGTTGGATAAAACTTTGGGGAGATATTGTGGCTGATGAGCATGTTCTGGCTGCCTAGTATTTTAGCAGTCAGCTCGCCAGCTAACACACACATGGTTAGGTTTAGCAAAAAAGAACAGGGTTTGGCTTTAGAATCTTATGGGACATGAACACCACTCTCTTGGGTGAAAGTCAGTGTTTGTTGGACCCATCCACCACCACTCCTGCCCCTCCAGTGGGACTATAGCCACCTTAACTTTCGTCCTTGTCCTGCCGTGTCCCCTGACGCCGCCGGACGCTGTTATACTATAACGGCAACTGGCTGTGTATCATGCCGACATTAAAGGACACCTTTTTGTCATTGGTTTCTGACGCTGCAAGTCACTGCCCAAGCGTCGGATTTCGACGACTCCGGAGTGACACCGGGCTCGTGTCTCAGCCAAAAGTTGCACCTGAACACCTCGTAAAGACTAGAGCCAACAGCCTACTAGCACTTGTGTTCTGTGCCTGCGTGAGGGACAATAACTCTTCATACCAGCAGGCGGCGGTAGTCTGTATTCCTCATTCAAAACAGGAAAGGATGGACAGGATGGCTTCAAGATGCTAGTTAGCCAGTTAGCACATTAACAACACAACTCAGAGCTGAAAGAATAAAGCATATTTACCATGCGCTAGCGAGTAACAACACATTAGGAAGCGCTCCGTGGCTTAGTTAAATAATCTTACCTAATATAAAAAGTTTGTTTTGTTTGCTTTGAACTCACTCTTGACTTTAGCCAATTGTTTGCTTCCCTCATTTCTCTTCTCCTGAACTGAGCTGAACTGCCAATCAGAGTGATTTCATTCACCAATGGATTCCACCCAATCCGACGCTGATTTGACAGGGTAAATTTGCTGAAATAGAAGCTAATAAGAGCTGACAAGGGCCAATGGTGCGGGAAACTAGGGTGTTGCATGGTCACCAATGGCCAACCTTTAGCCTGGTGTGTCAGGGCTTTTATGAGCAGAGTTTTTAAGAGCTGGTAGCAAAATGCTCAGAGACCACTATCCCCAAATCTGAGCAAATAAACTAAAACTATCTGAATGGCCACTAGAGGTAAGTAAGAAAATATGTATTTTTGTAATTTGGGTGCACTGACCCTTTAAGCTTGTTATTAAGAAGGACGTGGGTACAGCAGGGATCACACTGAGTCAGTCTGTATACAGCGCATCGTGTGTGCTTTGAAGTCTCTATACATGCATGCTGGTGTGTTTCTATGAGCCCTCATATGTGCATGTGATTTATTATTCATACATGCAGAGTGAGTGGAAAATCACAGCAGGAAGGAGATCAGACTCATGATCACAAAACAAGCCCCGTGCACAGGAGCTCCCCGCTCTGGGATCCCATCTGTCCCATAAAGACGCTACTGCTGGCAGATGCCTCCAGTGAGCGTTTTTATGTGGGGGCACCAGGGGCCAAAGAGACATGTGTTTTCATGCACTGGAAAGAGGGAGTGGAGACTACCTGAAGGTGAAGACCGAGACAGGATCCATCTACAGGTTTGCAGAGGAAGTTTTAATGAGCAGTTAGCGAATGCCAAAGTGTTTGTACTTTGACAAGTTTGTTGATAACCTACATTAAAGAGTGACAAGGAAAATGTTTTCCCTCCTCTCTCCTTTTGTCTTCGCTCAGTTTAGTTTTCTGTGCTATTTCCTCATCACCGTTGTCACTTGACGTAAGCTAATCTCCTTAGCAACATGTGTTTGCAGTTTGATATTTCAGTATGTTTTTGATTTAAGAAAGAACAATGCTAATTCTCCCAGGGCGCCCTCCGAGGATATTAATTTCGGTGTGCAGAGTACAGATGAGTCATCTGTGGGTGGTGTTTTTTTTTCTCTCTCTCAGAGATTAAGCAAGCAAGATAAAAACTTTAATTATTATTTTTCCATGTCAATTATCAGATTATTAGCTTTCTTGAGAAAGCAAAATCACTGGTTTCCTCTAAGTGGATTGTCTGCTGTTTGCACTTCAGTTTTTTTTTTTTTTTTAGCCTGAACATTTCTATTCTTGGATCTCCGTGCTTTGTGATGTGTCCTTATCGGCCTCACATCAAAGGTCTCCAAGCACCTTTCATTCACACGGCATCCCTACAGTACCAACAAAGGTTCTGCGTGGCAACCTTTGGAAAATGAGTGGGTGTGGCGACTGTCATGAAACGCACTGCAAATATTAATCTAGGTTAACGGCGGTAGTTAGCTTTTGTTCCTATGAAACCAGCTTGGAGTGTATCCCATCGCTTCACCCTGGCAGCGAGCATTGTAAACGAGTGCTATCTTGTTTAAAATTTCCCTACCATCCCCCTCCATCTCCACACACACACACACACACACACCTTCACCGCTTGTTTCATCCTTTCCCACCTGCAGACAGACCCTCCCCGGCCATCAGCTGCATATCTCCCCCCTGCTTCCGCCTCCGCAACGGCTTATCATGATATACTGTGTATTTACATCGAGCAGTGCACATGCTCAGGTCTGTCTGACATGATCCAAGAAAAGTCTGCCTTGAAAGCAGTAGGTGCCCTGTAATTAGACTGCTCTCATTTCTTTTTAAGCCTCATTTTCACCTCCTCTCTCTTGCTTGCATTTTCTTTCTTCTTCTCTCAGTCTCTCTCCATTCCCCTATCCCTTACTTATCCACCCTCATCAGACCAACCCAGTGCTTGAGTATAAATCAGCCCCGGGGACAGGTGGACATCTGCCAGCCATGAGGAGATCCAGGCAGGAATGTGATCACTGATGCAGCTCGAAAAAACATTTAAACTCCGGCACTAAAGGGACTCCGCTTCTCCCAAAACCCCTGCTCTATCCCCTACACCTCATCCTCATTGATTGAGTTGAAAGGGGGAGATATTGGAGAGATGCCTTTTGCTTTTGTTTGCATCCAGGATTTTTTTTAAGTGAGGGGATAGGGAAAAGCAGAAATTTGAGAAAGAGGCAGTGGGAGGATGTTTGATTTGGAGTGATGAGCCCTGAAGTCCAATGGGTCCAATATGCAATACAATTTCAACTGAAGAGACTCTGCTCAGGTTAGCGAGCGGGTTTATGAGTGAAATATGTGGGATAGAGACCAAGATGTTCTTTCACGTCCCAGCAGGGTGTAGCACAATAACGGCTCTGCTCTAACGTTGACCCTCTCGAAGAAAAAAATGAACCCTTGATTTCACTGCTCTCAGCTTTTCTTCTCTATTTTCCCATGAAGAGTAGGGGCAACGCTAATGAAAAGTGTCACTGTGCCCTCCAAGGAGTATGGCTTTAATAAAATTTGGTCGAAACAGGGTTTAGTGGCCACTGAGATTTACGACTAAGCCCTCTGAGATGGTATACGGCTCTCAGAAGAAACGTTGGTTGTAAAGCTGGTTGCAAAATATGACAATGAATTCAAACATATGAGACATATACAACATCCAGAAATGAGCAAAAGATCATTATCGTCAGCGTTGAGTCAGCTGTGTGGTCGATCATTGATGCAATCTAGAGGAGTTTTTTCAACTCGCAGCTGTTAGCAATTAGCATGTCATCTCTCCTCCAGCATGGGAGTTTGACATATTATTGTGATTACATGTTTACCATGTTTTGTGCGAGGCTGCTTTCACCAAAGCTATATAGGCCTCTCATTACAGCTGCACACTCTAGTTCTTGGAGGAACGTGACTCTGGTAATAAGTAAAATGCTCCTAACATTTCTGAGCTTAGATTCAAAATATAAAGTGACATGAAACGTAAGAGAATCTTCATGGCATTGTTTGCGTCAGGGGGCAGCACAAGACTACTACTTGCAACTTCAGACATTCTGGGAAGCTGCTCTGTCAGCACATTGTAGTTTATACTGCAGGAACACACTTGCATGAGACTGTATGTGAAATATCTAGAACATGGGCCATAGCCAACGCCAATACAAGAAACCTGTCAGCTTTACAAAGTGTTCTGTGCGTTAGCGGCTACTTCAACAACTCCCGCTCCAACTAACAGGAATAATAACAACCCTCCCCCCTCAAGCCTCTGCCAGTCACAGGTGGTATCTCACACAGATCACTGTCATAGGTGCTAGAATTGACTGACAGGCTTTGTAGAGTAGAGTGGGAGTGACACGTTCTTGACATTATGGAAAACTCAGTAACTGCCATAATGGACCTTTTTACTGTAGCTGAACATAAAACATTCGCAACAGTGACAGAATCCATGCAGTTAACATCACGTCAGCAGGAGGATAAATGTGTTCTCTTACTTAAAAGGATTGCATTTTTCATCCACATTTAACAGAACCATGTATGTTTTTAAAGTTTATACATGAGAAAATGTCCATTTCAAAAGGATAGATTGACATTTTGGGGAATACAACGCTTTCTTGCCAAGAGTTTTACGAGGAGATTGATATCACTCTCACATCTGTCCAGTAAATCTAAGGCTATATCCAGCAGTTAACGTAGCTTAGCATAGAGACAAAGCAACTCACTTGTTGTAAAGAGATGCACAGCTACTCATCAGCTACACCTTCACAATACTGGTCAGTTAGTTGTCGATGTTATTTTCCTGTCACGCTGAACTGTGCATGGAAAAAACTTGAACTAATTTGCCAGGAGTTGCTTTCCTCCGTTTCCTTAACAACAGAGAAAAAGCCCCCCCACCCACCACCCACCACACCACACACACACACACACACACACACACACACACACACACACACACACACAAAACCCCTGCCTTCCTCCCTCCCCTCTTCCCTGAGCTTGCCCTTTTTAGGCTGTTCCTCTTTTTTTCCATCTGAAAAGGGGGATAGTATGACAGCTTTTCCTGCTCCTTGTGGATTGGAGCCGGGAGAGAGAAAACTCTGTTACTCACTCCGTCTCCAACTTTGAGAGGAAGTTACCACCTCTTCCCCAGACTCTGTACACACACACACACACACACGTTCAGGCAGACACACATACACACGCTCTTCGGGACTTGACCACAGCAGAAACAGGGAATCAACTGAAACAGTCAGGACTGCTTGTAATGCTGCGTCTCTTTTCAAAATTTGGAGGGAAAGAAGGGCAATTTGCCTGAAGCTTTCTGTGTGGACGGAGCACTTTGAGAGAGACGTTTCTTGTCATCACAGACCGGTGAGTTTGACAGTTTGTTTCAGTGTGTGTGCAGTGCCATAGAAACCCCAGTGCACCGCAGCTTCTCTGTCACTGTACTTTTACAACTGAGGAACTTTGTTGTTGTGTGTCTGCAGTTTTAATGCTCTGCATCTCAAGTGAGTTAAATCATTAGTTTGGCAGGCTTGTTTAGAGGTGCGTGTGTTTAGGAAAACTTCCATGTGCTATAAACTTTGATATCTGGTTTCCATCACAGCCGCTCTAGTAAGTTTTTACTCCACGTGAGCTTCTTGTGTAAGTGTTTATGTTATTAAATAACCATGTGTGGTGAAATATGGCAGAGAGGTGAATGATTTTTGGTCACAGCAAAGTAAACACAGTGATAAAGCTGTTTTATGCATGATGTTGACTTTCTTTTACAGTAAAAAGCCTGTCTTGTTGCAGCAAAGCATGTTTTTGCCACTCAGTCCGCATACATCCAAGCAGAGTCGGTGCATCACACTAGTCCTGCTAACACTGTATGTTTATCATGTTTTTAGTGAACCGCTGCCAAATAGGAGCTGATGCAGCACTTGTAGTTGATATAGGACAGGAGAGCCTGGGTATGGCTTTCCTGTGCAGCTGCACATTATTGGCTAACCTTGTGGTGATGAATTAGTTGTCACCTTGCTACAATCAAAGCAAACATCCTGTCGCTTTTTGTATTTGCTCGTGCGGCCAAAAAGAGCAGACGTCACATAATCAAAGAGAACTGAGGTGGGAGACGTCACATGATCTCGAAAAGAGGCATGAAAAGTGCACACATGTTGCATATGGCTCTGTTTCTTTTTCAGCTGTTCCCCCTCTTTTTGCATGAGCTCATAGAAACGCTGCAGGACAGCAGCTGGCCATATGCTCCAGCTCCCGTAGCTCTCTATCTCTCTCTCTCTCCGCTGGACGTTTGCAGTTAACACCTCTTATCAGGGAGAAAGCGAGGTGATGGGTGGAGGCAGGATAAGGCTGGGTTGCTCTCAGGGGTCTCCTTTAATTTACACACTCTGAGTGGGCTGGCAGCACTTTAGCTATGCCTCCTCCGCTCATCAGATAACCTTCCATAGTATGAGTGTGAATGCTTGGTTAAGTAACCCCTTCAAGTGCGGCTGGAAAGAGCTGACTCCTGTGTGACCTCTCTGAACTATTCATACCAGCAGACTTTCCTTCTTCCACCGAACTCACTTATCAGTCGGCCTGTCTTATCTGTCCTGAGGATGGTTGTTAACTTACTCTATTTACCCAGGAGTCAGAGGTCAGACTGTGATTTGAGCTGCTTGTCTAAACTCCCAGGGTACCAATCTGTTTGCAGAGGGGAGATACAGAAAGTTTCAGCCTACACAAAGCAGAGATAAGTCAAGAGAAAAGAACCCCATGTAGACAGATTTACACAGTGACAAGGAATGAACACAATTGCTTGCAAGAAAAGAGGTGAAATGTGCTGTTATCACAAGAATAATGAAAAAAATATGGTACGCAGCGTTGCCATATTGTAGAAGTCCTGGTGCAGCTCCACAGACGATGATTTTTGAAGGCTTTCAAATGAGTTTTATTCTGTAGCAGCGCCGTCTTATCATAAGTTAGTTCCACAGGAGGTCCTCATAGTTACACTTATACAGCGGCTCCTTTAATTCTTCAGTTTCTCATTTAGTGTCTGGCTTAACGAGAGGAATGCTTTATTAAAAAATCAATCATCTTGGACTGTTATTGACCACAGAACAGTAATAACAACAGGGTTATTTGAGACTAAAGTGTCAGTTCAGCAATTTAGGTCTTAATGTATATACATACAGTATAATGTGTCTCTTATGTACTTGGACACGCAGAAAATTCTGCATCTAGAGTTCACCGCTGGTAGGTCAGATTCTGTGTTGCAGCATTGTGCAGAAAGCTAGTGCAAACAGAGTAGATGGAAAAGCTTCACCATACATAAATTAAAATGATTTAATGTTTACTCCCTTTCACCAAAACTCTTCAAGGCTAGCTACAGTATTACTTACAGTTCAGCTGGACTATTTGCAAGAAAGCAATTTGTGCTTTTGCAGAAAGTAATCGCTCAATTTTTACCACATCACACTGACCTTAACTGACCTCTGACTCTGATTGGCCTCTACTGGAGACAAAGGACAGCCATGACAAGTCATACAAGACAGATCAAATGCGCATCACAAACAGATTGTGAGCAATTAAAGCATGAGAAGTTAAAATACAGTGATAATAGATTTCGTGGTGCAAACTCAGGCAATAACATGCAGCCATTCACCCAGATCAGCTTATCATCAGCTGATCTCTTTGAAGCATCTTCCCACAACAGAGGGATCCATTCAAACACATCTAATTGACCCTGCAGGTTTACTACTGGTGCTGCTGACTGTTATCTCTCACTTAGTTCCTGTGATGAACTGCAAACTAAAAGGGCATCCTCGTGTTCGTTTCTTTAAAGCTCCTGTGTGTAGGATTTAGGGGGATATATTGGCAGAAATGGCATATAATACAATAAATATGTTTTCTTTAGTATATAATCACCTGAAAACAAGAATTGTTGTGCTTTTGTTACCTTGGAATAAACCATTTTATATTCACATAGGGAGCGGGGACAAACCAAACACTGCCTCTAGTATTTGGTTTGTGTTTTCACGTCGGCCATAGTAGTTAGTAGACTCACTGTCAGAGACACACAGATTTTTTTTTTAAATGTGAAACTGCCTTGTTCAGTGTTTCTGAAGGTTTAAATCACTGGGTCTGTTTGTTTCAGCTCCTGGTAAAAACCTCTTGAACAATGAACATTGAAGGAATTCTAGTCAGAAGTTTCAGCTGGTTGCAATTTGCAATCCTCGCCACTAGAGGCCACTAAATCCCCTTAAAACACTGCTTATTTAAGGGGATTCCTTATCTTTTGAACCAAGTGTCTTAAAACACGAGGTATTTGCTCATGGCACTGGCTTCCATCATGCAGCAGTTGGATTTGATTAATGCCTTTTTCAAACCCTTGCAAATATACAGTCCCACGGTCATCAGAGAGTGTACAGATAGCAAAAGGTTTACTCAGTGCACTTCCCTGTTCGTAAATGTATTGTTCAAATATGAATGGTGACGTTATGAATCTTCACGAGGACATAAATGACAAGAACTTATGCTGTGCTCACCACAGCTCTAATCTCACTCACATTAAGTAACCAGGATACTATTTTAGAGTAATAGCGAAAAAGGGAGTTTGATGAATGACTTGTCTCAGGAACTGTGTTTAGCAGAGCTCCCGTCAACCACTGATACCTTACAGAGCTCAGGGCTTATTGCTCTCTTTTAGGAGCTGCACTGGTCCAGACACTCCCCTGTTCAGGCTCGGGCAGATGTTTGACATGCTAAGTCCAGTGGGTTTGCCTAAGCTTACAGTCCTATCTGGGCTACACACATGCACACACATATAAAGAGGGGCAACAGAAACTAAAACACACACAAAAATGCGCTTGAGCATGCACAGAAGTGGTGGCCTCTTATTTTGTTAAAGGGAATACTTTGCCCGCAAAATGATCATCAGTTAGTCATGCTGTGTTACCGTTGAGTTTGTGAAGGAAACTTTGTTTTTCTTGCATGCCTCTGGTGAATAAAGAATCCAAAAGTGGCAAACTACAAGTGGAAGCACTGAAAGGTTTCACTTTTAGACAGAAAGGGCTGAAGGCAAGGTAAAGTAACATGTTTGGGAAGCACTAAGTGAGCAACTGAATAAATGAGACCTGGATTATACCGCACGAGTTGTTTGAGTTTGAAAACAGATGTTTTGATTCAGTTTTTGCCGTTGTTCATGATGGTCCCCACTGACTTCAGTTAATCAGCAATATTTGCTGTTTTTGGATTCTTCTTCACCATGGATGCATACGATTGGAATAAAGTTCTCTTTATTAACTCAAGGTAACATGGCATGAATAGTGTGTTAAAAGCAGGCAGGATAAGAGTCAGCACCTCCAAATCTAAGGCCATGGTTCTTTGCGGGAAACCAGTAGATTGTCCCCTCCGGGTTGGGAGAGGGTTATTGCCTCAAGCAAGGGAGTTCACGTATCTCGGGGTCTTGTTCACGAGTGAGGGTAGAATGGAGCCAGATCGTCGTGGTGAAGAGGGAGCTGAGCCAGAAGGCAAAGCTTTCGATTCATTGGTCTGGTTAGCGACAGAAAGAATGAGATCGCGGATACAAATGGCCGGAATGAGTTTCCTCCGTGGGGTGGCTGGGCTCAGCCTTAGAGATAGGGTAAGGAGCTTGGACATCCGGAGGGAGTTCAGAGTAGAGCCGCTGCTCCTTCGCGTCAAAAGGAGTCATTTGAGGTGGTTCGGGCATCTGATCAGGATCCTCCTGGGCGCCTCCCGTTAGAGGTGTTCCAGGCACGTACCACTGGTAGGAGGCCCAGGGGCAGACCCAGAGCATGCTTGAGGGATTACATATCTCATGTGGCCTGGGAACACCTTGGGGTCCCCCAGGAAGAGCTGGAAGGCGTTGCTGGGGAGAGGGACGTCTGGGGTGCTTTGCTTGGCCTGCTGGCTCGGATAATTGGGATGAAAATGGATGGATTGATGGCATGAGTAATTGTTATATATACCAAGTAATTTTTTGGGGGGTGAAGGTCAAATGGACCAAACTCCATGTGTTTGATACATTCATTGTTTAAAATTATATTAGCAAAAGAGAGTTTACCCAAGAGTAAGTTAGTCACAGTCTGGTGGTAATATTAAATAGACAGAAAGAAAATCTACAATCTACTCTACTTTAATGTCCTCAAAGATAGACAAAACAGTACAGAGATCTCATTTTTCCAGACTGTACTCTTGTTTTGGAACAAAATCTCTCCAACCCCCAGCTCCACAAGCTAACAGCCATCACATGACATTTCACTTGCAGCCACAAAAACCAAACGACAGTATGATCTTCCCATGTGATAAAGAACTTTTCAGTAGACATTTGGATCTGCTCTGAAGAGTGTATTTACTTCTCTCTGCTATAAAAATATGATGGCATTGTAATTCAAAGGATATTTTTACAGATGACAACACTGCTGATGTGTTTGTAATTACTACTGGTCACTAGCAGAGGTCGGTAGAAGTCATACAGGCCACTCAAAGGCCTTTTAAATAGCTATAAAGAGACACCAGCTTTCCCTTTTCCAACACAAGCTTAGTTCCTGTCACAACAACATCTCCTAAGTCTCGTGGAGCCACCGCGTTCTTGAGCTGTATAGAGTAAATGCTACGGAGCCAATCATACAAAGGGCAAACACATGTTTTGTGTCACAGAGTAATCCGTAGGGTCCATGTAATTGATACAGTATGCGCCGTTGGTGTGCTGCTGGATGGTGGCCCAGATCGATGAGAAGGGTGAGATCATGACTCTATTTCTGGAGCTCTTAGTTTAGAATGATCTAAAGCCCTCTGTGCTTTAGAGAATCACAGAGGAATGTTCGTACAAATCAATACCAACATATAGAAACATACACAGACAATCAGTAACTACTAACACACAGACACACACAAACAAACCCTTCCAGCAAACACACACAGCTGTGGTTCCAATGTGGCTTCCTACTGCCATGAGCGCTTCTGGATTTGCTTGATTAAAGCCGTGATAACGCCAGTAGGAAGATGGTACATGGGATATCTCCTCTTAATTTACATAGCAAAGCATTCGGACTCTGCCTCACATCAGGAGCACATCTGGGTGCTATTAACCACTTGCCCTAACCCCCAACTTGGTGCCGTATCTCCATTACCCTCCCATTACCTGCCAGAACCCACAAACCATGCTCTTCACAGGGCAAGCAGTGCACTGCGGTTCACGTTTTATAACATGAGGATACTCAAGGATTCATCAGGGCAAGGGTTGTAGTTACTCTGAGCCAAGCTGGCGTCAGATTGGCATACTGACTCATGTTGAATTTACAACCCTTGTTGAAAAGTGCAGCGTGTAAAGTCAAATAATAACTCGCTGACAATGCCTGACTGGTTTGATTCTGTGTTTACTCCTGGAAACGTTTTTTTTTTTTTTTTGTCTTTGAAAGAAAAGCTGTTGTTCATTGAGTCTATGTCAAATAAAGTGCATGCCCAAAGCCAAATACATCAACACATGACTAAACAAAGCTCTCTTTCAGCTCTATATCAAACACTAAACCATATTCAAGACATTTGGATAAGATCGAGTCGTCTAATGGAAAAAAAATGTTGAAGTTTGAATGCCGAACAAACACCACAGGTTTAGTTCTGAGTTTTATTCCCAGTTAAGACCCACTTGAGAGGAAACTTAATAAAAGTTGGGCAAGTTCTGACTTTGCATTCGCTGGAGCTGTTTGTCTGTGCTGCTGGCAACACGCTGTAGTTCAGATGAGGGTCAAATGTGATTTCAAATGTTTGTTAGTGTTTACCTGCAGAGAACGTTACATGGGTGCATGTTTTTCACATCAGGATATTCAGTATCGCTGTCTCCAAAGTTCTTTTTGGGCGATCTGAGAGTAATGAATAGCTTCTTTGAGGCACTGACGAGACAATCTTCTTCTTGTGAAACTGCAGATGATCAAACTTATCACGATTATGAACATCTCCAGACTTTGTGTCCTGCGTAACAGTTGAGGCTGACAGTTGATTGTTGAACTTGGAAACAGCGGTTGACGAAAACATCCGCACTCTAGGATGTCTTGTTATCTGTTCTGTGCTTGTCTTCATTAGCAGATGTCTCCGAGTTCTACGGCAAGTGAGTAAACTTCATCTGCTGACGAACACAGTTTGATATGTTTGAAAGCACCAGAACGAGCACCCGGACCTTTGTTTGAGATTGTTATTTCAACTGCTGTTTTTAAGTATTTGAACAGGCACGATCTGCGTCACCTAATTTTTATGACCTTTCACCGAAGAGGGGAGAAACGCAACTGAAATCTGCATCAAGATCTGGAAAATACTTGGCAAAAATCTGCTCCGAGTGTTTTTTCTTCTGCTTCTCATCCCACCTTTAGTCCTCAATCTAACTTGACTCTTTTTACAAAATCAAACAAACTCTGAAGGTATTCCAAATACTCTCTGACCCAGGTCTGCTCAAGGTCACCCTCACCTGGTGCTCCATGCCTCTGTCCTGATGGCAACCACATGCCTGTCTTGTGTCCAAATGCAACAGTTTTCCTCTCAGTCAGATACTCCTGGCAGGCCTTGACAAGGGAGGAAGCAGCACTAACGGTCCGCACAGCTTGAAACCCAAGATCTTCATGTCAAGAGGAACCTGGGGAGAAATACACTCTTACCTTCTCCAGAAATGTGACATGTCCTTTGCAACCTTCTTGGATGTGAAGGAAAAAAATTGCCGCAGCTTCAGCAAGAAATTACCTTCATCCTGTGGAGCTTCGTGAATGCTTTCACAGACACTGCGAACACAGATCTCGGTTTGGACAGTGTTTCTGTTTACCGAGTGGAAAGTAATCGCCTGCACCTCTGCTGTTTTGGGGGGAGCTTGAAGTTCCATTATGTTTTAGTACTTGGAGACTGTTTTCTGGCTTGATTACAGGTATGTGATAGATAGCTGGTAGAGACATCCAGCAGATACTTTTGTCCTACAGTTTCAAACTCTTTGGCTGTTTGGAGGTTACTGTTAACCTTTCATCAGCTACTGAAAGAATTTCTTCATCAGCGAGAGAATATCTGAGCCAAGACTGAGCTTTGATTCAGTATATTTATTTAAGGGGAGCACAGAGAGTTTCACAATGTGCTCTGTGAGCTGAAAATAGTGTCTAAACTACCCAGATTGGCTTGTTTGATGTTGTGCATCATTAAGTCCAGACTTTTTTTTCAGTAGCAGCCACAGAATCAAAGCAGGGACATTTAATGAACACAATCAAGAGCAAAGACACTATGTAAGATGCCATAAATTCTAATGGCAGCCTCTGTGATCTCCCTCACCAGAGTCTGTGTGGACTTAAGTATGAAAACAATGAAATGTGATTACATTCAAATCTGGCTATTTTCATTCTGTGAAGCTTCGTCCCAGGCGAACCACAAAAAGATCATCTGTTGTGCCAGGAATTGTTGCGGCCACGCTGAAATTCTAGGTATTAAAAACATTTCTGTCCCTCTGCGGTTCGGCGTGTGTCATTACAATGAGGAAATAACACCGACTCGCTCCCTTGTGTAATCTGACCTTTTCATCTTCTGTGTATAAATCAAATGTGGCTTGACTCCCCGCATAAATTCCACCGAAGGGTTATGACTTTGATTTCTTCATCGTGGAAGAGGAGTAGTGTGGTCGGACGGTTTATGAAACAAGTATTACTGGTGAAGTATCTGGGGAAAAGTGCGTCTATTCTGCGACGGACTCTCGCTTTGGAGGTCTGGCCCTGTTAGGAGGCAGCTGATGAATTGGCCAGCTGACATCTGTGTACAGAAGCCAGCTCAGTCATTCTGTCATACTTATCTCAGACAATGGCGGTGATGCTGAAGGAAGGCTCTGACCTGGATGCTGTCTCTGCGGAAAGGGACAAACCGTGTGGGAAGGAAGGGCCATTGTGGTTATCTCTAAGTTGATAACGAAAATATCACACTACATGATAGTTTGGAGCTTTGCTTCCTCTCAGCTCCTCAGTCCAAACCAAAATAAACAATGCTCAGTCAGAAATAGTGTTTCACCTCTTGTCAGGCCACCACACCATAATGTGTTTGTGCTGGCGTCTGTCTGAACACATTTTCTGCTGTGACCTTAAATAAATAACTCCTCGCTGACTGACGGGTTTTTGGGAAGACTTCGTTGTGCTAACCTTTATCACTTGTAACTGGTATTATATTTTGTTTTGATTTAATACAAGATAAAGAGATGTAGACATACATTTCCCACACAGATTTAGCTACATCAGGATGGGTTAAATGATTATTAGATAGTCAGAAGTGTGCCAAGGACAGAGGAAGGGGATTCCTGAATGTTTGACCTCAGGATATGCTGCCAGGAAAGAACAAATGATGAGATAGCAGGGTCAAAAAATAGCACCAAACATTAACGTCACAGGAGCTCAGATGTGGCGCAAAGACACGTGCTGCTACTGGTTTGGCGGCGTGATTGGAAAATAACATTTTAACTGTCTTTTAGGTTTCGTTTCATGCATTTGACTCTAGATATGCAATTACTATTTGTAACTAAATAATAAAAGGCTGCGGAAAGCTTATATTTAACACCGTACATGACGAGTTCCAATTTTAAAAAGATGTTTAGTTTAGTTTTTTTTAAATCAGTTTCAGTATGAGTTTGTTTAGTATGAGGGTTTTCTTTTTAATAATATAGGGGGTAAGGTAAAGTGAGGTGAGGTGAGGTGAGGTGAAACTTTAATGTCCTCGAGGCGCAATTTGAGATACAGACTGTAGTCATGAGTACAACAAAACAGACAGTACAGTACATAACACACATAATCCAGTATCCCACTCTATCCAGGGTAAATCAAGGACAATTAGGGGTCACTGCAGGTTAAGATAAGCGATAGTAGACAGGACAAAGAACGATCTGTAGCGCTTAGTGCTGCATTTAGAGAGGCAAAACCTCCACCATGATGGAAGCATCTGAAACTCATGGAGGGAACGTTGAACAATGATAACAATGTTTGTCTGGGGCAAGACTTCAGAAGCTCAGAACGAGTATTACAATATAAATACAATATTCTGTGAAGGCGCTTGACTCCAATTCATGTAGACATCCAGTCTCGCTAAAAGATAGTGATATTTCCTGTATATTTTTCATTTAATTTTAGTCAGTTTTGCAATCTTGTTAAAGTTAATTTTTTTTCTAAGTCCAGTTTTTATATTCATGTATTTTATTTTATTTATTTATTTTTATAAATATTTTTTAATTTATTTTATTTTTATTTCAGTTAACTTAACACCTTATTTTAGCTGTTAGTTTAATTTTAGTTCACTCCAATAACCTTGCATTTCAATGTTGTTTTTTTTCCAGATTAAAATTTGTGCAGGTTTGCCACACAATAACACCATACGGTGCCTTGCTTCTTGAATATTCTCACATTTAACACAGAGCAGTTGGTGTGAACACTCCCACCAGTCAGCACTCCTCAAAAAATTACAGTTTAGAGTGTGAGAAGTGAAGTGAGAAGCTTTGTTTCTTTGTTTGTTTATTTGATTTATGCCAAAGTGCATGGTCTTAGCCAAAGTGAGGAAAATATCATTTGGAGTTTGGTTTGTTCTGTTTGCTTTTTTTGAGCCATTATTTGTGTCTCATTCATAATATTTACCACCAGGCAGTTTCTAATGCAACTCAAGTTTGAGGAAAACACGATGGGACAAAGTGATACGTCAAATTGCTAATGCATGACTCTTTTGTTATAATTAAGGGCTCATATTCAAGGCTGTAGGGCAGGGCAACATCTGCAGTAGAAAAGCAAATTGGGTCACTTCGAGAAAATGACTGAAAGTTGAGTCATGGGATCAGTACAGAGCCGGGAGGAGAAGGTCTGTTAATAATTTCCTCCTGGAGGTAAAACAAAAACACAACAAAACAACAGGGCAGGGTAATTAATGTTTAGGTAGGCTTTAAACAGGTCTCCAGTTGTCATGTACCACCAGTAACAGATGCCTGAGCTCTGAGGAAGCTCAGGTTTGCTGCATTCCAGTGTGAGAAGAGGCCCGTTCCTGTACTGTAGGTGTCCAGTCATTAGCTTTGACCTTGGCTTGAGGAACGACTGTAGTCATTCGAGCCGATCACTTTATTACCCTCGAGACAAAAACAAAATATCTCACTGAAAGCCCAGGTCTGCTTGGATAATGATGAATAGATTCCATTAGTAGGGAGGGATCAGGCTCTGCGGGAGGGTGGAGATGAACTTGTCCATAATTGAAAAGCAAGGAAGGAAGCTCGACGGGAAAACAGCATGTAGGTTCATCCCTACGGTGCAACTGCAGAAACAAAAGGCCCATCGTCTCGCTCCCGTGGGGACCGAGGAGGTGGCCTGGAAAGCACGTTGCCATGGTGAGCGCTCTGTCACTTAGCTCCGAGCACTGTCTCAGTCAGGCGCTCTGTAGTGTACATAGGATCTGCCAAGAGTCAGCAAGATCAAAATCAGCCCTGGAAAGCACAGAGGCTCAGTTAAACCAACTACAGCTGGCAGAGGAGCTTTTTCCTAAACAGGGCTAAAAGTCAGAGAACTTCACAGCGCAGCATTTCTCGTAGCCCTCGATCCCCCACCTGGCACGTAAAGCGCTAACCCCCAGCACATTATAGGCCCTTTATTGGGTAAAGGAAAGTGATTCTGGGGCTTGTGTTGTTGGATTTTTGGCAGATTGTTGTGCTTTGAGCTGCTAGAGATGTGAAGGAACTTTGTCGTAGCAGGGAAACTTTTGATTTTGTCATATTAAACCAGTTGGGATGTTTTATTACATTATCCACAGAGGTCTCTTCCTCTCTGAAACAAACGGACCAGGTGATTAAAACTGGGAAATAAAACTGAATAAAGCAGTTTCACATTACAGTGTTTCTCCTATATACTGTTCAGCTCATCGCAAATGGGCTGCTAGTCCAACACCAGCTTATGTGTGCTAACCTTTTATCTCTGATAACTACAGACCCAGACGTTCAGGTGATCTTTACCAGGAGCCGAATTATCCGCAGAGGTCTCTTCCTCTCCTAAACAAATGGACCCGGTGATTTAAACCAGTACAAACCATGAATTAAGCAATTTCACAGTAAAAATCATCGTTTTTCTAAAGCTGTTTGGCCCATCACGGGGGAGCTGCGAACTCTGCTGTCTAATGCAAAAATTCGAAAACACAAAAATGTGAATGGCTTTATCTCGAGCCGATGTTTGGGTTGTCCGTTCTGGGCTACTGTAGAAACATTGCGTTGCAACATGGCAGACTCTGTGGACAAGGATCTGCTCTATATGTAGATACGAACGGCTCATTCTAAGGTAACAAAAACACAACAATTCTTATCTTCAGGTGATTAAACACCAAAGAAATTATACTTGTATTCCATTTCTGCCAATTTATCCCCCACAATCTTACACACTGGACCTTTAATTTCCAATGCTGCCGCAAACAGCATTTTTTAAAAGTCTCACTGAAATTAACTTTTTGCATGAGACCATACAAACCACAATGAAACAGCAGCTATTGTGCATATTTTTCCAAACTGTTAAAAGAGGACAAAACTGTTTTGGCGCTGTCATCTTCAGTGATATGCTACTGACTGTTGCATAATGCAGTCCAGCACAACAACACTAACTACAGCCTCAATGATAAACATGCTCTGACAGTGTCCTAACTGGCAGATCTTTTGTATTAGATTGCAGTGAATTGTATAGGTGTACCTAATAAAGTGGCCATGGAGTGCACATTCCTGTGCTTTTTGCGGTATGTGCATTTTACCCTCAAGACAGCACAGACGAACCAGTGAAAACTGAAAAGCTGCCTCTAGTCTCTAGCTGGACCGTGTATCCTGCAATAGGCCTGTCGCTGTTTGCATTGCAGACGCCTCACCGAGTTTGGATCTAATGTGGCTTGACGTCTGTCTGTGTGTGCGTGTCTGTCTGTGTGTGCGTGTCTGTCTGTGTGTGTTTGCTCTTGTCTCAGGGTGGCCAAATGAACTGTTTAGCCTGAGGACCAAAGATCACAGGCCCTGATTCAACAGCGAGGGAGAGAAAGGGAGAGGAGTGTGATCATTTCGCATCCATTCTCCAACTTCTCATTACACTATGAGCCGGGACTGAGGACGGGCTTCATAGTCTCATTTTGTGGTAAGTTTCATACTTGATCTTGGCTCCACTTTTTGTTTACTTCTGCTTTTACAGGAGAATGTTTGTTGTGTTAAGTTCATTAGTGCGCCACAATACATATGGCTTACATGTGTGGTTTTATGCTTGAATTTTACTAAAGGCAACATCAACAAATGCGCACAACTGTTGCATAAATCACATCATGATACAAATCAGGCACTGAGGTTATCAGTGGGTGCAATTTGGAGGTAAACGCAAACACAAACATGCAAATTGTGCAATTTGAGGACATCCATACGATCTGCGTGTAGGCTTAGTGACATGTGGTTCGACTTAGCGAAAAGTGCGCACACGTAAGAGTGGGACGGCTTCAGAGTTCATCATCTCACATGAACGGCCAGCCACAACACAAAGCACATGTTAGAGGGGAACAGCGCTAACACTTAGCTGGAAGGATTGAAGGCACCTCCTTTTTATTTTGAACCGGTCTCTCCTCTGTTGCCATCAACACTCTCTTATGTGTCTCACGGTGCAACACCGTGATGTCATCAAGCCAGGGAGATGGAAAATGTTCACAAAATGGCAAAGCAGAGGGGGAAAAAGCGCGAGTCAGCAGGAAAGGGCTGCAGGGTGGAGGAGGAGGAGGAGGGGAGCTAAGAAAAGGTTGACGGAGGAAATACAGAGAGACCCAGCAGCAACACGACCCTGATTTGGTATTTCATGCAGGCAAATCCAATAATAATTTATTTTTAGATGAGAAACAGACCTCTTCTTAAGTCGAAAGCTTCTGAGTGAGGAGGCAGCATGAAAGAAACAGCCAATGTAGATAATAAGGAGAATGACTGTTCTTGTATCTCATCTGGTGCACGGCCCCATGGGTTTTACTGTAAGAAAGACTTCCTTGGGAGTGTTTGGAGCCACGGCCACACACGGGATGGCTCTGAAACACAATGGAGCTCCTCAGACTGGCAGGATGCCAGGAGGACAGACAGCTTAAATGTCAGGGACACAAAGTCCAAACAATACAAGTCAACAACACACTGCTCTTTACCTCCGAGCTCCACAAATTGATCTGGGAGTCCCATCAGGCAGGAAGGAGTCATTTGCGGCTACTTGGAAAATTGACTCTTGACCTCCTTTATGGAGGGGCTGTCATGGTTCAGAGAGAATGGCGGAGGCAGAGTGCCATGTGCCAAATGCGTTATGATGATCCCAGATGAAGCCAGTACTTTAGGAGGACACAGAGACGCTTTTGTTTGACACTTGGAGGCCTCATCCCACCCACCCGAGGGCATATGAAGAAGTACCGTGGTCAGTGGGTTTGACACTGCACAGAATGTGACACTGGGGGAAGACAGCTTGGGAAATATTTCAAAGACTTTCAGCACCTTGAAGAGCATTGATACGCTGTCTGGTTGCATTATACACCAAAGTCAGATGAGTCATACATTTGTTGTTTTTCAGGTCTGAAGAAATCAAACATAAGATCACCATGGATGTGAAGAAAAAAGAAATGGACCTCCTGAGCAACAGCATAGCTGCATATGCACACATCAAGGGTAAGTCACACGGCAGCCCAGTACACACATAACAAATCAAGCACCAACATTTTACTTTATCTGAAGTTGTTCATTTTTATGCTTTTCTCAGCAAACCCAGAGAGCTTCGGCCTTTACTTTGTGCTGGGAGTGTGTTTCGGCCTGGTGCTGACACTCTGCCTCCTGGTCATCCGCATCTCCTGCAAGCCGCGGACCAACGTGGCCCCCTCCACGCCTGAGAAAAAACAATTAAAGGACATCAGCGACGAGGACGAGGAGAGCGAGGACGACGAGGACGAAGACGGGGACGACGTCGAGGCACCTATCACTTTGCCCAGCACAGAAATCCCTGTTGGTAATCACACCAGCCAATCAGACGGGACACTGAGTGTGAACGTATTTACTTCGGCGGAGGAGCTGGAGCGGGCGCAGCGTCTGGAGGAGAGGGAACGTATCATACGTGAGATCTGGAGGAACGGCCAGCCGGACATCCTGGGGTCAGGGACAGGGACTATTGGAAGAGTGCATTACTACTAAGATAAACGAGGCTTCAAGGGAAACACTGTGAGCTCTGTGAAGGACGGACATAGACTTCTGGGTGGGCTCGATGTCCCTGAGGCCTGTGAGACTTGTGTTAGATACAAAGCAACATCATGGACAGCAATGATGTGCCAACACTCGGCTCGAACAGAGCTGAACTATGTGATATTGCACTTCCTATGTAGCAATATGTCCAACTGACTACATGAAATGAAACCAAATGGTGTCTTAAAGACTGATTAATGCGTATGGAAAAGATGCAGTATGAATGTGGGAGCTGATGGGCACTTGAAGTCTATTGAAATGTATGGCGCTTATGACAAAAATGCACACATCTGTTTATGTATAAGTGGAAAAAGAAAGCATATATTTGGACAATGTATGTACTGTATTTTGCCATGAAGATTATTTGAGTTTGCGGGGAAGAGAAAACACTTTCAGGTGTACTGTTAAAGGAAATTACACTATTTGAACAAGGGTCAGATTACACAGTCTAACGTAAAGACAATTAAAATCGTAGTATCGTAGAGTACATTAACCCATGTCTGTGTTTTCAGGGATAATTCCACCAAAGGAAATGACCGAATTAAAGCATTACGACGAAACCGTTTGCTGTCGTTTCTCTTCGTAACGCCCAGATGTCAGACAAATATACAGCAGAGCTCATTTTCTGTCTACCTTTGGGCCATGGATTTATAATCAAGATGAAGACAGAGGGAGACGGGGGAAATTTTGCTAATAAGATTAATGGAAAGGTCATTCTTTGTCATTTGTTATTACTGCTTAATGTCTCCCATGTGTGCCTTAAAAGGTTAGAAATACAGTTTTCTAATAAAATTTCGGGGAACTCCAAAATGACAGCAAATGTTTGTACAAGGCTCTGGTGGAGTCAGACATTAGGGTTGTTACAGATGTGTTGATAACAGAGATAATGGGATAACTTAGAGTGAAATTAATTTCCTCTCCTCTAAAAAAGAGGGGAAAAACTTAAAAATGGAGCAGAGTCTGCTTCAGGTAGACAAATCAGATTCTTTGACATATACATATGATAAAACATAGGGCTGAAATTTCTGTTTGGGTCATAGATTTTGGTGTAACACTGGCTGTGACGTAGCCCACTGAGCGTTCCAATACCCATACTACCATACTATATCCTCCTGAGACCCTGTGTCGTCATATAAGGACATCACATTTTGGGATTACTTGAATTTATACCTAATTCTACTTAATTTAAACCTGTTGTCCTCATTTGTGGACACTTTTTTGTGCCATCTAGTGGCAGTAAGAGCACAATACACTAATCCATGTAAAAACAAGATGGCCGCCATCTCTGCCAAGTCAGTCTGCAGCCGATCCCGACACAAAAGTGGACAAGGTCCAAAACCTGATCATATTTAATGGTTGAAACTTGTTTATTTATGATTAATTATGTTTGTAGTTTGATATGGCAACAAATTTGACCAATTTTAGCAACAGTAACAAGCTATGACACTTAATTAGTATTAGGAGTACTCGTTTGAAGACATTGGGACTTAATTACAGCCAGCAACGTGTATTTTATTAACATACTTTTTGGGTTCTACTAAGCTCAAATAGCTAGGAGAAATTAAAAATGCATACCTAACAAAAGTTCAGGCCTCAGGAGGTTAAAGTATGCCAGAAGAAGATTTAGTATATCCCAGTACATAGTGTGTCAAATGCAGTATACCAAAAATACCAGGATGTTCTACTACGTGTGTGATTTTGCAGTATGCAAGCCAGCATGCTTTTATGGCTATTCTGACCCACAATCCTCTGCACAGCGGACGATACCAAGCCGCAAACAGATGACAGCTGTTTGACAGATGATTGACAGCTGTCAGAAGTCCCAGTGATGGATGACAGCATTCAAGTAACTGATGACCGGTTGGATAGTATAAGATTGTAACCCTCTTTTCTTGATCGTTGGTGCGCCCCAGTTCTTCCAGGCTGTGGGAAATAAGCGGGCTACAGCATTTATTTCTCCCTCTTCGATTAAATTTTACCAACATGGCAAGACAGTACTAACACATCCCAACTTAGGGGTACAGCAACTTCTCCCCACCACTAATAAGCACAAGGCACTCACTCTCTCTCATGTCTCACTCATACCTGCCCCCACAAAACAAGGGCAGGTAGGAACCAATTAGCTCATACCACCACACGTGAAAACACAAATGAAACAATATACAAAGTACTGTCTAAATATAAATAATGAACCCATTAATAAATAACTTGTGTATAAAAAATAAGCACAAAATATAGTATGCACTAATAATGGTTACGATAGGAATATTGATTGTTTAAGTGAACAAAATAAGCATAATTATTACAAACAACAAAAGGACATAACTATAAAAATAACAACGACAGATGTAATTTCACTGTTGCAAATATAATATGTTAGAATTTTTTTTAAAGTTAAACCACATACATCACAAAGTACCAACGGCATAGGTCAACGGGTTCATCTCCAGCCTCTGGACACTCTCTGCCACTCTGTAAGTGACGTTTGTTTTATCACCATGGCAATGGATGTAAAAGCAAGAGGGTCACAGTTCAGGGCGTAATGTTACGAGACAGTAGTATGTCCCGATTGTGTATGGCAAGCCGTTTTAACATTTAATCACTAGACTGGATATTCATTACTGATATCTGCAACATAATTTTGCCTTGTCAAGCTCTTATTCAAGATATCTGTAATTAGATTTCGACTAGTCAAAACTCTAATTAAAGATATTTGTAATTCAGTTTTGACGTAAGATTCAAACTGCTTTTGCCATTCATGTGTATGGGGTTTGTCATTATAGATATCTCCAATGTAGTTGCAGATATCTACAATTGTTATTGCGAATATCTGCAACTGAATTGTAGATATCTGTAATTCCAGTTTGAGATATCTACAATTTAATTTTGACTAGTCATAATTCAAGTTCAAGATGTCTTTAATTATCATCAGTTGAAGATATCTACATGGTCCTTTCTAGATAGTCAAAATGACATTGTAGATATCTCAGACTGGAATTATACATAGTCATAATGCAATTGTAGATATCTATAATGAGAAACCCCATACACATGAATGGCAAAAATAATTTGAATCTTACTAGTCAAAAGTGAATTACAGATATCTGTAACTGTAGTTTTGACTAGTCAGAATGACATTACTAGCCTACTAGTCAAAATGACGTTGTTGATATCTATAATGGTAATTCCGGATAGTCAAATTTAGAGATTAAATGTTAAAACGGCTTGCCATGGATTGTGTGCACACTGCATGCAACAGTATACATTTTAAGGGCCTACTCGAGGTAAAAAGACAACGTACTGTAAGATATTCGGAACGCACCCCGACAGTGCATGACGCGCACCCTCTGCGTGACGTCAGCCCATCTAATCCGCAACACCTGCTCACAGGTTCGCAGCTTCTACCGCAGCTGATGCAGTGTTTCCCACTACATGCCCACTATTGTCACTTTAAAACGGTTTTATGGATTAAAAATGAAGTAAAGCAAATGCCATGAACATCAGCTGTCAACACACCACGTCAAGCCTGAGTTTTGCTTCACCAGCTGAGAACCGCAACGCCGCCCTGGTTCCCTGTCAGATAAGTTTCAGCTCATTCCAACGTGTGTATTGTCAAAGATGTCTCGCCTGTGTTAAGCTGTCGTTTATGTGCTTGGCAAATGTGTTTAGCCACGCTAGCAGCGACCGAGACTCCTCATAGTGCTTGGTCAGTATCTCAACAACTATTAAATTGATTGCCATGACATTTTGTACATATTAAAGGGAGGCACCACCTAATTTAAGAATTCCAGTGTGTTATTAACGTGCCCAAGGAAAGTTCAGTCAATATCTGTGAACATGAGTTAGTCTCTGGAAGCCAGTAACATTTCTTTTTCATAGACCCTTTTGTAATTGAGAAAAATGCTTAAAAATATGTACCAATAACCAAATAAGTGTGACAAAAGTTAATGTGAAGAGTGTATGCAGCAGAATGTCAAGAGAATTACATGAGATTAACAAACAAAACAACAAAAGAAGAATAATAATGTATGTAGTTTGATAGAGCAACAAATTTGACCAATTTAAGCAACAATAACAAGCTTAGACGCTGTTAATTAGGAAGAACTCGTATGAAGACATTAGGACTTTATTATTGTCTCATTTGAGGACATTGGGACTTGATTATTGTTGACAGTGTTTAGTTTTTTTATACTTATTGGGTCCCACTGATCCCAAATAGCTAGGAGAAATTAAAAGTGCATACCAAAGGAAAGTTTGGGTCTCAGGAGGATATGGGACAGGCCTTTAATTTCTTTCATGCAAAACTGCTCCGCAAAAACTGGGAATAACAATCAAATTGTTAATTTAAACCAGTATGAATATTACTTGTGTTGTTAGAGGTGTTCTGGTGGGACGTCTGGAGTGCTTTGCTTGGCATGCTACCCCCATGCCCCGGCTCCAGATAAGCACATGAACAACAATGGAAATTATTATTCCATTCACAATGTGAGGATATTAGTTTGCTGACATTAGCATTTAAGTAGAGCTGATATCGTGGCTATAAACTGGTTGTGTGTAGATGGTAACCACAGATTTGCGAACCCAAACCACGTGCTTTAGGTGCCTGAACCTAACCAGACCGAAAACTGTAGCTTTGTAACACCATAAAACGATGAGACAAGAATGTTTTGAAGCAGCTTGCGAGAGTTCTGCAAATCTAGTGTTACCATTGAGCCGTGACCCTGTAAACTTTACGCCTTGCCAAGTTGTCTGTCTTTTGACCCTGCTGTTGATATTTGTCTGCTGGCTGAATTTGCTCATGTCTTGTTCAAACTGTGTACAGTGTGCCTGCTTTCTTGTCTTGCGCTGTGTGTATTCATCTGCTGACTGAATTGTGTCTTATACTGCTCCATGCTGGCTGTTAATTTCTTCTTTATCCTGCTGAAATGTGCAGGTTGTTAATGAATGCGCTTATGCTTTTGATATGTGCTGGCTGCCAGTGTCTGATAACTATGTGCAGTGTGTTTGCACTGGTAGTAGTTGTGAATAACTGAACCTCTTCCCTGTTGTGACTCAGTTGGTTTTTGCTCTAAGTTGTTTGGCATGTGCACTGCGAGGCTTTGATGCTTTTTATAGGGGCTTAATTGCTTTTGTGGCATATTTCCTCCTGTGTTGTTGACATTATTTTTGTATGGTGTCTTCTGGCTTGTACATATGACTGTTGTTTTTCACACAGCCTATTTATATAATAATTTCACTGGCTTCATGAGAAACACAGCACGGCTTTTATCACGCACAAGACAGCCATTTTCACATTTTCGTCATATCTTGCTTAAAGTAATGTTTCAGTGGGGTTTGTGTGATAGCGTTGTTCTTCTGTGCTGCTGCTGCTACAGTTACATTGATGTTTACATGTACAAAATATTCAGATTTTGCCGAAAAAGACAATGGACCTTCCTCCTCTGGCGTACGTCCGTACAGCTTCAGCTCCGTTGAGGCAAGCCAGTCCAGTGTTTCATCGTCCAGGTCAATTAGACTATGATTGCCATTCGGTGGCTGGTGTTTGGGCAACTGGTTATTATGTGTGTATCCACAGTTTGTAGCGTCGGTGAAGATTCTCAGTCATCCAGGTCATGGTAATCGTAAGTGCTATATCATAGGCAACTGGACTTGGTTGCGTTTCTTGAAGACGTTTGGCCTCTCACCCAAGACTGGTCCCACCTTCTTGCTTTGACCCCGGCAGCCTTGGAGGTATCAGATGGTGTTGTACGGAGCAGTTCTTGGGCGCGCGTGGCAAAGGGGCGCCGGTACTTGAGACACAAGTGCTGTGGTGTCTCCGTAGCAATCGTGCCTTAAACCGTGTGTGCAAACATTTCTGGGATTCATCAGTATTTTCTTTGCTGAGTTTGTTCTGCTCTGCAAACAGATTTAGAACTTCCTCAGACCATATATATGCACAAATGAAAACTAAATGATGCATGTGAACATAGTCAATGCTGCTACACTCAGCTACCCTCATGTTACTGATGGTAATCTGCTGTTAGCCTCTGCTTCATAACATTTCAAAAGAATGCTGTCTCAGTTTATTCACGGCTTAGAGGTGCTTTGTTGATTAATGGCCACACAGGAACCAGGTGCTCACTAGATAGTACATTCCCTTCATTGTGTGCGGTGTCTTGCAGGGGAATGGACCACACATAATGGAGTCCACATAATAGCCGGTGTCAGGCTCTGTGTCTAATATGGTTTTATGGGGAGTGTATTATCCTCACTTCCACAATTCTGCTATTCTGACTTTGGTGACAGGGTCACAGCTTAGGTGGCCAATATAAACTCTGCATTCACATAATATTTCTGTTCCACTTCCATGTGAGATGAAGGATGGAAATACTGTTTGGCTGCCAATAAAGACTCACAGAACATTGATGATTTGCCCACACTGGGTGAATGTTTGTGCTGGACATTATCACATGTCAGTCTTTTAGTGGTTTGAGGATTTACAAGTTATAAAAGTATGAATTCTTGGCGTGTCAATAAAGCCTTACAAAGCAGAAAATATACTTAATACTCATCAGTGTCTGGCATGTGTTCACATTCTGTCTGTTGGCCAATGTGGAGTCAGAAACGGCTGGTGTAGTGTTGCTCAAAGGAAGGTCTTGGTTGGAGATGGAGGCAGGCCAAGAACTTCCGCTAGATTCGTCCTCAAAGTACAAACTGTGCTGGAGGAGCAGACAGGCTTCAGGTTTGCCTTGGGCCCCGCTCTGTTTTCAGATGGAGCCCACTCTGAAGTCTTCTCTGTTGAGGTCTTGGAAAAGCCCCTCATGTGGTCACGGGTTTTCAGAAATCAGTGGCGTTGATGGTTGAAGCAACTGAGTAATTACATTTGTATAAACTTCTTGTGAATGGCGTCTACCTCCAAAATCGTAGGACCCAAAGTATGTTTTACTAGACCCACAATTCACTATGTTGAATAGTGTCTTCTTCATTTTACAGGATGTAATCAGGGTGTAATTAGAAGCACATATCTCAGCCTTATGGTAATTACAGTTATGAAACAATACATCAATAAAATTAAGTGAACATCATCATGAGGGAAATCCAGTTATGGAAAGCCGTAAATCTGAACCACAACACAGCGTGGGAAAGACGAACATAGGACTTCAGGCTGTGTTTTGTGGTTCTCTGGCTGATTCCAGAAACCAGCCTTTACAGATAATAACATCTATTGGCTACATTCATGCTGACGAACTACCTCTTTAATTAATCACATTTTGTAAAAATGGACAAAATCAAACCTTTGTGAGTCTAACATTGCACAAACCATACAGTCAAGGGTTATGATTCCCCTCAGTGAAAAGCTCCTTCTTAAAAAAGCATTTTAGATATGTGGCAGATTTATTGCCATTTCCGATGAGGTCACACACATGATTTGTTTCTGCGTCTGCCCAGCTCTTTTCTTTGACAGAGGCGAACTGTTCTTCGCCCGCTCAGCTCCTTTTTCTCTCTTTCTATTTTTAGCTCAGAGGGGTTTTTTTGTATTTGACCTCTGAGCTCCAAAATGCTTCAGTTCTCAACACTCAGTGTTCCCAACAGTTCCATGTTACTTGTCTTACATTCCTCCCATATCACTGTGCACTAAGTCTAATACTTATGCAAGCACTTTAATACTTTATAGGAGAGCCTGTAGTGTCTGCAAAAATGTCTGTTCCTTAGCAGTTCTTGGGTATGGGTTGAGGTACTTTATAGCACTGCTGGCATACAAAGAAGTTTTTAAGCCTCTGTATGGTTCTTTAAAGGTTTCTCCAGTAGAGAACCTCTAAAGAACAATACAGGCGCTTAAAATGTTCTGTACAGGTCCTTCAGCTTAGTTTAGGTTACTGGGGAAAGAATAAAAATGGCTCAAACTAGTTTACAGTGTATTTCCAGAGGATAACACATTAAAGCAGTGGCTCTCAAACTTTTTGCCCTCATGTGCACAGGAATATTCCAGGATTGAAAAGGTAATGTATTGTGTTTTTCAGTAAGTCTTTTGGTACAGGCATGACAGAGACGAGTAAGACATGCTCCTAGATCCACATCCTACGTTGCAATCCAGGACTAATGTTGTGATGAACCAATCAACATGGCAGGGACGGTGCTCGATCAACACGAGCATTGTACTCTTTCAAAAGCAAGACAAAACAAAAGGAATAGTCAACAAAAACGAGGGAAAACGTGCAATTCACCAGTGCACCATTCTGGATCTGGATCAAGACTTATTAAGAAATTACTAATGATCATTCACTTTTTAAGAGTGTCATGTAGAACAGTGGTTCCAAACTGGTGGGTCACTGTCCAAAGTGGGTCTCAGGTCCATTCTGAATGAACCGCAAGTGACTTGCGAACATGTCAAGTTTGTAAAAACCACACTTTATTTTTAAGTACAGTGAATTTCCAGCACAGAGCTTTTATTTTGAAGCTACTTGACAGAGACGGCAAACTAGCTCGATGACATGGCCAAACAGACCTATGCTGCTAAATGTACTAACCTGTGTGGACCTTGAACTAATGACTAAGGAGAAATCTGGACCTGTGGCTGGACCAGTAGGGAACCACAGATGTAGAGGAATATTGACTCGTCCATGGCATTATCTGACATCATTTAAGAGCCCGAAGGCGTAAAATTTTAAAGCATGATACTGCTATTTGGTATCTCTAAAGGGTCTATGTAGCACTATTTGACAAAGACGCTGTGTAGCACCTGTAAAAGATGAGTGCCATATAGCACCAAAACATGATTATAAGCCAAAGAATCACTTTGGGGTACTTTATAGCACCATTTCTGTTAAGCTCCCTCATCATTACTGACATTATTAAATGTTTTAGAGGCCCTTCAGTGAAAAAAATCTTTGCTTTAGTGTGCAGGTCTGTGCAGAAAAGGACATTGACACTTTATATCTTGCAAAAATTGTGCAATATAAACTGACCCTTTTGTTTGTTTAGTTTCATTTATTTCACCCGTCGTCCAAAGGGAATGTGGCCTTAATGACCATTATTCAACACAGTTTTTAAAAATAGTATGTTCCCATGGAAGTTTCAGAAGCACCCGGTCCCTGATGAGCTCCAGATGTCATCCAGATGTGTGGGCAACACTAGTAGGCTTAGACAGGAGCGCGCTACCACCGCCGCCGCTATACCACTTGGAGCCAAAACCGAATTCTTACTGTAAAGACGGCGTGGTCAAGTTAAATAGCCCTCCCTCTGGTGGGTGCAAAGAATTTGTTATTAGTTCTCTTCCCACGTTCTCTGCATCCATCGCGATGACTCACTGTGCTCAGAGTTTTCAGTGTGAGTCAGTTTTTCTCAGAGTGACACAGGATGCCTTTTCCACTTAACGGCAAAAAAACGCAGCTGACCACAAACTGTGTTTAACCCCAAAGTGTTTTCAAGATTTTGTTTTATAAAAGCACAGTCCATTAACATCAGCCATTTCTTAATATCTCAACACATTCACTCCGTTGAATGAAATATGCTTTACTAATGTGAGGTCACTATTGCCTGGTTACTTCCACCAACATTGACTGAAGTTAAGCACTTCTCTTGATGTATCATAGTCACACACTGCCCCCCAGTGGATTTATACAGCATTACATTCTGGTGTAGAAAATCACCTGCATGTCAGCCCATGTTTTTGACAGTAGTATCTCAGGTATGAACATTCATGTAACAATGCCCCTTTGGATGACTTACAATTATATTTTAGTTCTTTGCAAATGACATCACAATATATCCTCCTATGTACAGCTGCATATATTACACACTCTGCTGAGGCATTAACTGTGTAAATGTTAAAAGTACAGTAATGGTAAAAGTAACAAATTAGACATTTGAAACAGAACAATTTAAAACAACCCACTTAGGACCAATATTTGTGATTTCCAGCATTCAAATATATAAAAACTTTAACAGTACATTAAAAAGTCTTTTGAAGAATCAAGTTTCTCCGGTCCAGTGCAGGATGAGCTTGATCCAACTATACTTTCTAATTCAGCCCTCGCTTTGGAGTCTGCAGTGGGAGAGCTCGCTTGTTTTCTCCGTCCCCATTCCACGTCAGAAAAATGTTCAACTTGTTTAAAATTGCAGAACGAGAGCCTGCATGGCACAGTGTCAGACAGACAGACAGACAGACAGACAGATGGACAGCTGTCTGCGGTTGGATTAATGCTTCATCCTCAAACTGTGAACTTCCTCCTGTATGGGAAAGACATTTTTCAACAATTAATTATACCACGGTCATGATCATGATTTGAACCACAACTTCTTTATTCTTTTCTTGTGGCGGTATGCAGCAGGCGTAAATCACGAATGCATGCAAAACTCTCTGACCTGCAGTGCCTCTCGTTTGCTTCTCTCCTCCCTCAGTTCTTCTTTCACTTCCTGCATGTCTCGGCTGATCAAAAGACACAGACAGAGACGATGAGTTTGCAGACATGTCTAAATAGGTCAAGATGCACACTTCCTGTCAAATGAAGGTTTATTAATGTAGATTGTTGCTTTAGTTGTGGGGATAAATGAGATTGAAACAGAAATGGCCTTGATATTGATAGCTATAATGAAACACCTGAAATAGAAAATATATTTCTCTGCAATCTGCTGCTCATTTTAGCTCATTATTTAGCCCACAACTTTTCTGTTTTGGTTCAGTCTCACCAGTCTTGTAGCTCAGTTTTCAGGTGCATCAGGCTGTACTCACTATACTGGAGCATTGAGCAGCTAAAGAGCCAGATATTTCCCTCAGGATTTAGTAGATGTTAGCATCACACAAGCATTATAATGGACTTAACTTCATCGTGTGGCCAGAAACACAACTCCATATGAATGATAATGTTGTTCTGCAAGTGCCTCATTTGTAAATAAGTAGTTATAATAACAGCAGTTTACCATATCATCTTAAAATGATATGTCACCTTATGTTTACAACTTGTTGCTGATGCCCCAAGTGGCCAAAGAAAATCAGTTATGTCAAGTTCAAATGCAAACATTCAGGCCTGACGTGGCATATGCAGACACTCACAACATGAAAAATGCACCGGACTACACTGGGTATCACTGTGAGAAATGAACAACTGTTTCACAAATACCTTGCCACAACATATAAAGCATTGTGCCTTGACCAGCTACAAAATCAGATGATACATTTATAAGGGTCTCTAGCTTGATTAACATCAGCAGACTGACTGTTCCAGACATTAGAAATAGTGCGCTTCAGCAGTGCAGAGAGGACGTTAGATTTGTGTTATGGGTCATGCGGCATCTCAGAAAGCTTTATTAAGGCACAAAAACAGAAGATTGACATCTCCAGACTGAGTCACAAATCCTAATCGAGCAAATAAAATGTGAGCTCGCAGACTCGTCTGGTTCCCAGGCAACCAAAACAGGGTACAAGAGGCTAAGATTGGCTTCATTTTGTTTTTTCAATAAGATAAAATTACAGTTCATCTCCAAAATGTTAGAATATGTTTGAAAATAGGACACCTAGAACATATCAGCATGTATAAATGGATGTCCTCACGAAACATTGACATGACCAAATAGCTACGTCCATACCTATTTGTATAAAAGCCCTTAAGGCCCTGCAGAGTGCACACATCATCACACGTGTTTGGTTACTCTTGATTAGAGTAACTGATTAGACCTTAGTAGAGCTGTGTTCAGCCCCAACAAAATGTGTATTTAAACGGGAACAATGGTGCATTGAACACCCTGTTGTGTTACACAAGCGCACTGCCTTTTAATATAACAAGGTGAAATTGAATTCAGAAGGGCTTCACATGAAGTAGAACCAAAACTGCATGTAGAATAAATGAAGACTTACTAGAATTCATTTTATACACGCGTCTCTGCCGAACGAGAAGAAATGTACCTCAAAGCCAGTTGCACACCGTGAAACAAGTAGTTCAACCCGGAAATTTCAGCAAACTGGTGCACGCTGTTTTGAGATTGAACATGTCGCACTGAGGATTACATACTGTCACAAAACTCTACGGACCAATAAGAATGTAAGGTTATAATCACACGTGCAAAATTAGCATTAGCGAATATTCGCCTCCCATTCACTTGCATGTCATGCGAGGGAAGGGGCAATTAAAACATTAGCTTTCGATGGGCAAAGCAAATTTGCATCTTCACATTGCGTGGGGTTCAACTATGGTGACCTTTAACCTGTGACATTGCAGCCTCAACCATTAGAAAAGAAGTCTGTGTGGTTGATCCCACTTGACTGTCATTGGCTGTAGGTTCAGAGAGAGCCAAGACGGAGGAGACATTAATTGTTGACGTGTCTAACCAGACAGTATTGTATGATGTATGATATGCTCCACATTAGAGAGACAGGCATGGAGCGTAAAAATGGTGAATCAATAACATCATATTTTGGGGTATTTATGGGCAAACTAGCTACCATTCATTTGTTAGCTAGCAAGCTAGCCTTGTGAGTCACATCTGGCACTGCCCAAATTCAGCACGTCTATCAGCTCAGCATGTGATGGTCACTGGCCTGCATTCACTCGTGTGACCGTACCCTTGGTTGTGACACAAGGGCACTAACAGGAGAGTAAGGGGGAAGTCAATCAGGCCCGATAAGCTTTTTCAAAATACATGAGCCTGTGGATTCACTTTAAAAGCTCCTCTGGCTGTAATCACATGTTGACTCTCTGAATAGCGTCAGAAGTTCAGTTGCCAGTGAATCATACGTCTACAACTTCACACAGCACGGCTCATGTTTAGCAATCAGGCCTCTGTGATGTTTCGTATCAAAGCAAATCAAAGAGATGCAAAAGATCTAACACAGTTTTTTTTCTGGATGGAGCACTTGTGTTTGGCACACAGTTTGTATTTCTGTCTTAGGTTTGACTAGTCACTTCCTGTGTGTGCTGGGGGCCACAAACAACACCAGGAATCTATTTAGGACAGAGGGTCTGTCTGCACGTCCTCCATAAGAGTTCAAAAGGACAAGACAGTTTTATTCATACATTTAATGTTCTCAGATGCCCACTTTAAAAATGAGTAGTACTCACTCGTGTCGTGTCTGTAGCAGCTCCAGAGCCATCCTCAGCTCTTTGATCTCAGCCTGCAGGCTTTCCATAGTTGCTTCTCCTTTAGGGGTCACAGTCCTGCCATCCACAACTACTTTGGGTGGTGTTGGTCGAACCGGAGGTGGTGTTTTGGGTCGAGGATCAGGCCTTGCAGGCGATGGCAGAAGATTTTCTGTACCCTGCAATAAATCAGGAGGTTTTGCATGACATACAGACCTTTAATATCTTATATATTGTTTTTTTTATTGAATATACAACACGTGTGTTGTGTTGTATCTAGAAAGTCGATGTCACAAACCTTTTGCAGTCCAGGTAGTTTCTCTGTCTGGAACTTTTTTGGCGATAGTTCTGGTTCTTTCTGGTCAGTGGCGCCCTGGGCCTGCAAAGGAGCATAAGACATACCTTAATGGCAATCATCGCTAAAAGGCTTGGACGGTGTCACAGAACAACAGTATTTAGAAATCCCAAAGCTTATGATTTTTAGTACAGTAAAAAATATAGGTGCTGTTCTCTCTATTAAACTCATTGTGTTGTGCACATCAGACGCCACCATAGGTCAGTCTCTGGTCTCTGCTGGTGGAACAGGCAGGTGCTGACCGACACTGAGCAGGGCAGATAACGTCACAGGACTGTAAACAGTCACTCAGCAACAGCTGAGAAAGAGAAACCACGAGGAAAAAACAGCATATTTTTTTGACATCTGCCTCTGTGAATTAAAGGTTTATTTTGATCATGTCATAGTTGGTGATCATTGGAACAGAGGACTTTAGCCCCATTTCCACCAAACACTTTCAGGATGGCACCTTTGGAACCAAAAGTAACCCTTCAAACATGGTACCTAGACCCGAGGTCCACTTAGTGTTTCCACTGCAAACACTACTCTTTCATGTGGGCGGTGTTGTTGTCACTCACTGCTCCGTCCAGCACTCACTGTGTTTCCTCCTTTTTCAGTCTACATGTTGTTTACTGTCCACAGAACGAGGTTACACACCATTTTCATGACAAAATAAATCAGGCTGCAGTGAGTCTCTCTCCATGGGATATTTAAATATAGCAGGTTTGTGCATTTAGTCCTTCTCAGGCAAGCTCAGGGGTTTAGTGTTGCCAGAGCCCACAGCTTTTTGTCGAGATCCACTCATTAGTAAAAGTGTATGTTATCCAAGAGAGACAATAAAAACGAAAGGCATAGTCAAAGTTGTTGCATCAAAATTTAAGGTGTGCTGATGGATTCACGTCGTCAACTCATGCACTGAGTAACATTACAAGTTAACATTCCACCTTAACAGTCACCGGCAGTCGGCCCAGTGAATTAAGTTATTTTTTCTCAGACTCCAGCTGCTGTGAGAGGCAGCAAAACATCCTTTACTTTTATAGTTTCAGTCTACTATTAAAACTCTCCACAGTATGAACAGTCGTTACATGAGCCTCAAAACCAGCCACAACTCAGCCCTGAGCAGAGTGAACAGACTGCAGTGTTCAGAGCTCCACCTTTTAGTATCAGATCTGTGTGCTAGGTACCCCAACAGAGGGGGGAACCAAAAACAGTAAGGAACGTTTCCATTGGTACCATCCACAACTTTTCACAGCGTACCGAACTGAACTGCACCGTACTGGACTGCTTGGTGGAAATGGGGCTTCATTAACTAGATGATTCACAAGAATAACTTAGAAGGTTTTGTTGAGGTTTATTTTGTCTTTGTCTGGTTTTAATGAAGTGTTTTTCACGATAAGTTAATGAGGCAGTGAAGCTTAATCTTGGTACAGTGAAAGGGAGAAATGTTATATCAGAAGGTGTACGGTTGTATTTCTGTGTTTAGTTAGAACCGTAAGTGTAAGAATGTTAATTTTCTTGTCATTATGTGAGCTTATATTGTCTATTTATTACACTGGAAAAGCGAGAGTGAGGGTAGCATTGCCACACTAATAAATACCATATTTATATACCAAGTATCCCAGGGAAGTTTCGGGAAGCTATGAAAAAATATATACCGCCCAAGCCTAATTGCTAATAATCATCCCTCACAGCCTGCCTTAAATACTTTCCTTCTCCAACTATACAAACTTAACATCTGGCTCTGTCTTCTGGGGCAGCCAAGTACAAACCATAAAAGGAGAGTTTAGGGAATGAATTCTTTCATTTCCCAGAATGACTTTTGATAAACCCCTAGAGATCAGGCCCAAACTTGTTACTTCCAGTGTAAAAATGGCCTTTGGGGCAGCTCATGAAAACTTGGGACGTGTCTATCACTAGGGCCTCTTCTCTTGCACAAACACATCTTGTGGCTACTTTACTCTATGATCTACTGAAAGTGCAAGTGCAGACATTGTTATCTCTCTCTTACAGTGATTTCTCTGCTGAACCTTTGTGCTGAAGAAAAGTTCCTTCTCTAGCATTTACTACTCGTGGCATAGTTTGGAAATTATACTCAGTTATTGGAGTTGTGCTTGCAATAAGTTGACATAGAAATATGTCACCACCGAGAAAAAAGAACTGAGAATTGCAAAGTACCACAAAATGTGTTCAGTTCCATTTGAATAAAGTAAGTGCCTTTACCTTGGAAGTATGCACAAGATAAAGTAGGGAGTTGCCTCATTGCTGCAGTGATAATCTTATGTTGCAAAGGTCATTGATAGAAATGATGGTTAGCACCACTAATGTAGTTTAGCTGGTTGTCAGCAGTTCCTGCCTCACTCAGTCTTTTATTGTGTAACTCCTCACCTCTATATTGTTCATACCTCAGGCATAAGTTGCCAAATTAAAAGTGATAAATCAATATTAGTCTTTCACTAATGTGGACATACTTGTGTTGCTGAAACGAGCCCTGACGGCGGTCTCCTCTGCGGCGGTTTGGCTCTGTTTGCTGTAGGATGGCATAGCTTCTCCGTCTGCACGTCCAGTCCGTCAAAGTTGTTGGTTTCTTTCTCCTCCGCTTGTTTTGGGGCGACAGGAGCCACATCTCCATTGGTTCTGGTGAAAATAAGAGCTTAATGTTAAAAGATTTAATTTTTGTTGACTTGTTCTTGAAGTAAATGGAAAGTGGGGAACATAAAGGGGAGGTTCTCTCAAGAATTCTCTCTTGGTGGAAGAAAAGTGGTGCACAGGCTGCAGCTCATGTTTTCAAAAGTGGAAAAAAACACTTTGAATGCGGTTTCCAATTTCCTAAACTCAACTGGGTGCAGGTGCAAAGCATGGCCGCTGAAGACTTGAAGTCTCTGTATGTCTTAGTTTGTACTGGCACATATTTCACTTTCACAGCATATATGCAGTTATGGCAGATCCCCAGAGTCACAGCTCAACTTCAGTCCCCTTTTATGCATTGTTTAAATCTGATATGAGGTTTATAAATAATCAGCCTTGAGGTAAAGGCCTCGAAGACTGAGCTTTTAAAAAACGTTAAGAGGGAAGCTGCATAGTTGTCCTGTTCAGAGCTATTTACTTGGAAACAATTTTCAGAAAAAAGCTTGCTCTCCATTAGCAGCCCCCTCAAGACAGGGCTGTTTTTGTTTTCCCCATTTTGTGTGAGTGTGTGTGCCTATTTGTGTGTGTGTGCTCAGGAAACAGGAAATGGGCTGCTCTCGTCTGTTTAGGCCCGATCTGACTCATCCCAGAGTTTCCACTGAGCTGCTAAAGGTCGGGCATCCTGGCATTCTTCTTTAAGGACACCATGGCAACTGGTGGCGGCAACCAAAACCTTTAACATCTAAAGGCTCCGCTCCCGGTGCCAGACCAAAGAGGAGAAAGTGTTCCTGACATTTCCTAAAGTCCTTTTTCTTTAGAAAGGTTGCAAATGAATCGCTATTCAAATCTCTGACTTGGAAGACATATTCCCCTGGTAAGTCTTTGGTGGCTTTGCATGAGGATTAGTCGCGAGGCACAACATCAGAGGTGCTTTGGCATCACTCACTTGGGTAAAATCTTGGTGGGTTTGTCTTTGACTGGAGGCGGGGTGGGCTTGTTGAGTGTTGGCAACTTGACTTTGGTTGGGGGGTTGCTTCTCAGGTCCTTAACCTCTGGTTTATCATCTGTAAAGCAAATTCAGCATGTTACTCCACAACACTATTTATCTTCCCAAAGGATAATAATGTTCTGATTTATGATAAAAGCGAACGCTGTTTGTACCTTTTGTCTTTGCTGGACCACCTTTCTCCATCGCTGAGACTTCTGTCTTTACTGAAAAAGCAGCAGTGAGTGAACTGTTACCACAAAGTTGCATTTGATGTGTAAATAGCACAGCTGCACTTTGGACAAAATATGAAGTAGTAGTATTTTTTATTTTCTATTTAACCTTTATTTAACCAGGAAGCCTCGTGGAATTTGAAAATTTCTTTTACAAGAGAGATCTGGCCAAGGGAGCAGCCAATTAAAATGCAACAAATACAAAAATACAACACAAAAATCCACAATAAAACAACATCTCTTCAAACATAGCGGCCGCTCAAGAAAAACAAGCACATGTCCCTGTCACCACATTCTTTATGATGCCTTTAAAATCATCAATGGATATAAGTGTTTCTAATTTTAGATCTTTTTGAATTGATTGTTCCATGTCTAAGGATCTGTTAAAACCCAGGGTACATCAAAGTGTACCAGTGTAGCTGGTAACTACCTGAGCTGACAAACAGAAGGATGCAGAGGTAGTTTGCCCAATATTGCTTTATTCATTTATTTCATTTGCTGCACACAGAAAGCAGTGGCATCCCATGGAGTGCTGCAGGGATGACATTTTTCGTAGGTTGACGCAGAAGCTAGTGTCGCTCTGGTTCCCTCACCAAAAAGCCAATGATGTCCTCTCGATTTTAGACTCACAGAAAATAAACTCTGTGGCAAAGAAGAGTTTATGTTATGTGAAACTAAGCCTCCCTCGCATGACTTAACATTGCCACCACAACGAGGGTGTAAAGCCATGTTTGACGTGATGATAACATTCTGTAGTCTCATTTGGCAACTTGTTAGTGACCACCTTTTAAAGACGCATTAAAGCTTCAAAATGTGAGGTATTTACTGATGTATTTTATGTCATAGAACAAAACGGGAAAGTCTCTTAAGCTTGTGTCAACCACAGACCTTATTTCAAGCATCTAACTATTCAGAAAACCCAGTGACTCCAAGATGAGTTGCGAAAATGTTAACTCGTTTCCGGATTTTGGGACTGATGGTCTGCACCATCAGGCAAATATTGTCACTTTGAGTCCATCGGCCAGCTTAAAAAATGTTTCCCTAAGCATCTACTTTGAAGGTGCTCTCAATCTGCAGGGTCCCAGCTGTCATTGTGTGTAACAACATGAATATAGAGCAGGCTGTTGCTAAAATAGAGCATGCACACTCAGCAAATCTGCCTTGCATAAATACAACATATCTTTCGCACCTAATGCAGGTGTAGCGTCTTCTGTAATATATGTAAGCACTGGAACACACTACTCATTCTCCTTCTTTAGACATCAACACTAGTGTTAATGTAGTATTGTCTTCATTGTCATGAGTGAACTATAACACAGCTGATGTATTATACAGTAGTAGTCAAAGAATTGTATTTGTTTACACCAGAAATGTGGTGGAGAAAAAATACTACTGTCTTTTAATTAAGTCGTCATCTATTTCATGAGCAGTTGTATGGGAAGGCAAAGCTGTGCGCATCACTGGAGCAGACCAAGTCACAGCTGTATCCAGCAGCACTGTAACTCCCAGGGGTCTCAACAAGTTCAGCAGGGACAGTCACTCTGCCTCAGCTCAGAAAATAAAAGAAAGAAAGACAGCCCTCGAGAGGACTCTGCTGTGGAGACTGCAAGAATAGATGCTTGAATTATGATCCTCAGTGAACTGAAGTTAATGTGAGAGACTCCTGTTTGCCTTGCAAGTCAAGTGTGTATCTCAAACACAGGAGGTTGAGGGACCTGGTTACGGCTCTGCTGAATAAATATAAACACAAATCTGAGACGTAAAACTGCTCTAATGCACAGCACCAAAACAAGCACAATACTTTGCATAATGCTCAGACTCAGAGATGAGTAACGGACACAGGAAGCCTACCTTGAGTGTTCAAAGCATTGTGCAACATTCCCTCTCAGCCAAACCATCCACACAGCAGTAGTAGCTCAAGTGCTGCTTCTTGTGCTGGTTGTGAAAATCCCTGTGACAGAGCTCTCCTCCACCTCCCCCCCCCCCTCCACCCCCTTGTTTCCTCCAAGACTCCTGAACTGTGTCACATGACCAGTCTAACCATCCCCCATCTCACTATAGTCTGAGACTTCCTGTGAAATTCTTCTGTGTGATAGTGTGGAGAAAAAAAACACGCTGTAATGACTTTAATGTGGTGGCAGCACAAATCATGAGACTGCATTGATGTTCGGTTAGTTCAGGTGACATCTGTGAAAAGCTGAGCATGTTGTACAAGACTGTTTGTTTCACTGACAGCAGATGTTTTGATAAGCATGCATTTTCAGTTTCCAACTGAGTTAGACATCTAAATTTGTATCGTAATCTGAATTTGATGGTAAAAAAAAATTGCAGAATTTGCAACTTGCACGACCCGCAGCACTCCTCAGCTGAAACTTGACAGGAAGACAGGAAACCACATCCTGCTTTGTGTCTCCCAGATTTAACCTCTACATCTTCTTGTTTTATCACCAAATTTAAAAAAAAGTAACATACTGACTGAAATAACTGAGAATATATCAATAATTACAACAACAATTTGTTATTGCGGGTCAATCTCCATTTATGCAGTATAGTAAGATTTTATTAAGTTTGTTTAAGTGGATCAAATTCTTTTTAAATTAAAACTGTGGGCTCGACGATACTGTCTATCCAGTTAGAATAAAAACAGATTTATTGTGTTTTCAACTGTTCAGTTTTTCTGTGAGAATTCCCTGAGAGGCAGCACCTGATGTAGGGTGAGTTTACTCATCGTGCACTGCAGGACAGAGAGCGTCTGCCGACCTAACATGGTGACTGGGTGAATACTTGAAGTCATAACATCTGAACGGGCAATATCACAGACAGCTTGCTTTCTTAGTCAGAGACATGTTGGCATAATTAAGTTCGGATCATCCGCATGTTGAGTGAAAATAGTCTTTCATATTAAATTTTCTTTTTTGCATTTGCATAATTTTGTTTTCGACACAACTTGCAGGTATACATTAACCAATACCTGCTGTCAGTATCACAACACATGTCGCTATCAGGGCAATGACACACAGTCAAATAATTTGAGAAAATTTGAAACAAAACTGTCTGTCTGTCTCTCAATAACATCATATCTCATATGACACAGCTCTCCTGTCATGTCAATGACAGTAAAAGACATAAAGAAGTAGCACTACATATACACCTGCACCTTTTGATCATTCCTCAACCCTGACTGTCCCTGTCCCAACGGCTCTTTCTCTAAATTCTACTATAAAAGTTCTCAGTTGTGCACTATAGGGTGAAACTAAAGACAAAATATAGATAGAAATTAAAACTGAGTGCCTTAAGCTTAATGTAACCTGCCCCCTTAACCCTAGCAACAGAGAGCTCCACAGATAAAATCTCTATGAAAGAGTGTTTCCTCTGCTGAAAAGAAAGACAGTGTGGTTGCTTCCACATAACCACCAACATCTTTTAGCCGCACTGCATGCTTATAACCATTGCTGCCTTTGAGTGTGCTTAAAGTTCTGCCCTCAATCATCATTAAGCAGGATACATGCTGGAGAGCAGTCAATCTTTACACCCAAAATCTCAGATAGACATTATTAGTGATTTGCTCCCAGGACCTTTTAACTGATGGACACTCCCACATGATATGTAAGAAAGTCCCCAACTGATTTAAATCACACAAGGTACAGTTTGGAGAAGTAGATATACTCATCATGTAACGCCACTCTGGTGTCAAATAAGCTTGAAATATGAAATTCAAGTTCATTTATTTATGATTAAAGTTTTGTAAGGAATGGGAAACATTTAAAATAGTCTTTTCTCACATGTAATGATGAATAAACAGGGTGTAAAAACTCAGTTATTTAGGCCAAACTCAGTGGATTCCACACTAGTCATTATGAAAGTTCATTTTCAGACTGTTATGTGTCATTGACTAGATGCAGTGGTGAGAGAAGTACTCAGATCTGCTACTAAAATAATAGTAGCAATACAACAGTGTGGAAATTTTCTGTCACAAATAAATTAAGTAAAAATACATATGTATTATGTCAATCAAAGTGTACTTAAAATAAAAGTACTCATGCAGAGTGGCCCATTTCAGAATCATATGTATTTTAGTGGATAAACTGATGTGTTAGCGTCACTTTAATGTTGCTGCTGGTGGCGGTGGAGTTGATTTTGACTACTAAATATTAGTGGTGGGAATCACAGGAAGATCCACCATACAATATTATCGTCATACTTAATTCCTAATACAATATTATTGCAATTTTAAATTTGTTGTGATATAAAATATACTGCGATACATTACTTTTTTTTTTTTTTACTGTAAATTATGTCACGAAAGGAAAACTTTGTCAACATCAGTTTTAATTAATAAGATAAAGTTTTCACTTAGTTCATTTCACTTCAGCCATTTTTTTTTTTTTTTTTTTTCAGAAAAATGTATGTAGTGGACTGAAAGAGCAGTTGATTAAATTATTCTAGTAGGCTACTTAAAGTATAATTTGTATTTGCCATACAAAATATTAACTACTAAATATTAGTGGTGGGAATCACAGGAAGATCCACCATACAATATTATCGTCATACTTAATTCCTAATACAATATTGCAATTTTAAATTTGTTGTGATATAAAATATACTGTGATACATTACTTTTTTTTTTTTTTTTTAAACTGTAAATTATGTCATGAAAGGAAAACTTTGTCAACATCAGTTTTAATTAATAAGATAAAGTTTTCACTTAGTTCATTTCACTTCAGCCATTTTTTTTTTTTTTTTTTTTCAGAAAAATGTATGTAGTGGACTGAAAGAGCAGTTGATTAAATTATTCTAGTAGGCTACTTAAAGTATAATTTGTATTTGCCATATTAATTATTTATATAAAAATATATAAAAAATAGATACTTGGCACTGTCATGATCTGATATTACCACACAAAAATATCGTGATACTTTGCTGTATCTGTTTTTCCCCAGGCTGAATCTATAATAGGTCGTCATATTTTGTTTGTTGATAATAGTTTGTAATAATAAGTTGAGTCTGCAAAGTAACTAAAGCTGTTAAAGTACAATATTGGCCTCTAAGTTGATGGAGCACAAATATTAAGTAGCATAAAATGGAATTACTCAAGTACTAAGACCTCAGGGCTGTTATGTAAGTGCAGTTGATGAAAATGGCACAAACCTAAGTATCTTTAGCCAACGGTGTGAATTGACATGTTCAATCATACTGAAACAGCTTCAAGTTGCTTCAGCAGAAGTAATGACATTGTCAACCAACGTTGCAGCCAATTTCTCCAGCTGCTAACTAAAAAATATCCTTCGCGGTCCAAACTGTCAACACACTGCCAGGCTAATCAGAACAGCAGCCACAAGCCATGAGTCAGAAGAGAAGCTCTAAAACATTAAGTCTAGCTCTAATGTCATACAGTGCTTGTCCCTGTGCTGCTGTGTCTGGTCTGTTTTGAACGTGCTGTTCTCTTACCTGAGAGTTTCTTCCTAATGGTCCGTTCAGGCGGTTGGCTTGCGGTCCCAGACTAGAGGAGGAGAAATGGAAAACATAACAGGTTGGCAAGTACGTCCCCTTGTGAATTAAAGGCATCTCAATTATACACACTCTTTCCACTCAGGGAATTTTCAGTGAGTAATTCCAAAACAGAGGATGTTAAAGAGGATCCTGACTCACTGCACGCGGGCTGCTTAAGTTACACATATACCAGCCAGCTGCAGATAAAGTGGCAGTGTTTACTTTGCATTTTAAAGTAATAAAAAGTATAGAAGATGTTATTTACTATAAAGCACGTCCATGGTTTCATGGCAGCAAAATGCAGTTGTCAGATCTTGAATATGGAGAAGTTCCAGTCCAACAAGGATATTCTTGAGACTGTGTGTTAGTCCACTCACTTGCAGGCTGTCCATTGGTGGTATCACCATGACAAAGTTATCAGGAAAGAAGCCACAGCGTCCGTTTAGCTCTCCCTCCCACCAGCCTTCATCTTCTGTTTCCTTCAGATGGAGATTAAAGAGTCACATTCAAACATGACAGTGTCCTCTGGGACGCCAAATTGCTGCACAAGAGGTTACCCAGCGGTCAAGCAAGACGTGACTGCCTTATTATCAATTTCAGAAATCTTTTTTTTCTCCTCTATGATACAATATAATTTGGCCAACTGCCACATGTACGTCACTAAAACACGCGCGTCACCTTGCACACATGATTTCCTTGAAAGTGACACAACTGGTTTGGCTGGAAGAACACCATAATACACTTGCAACCACTTTGTGAGAGAAGCAGCTGCACCCGAAGGAGTCATTTAAAAGCATTACATCATGGGAAAACATGTTGGAAACAATGCCAGAAAAATAACAATAAAATGTGCTCGGACCTTGTTCAGTATCGCAACGACGTCTCCTTTTTTCAGATCCAGCTCATCTGCTGCTTTGGCCTTGTAGTCAAACATGACTTGGCAGCACTCGGCCACTGAGGAGACATGGTTGAAGAGATAAGAGGATTACTAACCTTATAGAAAGTGAGTATTACAGAACAGTGTGACAGGATTAAGAGGTTTCAACAATGATGACTCATCTTATCAGCCTTGTATACACTCTTTACAATACTAAGTCAAAGACTAATCGGAAAGAGGTTGTGACGAACTGGAGATAAAGGCTGTAAACCTTTATCCCTGTGGGATATTTCACTCTGATGTAATCCTTTGTGGAGTGATTAATTAAGCCACATTACTGTAAGTATTTCAGGTAAACTCCACCTATGAACCTTTCAGGTAAAACTACAGGAATAACCGCATGTCTGCGTGTAAATAAACCTGTCTAGTTGCTTTTGAAATGCTCTTCAAAAAGCGAAAGTGTCTGACACGACTCATGTTCAGTCCATAAATGTGCGAACAGTTTGAGATGTAACAAAGCTTTATAGCAAGTTGTCATATGACTTACCGTTTTTTGCTTTGTTCCTCACACTTGCCCTTTGAGATATCTTTTTGAGGACAGAAAGTACATTAAGTCAAAGGTCAACAATTGTAGGTTTCAGAAACGGTATTTATGCATGACGTACCTCTTTGTTGAAGACTGCGTCAGTCAGCTTGGGTCTTGCCTTGCTCTCGTTGTACTTGCCTTCTGTAAAAGCAGTAAAAGAGTGTTATCAGCAACTGTTTTTTAATAATAAATGAACAGAAGAAGGATTTGGCTTCACCGACCTTTGGGGGACACAAATATTTCTTTGACGAAATTCGACGGAAATGCTCCCACTTTGCCACATTTCACCCCCATCCACCATCCATCTTCAATCTGTCACGTAGATTACGTCAAGGAGAGATGGCAAAAAAAAGTATGTGGGAAAACATTTCAGAGAAAAAGGTACAGACACACTGTGCTTATTAACACTCGAGCTAAAACACTTACACACCCAGTATACACTCCAGAGATTACAATTAATCTGTTTCATATTTGTGATCACATGTTGGCATGAACGTCTGCGAGAACTCTCAGAACTAGTCAGTTCAGTTCACAAGCTTTTCCGTAAAGCTGTGATATGTCTGGGGAAACATGCTTTGTCAGCCTGCCAGCGTGATATAAAGAGAGAGAAAGACCCGAACAATCAATGAATACCTTATGAAAAACAATCTTTGTTTACCGAGGGCAGACTGGCAGAGCAAACATTTAACCAACGCCCAGATTTACATACAATACTAAGGTTTTGGCTACTGAGCAGCTTTATCAGCCAGCAGGAAGACGCGTGAACAGTAGGGTATCACAGCTCGTTTGCAGAGTGTCACTGTTTGGTAAGAGGGGACTCTACCTCTCTGATGATCTCTATCGTCTCCCCAACAACCAGATTCAGCTCATCTTCATTCATGGCGCTGTATGCGTACGCCACCTCGCATTTCCTCGTCTGTTTCATCCTCTTCGCTGGAAAGACAAAGAATCACCACATCAACACGCAGATGTGAAGTTTCTGATCTACTCTGAGAAGCAAGAGCTCAGTAGTAGTGTGTTTAGCTTGATACGGAGGCAGACGTGGTCAAGTCTGAACAGGATAGCGCTGACACTGCAAAGCACTTGACGCTTCTAACAAGTCTAATCCCTCAAAGACGCAGTTTGTTTTTATCTGCTCCCTTTTCATACATTGTAATTAGGATTTGTGCAGCGAGGATGTGGTAAACATACATTTACAGTCAGCTCGCTTGCTGCACTGTCTTGCTGAGTGCATGCACCACACCAGCCTCAGTGTTTAACACTTCTGTTTTCAGACCAAGAGAGTGAAAGAAAAAAAAAAAAAGAAAACTACCTGTTTTGAATGTCAAATATTTTTCATGGTTTATTTTGAGTCAGCTCAAGCTGCAAGCTGAGATAAGGGCCACATGTTGCAATATATGCAGCTGTTTCAACAGGATGATCATTCTTTGTATCTGCTTGACTGACATAATGTGCCACATACAGCACCAGAGGGCAATTACCTCGGGACCTTTTACACATACAAGTTTGAATAGTGTAATTATATGCAAATAAGGAGCGTCAATCCACATTGAGGTATGGACCATTTGAAGTAATTGGTACCATTTCCCAAGGAATTGATATGAATCAAAAGTTCACTCCATTGTGGGTAAGGGTTAGGGTTACAGTTAGGTTGTTGTGTTTTTGTAATGTAAATTTGTTTTGAATAATTGGCTGATATATTGGATCCAGAATGCTACAATAATGCTGCAATAATAAAACAACATTTACAGGACTTGACAGAATGCCAAAGTGAAATCTTGCACATGCTATTCGGCTATTTTCTGCTTCCAAGTGCTGAGACTTTATACTTAGCATCGTACTTTTTCTAATGCTCCGTGGTTCCCTATTGCTGTCTCCCATCAGATACACCGGCACTTCCTGTGAAGAAAAGCGAAAACGAGGCATATTTTAGCACACGTGGATGAACATAAACACACAGCATAGTACTAGCACACTGCTTTGGGCTATAAAGCGTTAGCAGACCTTGACAAAGTTGGCAGGGAAGATGCCTCTCTTTCCCCTCAGCTCCCCCTCCAGCCATCCCTCCTCGCTGGCTTTGGTGACGTTTTTGACCACATCCCCCGTCCTCACTGTGATCTCGTCTCCCATGGTGCCCTCGAAGTCAACCAGCACCAGCACCTCTGCAGTGGCGACGTAAATGGGGCAGAAAATTAAATTCTTTGCACAAAGGCTGGAGTGTTTGCAAGTGATGTGTCCTGACATTTCAAAACCAAGACAAATCTCTACATTGTTGAGGCTGTGCCCTGTGCGAATGTACAGTACAGTATGACAGATAAACCATACAGTTTTATTCTATTCATTTCTTACAAGTGGAGAAATATGCTTTTTATGCCAGTGTTGTCCTCCAGCTTTACAGAGGAGAAAAATCAACAAATGTACAGATAAGTATATAAATAGATCTCTGGGTACATAGAAAAATTAGGATTACCCTCATGTTTCAGCAAGCGCAAATGCATATTAATGCTAAGTCATGCAATGGTATCCACATACCAGTGCTTTAGTTTTTAATGCATGCCACCTTAAAATACTTCAAATCAAATAAATGGCATTTTGGGAAGACACAAAACAACTCAATCTTTTCGATATTTCACCTTTACGCTTTGTTTTACCATCAGATCCCCAGAATCTCAGCAAACAGACAACCAAGAGCATTTTTTAAACAAATTCCACCAGTGTACAAGAAACAGCGATAACACCGACTCACCCATGGTGTCTTTGTCTTTCTCCCTCAAATTTGATGTAATTCCTTCACAAAGCAGCAACAAGCTCCCGAGCAGAAAGAGAACTGAAAGAGTGTGGTTGTGTTGTCTAAGACTGAGTGAGATATGGCAGCCAAGGCCCTTCTTCCTACTTGTCAAACATTAACATTGGGCAACTTTTCCTGAGGCTAGTCACGGCAAGTCGACAGCAAGGAGTAGGATGGGTCATACAGTGCAGAGAGACAGAGAGGAGGAGAGACGGGGAGAGAGGGGAGGGAATGGGGGAGAAGAACAGGTAAGACAGGTTTATAGTGAAAGAACAAAGCACATAATGACTAAGACTTAGAACGGAGCCTAAAGACGTACCTTATCTCAAAAATAATAAAAGATGAAAGTCATTATTCACAAGCACAACAATCATATTAAACCCAGATCTGCTGCGCTCTGTCATACACATTGATGCTGTGTGGTGTGAAACAGCTACAGACTGAAAAATTCAAACACAGTACCTTGTGTGTGTTTGTTGGGAGGAGTTTGTTTGTGTGTGTGTGTGTGTGTGTGTGTGTGTGTGTGTGTGTCTGTGTCTGTGTCTGTGTGTGTGTGTAATGTTGTTTCTGTACACCCCTTGAGGCAGAGTGGCTGGCCAGTTACAGAAAGCAGAACCAGGAGTGCAAGACTGAATTTCACAAACCAAAATAACACGTGGCCAAAAACAGTAACAACATCCGTTTTTATTTTTTTTATTTTATTTTTTACATAGAGACGGTAGTTGTTGCAGGGGGGACTGGCTGTGGTTGTAACAGCACCACTCTCACCATGAAGGAATGAACTAAGTGTCCTGTGCCAAATGTTCTTGTATGAAACTTCATACATAGCTGTGTGAAGAAGTGTGCAGATGTTACTGCCAAAAGACTGATTATCAGGTATTAAAGTCATGTCATTAACATGGAAAGAAGACAAAACGTAGGTGCATTATATCCTCCTGAGACCCTGTGTCCTCGTGTGACGACATCACATTTTGGGTTTACTTGACTTTATACTTCATCTTACTATATAATGATGAAAACTGTGTGTGTGTGTCTGTTCCACATTTTTCTCCTCACTGACTCGGTCAATCCATGTGAAATTTGGCACAGTGGTAGAGGGTCATGGGAGGATGTGAATGAAGCAATATTACATCAATTGGCCAAAGGGGGCGATATAGCAACCGAATGAAATTGCAAACTTTGAATGGGCATGCCCCGTCAGCTTTATGTGCTCATCACATAAAGGTGTATAACATCTCAAGGGTTTCACCGATCACCACGCAACTTTGTAGGCATATGAGCACACATAATCTGAGGGGACCCCTCCATTATTGACCCCATCAGACAAAATGGGGATGCTAGAGAGCTAATTTCTCATCTAGGCCTAACCGCCATATCGATTTTTACTAAACTTGGTAGATATGTAGAACAGGACGCCTCAAGGTGACTGGAGAAATTTAACTCTAATTGGCAACTGGGTGGCGCTATAACAACAGAAAAATGCTTAAAAATGGCTAAAATGCGACTGATCGCTGTGGCTCCCCCTGTGGCCCAATGCTGTTGTTTCTTCTAAATTTTGGTATGACTGAGTCATGGTATGGGATGCTGTACATAATCACTGAAACTGTCAGTGTGTCATTCTGTCAGTCAGTCATTCTGTCTGTCCCACGTTTTTCTGCTCACTGACATGGTCAATCTATGTGAAACTGCACACAGGCATTGAGGATTGGCATAGATAGAAGGTGACAAAGCTACCAGTGGGTGTGGACTAGTTCTACTTAATTTAGACCCATTGTCCTCGCTCCTGGACACTTTTTTTGTGCCATCTAGTGGTAGCAAGAGCACAATACACTAATCCATGTAAAAACAAGATGGCAGCCATCCTGACAAAAAAAGTGGACAAGGTCCAAAACCAGATCACATTTTATGGTTGAAACGTGTTTATTTATGATTGTAGTTTGATATTGCAACAAATTTGACTAATTTTTGGCAACTGTAACAAGCTAAGACTCCCTATTATTGTCTCATTGAGGACATTGGGACTTTATTATTGACAGTGTTTAGTTTTTTTATACTTATCGGTTACTTTGTGTCAAAATTTTAGAGTTCTTACACAAAAAGTCAGGGAGTCATAGGTGCTGAGGCAAAATGTGTCACGACCTTACTGGATTTCCCCTGACTCAGGCTCTGTCCTGCTTCCCTTTGCTCAAGTTAATGTGTTACTGTAAGTCACTAGGCCAAGACATTACTCAAGTACTTCCTCATACTCCCTAATAAATGTTAGGGAGTGCTCTCAGTCTACTCTGTAACATTGTGTATAATAGGATGTCGACTTTTTGTCATGTAAAAGTTTTTTTTCTGGACAGAGACTGCTTTCTTATAGAACAGCTCAAATTATCATTTGATAAAGGTAAAATGGTTAACAGACTTTCTGGACTTAAAAAAGGCTTCTGATACTTTAAATCATGATATCCTCATTCATTAAGTCTACAAATTTAATGTCTCCAACAAACAGTGGTTACAGTGGTTTCAGTCATATCTGTCTGACCGAGAACAGTGTGCCATTAATAATGACAAGTCTTCTCTTTCACAGATGAGAACAGGAGTACCTCAGGGTTCTCTTCTTGATCTGCAATCATGTGTTGGAGCAGGTTTTCAGATGTATGCAGACAAAACAGTCATACATGTATCTGCTAAAACTGCTCTGGCAGCTTCCAGCATGTCACTTTCAATCCATATCAGCATGGTTTGAAAAATCACATCTCACGTTAGAAAACCTAAATATTAATGGACAGCATATCAAACAGGTCTCAGAGGTCAAACACCTCGGCCTCATATTAGATTCACAACTTAAGTTTGAGAAGCATGTTAAGATGGTGAGCAGGGTTGCAAAAACAAACTTGCATACTTTTAGACTTATCAGAGGCCGTCTCCCATTTCACGCTGCAAACAGTTTCATGCATGCTATGATTTTGTCCACTTTTAAGTTTCTGTGTAACCTCTTGATCTCAAGCATCTACAATAACTAAGCCTCTTATCATGATATACAATCAAACAATTAAAATTTTGGAGAGGAAACCAATAAGAGCACATCATTGCCATGTTCTTCAGAAACTAAATTAAGTTTTGATAGTTTCATTAATTTTGCCAGTTTCAAACTCATCCATAAATGCCCACATAATCAGGCTCCCCAGGTGCTCGGTGACCTCATGGCTCAGTAACATGTGGAGCAGCCAATGGGAATTGTGAGGTTCTTCATTTGGACAAATAGCTTTAACATGTGGAATTCTTCACCAACAGAGCTCAAATTGGATCCTGATTCAGATCATTTTAAACTCTTTGAAAGAGGACTCAGTTATGCAGTCATGAATAATTTGGTGCTTCCTATTCTGTGTTGCTAATTATGTATTGCAGTTTTATGTCTTGTATTGTTCTGTCTGTACTCTTATTGTTGGTTGCACTTTGCACTGTTACTTGCATTCTTGTTGCTGAGACTTTTATATCCTAAGGCTCAACTAGGGATGGGCATTGCAAATTTGCTTAGGCCATAAATGCTGTGGTGTGTGGCATTTATGTATGCTTTTACAGAATAAGACCTTGTGGACTAGAGGCTTGGTGGACAGAGTAAAAAATTTTTTTTTTTCTTCACTATAATTTATGTTTACAGTAGGTAGACCAAAAATGTGGGAGGGCGGAAACTGCAAATCAGGGTGGAGGACATGCACAGGTTCTGAGGTCATCTGTCTGATAATCGCTTAATTAAAGACTACCTGGAGACTCCAACTACTTTCAAGGCTCTGAAGCAGGTGATCTTGGCCTTCTGTTGAACAGAGTGGTAACCAAATCAGGATCACTTGCCACACCCCAACATGCTCTGAAGTACAACATAAAAAAAAGAGGAGCTGCACAGTGTGCATGGTTCAGAATACCTTTGTCGAAGCCTCTAGCAAGCTCTGTGCAGACATTTGGCTCTTCTTGCTGTTGTCTCATGCACAGGTATGTACATGAATTAACTTAAGCTGTGACATGTTTAACATAGCTGTGGTGAGTGATCCAGCAGGGTTAAGAAAATACTGATAAGCCCCAACAAAAATGGTCTGAATGTCATAGTTGCATATGCAACTGCGTCATGTAGTGTTTGCTGTGCAGCTGGGACGCATTCATGTAGTACAAAGTGTTTTTGCCCCGGATCCAGTTAATTTAACACTGAGTATCTGCCAAAACTGAGTACAGATCCTATGCTTCTGTTTTCCTAGATAGTACAGCTGCACAGCGCACACTGCAATTACATTCAAGTTAATAAAACCAGTCCAATGTAGAGCCTATGCTTGACAACTGAAAAGCTGTGTAATGCATTAAGGAAAAAAAATCTTTGCATCCAAGCTGTTTCCTAATGTTTATTTATCTATTTATTTATTTGACAAAACTAAGTAAGTCTAAAACAACAGCAAACCCTCCCTTTAATCTTTTTTGGCCTCGTCACTGTCTCCAGGGAACGTATCTGTCCCCTGAAGAGAGTAGCTTATTCTCCAGTGTTTGTTGCTTCAGTGCAGCCTTTACATGAGTTACCTGAATGAATAGTATTTCATTTACTGTTCATTTTTATTGTCTGTACATCTTTTTTGCAGATTAGGCTACATAAATGTAAAACGGGGGGCTTTTGTTGCACTTGCAGTGGCGTGGTTAGCGTGGTTGGGCTCTGTTCTGCACCACTGTCTGTCTCTCCTCCACCTGCGGATGAACACAATGCGCCACAAACACGAGACCTTTACAGTAAGCTGAAATCAAACGAGTTTTTGATGGAAAAAAAAACAAACAAAAAAAAAACCAGTGTCATACTGATTTTTTGCTGTCGTATATGGTGTGTTGTGTTTTGCTGCAGGCGGGGGTTAGCTCCTGCTCTAACACACACGTTAGCTGAGTAGTGAAGAAAAAGAAAGCGGAGAGTTGGAGTTGACTGCACTCTGTGAATATAAACACCTGTGTGACAGCTGACGTTAAAGGATTGGATCCTCTATATAACTCAATACACCTGATCCCGATTAGTTAGAAAATGCCTTGATAGGCCCGATCCCAATCCTTGAGATCAGATCAGGACATCCCTGTTTCTTAGTTTGGCCCATGTCCCATCATTCAACATGGAGGGGTTGGGATTTATGACCTATACTGCAGTCAGCCACCAGGGGGACATTCAAATGTCTTGCATTAGTCTTGGAGAGCTGTCATGTCGTCCATCTTTATACTGGACATAGCTGTCAAGCTGTTGATATAAATGAAGCTCATATGTCACATAAAAATAAAAATAAAAAAACATTAAAAGAAAAACTACATTTATGACCATGAAGTGGCTTTTCAAATGATAAACCTGAAATGCTCTTATACCTTCATAGAACTTACAATAAAAGAACACATCAAGGCGACTGGTATGGTAATCAGTGTCTCTTTAATTTACAGTCTAAGAAAAAAAAACAGTAACAACACCTATTTAAAAAAAAGTACTCCCCAGTCCCAAGCAGGTAACCTTTAAACAATCAAATGTGAATCTCAGTCTGTATTGTACAAATAAGACGAGCAGACGCACAGCAAGGCACAACAATTGTTTTTCAGTTGTACTGGCGGTTAGCCAGACAGACATGTCTAATCCTAGACTTGAAATAGTTCGAGCTATGCACTGACATAATAATCTTACTCTAGATTTATACATATGTAATTCTTGCTCTACAAACTGTCTTGTATTTCTGTGTCTTACAACTATAGACTAAACAAATAGTAGCTTTGAGCCTTTTGATACAGTTGAACACAGCTTACGCAACAGATTAACCTCCTGTGACCTTGTGTCCGCATATGTGGACATTGCATATTAGTTTGCTCCATCTCTGCTGAGTCAGTCTGCAGCTGATCCCGACACAGGAGTGGACATGGTACAACACCAGATCAAATGGAATGGCTTTTTTTTAAGCTCAATAATGTTTGTAGTTTGATATGGCAACACATTTGACCAGTTGTAGCAATAGTAATGAGCTAAAATGCTGTTAATTTGGAAGTACTCGTTTGAGGACATTGGGACTTTATTATCATATTATCACAGCATTTTACATCGGCCAATTAGGTGTGAGAGACTGTCCCTACAGACAAAAAGGACAGTCCTAACTTGGAGTATAGAGCAAGTAAAATTCATAGAGTTACAAGACAAACAAATCACAAGGCTTTTATACTGCGTTATTTGCAATTTTACTTACACTTGTTCAGACATTGAAATAAGCAGTTGTGAACAGTTTCAGACATGAACAGTGACCCCTAACCCACTGAAATACAAAACATTGAACATATGTTGCATTGTCTGCAATTTTCTTTTTGCACAACAACGTTCAGGCATTGACATAAACAGTTTCAAAAATCCATCGTCCCCATATAACGACAGGATTTGATTCCAAAACCGCTTACTGTTTAAAGACGAGTTTTTTACACTCGTCATGTCCATCTAATCCCAAATAGCTAAGAAAAATTAAAAATGCGTACCAAACAAAAGCTCGGGTCTCAGACAAGTTTGCGAACAGCAATTAAAAAACACATCAAAAACTATGGCAAGTCCTTTACAAACAAAGTCAAAATCCTGCTCAGCCAGGTACAAAAACTACAATGTATGTCTCTGGAGAAAACAAAATACAATCACTATCAATATTATATATTGATTAGTGGTACCAAGATCAAGCAAAGAGCTACTGTAACATAGAGAAATCTTTGACGGCAAAATATTTAATGAGCAACATACTAAATGTACAGGCAGTTATCCTTATAATAACAGTCTCCTATGCTGCCAGCTAGTATCGTAGATCTGTTGGCTGTTGTATAAGGAAAGACTGCAGAGCATAATAAGCTTTGACCCCATACAGTTTGGTCCCATGTCAGATCAGGGTCATTTGTAGGACTAGTTAAACAGTGACGTTTTATGTCAACATGAACTACAGTGTACTTATTGCTTTAAATCTAGACAAGAAAAGGCTCAAAACAAGCCTGCACACACAATATTTCTTCATTTGCACAAGTATAAGGCACAAGCTGATTTGATCTATGATGTGATTTTTTTTTTTGTTACTACTTAAAAATACAAGTGAATATTTTTTTGATCATTCCTGTGACAAAAGTGTAAAATTCCCCTTAACCATAAAAAGCAAAACAAGCATGTGACGTAAATCTGAATTCTTACAAGAAACATCAATTCACCCTCAAACAGTGCTTCTACTGGTTATAAGTTCTATCCTGATTGGAAAATAGTTGTGTCAAGTCAGAGTAGGTATCCTACACTGAAAATAAAGCATTATGAGAGTCTTAAAACCTTTTAATCTGCATTTATGAATCCACTGTGGCAGATAAAATCACTGAGTCAGATGCCATAACAACACAGAAGAACATTAAGATTTCACTGCTTCACTGCTCAAGTATTCTCCCCGTCCATTTCTCCGTCTTTATGGTCCTGTTCTGTCTCCTCTTCCCGGGCGTCACCTTGCTCCCCGTTGATTTGGAACTTGTCATGCGCCCATTTGGGGCTATTGGTGTTGGGGCACCCAGTGGCTTTGCGGATCATGAATCGCGCCCTTCCACGCGAGAAGCCTCCCCGTCCTCGCCCTCGGTTGTCCACCCACTTGTGCTCCGCCTCCCGTTCTCTGTCATCGTGCTAAGAGACAAACGACAAAGATGTGTCAAGAGAACAACTTCAGATGTACTAACTTGAGCTAGATTAGACTGAACGACAACATGAGGCTAATTCAAACAGAGATGGGAGGCATAAATGGGAAATAGATCGACCCTACCAAGTAGTATTTTCTGCTTTTGGGTGTGTACTCTGGGTCCCAGTCCTCATTTTTGGGGGGCACTGCCATGTTTGCCATGTTGTTACTTTGTGAGCAATTTCCCTGATAATTGCCTCTGTTCCAGCCCCTTCCCCGAATTCGGACTTGCTGTAATTAGACATAAGACATGAAAAAAATTAAAGCTGCAAGCAGCGATGGACGGGCCCTTGCACCTTCTTCCTGTGTCCACACTAATCATATCTTGCTGTCCTTCATGTGGAAACCACACCATGTAAATTTAATGCCTGATGATCTCTGTCACATAAGGCTGTCTTCCTGTTGTCAGTGGGTGGCGCTATGAGTCAATATGGGCATGTCGATGTCTTCAGAGCTGGACTCCTATCCAACGTGTGAAACTGGGACAGGTTAGACTATGTAAAGTCACGTTACAACAGCTTTGTGTCATGGCAAAACATGCAAATTGCCCACCTCTCGATGTGTTTTCACAAAAACACAAGAGCTTCACAATTAATTTGGCATTATGAAGTTCTTAGAATTCTGCTGCCCAAATTGGAAATAGACCCACTGAATCCTCTTAGAGAAATCACATGACCTGAAATGACCGCCAAGCTATCAAGTATTTTAGCGAGTGTTACACCATCCAAATTTGAATCGAATCTGATCAACTTTGTAGGACTTGTTTGAAAAAGTTCACAAAAATACAGGGAAAATGCACATAAGTCAAAATGGCCGACTTCTGGTTGGGCAGAGCTCATTAAACCTAATGAGAAATATGTCTGAAATGATGGGAATAATATGCATACCAAATTCTGTGACTAACGGAGCATCTTTGTCCCAAGTGAGGCCTCCCACACTTTAGGGAACAACATGATGCCTGCTAAACACACAGGAACCCAATGACTGTATATTGTCACAATGTTCACGGCTTTTGATGTGTGCACCAAGTTTTGTGCATTTTCAAGTATACCAAGGGTGTCAAAAATGTGTTCAAAGGCTAATTGTGAGCTCTATAGAGCTGACATGCCACACCCAAGCCCAACTGCACCACCAAATCGTAATAATTTCTGGTCTGAACATGGCTGCAAAGTTTTGTGAGTTTTTATGCATCTCAAAGTTTTCATAAAATTAAAACTAATGCAACAGAATTCAAAATGGCTGACTTCCTGGGAACGCTATAGAACCCGCTAGCCTGAGACCAGAAACTGCAGAACATTGCAGTTTTCACCAGTTCTGGTCTGTGTACCAATTTTAATGAGTTTCTGAGTATTATAAGCCCCTTAATATGAGATTGTGCAGCATATAATAATGATAATTCCTACGACCCGTGGGCCCTGGCGCTTTCGGGCCCTAAAAAGCAGCGAAATCACTGACACACAACAAACTGTGAAATTCAGTTGTACAGTGTAACTTGACACAGTCATTGCTCCGCACTATGCTCCCCTGTCAATCCAACATCATGTGTTAACTTACAAATCCTCCACGTGGCCTTCCTCTTTCAGGCGGTCCTGGTGACTCTCTCTGACCCAGTCGGGCCTTGTTAAAGCCTTTATCTTTAGGATCAGATTTGCCATGGGGCAAATCTTTTTGGGACTTAGAGGACGAAGAAGACGAGGACGAACTTGAGCGAGAGCGCTTCTTCTTATGCTTCCTAAAAGGAGAAAGAATGCAGAATCCGTCATGGCCAGCTGTTAATCATGCAGGGTAAATGAACAACAGCATCAAACACATTTGTGGGTAGTTTGAAACAAGTACAGGGCAGTTGCACGTACTTTGATCTCTCACGGCATTTGGAGAACTTTTCCTCAGTTCTCTCTCTACTACAATCTGGGGAATCTCCCATGTCTCTTCCCGGATCTTGATCATATTCTCTGTCATGGGTGGAGTATTTTTTACGGCGCTCAATATCCAAACGAAGGTCCATTGGGTCACCCTTCATTTTTTCCCCGCCGTCCTGAGCAAATCAAACAGAACACAGCGTCGTGGACAGACTTTGGATTAGCATGAAGATGCTATCAGTCTGCTTTCAGCCAAGCTGATCTTTAAATTAAACAGCGAGGTCCATGGATAAAAAGGGGGAGGAGGCCCGGGTAACAGCCAGCTGGCATGAATAAAACCAAGCCATTCTGGAGTGAATTTTCCAGTGCACTTAAAGGGCCAAACCAGTAGTTTTGCATGTTTTAGGATTAACTTCAAATGTGAACCATTCTCCAAAGCATATGTTTTAGATGCCTTCAAAGCAGCTATTGAAACATGTTTTAAAAAAAAATCAACTTGAAAAGACTAAAAATTTGTTTCAGATAGGCAATCCATCACCGTCAGTATTACCTCAGCTGTATTTTGGGTAATGTCATGGTCAGTGGTCAGAAGGCTGCATTTTGAAAACCTCCTCACAGGTGCGTTTAAATGCTTGTGGGAAAGTCCAGCATTCCAAGACTTCAAGAATCTGCTGCGCCACAACAACAAACAGCACCAGTATATTTCACATTGGCTTCCATATGTCACAGGACGTCCAGCAGCCAATTCCCACATTTCAAACATCAGAGCCTCGGAGACGTGGTGCTTTCAGGCTCTTAAGTGTTCTCAAGTGTTTTCAAAACAATCCCTTAATGTGCACAGTGATGTATTTCCTATGTCAAACAAGTTTCAAGTCACTCTACGTTGATTATCATATTTTCTAAAATCTGTGAGGTATGCTTGGGCGAATAGTTGCTGGTACCTACTATACAGTAAACACACTTTGCAGTTGTTGAGCTACTGGCAAAACGACTAGTATGGTTCTTTAACAGTGGTGAAGAAAAAGAAGATAGGACTGTTCATGCTAATTTACTCAGTTTGATGTACTAAAGTAGTATTTGCGCCTCATTTTTTACAAATGCTTGACCATATGTGTCCATGCGCATCAATAAAGAAACACTACGAGGGTTTACTGAGAAAGTTAAGCACATAAATATAAGCACAAGTGCATAAAGTGCTTGCTGTTGGTTATTTCCGTTCCTTATTTTTGTAAAGAATACTTACGAAGACATTTGCTTAGAGTCCCTTGAACAGCTTTGGCACAGTGGCTTCCATTTCTGAACTTATATGATTCATTAGCCTTGGTCAGGCTTGTGCCCACAGTCTAAGCAATTCACCATGTGTGAAGGCGATATATAACAAACAACAAAGTCAAAGTGCCTTATTTTGCATTTGCATTTCTTAGACTGTGCATCTCCCTTCAAGGAAAGCCAAAGGCTTCCAGAGAGTGCAGTGTAAAGGCATCTGGCTCGCTCACTCGTCTGCTGTTGTTTGTTTTTCCAACATACTTCATACTGCAAAATGTTCAGTCACCTTGTAAGTGCCATCCTCTGAGCTTTTCATCGCCTCAAAAAGTTGAGAGTGTTTCTTAAAAGCTCTTGGTGAAACATCAATTCGCCTGCGAGAAAGAATCACAGTTAAGACAAGATGATTAAATGCAGAGTACAGCAACAACCACGGTTACAGGTGCCACAACGACAAACTGTGAGCTACATTGAGCTGCGAGCACGACACAACACAGACAAAAGAAAAGAAAAAAATGGTGGGAAATTAAAACTGACCTCCACCGAGCATGAGAACAAATAAGCCAAGATAGTCTGTTGTTGATTTTCAGGTAGGAAAGGTGAGAAAAATACCTGAAAGCTGTTAAAAGAGGAGGTGAAGCCACAGCACACTGAAGGTGAGAGGGTCACTCAATAGGCGACTCTACCTGTGTATCTCTGGGCTTTTTCTTGGCTTCATCATTTCCTTCTCAGCAGCTCGTCTTTGGTACATGGTGAATCGCTCGTTTAGAGTCATTCCACAGGACGGAAAGTGCTGAGCTGTGCAGGGAAACAGGAAAAACAGCTGTTCAAGTTGTTAGTGCTTCTGGTGTCTTGTCATTTTTCCATCCCACTCTGATGCTGCATTGAACTGAATATTCCCATGTGCCTTATTCCTGTATTTTATATAGGAGGTAAAACATGAGTGAGTCCTCGCTTGTTTTACAGTCGCCTCAAAAACATTCTGATGTTTTTGCAGAGAAACTGCAGCGTCTTTGCATATGATGTCACACATTGGTGCACTGTCCAGATGGAGGGCAGGCAACTGGAGGCAAAGACTGACAACACCTCACTAATGTCTATGATTTGTCCTGTTTACAGATGTTCCAACTTCCACTTTAACTTCCACTTTAAGTCCTAAAAAAAGGATAGTACGGACAGGGGAGATGTGAAAAAGAAAAGAAAAAAAACTCCAGAAGAAATCAAAAACCTCTTCAGTCTGTGGGAGCAAAATTGGCTAAAGTCAAACATTAACATTAATGCCAGGTACACACTACACATACCAGCCCGATTGTAGATCGACACAGCGTCGTACATTGTCGACATGGATCATGAATGGCAATGAGATAATCCATCGTTTTATCTCTTGTACTGTGTCATAGTAAACGACAATCGACGCTGTGCCTGGGACGCCTCACGACTTCCTGACAAAAAGTCTAGCATGTTTGATTTTCTTTTTGTCGTTCACAACTTCTCCCATCACAGCCGTCACTTTGACCAACAGCAACACAGAGCGATCTGCTGCCGTAGCTTGCCCAGCTTCATGTGAAACATGAGCTACATTAGAAACAGGCCATTTTTTATCATTCCCTCTGTATTTTTATATTTTTACTTTTTATCCAATCCCGTTTGCCTTGATAAAGTAAGTTAATGCATTGCGCCGTTATTTCAAACTCAACACTTGTATCTATTTAAAATTAAAAGCCCATTATAACTGGTTGAGAGAATTCCTTCATTTATTGAACAGGCTTTTATTGTGAAACATCTGCAGGAGCTTGCTGTGGAGGATTCAGTGATTTGCGTAGTTTGCACTTCAAATGTAGCTCCTGACATCTGGTGGCACTTTTTTACATTACCACAATCACAGTTCGGCTGGAACATGAACAGCCACAGTGACTGAAATAATAGTAACAATAAAAACAGGACAAGAATAATGTGATGACATCACGCATGTGAAAGACGACCAGCGATGATTGGTTGTGGACAAATGGTGTAGTCGTTCATGTCAGTCAGCCGTGTCACAGCAAGATTTTAGGTCTCCATAATCGTCTGTCAGAACAGACAAAAATGTCATGTAGTGTGAACCCGACATAATGCGCTTTAAACATCCAACATGCAAGAGTTGGATGCAATTACAGTGTGCTGTGACAACTTCTTTCACCAGACCTCTGAAAATGTTTGACCTAGTAGGTAGAAATTGGTAGCTGAAGTTAGCTAACCTTAGCTCGTAACATCAGCCAGCGGTGCATCCATGTACAGATTTGAAAATAAAAGACAATTATACTCAAGCACACTCACATGACCAAAAAAAAAAGAAGAAGACAGCAGTCGTTTCAGTTGTCACACAAAATACTCAAAGTCCACCAGACTTTCATTGGCTCACCGTAAAAAACATAAGCATTGTTCGGAGGTCTGAAGGACGTGGTCATTTGTCATGACGATCATGTCCACATTGGGCCAATTGGTCCATTACTGGGAAAAATCACTCTTCTTCATTTTGTATAGATCACATTCAACATGAGTTTCGATTTTCTGATGATACCTGCTGCCTGCAGGTTCATCCAGCACCACAGTATGTGGCTTTATCAAGCCTACTACCTTCCCTCAATCTGAATTTCGCACGTCATAATAATCCTGTGATTGTAAACAAGCTGTTACTAGATCACTCCACTCTGCTGTTAATAATGTGAGGGCAGCAAAGAGGTGCAGACTCACCTTTAATGTGGTGAACGATGGTGACAATGTGCTGAGCAAACAGCTCAGAGGGACTCCTCTGTATCTGAGCAGCCTTAACATGATCAAAGATGGAGCGGAACTCCTGATCCTTTTTTGAGGCCTGCACAAGATCCTGAGACAACTGTCGCTCCTCAGCTAAAATATCAGAGCTGAAAATGACAAAAACAAAATCATTAGTCTGTTGCTTTCTTTTTAAATCGGAAACAGGATAAAAGCAAAAGACATTCTTTAATCACAGGAAATAAACATTCAAACAAGGAAACTGTTGCAGAAACACATTATATATGTTAGCTACAATTGCAAAGTCTCCAGCTGGATGTGCAGATATGACTCCTTGCTCAATGAGGAAAGACCCAGTTTGGGACCAGAAATCGTTATATGATGCTCACCTTATCAGGCTATCTCCAAGGAAATCCATTCTGACATTTAATTTAGTTTCCTGTTTTCTTGAGGACATGAAAGGCGAGTCCTCTCCCCTGAGCTCTCTGTCAGAGTTCCTTCTTGGTGGTGGTGTAGCAGATGGGATGGAAGGAGATTTTGCAATCTTCCTGGCTTTACCACCCATGTCTGGAGACAGTTCCTCACATTTTCCTGCTAACTCCCTCTTGGCGAGGGCAGCAGCAATGGCCGCTGCTTTATCCTGCTTACGACTGAGATACATGTCCTCTGCCATGGCGTCAAGGTCACAGTTAGCTACCTGGGAGTAAGACACATTCTGCCATTTGCCAAAGCGTTCATCAAACAGTTCCCGGGCTGAGTTAGTGACCTTGATCTTTGGCTTAAAGGACTCGTCTCCATTGTGCCAGTCTTTGTGAAGTGACTTTGACTGAGGCTTGATTACCATCTCCTCCTCTTCCTCCCCGTCAGCAGACAGAAAAGGGGACGCTTTCAAAAAGCTGTTCAGAGACACTTCACCATCAATGTCCTCTTTGTGCTTTCTTGACACCGAGTCAGAGTGATTCTCTGGTGCTTTGCCATTCACTTTTCCTTGTTCCATATCCACATCATTGGCTTCTGTGTTCTTGCCATTTTCCAAAGCTTTAGCTTTTTTATTTTGCTGCTCCTCCAAAAACCTAAACAATGACAAGAGATAAAGAGCTGCATCTAACTGGGCATGCAACTTGTGAGACAACTGCGGTAATGAAGCCAACAGACTATCTGACAAGATGTCATATTAGAGCCTCGACAAATAAGATTTTCTAAAACAGAAAAAACAATTGTGTCAGATTAGTATTTCATCTATAAAACCAAATAAGACATAAAAGCATAAGGAATTTCAATTTAAGTTCCAGTGCCTACATGTAGGATTTAGGGGCATCTGTTGGCAGAAATGGTATTATATTTCTAACTAGGTTGTTTTCATGAGTATATTCACCTGAAAATCTGATTCATGGTGTTTTTGTTCATTCAGAATGACAGTAGCTCTGCGATTGGTTTAAAAGTGTGGAGAAAATGTAAGGGGCCATACGATTGGCTGAAAGCGAACACACCTGATAATATTTGTGAAGCAGAGTGTGTGCATTTGCAAAACAGATCGCATCATGGGGCGTTGTTCTTGTGGGCTCCAGCAACACTAAACCCCTGAGCTTGCCTTAGAAGGACTAAATGCATGAACCCGCTAAATTTAAATAAACCATGGAGAGAGACTGCCACTGCAGCCTGTTCTATTTTGTCCCGAAAATGTCAGCGTGCAGCCTCATTCTGTGGACGATAAATGAGGTGCAGACTTTCAATCAATCAATTCAATCAATTTTACTTATAAGGCCCAATATCACAAATCACAATTTGCCTCACAGGGCTTTACAGCATATGATACTTTCATCTGTGTCACTGGTAATGAGGAAATCAGTGAGTGCTGGACGGAGCAGTGAGTGATGACAACCCTGCCCACATGTAACAGTACTGTTTGCAGTGGAAACACTAGGGTCTATGTACCATGTCTGAAGGGTTACTTTTGGTTCCAAAGGTACCATACTGAAAGTGTTTGGTGGTAACGGGGCTAAACTGACCCTAGATAAGGCCGTTTGCATCAATTTCTCTTGTCGGCCACTGTGGCTCTCCTACAGGAAAAGTTTCAGTTGTGCAACCTTACTGCTAGATGCCACTAAATCCTACACACTGGACCTGTAAAACAATGCTATTTGACAGGGCAAACATTTTGAATGCACCTAAATGACAACATCATTGTTTTAGTCTGTTATGACAACCACACTTGACTACCCAACGATTACAAAGCAAAGGAAATGCCAGAATAAAATGATAAAAAGGCATTCAGGCTATAATTCATAATATTTTATCTGTTTGGCTTTAAAGTCAAACAGATAAACAATGTCAGAATTAATGTGAGAAAAAAAGAGTAAGGTCAGTCTTACTGTCTGAAGGCGATGGAGATTGCTGTTTTATCTCCATCCAGGTATTCCTCGTTGGAGAAGAAGTCAAAGCTGGACAACATTGGATTTAGACCTTCGTGTGAGGATTTTTTTGTTGTGGATGAGCTAGACACCGTCTTCCAGGAGGGGGCGCCATTGCTGATGTCATTTGTGATTTTAGAGGACTCTTTAGACTGGTTAGTAGTTTGGCTGTTCTGATTAACAATAACAGCAGAGCTTGCCAGAGGACTCGCTCTCTTTGGGCTGCTGCTGCAGTCTGTCAGGCCCTGCCAGTTCCCTTCAGTTTTCCCACTGCTTGTGGCTTCTTTAGCATCTCCTGCCAACACCCCGACAAGCTCAACTGCCTCTCCATCTCCCCCTCCCCCTCCCCCTCCTCCTCCTCCTCCTCCACCCTTTTGGACCTCCTTGGAGGCTGAGAGCTCCTCTTTTACATCTTTGGAGTTTTGGTTAGTCAGCAACAAGGCTGGCGTGCATTTGGGGGAGGAGGAGTGTGAGGAAGAGGAAGAATGCTGCGAGTGTCTGGATAATGGTGAGGAGGATCTGTCAGAGTGGTGAGCGTGACCACAAGGGGGACTTCCTGAGCGTTGCTGGACGTTGTGAGAGCGTCCTCGTGAATAGTTCTGCTGCTGTTGCTGTTTTTGAGGGTACTGCTTATAATTCTTCCAGTTGGGGCGGAAGTTGTTGTTGTTGTTGTTATAGCCACCACCCCCACCACCACGCTGGAAGCGTCCACGTGGGAAGTAGCCCCGCCCTCGGCCCCTAAAGTTGTACGGCCTCCGGAAGCCGCGGTGCCAGCCCCGGAACTCACGATTGTTCTGCTGGTATCCCCTTGGATATTTCTTCTCCCGGTTATGAGGTGGAGAACGAGATCTTGACCATGACCGAGACCTAGAGCTGGAGATGAAAGCGAGGGGAAAGAAAGCACATTGCCTCACTTCCAAAAATTCACTGATACACAAAACTAAAATGTAGTTATGGAGAGTTTTTAGGAAATGACATGGAATCTAATAGAACACTAGCTAAAACTGCATATCACAGCCTCAACATTTAAAACTTAACATTTCTGACATTAGACGAATATAGTACAACCTGTATGGTATTTAAAGGATGTGATGTTGGCTGTTATTGGAATAAAGGTTAATGAACATTGTAGAGCTGAAGAGATAATCTTGATACCAGTACTACAGAACATTTTTCGGGCAGTAAAACCACAGTGATGACCACCTAAAGCCAAATGCTGTCGTAGAACCAGTTGAGAAACAACAGAAATATACTTCTAAGACTTCCACCTAAATCTGTCTGCTCAATTTCCTTTAACAGATTTCAACCATTTGACCTAACATATGGAAAATGCATACAACCCTAAAACACATGATATATATATATATATTTAGATGTGCAGTTGCATCCGTTATGCATTTATCATTTGGAATAGACAAAACATATGGTAGTATAAAGGAGGCCACAGGAGGTGTACTGCACGGGAGAGGAGCAGAGATTTCACAGTGTGATGCCGGGCCAGGCTGCAGGGTCGGATCAGGCCACATGGTGGCCCTGCTGCACTTCTGATACAAAGCCTTGTGTTGTTCTCTCGCCTGAACCTTAAACACAGTCCACAGTCTTAAGATCATAAGCATGATACAATATGTTCTCTTCTTCAGATCAGTGCTTTAATCAGCCCAACATGCTCCTTTTAAGCCTAACCACATGTCAACGCTTCTGCAGCTTTCCACCGACAGCTTTGAGATTGTGATTGTAGCAAATCTACTGTAAGACATCAAACAAGTCCTTTACTGTCTCTGTAATGGTCTGTTTTCTCTACAGCAAGATCTCTACAACTATCAGTCAATGCAAAGTAGCCGCTACGCTAGGTTCCCTGTTAGAATTTTACTAATAATATAAAGACGGCTGAATTGTGGAAGTATTTTTTTCTAATCCATACAAAGCTTACTGTATCTTGCAGAACTATGTCCTAAACGGACCAAACAAAGCAGTTCCACACTACATGCAACATGCTGAAGCCAAATAAAAAGCACGGGACTCACCTAGTGTGTTTTTGCATTGGAATACAGAGTGAGTAAAGAAAGCAGCGCGCTGAGCAGCACTGCACACTCACAGTGCGAGCTACAGATACTACATCTCCTCTAGCCAACTCTGTTGGAGCAGGGAGTCACATGGACCAGTGTGAGGGGGGAAAAAAACTTCTACTTCAATCCTTTGACTCTATGTTTGCCAGCTACACTGGCTGTTCAACCTCTATATTCTGACCTTTCCATTAAAATACTGCTGGTATCGACATTTTAATGTGGTCTTAACGTAATATTTCAGCAAGATATATGATAACCTCTCTTATTTAACATGAGATTAGTCACTGAGGAAAATCCAGAAGGAGTGTTTTGCTGCATCTGTGGCTTCTTTTACTACTGAGGTGAAGAAATAAGCTCCAACTTGGAACAGTTAGTCTGTTTTTATTCGTCAGGCTTGTCAACATGTTGAAGGTGTTTTGCACTGACATAGGGAAATAAACTGTGTGTGTTGGTCTTCTGGGTCTTTTTTTATTTGAATCTTGTTTATACACAACTTGTGCAAATGTGTGTTCAGGCTGTGTGACCACAACCCCATTTGCACACATGCAAGGTGGACTCAGGAAGAGCACACCATTAGATTCCTTCCATGTCTCTTCTTTAAGCCAATTTTAATTCGTGCCGCGACACTGCCAGGAAACGAGCCGCCCTGCCATTTTTATTGCCATGCCACAGTCATTCTGCCAGAAACAGCAGAGCCATCGCAGTGAAGCCTCGCTTTTTCTTCACATCGTGGCCAGCAGATAACACAACCAGGGCGTTTCTATTTAAGCGAAGCAACCAACAAAAAAAACGCTGCCTTCTTTATTAAGGCTTGATAAAATATTTTCATCTACCGCTGAGGTCGGCTAATATGGAAATTTTCGCGGGGAGTGCAAACTGCAATAACATTCACGCCAACTTAAGTAAATTCTCAAACCGGCAGCTGAACTCTTTCCCAAACATCAATTTCCTCTTGATACAGAAGCTGAATCCAGAGCTTGAGTCAGACCCAAATCCATTAATACTGCACCAGCTTTGTGAATTCATGAGAACCAAAGTCAAAAAGTCCAAGACAAGACAAGGTCTTGCAGATGGAAACCAACGAATATGTAACTGAGAGACAGGTTATAACAGAACACAGAGCTGCTTCCTGACATTCCCACTGCACAATCATTAGCATATATATTTTCTACATGTTAGATCTTAGCAGCACATTGCGTGGTCAGTCCATTCAGATAAGATTCACCAGATAGAGTTTGAGTGGAAAAGGAGCCTCCCAGGAAACACAGGATGATCAAAACTGTCTGTGTATATTGAGGCAGCACTTTGCCTGCTGCACCTGCTGCTGCTTTTTCTTTTTTCATGACAACCGACTTTCTTGGGTCAGAATCACTCGTACTTTAATCATGCAGTGAGTCAAGGCATTCTCCATTCATATGAACTGAATATTACCTTTCAGTAATCAATTAAACCTTATTATGATAAGTCTGGCCTGGCAACAAAGAGGCCTCTTCAACAATAGAGGCACTTGATCTCAAGACACAAAAATAAACAGCCAATAGAAAGAAAAGGAGGATTGTTTATAACATGGGACTGTACCGGTAGTGACGCTTCCTGGACCGGGATCTGGAGCGACTCCTGGAGCGAGAGGTGGAGCGGGACCTTGACCGGGACCTCGAGCGGCTCCGAGACCTTGAGGCTGATTTCGTGGATCTGGACATCACTGCGGCCAGCCCACCTCAAACTGCCAAAACAAAAGAGTCGAACAGCTGAGTTAGGATTGTGGTAAATCTGACACGGCAAACCGTGCTCATAAAAAAAGATTGGTACTATAATTCAATCACCTGTTCAGGCACTGGATGCATAGAGTGAATATTAGTCATCTCAGCGAACAACTGAATGAACAATTGTCACATAAGAAAACTAAATTTAAAAAGAGCCAAGACTTAAAAACCCAAGAAATACAATATCCCACAGATGAGTCATCCGAGAGTCACTTCAAAAGCCGACTTAACACAAAAGCTGAGTGAAGAAACAGAACAGCTGTGAAAAAGGAAGAAGGCAATAGAGTAGGGCATCCAAACACAACCAGTTTTATTTAGTCACTGATCATTTGCATAGAGGGCAGGCTTACGTTAGTCATCTGACTACTTTACTGTTGAGCCAACCATAAAATACAAATACAAGAGACACTCATCAGTAGGATATACCATACAGTACTTTTCTCCCACTAAAGAACACAGTTAATCAGCTAAAGCCATAAAAATGGTGGCAAAAATGGTTGTTCTGTCACTTTACTCACAAGAGAAGACAGTTCTCAAAAAAGGTCAAAAAAAGGGAGAGCCAGCATGTCTTCTCTAAGCCTCACCACCTGTCCACACATTCAGTATCTTTAATATCTTCACTATTGCTGTGTCTTAAATGGAAAGCCTTTGTTAGCACTGACACTTAATGGAAATGATGATTGCAAAACCTGGCAGCTTTGGGGCGGAGCATTTATGCCAACATTTAACGAATGATTGCCACTCGCCAAAGTATGCTTGCTATATCTGCTTGCTTACTCACTTGGTGTCTTATGTATCTAATTATCTATTTATGTATAATGAACAGTCTTTCATGGCATGTTTCTATATCTATGAATGTCCATGGCTGATACTGACTGGCCCTGTCACCAAGTTGCCACATTTTGCGAATATTATACAGCCTGTCAAGCATCTGACCACAAATCTAATACTACAATCTATTACAGTGAAGATGACAATTAATCATGCATGATCATGCGACATAACTGCGTACTCCACAACACATCAGTGCCTGATAATAAAATCTGCCGCTGTTAACTAGCTAGCAAGCTAACACTGGCATTTGCATTATTGTTTGAGGTACCAAATTATTGCGTAATTAACCCAAAAAAGCAAAAGGGTGGCTTATAGCCAACAACAGCATAGTAGTAATGAAAAATACACATGTATAACTGTACATTGCTGTAGTGTTCATTTCACAAGTTTGAAAAGTGTTAGGGGACCCTGCCCATTTCATTATGTTGGCAATGATGGTGACCACTGATGCTGAAAAGTGTCCAACTTTCCACACTCTGCTTTTTAACCGAATATACCATGCGGGCGCTCATAGTCGGCTGTATTTTGCCATACTTCTCAGTGTGAACCCACCCATGCACTTAAAAAAAGTGTAAGTAAGTACATTCCCTTTAGTTAAAACTTGTGAACTTCACCAACAACTGTTACAACATGACGGCAAGTCAGAGGTAAATGTGTGAACGGATCTGACATAATATGTTTAGCACAACCGACTGAGCTGATCATTTTAGGGAAGTAATGGAAGACCACAATTTGCTTGTTGGACAGAGCAGGCCTCCCCTCAACGAATGCTGCTAAATATCGTCACAGCACAAAAGTATGAGTCTTTATAGAACATTTTAGACTAGTCTCATCTAGTCGTTGGTTGATTGTTTTCATATATCTTGGCATTAATGGTGCGAAGCTTTGGTTACTGTTAAACTCACCCCTGACTAATCCAAAGTTAAAAACAGTGCATTTCCTCTGTAGCCACTTCACCATATCGAATTTGCATGTGATTAATGATCTGTTAACAGAGAGATGCTCACTTTAGACTGCATGCGCAGTGCACTCAGACCTCAGTATATTTTTCACCTCAAAGTTTCGTCTCAACTCCTCTATAGTAAGGAGCATCTAGTTCTTTCCAAAGTCCACAAGGCATTATCTACGACATATGATCCTCGGAGCACAGTAAATGCCAGGGATCAAATAATTGATCTTTCGTTATGAGAGTCATCTTCAGGGACTTTGCGAGGAGGAAATTGCCGACTACACATGACAGGGATTTCAAAATCAGCGCACGCTATCACATGGTGGTCCCAGTGTGCATCCTTGCTACTATTTTGGAGTGGTTTGAAATGGATCCATCTTCCCACCGCCGCCTCCTCATGCTCTATGAACTTCCCACTCTCCTCACTCCTGGCAGCTTGTTGTTTTTGGCTTTCAGGGGATAATTTCCTGAAGGTCCAGCCTCAACAAACCGTCAATTTAGCTTACTCGGCACATTTCAAGAATGGCATGTGGCCCTTTCCAGCACGTGGTAGCTAAACAGTAAAATGAATAAACTGTAACAAACGTCTTAATTTTGCTCTGGGAATTTGGCCTTGAGGTTGGAAAACTTTAATTGTAATGGATTATTCTACATTTGTTGTAAAAGCTGCAGTGCACTTATTAAACCCAACAAATCTGTGTTTCAGATGTCTTTGTATAGCTGGAAACAGTTTCTATGAAACTTCTGAGTTTCAGCAGAAAGTGTATGTAAAGCAAGGTTGCCAAGCCAAACAGTGTTGCAGTAGGTCTGTATGTGCAGTGTGTGTATGTGTTTAGCATTCACTATGAAAACTAGCAAGAGATCTGTTTCGATAGCTTTTCTTTGAACACTCAATTGATAACCAGCTGCAGCTGTCCTGGCTCCACACTGTGTGGTCGGCAGCCTAATCGCTGAGATTTCAGCCTCTCTAAAAGACAGGGCTGAGCTCGGCCTTTAATCACACACAAACGCAGTTACTGACACATACACACACACACACACACACACACACACCTATCTTTGAATACTTGTGAGGACCTGGTTCTCAAACTTATTCTGTCACGCCCACCCTCAGAAGCCAAATAAAGTTCATGCTCCCTCGCGTCATCAATAATTGGGGAAGCAATGAATAAAAAAGGTCAGCAAAATTGCATCAGCGCCCCTTCGTTTCACTCTGTATTTGCCCCTTGTCATCCATGCCCCACCATGAGCCCCCTAGGGTGGCCTGCTCAACACTTTGCCCTAATGTCTGCTTACACACATTTGTGTGGAGGGAGACAGTCGCACAGTCGTGGCCACACACACACAAAAATGTTTTAATAATTTACCTACGTTTCGACATGACAGTCATCTTTGGTTTCTCACCTTTACCACATCCTAACAGGGAACTAACCACTGAAATTCTGTAACTATCAATTCCGTTACACTCTTCAACCAAGTACCAAATCCTGTACTTACACGGCAGCACAAAGAAAAACAACATCTTTCCTGGAATTTTCTCACTGGATCTCCTTGTTATTGATTATCTAATGCTTGTATCATCCGGTGTAAGATTTAGAGATGAACAGACTCATCCTAAAATAGATGATATTAGTATTTATACCAACCAAAGACAAATGTCCCTCACAAAATATTAACTTGAACTTCTCTGACTGGTCTCTCAATGCACAATCTTGGTGCTAGTTTGACGCGGAACAACACAGTATTAACAGGAACAGCATGCAGAACCAGAAAAGCAGGTTGTGCAATAGAAAACAAATCAGAGTGTGGTGAAAAGATCTGTTTTAAATAGTGAAACAAAGTTAAACTGACAATGGTCCTCACATCGATAGAAGATCAAGCACTGGCACACACACACACACACATATGATTAAGAGCCCCCCTCGGAGTAGGGAGTGACAGCTGTGTAATCCTCATCAGCTGTTTATTTCATGTAACGGCAAAAGCAGCTCTGATCAACAATGGTCCGGCAACTCGATACATAGCTGAAAGCGTACGTGAAAGAAACGCTCCGCTCAATCAACAGCCCTATCATTAAGACTTGGATGCCGCAGGGGCAGCTGGAATCACATTTGCTATCTATATGTGCCCCTGAGACACCCCACTCGCTATTTCAGAAAAGCCACAGCAACTGTCATTGGCACAATCTTTGGTTATTGAAATGCTGCATTCGCTCATAGTGTTCCCACAAGATACTTTACATGCTGTGGCAGTTAATGGATAGCCACTGGAAGAGCTGTTCAAGACCAGATAAACCTCTCAGCTTCCTTCGTCGCTATTAAGTGAAAAAAAAAACCCCACTTCCTCTGAATAGCCTGATTGATTCGGTTATGTCTGAATGAGTATTAGCTGACTTTTGTTTGTCCCAAAGGAGCTACTGTAGCTGCCAGAGAGACAAATGGATGACCTCATGCACAGATTTCCTGCACCATTTTTCTTTGTTAATTGCCTACAGTGACAGACCAGAACACCACTCAGGCTGGCATTGAACTCAGCCACAAGTTTAATGATAACACAATCCCACTTGCAGCCAACTTTCTACTAGCTAAGGCAGATCAATATCACTCTATCCTCAGCGGGTTTTTGGAAGGATTTGTGCATTTTGTGCTTTAATTCTGTTTGAAGAAGGTCCCAGAACAATAATGATCAGTTTACAGAAGTAGCGTCCGCGAATGAATGGTCGCTAGGATGTGTAACGAGGCTACATTTGCCTGGAAAATGGCACACAGCGGAGTGTCACTGAGGCATCTTCACACCGACATGCTTCTCAGCCGTCTGTCATCACCACGTTTGTGGAACTCTGCTGTGCACAAGAGGGAACTCATCGGCTAAAGGTCCTCTCTATTTTGGTCAGCTGGGAACAGCCTGGTCGACGATGAGATATAGTGCTATATGCCCAAAATGTGCATGGTTGTTGTTATTGTTTCCTGTGCTCTTAAAGTCTCTGCACACAGCTCGAGACGCGGTTGGTGTTAATGGTGTTAATTATGGGTGGAATGTTGTACAACCAGAATACATACATTTCTTCTCCAAACAAATGGCATCTCCTGGGTTGATACTGAAAGCAACTCTCAGCCACGTACACGTAGCCAGATGACTAAATGATTAGTGTATCATTAACACAGATGGTGGGTGGCCTTCAGAAGTGAAAATTTTTACTTCAGTGTGTGCCAGTGCACTTAAATGTGGGCACACCTTTTCACTGTGTACTTTAGTGCATGTAGTGTTTGTTTAAGAGGATTAACCTCTACCAGGATCCAGCAGCTCACCAGGAAATTGCATGATAATATTTTCACTACTTTTTGCAATACTGGACACCAAAAATAGTTTCATGTTGGACCACAAAGCCAATTTAGATAAGCATTTATAGTAGCCAAGGGTCTAAGAGACAAATCTTGTTGTTATACACAGTCTAACTTGGGTTAAACTCGTAGCTGTTTACAGTAGGCGTAGGACAACTTGGTGAAACCTACAATCATAACAGTCATTCACAGTCATTGGGCTAACCACTAAAAACAACTGGTAAAGTTAAACAACTCTTCAACTGAGTTCCCAGTTGAACCCTCTGGTGGTCCGAGGGTGCACTTTGATAAAATATCTGAACCATTAAACAATGTTCAAGATATAAATGTTGTCTCACTATGGCTGCTGCGCTCCCAGCAAATGATCCAAGCCTTACTTCACAGATATTTTCACTACACTCAAAATGACATCACTTGGAGAGCATATCAAAGCTGGTGGGGTCATGTCCTGGATGAGAGACAGTGCATCCTCCTGGAGTTTCCTCCAATGCGCAATGACGCATCAATCATGCACGACGGAAAATTATAAATCCATGAATAAGGCACACTTTCCATCAATTAACAGGAGAGCATTGAGGATGATGGCTCCCTCTGAGGGTCACACAGCTTCCTGAGCAAATGTTGACACATTTCGGTTTGTATTTGCGCCCAGAAATGTCATTTAGAAACATGGTTTGGCGGAAAATAAAATATCAAGCTGTGTTTTTTTGCATGGGCGATCTCTGCTGCGCAACGACTGGAAGCCTCGTCTCCAATGTTGCTGCTATTATAAATACATTATTTTCCATACATTTATTTCCGCTTTCGACCATATGATTGGCCGATACATGGAAAGGAGGAATAATAAAGTACTCACCGGTCGGCGTTGTGGTTCAGTGTCGTCGCGTCACATTCAGACAGCGCGATGTAATAACGCACGGTTAAAGACAATTTCTCCCTGGTCTTCTGTCTGTCTGCGCTGTTGTGCCCAGCTTATGTCAAGTGTGTGTGCGGGCGTGTGTGCGTGTGTGTGTGTCTGGAGTCTGCGGTGTTCAGAGAAAGGGGGTGTGACTGCTGCGTGCGGCTCAGAGGTTCAGATTTCCTTCCGCCCTCACCGCCGTCTGCCAGGACTATGGGCGCATCGGCAGTGAACGGGAGCGGAGTTCACTAAACCGTATAGAGACACAATAGGCTCCGCCAACCTTTAATGACATCATCCTGCCAGAGAAGCCTAATAATCCCTGATGAAAACTCAGTGTAGTAACCGTGTCCATAAAGGGAGCAGCTACTGGGCACAACTGTGTAGTGTAACCGTGTCCATTATGTTAGCTCTGTCCAAGGCTACATGGTGTTACAGGGGAGACCAGGGTCGGTTGTCACACTTTTACTGCTATGTGAATTGCTTATTGTCAAAACATATTTCAATGGTCATTCCTACATTAAATGAAAGGTTATGGTCTTGGCTTGAAATGGCTATCCGTTTCATTTTTACAACTTAGTGTAACAAGACACTGACATGGGTCTGATTGTCACTGCAGTTATCAGTGGGGTTTCAGGAGAAAAAAATCAAGTTCAGAGTTAAGTTTTTTAAGATAGAAACACCACATAAGTTTTGAAATGATACCTATCTATATATAATTCATTTGACGTGTTGAACGCACATCTCAACGCGAGGTATGGCAACGTGTGCACGAGATGCAATATTCGTATAACTGCTAGAAGGCACAGGTGCGAATACACACAGTGACCTGACCGGATGATCAGACCAGACCCTTCATCTTCTTCTCATGAGATTCTTCACGATTTCCGAGTTATATTTCTGTTGTCTACCCCAAGTGGTGACCGCCAGTATTGTGCATTTTGGCTACATAGTGCTGCGTACGTTCGATCAAGCAGCAAGTGTATTACGGCCCTTAAAGAGTCCCTCTCTGTTTTCTCTTAATGTAAGATATTATTAATTCCTTCAGCTACATATTAAATGTTGGGAGCTTCTCAGATGTACAAAGTTGAAGCAACAGTTTTCTTGCTAGCAGTGTGGACAGAAGGATGACCTGAGCTTCACACCCATCCTTCACGCTACCTGGCTCAACCACCTCAAATACTGGGGTTAAAGGAGAAGGTTAAAACTCCTTCATAAAGGCCTTAGCAAAAGGGTCAAAAAAAGACCGCAAAAAGTTTGCAACCTATGGATGACATTGAAGCAATTGGTGAGACAGAGTTCCATTGTCTTTCGAACATTTCACACAGAGAGGTGAATATGTTTGTAGTCTAGTGGGAGAAAAGTACAATCTATTAACAACTGTGAACTGTACATGCCCCTCGTGTTTAAACCATGAATTTGAACCAGATGATTGTTACGGTGCTGAAAAAAAAATCCAGCCTTTATTAAAGCCATTGTTTCATAACAGTTCATTATGAGTATAACATTAAATGAAACAGCGAGACTGGAATTGATTAATTTCCATCACAATATGAGCAGGAACTTTTGTTCAAATGTCAAACAGCCTGGGATGAAGTTTGTAATTGTTTAGATACAATGCTGTTTTCTAATGAGGAACTAAAGTAGTGTGTGTGTGTGTGTGTGTGTGTGTGTGTGTGTGTGTGTGTGTGTCAAATCAAAGCTATTACCTTCGACTAAATGACTAATAACCTACAAGCTTTTAATACAAATACAAAAAAATTACTCTCTATCTCCTCACCTCAGTGTTTTGTGTTTGTTTCGCAAAATGAGCAGGACGTCAGGCCAACTGTTTGATATCAGCATAATGTCACGGTGCCCCTAAGTGTGGCTGTCATGAGCACTGTGACCCCCAACCCGTGTGACAACCAACCCCAGTCTCCCCTGTGGCTTTTATCATAGTGTTATTGTGAGATTATTTTACCCCCATTTGTTTATTTAATGGAATATCATTCCTTCCTCCTTCCTTCCTTGGCTGGTCACCAGCTAACCTAATTAACTGTACTAAAGTGTGTTTTTATCTGCCACTTTATTAAGTGGCACCCGGCAGTCCAGTACAACAGCCCTGCCATAACATCTGTTTTTACAACGCTCATAATCATCACATCACGGTGGGAATGTGGAAATTTGATTACATGTTTGTCGAGGTCAGAGTTAAAGCCGGGGTGAGCAGAAATCCAGGAGAAAAAAGGCAGAATTTGAGAATTCACCCTCCTCCTGCAGCTCGCCTCTCTCCCTTCTTGGTCCTAAGCCCGTCCTACCAGACAACCACAGGCAAATGCACACACTTCGTACAGTAGCCTTAGTGTTTTCCATCCATTTATTTATTTAATTTTATTTCCTTGTATAAGTAGCACTCGCTCAGCCCCTCCCTGCCCCGTTCTCTCTCTCTCTCTCTCTCTCTCAAAAATGAGACAAGAATTAACAAGCTAATGTTAGCCACCCCACCTGCACCTCCCTGCACCACTGTCAGCTGCTTCCTTGGAAGAAGAGCTGGTAGCAGTTTGGGAGACAGATCTTTGGTCAGCACCTATAGCAACTCAAATTTGGCCAGCACAATCCCCTCAGCACCAGGTGTCAGCGAGCTGGCAGCCAGTTGCAGCACTGGGTCTATACTGTTAGCTGCTGGGGTTTACGTTGGCTGGATTTGTGTTGCTGCGGCTGCTAACTGATGTCCGTCTCCTCTGGGCAAGGTTGTCTGTAGCAGCTGGGAGTAGGGCGGGAGGACACACTCTGACTCAAGGCTCTAACTCAGTGGTTTTCAAACACTTGCTGTCCAAGGCACACCAAAGGCCACGCCATAATCTCAAGGCACACCTGTATTTATATCTGTGCACAACAGCTTCTATGACGTGTGTTGTCTCTCTTATCACGACATGAGGCAATAAAGATAAGAAAAATAAGACAGGTAGCTTTCATGACACTGTCTACTGAGGTCGTCTTCGCTGGTGCTTTGTTGTAATTTGCTTCATACAAGCTGTCTTTCTCCTTTTAAATGTCGTCCCTCACACTGGCTGCCAATCAAGGCTTTTGATGTGTCACACACTTTCCCACGCTTTCAATTACATTTTTAAGCTAGAGTTTGCCTCTTTATTAGGATATGGGTGCTCACAACATACTGATACAGTCAGTTAAAAATCCATTCCTAACTTTTTGTATAGGCCCAGTTGAATATTGCAATAATAATGTGTGGTTATCACAAAATCCCACGGCACACTTGGATTGGCATCACGGCACTGCTCGAGCTGGCATTAGCTACATAAAGCTGCAGCTGTAAGTCTTTGGCTCCGGGTTGGCAGAAGCCTCAACTATTAGCAACATTTTCTCTCTACCTCTGAAATACTGACACGTTTTAATGTCAGACTCTCTATTAGACTCTCTTTTTCAAAAATCCATCTGTCTTTTTTGGGGTTGCTTTGTCAGCAGTTGTTGGCAATGCTGGAATAGCAACTTCCTCTGCAGGGTTCTCGGCTGTTGGATCAGGCTGTCACTAAAGGGACGTGCTTGCACATCTGCATTTGTAGAACATCCAAGAGGAAGCCCCCGCTCTGACATGACCTGCAGTTGTCCAGTCTCTTGTCATGGCCCTGGATTTTCTTAAGAGAACAAAGGGGAAGTTTTACTGGAGCAACTACTGAGAGGTGTTTATAATTTTTTGTCTGGCCTAAATACATAAGGGAGGCAGATTGTTATAAAACACCACAATACGATGCAGTCCAGTACAACATTTTCACTGACTAGGGCTTTAAAACAAAAAAATACTTTAATTAACACCTCTTTGAGAGTGTCAACAACAACCGAATATTATTGACATCAAGAAATAGACATTTTATTAGAAGAGTTGTGTTATATTTTTGTACATTTAATTTCTATAAACAGGTATCTACATATGTATTTCATCAGACTGATAGCCTATGGGTTCTGTGATTGCATCAGACTGCACAGTTTTATCTAATTAAGTGGCCAATAAGCATATATTCCAACAGCAAATATACTTTTCACTCTACTACACTATCTGATGGTCATAGATGTTAGATACTTGCGGGTAAACTAGGATTTTTTCGACTGCATCTCACAGTTTAGGTAAACATTTTGTGTGCAAAACACAGATGGGGTCCATTTTACTACAAATTTGTTGTAGCACACAAAACAGTTCATCATTCCTGGACATGCATTTTATAGTAACCTCTGAGGCCAAAAAACTTTTTGATCCATTTAATCCATTCAACCAAGTGTCACGACAATTGTTTCAAGGTACAACTTCAGATCAAAATATAATAATCCTGTTTTGAATATGCCCACTACAGTTTCATCAGAAGTGACTGGCAATGAAAACCAAACTTCTAATAGATTGCAGACTATTGATGACTAATCCAGTGGAAACACTAGAACCATTCAACTCTCAGTGCTTATGAGTTACAGATCGTCTGTGCCATATTTAATACGAGTGTTTGTAATTCATTGATGTTTTTTGTTTTTTTTACACATCTACATGGACATGAATACTGTGAGTGGTTTAAATGTGAAATAGTTTGCAGCTGTATCTACAGTTGTTTCTTTATGTTCTGTGTTATTATGCTATAAGCTGATCTGAGGAGTTTGAAGTCAGAGCTGCTAGATAAATTGCTTTGGGTAGAGTTTCCTTTGTCACTTAGGGTTATTTGACTCTGACATCCAACATACTGCCTCTGGTATGAGTCTTTGGTATGAACTCTCGGATCCTTATGCTTATCGTTTTGACTTTAAAGAGTTTCTTAAACCTTTTCATACTGGTGGCATCAGTCCTTAAAAAGCTTCTATACCACCAATGTAATTCCACTGGTATGGGTTTCAGTGGAGGGTTTCAGTGGCTCATGATCTGTATCAGAGGCTTTTCCATCCTGCCAAGAATAGATTTTTGGGAAAATTGGCATGTAAGTGTTCAAATTTACATTGGCATTAGTCTGAAATGCTGACATTGTTGCTGAGGTTTTGCTGCTTTTTCATCTTTTCATCAAAGCCTGCTTTGCAAAGCAAGAAATCTTGGAGGACTATTTCTATTTGGGACGATGTGTGAGGATAACTTACCCTATAAGCCAGGGGTATTCATCTTTTTTTTTAGGCCAAGGACCTCGTAGCTGTGAAGTTAGCAGCAGTTGTAGCGTGGTGCGTTAGCTGTTGGTTTCTGAGGAGGGTGATATGTCCGAGTCTCTTGCTCACATAGTTACTAAACCATCCATTGTGGCTCACAGGAATGTCCTTGATACTCTTGAAATAGTAATACAGCTAACTGGCCAATATGTTTCAATGGTTCATAACTGCTGGCAAAGTAGTTCACCTGGCTGTGCCAAAGGTGCCACACAGTGATTCTGCATAAACTAGCTTACATGATTGGACAAAGATTTGTAGGTAACAGTAACCCTTTTATTAATGTTGTTTACTGTACATTCATTTGTTTGTTTTTATGAACAGGCTGACATATCATCACTAATAATTAGGGCCGCCCCTGACTAGGAATTTCCTAGTCGACCAATAGTTAACATTTAGGGGCCATTGGTTGACTAGTCGCCTGCATGTTAACGATATTATGTAATTATTAAATGATATATTTTGGGCGGGGCAACACAATGGTTTGAGTTGGAGGTGTGAGAAAGAATAGTATCAGTAACATTGTTAACACTGTGCTACATTACAGAGAAATACAAAACCGTACTAATGAACCTTCATTAATATAGGCCTATATTTTATCTACAAGTGCACGTCACACACTGAGCGAGCCGCCTGTTAATGACGCTGTCGGCAAAGCAGTAATGACTGTGCTAAGTGGCTAATGGGCATGTAGCTACTTCCATGTTTCAGATGATACGTCATGTTTGTAGTCGACCAATGAAGATGAGTTTACATTCATGTTGATATGTATTTTCAAACGCATTTTAATTTTTGAAAATAAATAAAACGCTTAAATCAAAGCTTAAATTATATATCAGTGATTTGCAGGCCTCTTCTGCGGTAACTTTGAGGACGCCATAGGGGTCACGAACCCCCATGTTAAAGAACTATGCTAAAGGCCTTAAAAGAATCATCTGTGTTATTTTATAAAGTTTCTCATTAATAATATTCCACTCATTTTACTAACATGTTAACAGTGTCTTGTGGAGTAGCTTAATGAGACAGTTGGGAGTCCCACAGGGCATAATTCTAGGATGTCTTTTCGTCTAGTTTTCTTGGCTTGTTTTCAGTAACAAATGTTGCACATTCATATGAGTCCAGGAGATAGAGTTAATGCGGCTGCTGTGTACTGTGCACTTTATTTTCCTTCCACTGGAATGTGCTCTGTAAAAAAAAAAACTGTCTGCAGTACACAGAAGCCAACAAAAGTGTCTACCACAGAGTCACTCTTCTTTCTCACTCCTACTGGGAACAAAACTGCTGCTAATCATCCCGATAAGAGAAATAAAATATGACATGTTTATATGCAGGCATTAAGGTTAACATGGATAGTATTGTTTTAGGAAGATTGATGTCCTCTACCATTTCTTCCCAGACATAGCCAGCTTACTGTCTACAAAAACAATATACTTTGGGATCCCTGGACTTAAAGTAAAGACATCCTCTTGGATTTGGACCTTTAATCTCTTAATAATTGCCATAAATCTTAATGTAGACCAGACAACATTTACAAGGTGATAATATTCTTAAAAGCTGCACAAAGAAATACTCCTGTGCTGCATTTACAGGAGCCGTATTTGAGACTTCTGTGGCATTACAACTATCTGTACAACTGCTGGTCTTCATTGGGGAGGGTGAGTTTAGTTTGTCTAGACAGCACTTTTGTGACATGTAATCTTTTTTCTCCTCACACAGCCTCTATCTTATGGTTAGAGGAGGAAATGAAGATAGTATATGATTTATACTTTGTGCTTTTGTCAGCCAATGATCCAGTAGCTCAAACTGTCCATTCAAGTATTTCACCTCTACTGTTATCGAGGAAATATATCTTTAAATCATACATCTCCCTGTCTGTCTAGGAATATTGTGTCATGGCAATCGGCAACAGTGTGTATTTGCATTGGAAATACATTCACCTATAAAGGGCTGTACACATACTACTGATACATCCTGAGAGTTCCTCTGATATGCTCATTTGATTAATTCAAAATATGGCCACCAGGAAATGGACACAGCAGAGTACACAAGTCAACGAATGTAGGCAAATGGAGATCAGATGTATGGTGGGAAGATGAAATGGAAATTAGACAGGAAGTGGTGGTGGTTTGTGTTTTTGAAATTTCATAATGTTAGAGCTAAGAATCTCTCAAGTGCCAGCAAAAGACTAACCATGCTGACTTTGAAAAGGCCATTAAGCTAAGTCAATATACTATCACAAATGAGACAAATCAGGTTACATTTGATTGGAGGTATTTATTCAAAACATCTAGTGCTGTGGACAGGTCAGAGTTTAAATATGTACAATAACTCACAGGCAAATTTCCTGCAAAGCTAATGAGATTCCTATCTTCCTCGGCTGTACTCTGTGTTTACTGCTAATTTGCAAATATTTAGCATGCTAACACGCTAAAGTTAGCTGATGAACATGATAAACATTATACCTTGATAACATCAGCTTCTTAACATGTAATGCCATTATTCTGCTTCGCCATCCTTTATAAAAGGTACAATAAGAGTTTTTTCACCTTTGAGTCAGCAATGGAGGTAGCAAAAGCCCTGAAGCGACGTCTGCCTAAAGGCCCAGACACACCACACCAACATCAGAGAACTAGCAGTGAGAGCCCCCCTGCTGCGTCGCCTCACGTCGCCGTGTCTCAGCCAAAACGTTGCACATGAATACACCAAACCGATGGCCAACAAGCACATATGTTCTGCACCATCAAGAAACGTTTCTCCTAAAGAGCTCAGTGGCTAAAGAAAAATGACCCTACTTCATATTACAAGTTTGTTTCGACCTCACTTCCTCTTGACTTAAGCTAACATTTCTCACTTTAGTGTGTCTTCTTGTACGCTGTCCTGAACAGCCAACGAGAATGATTTTATTCACCATAAGCGAGGAAAAAAAGACAACTAACGCCAACCAGGACCAACAGTGAGGAACACCAAACAACGGGGGCGTCAGATGCTCACCAGTGGCCCAATTTTAGTGGCGGCAGACTGTCAACTTGGTGCGACAGGGCCTTAAAAACGACAGCCGACGGGGCAGGACTATGGACGGGACAGGTGTCACAATGTGTTATATGTACGACTCATTGCCATGAAATTTTAAAAACAACTAGCATCTGTTAGCAGCTAACTCAAAGATGAAAAATGTCCGCAAATTGGGAAAACAGTGAGGTCTGGGAGATCAGCCAAAATATAAAAAAGGGTCTGTAAATAATTGGTATTGCCATGTTTTGCCAATACAGTGCTGCCAATATGCATGTTATATTTCACACTAGAGAACGCTGGCATGCTGTCTAAAATCACACACTGGGGACGACATGCCGCTGTTGTTTGGTTCTGTATAAAAAAAAGCAAAGGCTGCATAAAGAAGGGACTTAATAGCGGCCCAATCAAACAGTCTCTGTGTAAAAAAGACTGTCACATTAGCATTTAGTGCAGACCCCCTGTCTCTAATTAACTAACTGACTCTTTTATTCTATTTCTAAGAGGCAAAAACAGAGAAACAGATGTTTTTAATAATGTAATGCACTCATATATTCTCTTTTTTTTTCTTTGTGAGGAAGTCTTTCAGAGCTCTCTGACTAATAATCCCATGACTCCCAAAATTGCTCCCACAACGTACTGTATTGTGTGCTGCAGTTTGCCCAATTTTAGTGATTATTGTGTCAGCCATTTTTAAATTGGATTAAAGTATTTAATCTAATATGAAATGTCATAACCTTTTCCCAGTCCACTTATTCTTTCAATGCAATAACATTTCCTTAAGCGGAATACAACATTTACAAAACCTATCGCCTGCCAGTTTGTAACCTTGACCCTGTGTTTGCTGAAAGTCAGTCCGGGGATGGTCCCTACGGTTTGCCCTGTGGCCCCTTCCCATCCATCTCTCTCGCCTGTTAGCTCTGCATCATATCACCACTGTCCAGACACCAGGCAGGTTATTTTGGGCAATCCCTCTGACACCACTTTCTCCCTCTGTGCCCGGATAAAAGAGTTTGTACTCCCCCTACTTTATATCCTTCCCACCTGTTGGAGCTGTCCATCTCCTTGCTGACGTGCCTCAACACACTGAGCTTCAACATTACTTCTAATTACTGCACCTAAAATCCCTGTGGACTGTGGAGGACCTTGAATCATGTCACTGCTGTCCCCATAGGGAGGGACTGCACACAAGAAATGACATGGTTTCTCAGGATGTTAAGCTGTATTGCAGTGCGTTTTTGAAATACTTAACCTGAAATAACCCTGGATGTTGTAGTTTGCTAAAATATAATAACCAAAGTGGCTCCTCAAACATTCAAACTCTATTGTACAAAGATGCATTTTGTAAATCTTTTCAGTCTCAGAAGTAGTTTTAGTTGAACAAAGACATATTGGCAGAAACAAACAACTGGTTGTTAGGACAGTCCTTGCCAGTTCTTTTGGATAATATAGTCCCATCTGGTTGCGGTTACTGTACCTCTTGTAAAGAGCCAAACTCGTCTTAATCATGCTGTTGTTGGCTGAATCCTTGTATAATTCTTGTTTAGGGCACCGTGGTGGCAATTTTACCAATTAATAGTTTCAAAATAAAGCTTCAATTGTTCTAAAACTCTTTTTTGTCTTTCACAATAGCCATATGCAGATAAAAAATCCGTTCCACTCCATGCATTAAAAAACATCACTGCTTGTGAACACACATGGCTGGATTCAGTATGACTCAATAGAATGAGTCTGTGTCAAATCCCCCATTGGTTCCAAGGTCTGTGTCGACTCACTCTGTACGATCTACAACCCTGGCAGTGATATTTAATCGCTGGTTGTTTTTACAGCTATTCTGCGGACCGCTGAGATCCAAAACTTCAGAGGAAAAGTAGAAATGCCTGCTTTGAGTTTAATGATCCGAGGAAATGATATTTTCTGGCAATCAAAAGCTCAGATTTTTCACAGTGGTAGGAAAAGTATTCGGATCATTTGCTTAAGTAAAAGCATCAATACAACAACGCCAAAATGCTTCATTACATATAAAATTCTGAATTCAGAGGTGAAAGTACCTAATTATCATCAGCAAAATGTACTTAAAGTGACAATAGTTGAAATACTCGGTCTTCAGATAAATAGCCGCTTTGGGTGACATATTGTTTCTCATTAGATTGTAACTACTGATCAATTAAAAGACACATTTTAAGGTTGCAGCCGGTTCAGATGAATCTAACAATAATAACTTTATATACTGTTACTTGCAGTATCTTTATCAATATATTGCATTCATATACACGTTTTCTTATACAAAATCTTAATTTGAAATGAAATGTATCTTTACAGTAGCTGTCACATTAATGTAGTGAAGTTATTGCATCATTAATATTTACTTCTGAAATATAATGGAGTAGAAGTACAAAGGAGATATTTAAGATAAGTACAAGTATTGTAAAAAAATTGTACTTAAGTACAATACTTGAGTACAGTACAGTCCAGCACTCATACATTTATTTCTACCAGTGCTTTTAGACAAAGCAGGTCTCCCTGTTGACTATACTAATGATACACCGGAAAATCAGTTCATGGAATACAAAGTTGTTTTTCAACACTTGTAAATCCTTCAACACTTGCATGGCTGTCAAATACACTCAGTGTTTATGATCATATATATTTCAGGGTTTAATCTCCAGCTCATTTTGGTGCCTCCGTTCAGATCCAGCTTTCCCACCCTATAAAAGATCCATGCCACCACCATCTGCACTGTCCTTTACCGTCACCACAAACGTCAGGTTATCTGACACCTCTCCCGCACAACATGGATGTCCCGCCTGCCCTCTTTGTTGTCAACACAGCCGGCCCAACAGGGTCTGATAAGATGAACACGTAAGCAAGACAGCTGCCCGTGACCCACGTCCAGAGCCTGTTATCACCTTCTAGATGTTTCTGGGGGTCTTGAATCCCACCATTACACCAGCAGACCCCCTGTAAGCAATAGGGGAGAATGGTGGGAACCCAACATGGAGCTGCTTGCACAGGGGGTTTAATAGAAACTATATGAGCAAAAGCCTGATGTGATTAGTGGACAAATGAAGGGAGCCAGAAAGTCATAAAAAGGTTGTACAGCTTTACAAGTGTGCATTTGTTTAAAACTACATGGCAGGGACAGCCCTCCCCTCATAATCTGTGACTCTAACACATGAAAAATAACATAATGATTTAGTTTTACCCTTGTTTGCCAAAGAGGAGAGGTATTATCGCATGTGACCAACAAATCTTTTTAGAAAATGGCCAGATTGATAAACAATTTGTCATGCCTATGGACTCATTTATGCTACTAAGAGGAAGACTGATGTGATCAACCTATTGGCAGCTGTTTTATAAAGGGATTTAGAGGCAAAAGACATATGGGTCATCACTGTGGGAAGTTGGAGTGCTGCAGTATCCAAAAATGTATTTAAATAAAAATAAATATTAGATTTCTGTGGGGCATGTGATATGACACGTTTTCTTTTCTCTTCTTTTCTTTTTTAATGCTCAAAAAAAATGACAGGAAATGAAATCACAGGCTGATCTAATGCGTGAATTTTATCACGGCAACTCATTATGTGACTCAGTAGTGTGTATGGCCCACATGTGCGTGTATGCACTCCCGTCAACGTCTGGGCATGCTCCTGATAAGTCGGCGGATGGTGTCTTGGGGGATCTCCTCCCAGACCTGGATCAGAGCATCACTGAGCTCCACAACAGTCTGTGGCAGCACTTGGTGATGTCGGATGCACCGGTATGTAACGTCACATAGGATTTAGGTCAAGGGAACAGAGGGCAGGTCAATGGCATCAATGCCTTCATGATCCATGAACTGCCGACACACTCTTGCCAACTAAGGCCAGGCATTGTCTTGCACCAGGATGAATCCAGGGCCCACTGCACCAGTGTAAGGTCTGACAATCATTGGCTATGACATGGAGGTCTGTGTGACCCTCCAAGGATATGCCTTCCCAGACCATCACTGACCCACCACCAAACAGGTCATGCTGGACGATGTTACAGGCAGCATTGCATTCACAATGGCATCTCTAGACTCTTTCACGCCTGTCATATGTGTTCAGTGTGAACCTGCTCTCATCTGTGAAGAAAACAGGGTTAGGGTTAGGCCAGTTCTGGTTTTCTCCGGTGAATGCCAATTGAGCTGCACAGTGCTGGGCTGTGAGCACAGGTCCAACCAAAGGACATCAGGCCCTCATGCCACCCTCATGGAGTCTGTTTCTGACAGTTTGGTCAGAAACATGCACACCAGTAGCCTGCTGGAGCAGGAGCAGATACAGGTCCTGCTGTATGCATGAGCCATCCTGGAGGAGCTGGACTACCTGTGCAACCTGATTGGGCTCCAGGTACCGCCTCCTGCTACCAGTAGTGACAAGGACACTAGCAAAACACAAAACTAGAGAAGAATCTGTCCAGAGGGATGAGGAGAGAGCAACTGTCTGTGGCCACCACATGTAAAACCGTTTCCTTTCTGTGGATTGTCTTGCTTTTGCTGGTCTGTTGCACCAAAGCAGATGAAACTGATTCACAATCCCTTGTGCTTCCTAATGGACAGATTAATATGATTAGGTGTTCCCTGAATTTTTAGAGCAGTATATTATGTTCTTGTACGTGGTTATCAAGTCTGGTCTGTATACCTTTTGGATACTGCTTTTTTGTTGCATGTTGCAATTTTTTCAGTCGCTCTCTGTAAAGCAGTGTACCTGGGGAAGTGCGTACATTAATACATATGCATCATTAATGCATATTTTATGAGCAAGTCTTTACTGAGAGGGGTCGAAAAGATTCAACGTGCATTCAACGCATTTGCGCATTGCCAACCTAAAACGGAGAAATAATTATTGCCTGATATCAGACAGAACTGTCAACTTGTTACACTCTGTAACTTGCTGGAGTGGGCAGACTCAAAGGTCTGGATCCAGGCAATAAAAATGAATATCCAAGAGGTATATGGCCGCTGTTACATATTGTTTACTGTTGCTCCATGGACAGTGTCCAAGCATTTCACATAGTCAAGCCATGCTGTTCATAACATGTTTCCATGTCTATGAGCAGACCTTACGATAGGATGTAAAAATTACCATAAACATAAACCATCACCTGTCTGGCTCAAAAACATCAAACATTATATGATCAGGAAGGTTCTGTTTATTTCAGGACTGCTGCATTAGATTGCACACATGTTGATTTTATAGTACCCACCCCATTTAAATTCCCCGGCATCTGGCTCCAGAATAATGTTGACTCTGAAAGTAATAGCTCGTTATTTGTCCTCAGGGGACTGCTTTCTTTTTTCAGACTTCAGACTTTTTTCCATCCATCTTGTTCTGATATTCTATAGTTATAAACCTTAAACGTTGCCACTGGAGGAGCAATAAGTCCTTGTTTTCACTTCCTTATATTTTCTTTTTATATCCTTTATTTCCTATATATTTACATTGTTGAGCTTTATTGAACAGTTGGGAGCCACAGATATTGTTTATCGGGAAAGTTTGGCATTTACCTAGACGGTGATAGTCAAGTGGTTCATCCAATCATCTGCCAACTATTTTTGGCAGATGATTGTGCCAGATGAAGTGCCTGCTTTTTCCCAAACAGCCGGCTTCTCAGATGGTTGTGTGTAACAAACCATCTGGCGCATCAGGTTAATGTGGCACGGCTTCTATACTGTGAGTCATTAGTCAAACATGCACATCAAGCTCAGCCACTTCACACATTACCTTGTTTTGATCTCACAAAAGTCAAATCTGTGGGTTCATGAGATATTCTCTCTGTACTCCAAGTTCTTGTTTGACATTGCTGAAATAGAACAGAGGCCTGTTGTGTTTAAGAATTTACTTTATTTCATTTATCTGGAAGGTAATGTTGGCCCTATCCATGACAGGTTTGTTAACTAAAGTGTGACATGATGTCAATAGACGGTACCTATAAAAATGACAGTTATTCCTGTAAACTGCCGAATTACAGTAACATTTGATATCAATTTCGATGGAAACCCAAATCAAGTCAGGAATTGGGCTTCTGTTTCAAATTAAGGGATCATGATCAAGCTACTAGATCTCAAATAAACACCAGAGCAAGAGAAAATATATTTTTGGAACAAAGAGGCCAGTGTGTTTCAAAGATACCTTTTGCATTGAAAGCACATGTCAGGCACAGAATCCAAAAGAAAAACACCAGCTACTCTCACTGGGATTCATTTTGCACATTTTTTTTCCCTCCCGACTAAAGTACATACTGTACGTAACTTAAGCATCATGACTGGCATCATTATGGATTATTAGACATATGCAATTACCATATCAAGCAGAAATAAGATTTGAAAAAAGTTGGGAGTTTTTCAACTTTCCTATTATGAGTCACTCATAGGTTTTTCCCAGCTACCCATCATCGTATTGAAAACCACATTATAAGACAACTTCTGCATGCATGTCCAAATTTCAGTTCCACTAACTTATAAAATACACTCATGGGCTTCAGTAATTTCTTTTCTCTTTTTCTCAAGAGATAGTAGCTTTGGTTTTTGGAACCAAACCCCATTTGGCATCAGATCAGATCCTACCAGAACATTCTCTTCTGTGTCGTTACTCTCTCCTCCCTCAACTCCCACTGTCTCAATACAGACTAAAAAACACCAAAGATGAGTGGACTGCCCACAGTCCTTTCTCTAGTGATCAGTATCTCCGGCAGGGCTTCTTCTTTCAACTAAATTTGGGTCTTAAGCCCCTACTTAGAGTCCATGCCAGCAGCCTAGACCTAAATAGACTAACCCATATGATGCAGCACAGCAGTCTCATAAAAGAGGAACTATCCCTGTGCATGTTGCTCCCACACGCAGCCCGGCAGCTGGGTCAGTTGGAGTTACAGTTAAGAATGGTCTGCGTCAAGTGGGGGACTGTTGGTGGGTGGGGGGGCTCAAGGTTTCCATGTATGAGGATTTGATGAATCAGTACCTGGGGGACTCGGAAAATGTTGTGCTTAAACTGCCAAATACATGACCGGTATGAACTGCCATGCAGCATCAGAGCCAAGTTGAGGGACTGTGATGGCGCAATTTTTTTTTTCCCTAATGCAATTAGATTTATGATGGCTTCGTTTGTAACTCAACTCAGGAGGAAGGCACAGCAGGTGGTAAGGCCCTCCTAACAGCCAAAGTTGGCTTATAAATGACCAGAAAGTGAACTAAGTCAGGGTCTAAGGCCACATGACACCTCTTGTGGCATCCCCCCAAATACTTTGCAAACTGAGGAGCTGGATCCAGTCTGTCAATTGCCCTCTGCTGCTTTACAGCTTCTCAAATTTGATATTCTATCAGCCTGCTAAGGGTTAGCGCAGTGAGCCTAGCTGTCTGGGTGCTTATTATGCTCTAGGTGTAGGAGGTGACTATGGCAACACGTTGGCAAGTCTGAAAACCTTTTGCCACAGAGATACTATAAAACAGATGTTGTGGTGGGACTCAGCTCTTGTAGCAGCTGACACGTGAAATTTCCATCCACACTGTGCTGACAAAAGACATTCAGCAGTGCATCACACTTCGCAGACTGTTGGTTCCAAATGATCTTAATTCGTCACAGATACAAGTGATCAGGTTAAAAGAGGAAGTGACCTCTACCTAGTGGTGAGTGGTTTTTGCATCAGCTTGTCATTAAGTGCTGTCTTTTACCTCTGGTAAGACACAAGGCAAAGATCTATGACTTACAACAAAATTAGCTACAACTGCAGAGTTCTTCAGCTGGCAAGGTAACAAAGTACAGCAGTGTTGTAATCCAGACCAGCTAAACCAAGACTAAAGTGTATCAAGACCAAGACAAAACCAAGACTCCTAGGGAATGAGACTGAGTCATGACCAAGAGCAGATGAATGTGAGTCCTACACTGCATTACACACTTAGGGTAAAATGTGGAACATGCAAACCATAAGCACTCCTCAAACTGATCTTAAAGATCCACATTCCCATAAAAACATCTCTTAAGGTATCTATTTGCCTGCATACTGTATATAATGTGTGTATGTGTAAGTGTACCATGAGAAATGTCTTGGTAAAATAATCAAAAGGCATTGCAGAGGTGATTTTATGTGTAGGAGTTTTCTTTAGTTTTCTTTGAGCAACCAAATACAAACAAAGACAGAGGAGTTGTGGTCCTGACCAGTCTTGACATTTAAGGTGTTTCCATACCTGCCATGTTTGGTCCAGCAATCAAACTTAAGTTTGTTTGCCCCTTAAGTGTGGTTTGTTTGGGCAGGTGTGAGTACAGCAATCGCACTCGGATGCACACCAAGACAACCAGACTGAGACCTTCTTGAAGTCGTGGTCTTGGTCCGGTTACAAACAAACTCTGGTGCGGTTCGTTTGTGGTGAGAACGTGTTCCGACCTTGATCTGAACCAACTGCAGTCACATGACACATTGTTTGGGTTAAACATGAGCATGTTACAGTCCTGGAGGATTATTAATGTGCACCTCCTCCTGTACTGCCTTAATATGCACATTCAGCTCATCCAATGCATCAAAACATTGTTTTCTAGTTGGAGCCGCACCTCGTTTTCAGGTGAACAATGCAATCAATACAGTACAGGATGACCAGCGCTAAAATCAACGTCTGTAGTTGTCCCTCCATTGTGACAGAAAGTGTTGCATTTATCTTGCAAGTGTACTCTTCTTCAACATTTTGTTTACTTCCTGGATTTTCATGCATGAAAATTCTGACCAATCAAGAGCAGCTGTCTTGCACAAGGCATTTGATCTGGTCCACTTATAAATGCTACCATGAGAACAAGAACCAACTCTAGGCAATTCTGCAACTTTGTAACAAAATGAGTCCCTGATTTGACCAAAAGAAGTGAACTCTAGGTCTGAAATCCCAAGTCCCCTTTGTCTGAGACCAAGACAAGGCAGAGTAAAAATTTGGTTGAGTCCAAGACAAGATGAAACCTTAAAAAAGTGGTCTTGACACAAGTCTCAACACCAACACCCATTTCGAGTACGACAACACTGGTTTACAGAGTGCATGTATTTGTGCATGTAAAAGTCTCCACCACATGTATTTGTTTTTGTGTGCAAAATTCACACGGGAGTTCATGGTGCATCAAGAAAAACACTTCAGCTTCCATCACAGCTGCACTTTCTCACACCCAAAGGAGGTGTCCCCAAGGGCAGCTAGATGCCCACAGGATGGCCTTTATGAAAGAGAGCAGCTGAGGCTGCCACTCTCCTCTGAGCCATCCAAGGCTTGGCTCAGTCCCGTGGAGCGCAATTTGTGATCTGCTACATCAATAAAAAACATTACAAGCTCACCTCTCCTTGAGCTGCAGCCAGCAGGGCTCTGTGAGGTGAGACGGCTAAGAGCTGACCTGCTCTCACACTTCTACACATGCACTTTTCTACAAAGATGCTGAACTCTCATGCTGTGTGTCTTCTATCTGTGGCCTTCCACGGATAAAATTAGTGCCTGTGCAAATCCACCCAACCTTGGTGCCCATTCTTTTTGAGCTGTCACTCATTATTACACGCTGTCATCGGTGTCACTTACAGTTAGCGTTCCAATGGATCTCTGGTAACCTGAGAACATAATCAGGAGACAGGCGGCAGTGAAAGAGGCACCAGATTTCATCATAAAACGTGCATATAGCGTCCAGACACCTGAGAGGCTGCTCAGCTTGTTCCCTTTACCTTATTTTCACCCTGTGGTGGTCCGTGGGTTACACAACATGTTCAATTTACTTCTGCTGCAAAAACACATGCACATAGTAAAACCATGGATGGCAATGAAAACTTAAGGATAAGCTTATGCAACCAGAGGGTTCAAATAAAGTGCAAATAAGCAAATGATAAGCTTATGATAATAATTCAGAATGGTAGATTGCTTTCACTCACTTACAGCACTGAGAACACTGTGATATATATACATGGGGCAACTGACATCGAATAAATTATATTTATTTGTTGGTCTTTTCCTGCTGGTATTTATAGGGGCCACATTTTTTCCAAAGGTCATCTGCTTAGCTGTAACTTAATCGCAGCAATGAATGGATGGCATTTTTTATGTCCTAGAGGTAGAGGCTCAGGGCGTTTCGCCAGACCCTTGAGGTCACATTTGCAACTGAGTAACATAATGAGTTCGGACACCCCAGTTCAAATTCATGGAGCTGAATCACAGCTTACTTAAACTACTGCCCTCCACATGTCCGGACACAACACACCGGACAGCTCACATGACGTCCTTCTATGAAAACTAGATTTTCACTTGAAGAGATGCAAATCTAGTATAAAAAAAAGTGAAAGTTGTTACGTTTACAAAGACTGCTTCGTTTGATCGGATCATTAATCACATTTATGGGCAAAAGCAGTGATTTCATGCGAGCACAAGTAATTACAGCTCTCAGTACTTTGAGTTTTTGTTCAGGTTATGAAGTAATACATCTACTATGCCTGTTAGTTCTTCTGCACTTGGAAAGACTGAACTGATCATATAATTCAAAGCTTAAGTACCTTACCCCCTCTGTTCTGTATGAGAATAACTCTCCCTTTTGGAGTGAATTTAACAGGATGTTTGGTGCATTAAGTGAAGGCAGATGCCTACAGCAGGGTTTCATATCAACTTGCACTACTACTACCAGCAGAAGGAAAACGGGAACAAACAGCACTATAAAGTAAAAACTCCAACAAATAAAAACAATAAATTTAACAGGATTAGATAAACACAAAATCTCACTTGCATTTATGTGATTCCAAAAAAGGCACTCAGGAAGTGGAGGGCAACAGAGGAATGTTTCTGGAAGACCACAGTGAGTCACACTTGGTAAAAAAAAAAAAAACACGCTGCCAATACCGCTTGTGTAGAGACAGAAAAATGTCTGAAAAGTATTGCATGCATTCTCTTTTCCACATGGACAAGAAAAAAGCTGTAACTTTGTTTTTTACTTTGTACCTAAAGACGTTGGATCTTTGACATGTCAGCACCACAGTCTCATACACACAGGCTGTTGTCCTGAGCTGCTATTGTCAGACACTTTGGATCCATTTAGCTTGTGGCAGAAATGGTCATAATACTTGTGGCCAGCACACGATGACTTTTTGAAAGCTTTGCCTGACAAGGCATGCTGTGTTCGCCTCCGCTGTCTGGACACAAGATGCCTCTCATTGGTCCCGCGGCGAAAGGAGTGGTGAACTGTGGGCCTGCAGAGACTACAGTTGCTGATGGGGGCTAAATTTTTCCCACTTACATGAAATGGCTAAATGAAAAAAGGTCGGACTGAAAGCCTCAACATACTCATTTATGATTATGTCAGCCTCACTTACGCCTGGGTTAGCTTCAAGCAGCCTTTAAATTACTCAGCCAGCAGGTACTTTGTTAATCTGTCAACAGCTACGTAGGAGAATATGTGCTTGTAGAGGAGGTGAAACCACATCACCAAAAACACATCTTACTTACCTCTACTGGTAGTCATGCAGATAGTTTTGGTTTGTGCTTAGACTTTGATATTTCTTTTGTGAGATTTCTTCTGCCACACCGATAGCAGAGAAGTGAATGGAATTTGTTTGTCCTCCTAATCTTGCCTTATTGAAATAACTGTAGGAATTATCTTAAAATTGCTTCCTGGTAGATACTTTAGATGCATTTTTGAATTCACTCACACTGACATTCTTTGCATAAGCCACAAAACACACTGTTTTAAAACAGTTTAGGAACACTTTAGTCAAGGAAAACTTTATTTCCATTTGCAGTATTATAGTCGGCAGTATGGCCTGTTCTTGGGCCTCTCCGCTTTTCCTAGGCCTATGCAGAAAGCCTTAAAGCAGAGGGAGCACAGCTCTCTGCCCTTCCACTTGCAAAACAAGGAAAGCCTGAGGCAGAGAGAGCAAACCTCTCTGCCCTTCCATGTGCCTACATGGAAAGCCTCAGGCAGGGAGAGCAGCAGCAAAGACCTACCAGGAACAGAACAGAGCAGCCTCAATGCCAAACAGAAGTGACACTGATAAGTCAGACACAGTATACAAAAGAAGGAGCTTGGATGGAGGCAGGTTGCAAAGCAGCTTGCAGAGGAAGCAGCATGGAAGCCAGGCCAAAGCAGTTTAAATAGGGCGCCCTGAATGAGATTTGCCAATTGGTTGCATAGAAAGGAATCATGTGATCAATCAGCTGACTCCCTTCCATCAAATCACCTCCTCCATCAGTTGACTGGGCTGTTGCAGATCAGCTGATGTAGCTGGGATGTTAGCTGAGCTTTACATCGTGTCCTGCCTGATCCAACACTATGCTTTATTTTTTATTGAGACAGCTTCAAGTTGAATTTTTAAAAGTGACTTTGAGCACCACAAACAAAATTCCATTTACCTCTGTTTCGATGTGGCAGCAGTAGGGAATGGAAATCCAGAGCTGACTGCATATCCATCAGAACCGTATGCGCCCAAGCTCATCAATTCCTCTCAGCAATGCTGGCATGTTTTTCTGACTGTTGCAAAACAATGACGTCAAACACCTGCATCTGTGCCGCTGGAAACTTGCAACAAGGACTCATAGCAGAGAGGAAGAAACAGTCCAAAGCGTGGCTTCATTTCACAAAGAAAGATGTCTTTTGAAGTAAGGGTGAAATCACCTGCAATATGCTGAGACCTCTTTCTGCTCAACATGGGCTTAAATTCCAGGAATGCCACGTATTTGACTGCCACTCCCAACAGAGCACAGGTTGTTACTGAGGGTAAATATGTTGTTATAAAAACATTAGTGCCATGCAGGCAGGGTGAGCAGATTTTTTTTCCTTGACTAGGAAATCGGCTTTTGCACACCTGAGTCATTTGCATGGCTTTTTTCTACACTGTAAAAGCACTTGCATTGATGCTGAAAACCTATGTAGGCCCACTATTTTCCACACAGAAAATTTATATCAAGAATCATTAAGGGAAGTGATAAACATTCGGATTGATGAGCAGGAACTATAATGGCATTGATATCAATAAAATCTTATCGACATCCAACCCCAGGCAGCAGATATCTCAGAATCTGGGCAGATAAATCCCAAACTGTCTTCATAGCTAAATACCACCCGTGGTAACCGAGAAAATATTCATTTTTCTGTACTTTGGGTGCACCAACTCTTTCATTCAGCTTTAACATCACAGGTCAGAGGCTTTCTCGACAGTCGCTCTCTCTACACAGTGAGTGCATTAGAACATCCATTTCAGCTCAACTCATTTCAGCTTTTTCCGCTCTCATTAATAGTCTTTGGTGTTGCTGTTCCATTTACTTTGGCTACGTGAATGTTGCATGTGGCCGCTCAGTAAGGACAAACTGTGACCCGAAGATATAAGTGACGTTTGTTTCAGCAGTCCAGCTGTTTCACAACCAAAATAAAGTTGAATGAATGGAAACGTATGGGCCAACTTAGCCTGTAGCTCACATACTGTAAGCTTGAGCCTTTCTATTGCTACTGCATGAAGGAGATGGATGGTTCACAGATCTTGCATACATCTGTTACATCCGTTCATGCCAGTACAAGCTTGCTCTGCACACATGTTCCTTTCAAGTCACGTCTTTTCTTGAATAGTAACACAGTCACACAGTCATATTCAGAGTCTGTCCAGCAACCACAGACTTCGGGTGTTTCCTGCTGATCAACTCTACCGGTGCAGTAAAGCTCCTTTCTTAAAGACATGTCAACAGTAGCTGGTGAAGAAGCGGAAAATTTGACTTCTTCATGTGTCCGCCCAGATGTTTGCAGCCAGTTTAAAGATTAAAACCAGTGACCAGCTGGTCACAGGCCCACTTCTCAAACTCAGAGGCCCTAATGGGATGCTGAGTGATTTGCGAGGATATGCCAGAGCACAACCTCCAACTGCAACCACGGAGACGTTAGTTCCAGCTGACTGAACTTGTTGTGTTACCCCCAGGTTACATTTAAACTCAACGTTAGAGCAGAGGAAACATCCATCCCTGTCCCTGTAGAGGGACATGATGTTGTACAAATGGCCCTCGATGATTCATCTGTGCGTTTCTGGTGTCACTGGAAGAATTGTGTAACCTTCAGTAAGTCACTTCACATAATAACTATAGTTTGAGTGCATTTCAATACTGGGTATTATGGTATAAAAATACCTATTATACCAGACAAGCGCCTCCATGACTTCAAACATAGCAACTGACTGTAGATGGAGATTGACGTGAGTAAACAAACACTACTGATCTACAAAGAATCCATTTACTCAGCAAGGGAAACAAAATCTGGTACGAATAATCTCCTTGGACAAGTTACTCCAACACAGCTCCTATTCTGAACAGTCTTTACAAAAAGGCCAAAGAAAAATATGAAAACTGCTGCTGATTATACCAGTAAATTAAATATTTTGTCAACTGGCTGATATTCAAGTTGATATTTGGCTGTATTGTACAAGCAGTTATTTGTTTCCGTAGTAACTGTTGTGCACTAACTCCTCTCAGCCTTAGATGACCTTTTTATGGCTGCTGATGAAAGAAATGACTAACAAGACACTAGCTGTGGGTTGTTGTGGGGACAGAAGGAAAGCAGTAACTTTAATTAATGTCACATGTTTGAGAGGTTTGGTGGGAGATCTGGCAGTGTGTATCTATGGCTTAATGGATATGTTGTAAATCTTGTAGATGATTTAAGATGCTGATGAGTCCAGACCCACATGCTCTCAAAAGGAACAGCTTTTGCTGGTTGGAGAGCCTCAAAGGCGCACAACAGTTTGGTAATCCTGGTTATGTTGTACATAATTTTCACTAACAGGACTTCAGAAACGACAGCAAAATTTGAAGTTGTGGCTTTAAGAAAGAGATGAAACTCTTTTCTTGTTTTCAAAGTGCATTGCTAACATGGCTGTTCACAAACATCAGCTGAGGGGAGTTTCTAAGTATCAGACGTGTTACCAAAATAAGATGACTTGTAATTGTTTTTCAGTGTGTTTAACCCCAGAGGAGAGACACCTTAGTGCTTAGGACTAACATTTAATGAGTGAGGTCTGCGGGGAAATCATTATATCTGCAAACGTGTCACACAGTCATTCACATACACACACACAAGCATGGAAACACTAATTGCAGCCAATCGCAGCAGAACTGACATGTCCTTTTTGGGTGCTTTTGCATTATAGACACATGGATATGTCATGTTTCATTTCATTATAAACTACTTTTTAATTTGCGACCAGAAAGGTCATTAGTCGGCAAGATTTCATTAGTCGCAGAAAAATAGCAAATGAATGGACCATGTGGGAATTTAATTTGAAAGACAAACACAGGAAGAGGCAGCACTCAGTCAGACAGGAGTCACATTACAAACCAATCACAGCCGACAGATATCTTTCCCTTCTTCTGTAAATATTCAGTCTGATAAATACAGAAAAGTTGATCATGTTAGTGCAGGGCTACCCAGAGCTTTACATCTGTCCCACAGAGGATAGGCCTACACACATACTAACAGCGTCTGGAAGAAGATCAGCTCTGCACTCAGGATTTCAGGTAAATAGGCTATATCATGCTTGTTAAGGTTGCTTAGCAACCTTAGATGCAACCTGCTGCCGCACTCTTTGAAGCTGGCACCAAAAAAGGCACAAGAGTAGCGCCCAGCGTCTGACTTTGCGTTTTCCAGGCGGTTAAAGACGCAGCATGTGTGCGGCCCCTAATTTCCAGGGCTGGTACCTGCGATTATTCCACAGGCTAGTTAACAACATGTCGGGCAGGAAATCCAAAGTGTGGGATCATTTTGAGAAGGTGAAGGACGAACCCAAGGTGATATGTAAACTCATCTTCATTGGTCGACTACAAACATGACGTATCATCTGAAACATGGAAGTAGCTACATGCCCATTAGCCACTTAGCACAGTCATTACTGCTTTGCTGACAGCGTCATTAACAGGCGGCTCGCTCAGTGTGTGACGTGCACTTGTAGATAAAATATAGGCCTATATTAATGAAGGTTCATTAGTACGGTTTTGTTTTTCTCTGTAATGTAGCACAGCGTTAACAATGTTACTGATACTAGTCTTTCTCACACCTTCAACTCAAACCATTGTGTTGCCCCGTCCAAAATATATCATTTAATAATTAAATTAATATCATAAACATACGGGTGACTAGTCGACTCATGGCCTTAATTGATGATGATGATTGGTGACTAGGAAAATTCTTAGGGGCAGCCCTGACTTTAACTCTCACAGAAGAGGAGTTGGTCCTCTTGTACAGAGTCCACCGTTTTGTTTCAACAGTAGCCCAGAGTGGACAAACCAAACACTTGCTCCAGATAGGGCTGTTCACCTTTTGTGTCAGCCGCTGTAGTTCTCCTACATGCTTGGCACATGATAGAAGTTTCAGTTGGTTGTAAACTGTAGCCTTGCCGCTAGATTCCACTAAATCCTACACACTAGACTGAAGTAATTTGAGTGTGATTGTATTTTGGATGGTGTCTTCCTGTCACTGTCATCATTAAAACTGCGAAGGGTGTAGATTTTTTTCCGTCTCTCTCTGGCAGTGAGAGTTATTACATAAACACTGTTGACACATGTTTATAACTTATGCCTGTTTCTACCGTTTTTTTTCCCCGGTAAAGGTTTTTTTTGGGGGAGTTTTTCCTTATCCGCTGTGAGAGTCTAAAGGACAGAGGGATGTCGTGTGCTGTAAAGCCCTGTGAGGCAAATTGTGATTTGTGATATTGGGCTTTATCAATAAAATTGATTGATTGACTGATTGATGTGAGCTTGACCCATCTTCCCCACCCCCAGCAGTGCCCTCTTTGAATCTTTTTTTATACTTTAATCATCCTTCTGAATTCAGAGTTTATTTTTTATCTGAAGCATCCACTTCAGTAATTTTCCTTGGTCACCTCTTAGGATTGGCCGTTGTAACATATTCCTAGCTGCTGCTCCATTGCCATGGTCCTTCCCTTCTTAATCTTTACTTCAAACGGTCAGCATACGTATATAGTATCAGAAGAAAACATCAGAATCATGCACATACAGATAAAGCATTTAGAAAACAAAAAGCAGCACAGGAAACAGGACAAGTCAAAAACAAAATAAGTGGAACCAAATATATGGTAAGTTAATGAATCGTTCCTCCTCTTTCGCTCTGGCTGTTTGACGTAAAACTCATCACTTCTAGTGCACCTGTGTGGGAGAGTCATCACAGATGGCTGACACCAAAATGTTGGTTTATTGAGAAATACAGAGAGCTGTGGTGGCGATAGGCTTGATCAGCATTGCATGAACTCCTATGACAAAGGCTTCAGTGTAATGGATGTTCATTCATATATAAAAGTCCTTATATCCTGTCCTTATATGACCTTCATGAGGAGATAGACATACATTACATCACTGCTGTTTGTGGCTTCCTAATAAATAAGTGGGAAAGGGATCCATGCTTTTTTTGGGCTGGTCTGATATCACATTATGGTTTGTGTTGTATTTTTGCTCCAATAATAATTGTGTATCCAGACATATCAGTTAACAAATCCCACTGGATCACAAAGCTATGATGTTTTCAGAAGTGTATTTTTAAATGATTACTGCATGCTTTATAGTTGGCATTCTGGGCCAAAATTCTTTTTACATTATGAAATAGAAACATAATCCCAAAACGTCAAGAGCTGGTCTACAAATGTCTACGACTGCTTGAAATGACTAGAAAAGAAAAATTGCAGAGCAGAGTAGACGAACATGTAAGTAGAGCCACAGGAGCTCAGTTTGTTTCCAGCCTTTACATGTTCACACCCATAATGGTCATGACAATCAATCAAGTCCTTTAACTTAATAAAGTGCGCTGATGGAAGCCCGTTTATATGAGAGCAGGCAGGGCAGATGTACAGTAGAGAGGAACCGAAAGCATTCAGTTTGGTGATCAGTTCTTTTCCTGGAGGTGCTCCCATCCACTGTGATGTGCCAGGATCCCATCTGGGTTTGATTCCCTCTCACACTGTGTTACTTAACTGAAAATAATTGTTTCCCAGAGAACTACAGCCTTCACTAAAAGTAAATACAAATGACAAAAGAAAGGTATTAATTCGATGCAGATGCAGTGTAATTACAAAACCCTCTTATGAATTACATTTCTTATTCCTGAGCTCTAATAAATTGGTTTGAGACTAATTAACACCTAATTTGGCAGGTAATGGTGGAACACTTGATGACCAGCGTGCAGTCAGCTTGTTTAGTGTGGTTTCTTCTGAGTAGCATTTAAATTTTAGCCAGATTTGGATGTTAAAATGTAAGTAGCAGAAGTGTATCAACTTTCAGAGCATGTGAAACAGTTATTTGTCATTTGGAAACTGATCGAAGAGTAGGAAGAAGAAACTCAGCTGCTGTTGTACTGTTTTCACATTTCAGTTTGGGCGGAGACCTTGTGGGAAATGACCTGGATACATTTGTGTAGATGCAAAGGGTCAGGTTTTTCCATGTGAGTTGGCTAACTGAAGTAATGCTAATTTGAGGCCTTTCCTGATTTTGTGGAGCAGTCCAACAGACTTATTCAACCATTAAGTTGAAAAGTAACTTTTGACCTCGATGGAAAATGTCCCAAGAAAAGATGTAAAGGAGAAAAGAGACACACTGCTAAAAGAATCTGATTGAACTTGGAACTAGGCTACAAATCATGCTGCTGACGCTGTAAACACTCTGCAATTAATACTGCTAATTAATTAAAGAGATTTTAAAAATGTAAGTTGTACTGCAGTGATAAAGACCAAAATACAGCAGCATACAACATGAATGTGAGGAGAAATAACAGTTTCAGTTAATAATACTGTCAATAGCCCGACACCCATTAACTGGTAGCTAACTAGCCAAGTTTTAAGAAAAGCACATAATGACATGAAATGCAAGTGACTTGTCCTTTTTGGTCTGGTGCTTCATTGACTCAGTGAGCTTTACCGCCCAATTTTAAACACTGTTCATTTAGAGGTGGTGAAATTTTAATGATTTGTGATGTAAATGTCTTGCCATTTGTTTTATTTTTGTCGTCTTTGCTGACAGACAGCCTTCTAGCCACGTCAAAGTGGAATCATAGTGCCTGCTGCCCAACCTCTGGGCTCCACTGGTTAGATAATATTAGCCTTGGCACCTCTGCACATCACCCATGTCCGTTGAAACTAATTCGGGTCGCTGCTCTTGCAGTATGTACTGCTTGAAATAGGATGGCATTGCTGCAAAACTTGGTGGCCACCCTCTGGTTTCCCCCAGGTAACCCCAGTGGCTTCAATTTGAGCCACAGAACCTCTTTAACATGAACTATGTTAGCACCACTAGTTGTGTTTACACTACTAACAGTGCTAATATAGCTAACAGTGATAACACGTGTTACTTCTATCATTGACAGCTTCCTGACTCCGAACCGTAGTTGGGAAGACGCTGGCTTATTAACATTAATTTTAGCTTGGCTCGTTATTAGCTGGTAACTAGCTTCTAGTGGTCCAGACCATTCTGCAGAAGGAAGGATGGCGAGGCGTTCAGGTGCCGTTCAACAACAATGACTTTATTGCAGTCTTCATCACAAAACAACAAGCATGGCCTTCTCGCGAGGTTGAACGGCAGCTCTGAGCTCATCTAGACACTTATTCTGCTGACTTTCATCACTTTGCCACGTGCTGTCTTCACCACGACACACCGAGAGAGCTGCTTCCCTCCAAACACACGAAGCACATGTCACACCCTCACAGGTTACCCACAAGGCCACCACCTTAAAGGGGTCTCAAGGCAATTGAATCGAATGCAACTGGACTTGGTTTTGTCTTAGAAGACGTTCTACCTCTTACCCAAGAGGCTTCATCAGTTCATGCTTGTCTGACTAGGCTGGAACTAGTTTGGATAGTGAGAATCAAACAGTAAGCATTGGTCTGTGTGAGTGGGTTTCCTGTATACCCCAGTGTGGAAGCCTCTGTCCTCTGTAATGTGCACATCACAATCCAAGAACGGCAAACTGTTCTCCTTAACATCTTCTCTTGTGAACTTGATGTTTCTGTCCACTGAATTGATGTGTTCAGTGAAAGCTTGTACCTCTCGAGTTTTGATTTCAACCCATGTGTCATCCACATATCTGAACCAGTGGCTCGGTGCTGTTCCCTCAAAGGAGTTCAAGACTCTGTATTCTACATCCTCCATGTACAGGTTAGCCACAATGGGAGATACCGGTTCCAGCCTAGTCAGACAAGCATGAACTGATGAAGCCTCCTGGATAAGAGGTGAAACGTCTTCTAAGACAAAACCAAGTCCAGCTGCGTTCGATTCAATTGCCTTGAGATAACTATGACCTGGATGAATGTAAATATCCACAGGCACCTTAAAGGGGAAAAATGGTGAGTCGGCAACACATAAGTAACAATGCTAAAGGGCATTTCCACCCCAAAACTGAGCTGTTTACTTATCAGGGTGACCTCAGGGCAGAATGGAGGGTGGGCATGTTTTCACAGTGACACTGCTGGATCAGGACAGCATTAGTAGCGGTATTTGCTGAATGGGGTACACTGCTAGTTAGCTTCCACCGGATCCATTTGGTGCACAGTGCATTAAACTGAACAGTAGCAAACTTAACCTATAGTCCGACATTGGTAAACGCTCAAAAATATTCTTGGCATTTCACTGATAACAGTTTTGGAATGGGGATGTCAATGGTTAACTAGTTAACAGTGAATCATTGACATCCCTATACTAAACAAATCAGCAAATCCTGTCTTAACTTATTCTGTATCTTTACCATAAGTCACATAATAACTAAACATAACCATTTTGTTTATGAAGCTTGTGGTGAGCAGTTTGTGTGTGAACATTATGTGGGCTTAATTCAGAACAAAATGTCTTTTAAAAACAGCTGTTTATAAACTTTTACTGGGATTTCCAAGTGCCCTCATTTTCTTAATTTCTTTCAAAAGCAAATGACACTAAGTGAAAGCTAATGTTGTGCTTCACATGTTTACTGTGGATTTCTTAACTATTCCATAACTTGGAATTGGACAAAAAGAGATGTTTTACAAATGAAAGAGGGTGTAGGCTGCAGATGTTCTTCCATGAGCAAGTTTGAGCATCTGATTTAATTCTGGTGCTAAAAAGACTCTTTTCAGTATTACAACACTCGCCTGCATGCTGTTTTTTGAGCCTTTGTTGCATGTTGTTTTGGTTATCTAAAGAACACAAGTTTCCCACGGCCTTGCAAGTCTCAAAAATGATACAAGGTGTTGGAAAATAGCACACATAAACACAAAGGATAAACAAAAAGAAAAAAATGCAAATGCATTTCAGGTATTTAAAAATGCCACATTTTAAAAAATCAAGACCAGGTGAAGTCAGCTTTTAGTGGTCCTCTTAAGGACCACTAAAAGCTGGCTCATTGTACTGATCATTGGCTCATTGTACTGATCAGATTATATGTAATAAATTCTCCTTCCCTTTTACATCTCTGTATGGTCCTTAATTAATGTGGCTTTTGTCCATGTGTATGACTCCCAGAGGGAACTATACAATGCATCTCTCATTATGCTGATGATATTTTGTTGTATTTGTTAAATTGTGGTAAACCAATTCCTCGTTACTGACCTTTTCAGACTTCTTGGGATCTTTCTTAGCTTCAGAGCAATCCCAAACATTTCTCCATAATAATAATAATAATGTGAAATAAAGAGTAGTTGATGCAGTGTGAGCAGCCTAAAACATATTCTTAATGGGTGGTATGATGCCACGACCGGTGTTAAAAGCATTTAAGATATGCTTTTTTACGACACTTAAAAGGTTAAACTGTGGAAAAGATGCTAAAATAGAGACATTTAATACTTGGCCTCTTGCCTTGGATTTCAACAAGAACTTTATTTAGATTGTAATCAGTCACCTAACATGGTAAGTCATAATGTGCCTTCTCAAGTATCTACCGAACAGTATGCACTGTAGATGTGTTTATGGTATAATTATATGTTGGAAGTCGTTTATCCATCCACTTGCATGTCTGCGTTTGCTATTTATTGCAATCAGTTGTGCACCGTAGTTGATTTCTGCTTGAGGAAAATAATTTACATTCTATTCTGGCTTGTCAAACACATTGTTATTAGTTTGAACACCTGGAAGGCAATCCAGCTTGTGACTAAGATCAGGGAGTATGTGATGGTTGCGATCAGCCAGCACACCTGTTTTCTCTCATGGGGTCAGTTTAATCAAGACAATGTGCTTGTTAGGTTTCGTCTCTGAAGTCTATGTTTGAGTTCAAGCTAATTTTCTCAAAAAGTCATAAATTTGAACAGACATTCCTCTAGTCAGAAAGAAATGTAAAAAACAGGAGTGACAGGAGAGAGGTGGAGTAAAGGGGGTCAAAGTGGAATCATACTGTGAATGTACTCTTTCGCTCTTACCCTGGTGAGGGAAACCTTTCCAGTCTCCTTCACTTCCGCAAAGAAACAACTCCACCAGGAAAAAATGAGGCCCCTTTAGTTTCAACCCAAACAAACTTTAGTTTCTGGTCTTGCACTTTCATAGCTATACGATGAAATTTGATAGCATTCAACCAAAAGACACATAAAGATCATCTGCTGTTTTGGAAGGTGGAAAAATGCGTTCTTTTCTGTTTTCATTTAATTTTTTCTGACATTTCTGTGATGGCAAAAAAGAGTGATCTCATTTTATACCCATTCAGACTGGTGCCAGGGAAAAATGGTTTGGTTTGAATAGACCCACTGTTCTGCTCTGTTCTGTTCTGCTAGACGTCTCTACAGGGCTCAGGGATGCTGGATCCAGACCTACTTCTGTGGCTTTTGGTTCCGCTCCAAGATTTGGTTGAGCTGTGTTTCCCCCTTTTCCCCCTCTCCTCTGATCTGTGCTGCAGACACATGCACAGTCTGTATGTACGCTCACTTTTACAAATAATGCAAAGAGCAGCCGTGCTCCTCACACATGTTCCATCACTCTCTCACTCATGTTGACACACTGAACATCTTCGAGCTCACAAACACATTTTAGACAACGGGGGCATTCACAGTTCCCTCGTTGCTCAGAGGAGGGACTGTTAAGGGGCAGCGGGAGAGAGAGCAGGCTGTCTATCAACATTACATCCAAGGCTGTGGGGCTCAGAAAGCTGTAGGCTTTCAGGAATAGCAATGGCGACATACTACACCATTGTAAACCTGCAAGGCACTCTAAAATTGTTCCTCTCGTAAACAACCTAAAGCTTTCAATGATGAAATCACATCAGGTTCACTGGAAGGGCGCAGACATTACCTCCTCTTAAATAGTCTCAACCCTGCACCTATTAAACACCGATTTTTTCATTTATTTCTAGGACCTCGAAGCAACACATAAGCAGTCAACTGTTGCTCAATTTTTCATAGACATGATAGGTAAAGCATTTGTGCAATAGTTCTAAAACAAAAGTCACAAAATCTTTGATTTTGTATCATATTGTGCAACAATGTGTGTAAATTCACATTTAGACAAGAGGATCCAAAACATGCAATCATCTGCCCTGTGCAGTTTGACCAAAATATTAATCTATCACAGATCAACATGATTCTGGTCTTCCTCTAGCTCCAGTATGTGTTTCCCTCGGTCCCAATGAAACCCAAGATGTTGCACAAGCTTAACTTCTTCTCCGTGTCCGTACGAGCATTTTGCCTGTCCAGTCTTTGGGAAATGACTGTTTATGATCATCATGTGCAAAGATGCTTGGCTTTTAGGAAGTACCCTGGCACTGGACCCATCAAACTGTTCTCATAGAGGTTTTTTTTTTCACCCTCCCACAGCCTACAGAGACTGTCTTTTTTTTTTTTTTTTTTTTTTTTTTTACAGAAGGTTGATTTAGTGCCTTTTTCACACCAGATGAAGAACACATGTAGAAGACTTTTGGTTCTGGTGTTCCTCTTTCCATGGCTGCTTTTTTATGGAAAAGGAAAAAAAAATTAGAGGACAATTGTCTTTTGTGCAAAAGGGTGTAATAACTTCGTCACTCATTTTCAACGGAGAACAAATAAACATCAATAAAGTTATTTGGACTGCTTCCTAAGAAACTCATCAGGGTGCCAAATAAAATGCCTGCATCATGTACTTGACAAAGTCTTTCTGACTCTGATGTATGACAGCATGCATGTGTGTTGGTAATGGTTGGCTTAGCTCAAAATAAATAATACTTTTAATATCAGTACATTTTTATCTTTTTCTCTGAACCCAAAGTAACAAAACACTAGAAGCTTGTATAAGCTGCAACCAACTTCTTCATGCAGTTCATTTGGTGTTTTAAAAGGAGAATGAGATTCACATGGGAACATGTGTGCTCCTGCTAGTGATAAACTGTAATGTGCATCATCAACACAAAAAAATGTTGACAAACATTTTGCACACAAAGTTGCTCCCTTCAGCTTTTAACAAAGCAAATCACAATCCTTAACGCAAGCCTGATAATCTGTCACACTTCTCCTGCAGCATGCACATCTGTACTGAGTGCTACACAGTGTATATGTGTGTGTGGCAGCGTCGAGAACTACCACTTCCTGGCACACTGCAGCCCCTCTTGGCTGCACTGATTGTTTTTGGATCGGAGTTATGCAAGTTCATGAATTAAATCAAGTCCAAAGCAGTTTTAAAGTAACCAGGACCAGCTTGCTCCCCTCCATGCCAGCCCCTGGGCTTCACTGATGCCAACCCTGGGCAACTATTTCCTTGTTTGGCGATATCAGCGGGAGGACCAAAACTTCTGCAGGACTCTTTAAACCCAAGCAGCCCGGAGCCACTGGAAGTGATTAGGTAGTATGCAACCTGACACTACTTCCATACGCAAAATGGAGTCTGATGACTTAAACATGGCGGAGCAGGAGTGGTAGACTTCTTTGGACTTTGGTTCAGCTGCCATGTTGCTGAACAAACACCAAACAGAGAATCTGAGAACACAGGGCAGAGCAGCAGGGTGCTGACAGAGGCAGGGAGCAAATAGATGACTCCGGGTCAGAACCCTGCTGTGGGGCTTCTTGTGATGTTTCTATGAAAGTATGGGTCTAAGCCAGCTTGCTTTCAAAGTGAAAATGAGGTGCAGGCATTTTGTTTCCATCCTGAAGATGGTAGAAACTGATCTTGTGGCCTCAAGACCCTAGAGCCTTGTGGGGGTCCTGCAGACAGCTGCTGTTTATTTTTAATTAGTGCTGGTTTAAGAGGATGGAGGAGAAATGTAACCTCAGATTTTACTGAGAAGGAGCTTTGTCTGAGCTAAAGAACTCTTCTAATGGACTTCCTGGGACATTTTTTTAGCCATGCTTACAGTATGGCTCTTGGGATGGTAATATTAGTCTGTCAATCAGTAAGTGGGTCTACCACTTTAGTGCAGACTGGTATAACTCAACAACTATCAAATCGACTGCCAGGAAATATTGTGCAGACATAAATGAGCCGACATTCATGGTTCCCAGACGATGAATCCTACTGACTTAACTCAAACTGTTGAAACACCATCCATTTCGCTGCCATTCTGCTGCTATGGCAACAGCTTTGGTCCCTGTTTACTTCCCGTCAGCTACGGGAATTTACATTTCCTGGGATAGCGAAGGCATGACCCATCCTACTCTGCCTCTGATTGGATAGTACTCAATGCCTTCATTGCTTGGATTTGATAGGTTTGACTAAGATTGGTTAGAGTTAGGGTTAGGTTTATGGATGTCAGGGTAAGCCAATCATTGGCATAGTAGGGCGGGTCATGCCTTAGCCATCCTAAAAACAAAAATAAGCATCAGAATCAGAATCAGGAATACTTGTTCAATACCTGAGGGGAAACTGTAATTCGTTATGGTCGCTCTGATGTAAAGAATAGAGAACTGTATGCAGCAAGAACAAGAGTATGAAAAATAAATATATAAAATAAAATAGAAATGAAAATGTCTAAAAATGTGTTTCGAAATAAAAATAGACTTTGCATTATGCTACAGTGTTTAACACTCATACTCAAGATGTTAAAAATATTAAAAATAAAATACAATCTTCGGCTACTGCATAAGCAGACATTCCAACAGGAAATACACTTGGACCCATTCAGAATTTTTATGTTGTTTGAAACTGTCTATAGTGAAATGTCTCAACAACAATTGGATGGATGGACATGAAATTTCTTGCAAATATTCATGTCTCATTTATTAATTGTAATAACTTTGGTGACCCCCTGACTTTTTATGCAACATCATCATCAGGTCAAAATTTTACTCATCTGATAGTTTGGTTTTTGACCAATATCAGTCTCAGCTGTAGTCTGTGTTTATTCTTAGCGAGCAAATGTTATCATGCTAACAGGCTAACACGGAGCTGCCAGCATGAAGGCATGGGTAGTAACACATTAAAAATAGTGCACGTAAAATAATCTTTTAATGTTCCTTTAAACTGTACTCCTAATATTTACTTGACTATGTTTTTGAGTCAGTTATCAACCTTACATTTACACCTTCATTACATCTGGTAAAGTAATAAATAGATGCGTTCGTAAATCCCATTGATGCTCTTCGCTAAAATGAGAGCACTGTTTCTCGAAGAATTAGAGCTTTCCTTTTCTATATGAACTAGCTAACTAACTAAACTAACGGTACTATATTCCAACAGTGCTCCAAATTTATGAAGGTACAGTTTGTGCCAGAGTGCGCTTATTACTTAACCAGTCATTGTAACAAACTTTACACCACAAAGATGAACATGTTACCACAAATTATGATTGAGTTAAATTATGAATGGTCTTTAGAACAGGACAAAGGGAGGGAAGACTGGATATTTCACTGCAAACCTCCAGGTATGCACTTATAATATCAGGCGATGTTGCAACGGTACTTTCTGATCAAACTTTTAACTCACACAGGCCACCAAACAGAATGTCAACAGACTTTAATTTTTACAGGTTACACAATAAATGGAAACATACACCTACTGGCCACTTTATTAGGTACACCTGTTCAACTGTTGTTAATGCAAATTGCTTATTAGCCAATCATGTGGCAGCAGCCCAAAGCATTTAGGAAGGTAGACATGTCATGTTGATGCCAGAGGTCAGAGGAGAATGGCCAGATTGGTTCAAGATAGGCAACACCGACTCATGTAACCACTGGTTACAGCCAAGGTCTGCAGAAGACCATCTCTGAACCAACAAATAAATCATATTCTGTTATCACTTTTTACTGTTAACAAATGAAAGCAATATTAAACTCGAGGCCGTGCAGTTTTACTGAATATCAGCACAGCTGTGATTATCTTCGGCACTCCCTCTTGTGTGATGTTTGATTAACGTACTTGCTGTACTTGATTTAAAAAAAAAAAAAAAAAAGGCTTTTCAACAACTGCTTTTTTTAGTATTTGCATCAGCCCACACACCTTAAAAAATAATTTCAGTAATCCGGTACTCTTTAAGTTTTGCTTGAGTAGGTTTCTCAAATGGTAATTCTCACTTTGACCCCAGCAGTTTTTATTTTCGGTAGTTGTACTTAAATATGGACTTTCAGTACTGCTGCTAATATGACTGTAGACCGTCGTCTTAAATGTCTATACTTGTGAGGAGGACATGCAGCTGTGATCAAGAAGAATCCACGGGGGACAACATTACAGCCTATATGTTGCAGCATGTCACTCCGATTAGCACCATGTGGTTGTGATACCTTCATATATTGTGTCCATCTGTCCTGTATGTTTACAATATGTTTGGGGACAGCCAGAGTTTTAATATGACTGTCTCAGTTCAAAGGTGTTCTCAGTTCAGGCTTCAAACTGCGTAACTTAGCCGGATTTCCTAAACCCAAAGACATGCTGTGAGGGGACTTTCAGAGTGAGGGCACACAGGGTAAAGGGATTGCATATTGCATCTGTTTTGAATAAAATTTCAGCTCCAGCCTGACTTGAAATGATTATATGGGTTTACATCTGAAATACATAAACATAAGATAAACTAAGATAATATTCCACAGAGGGGAATACGGTTGTTGTTGCAGCAGCAGCACGGGGACAGAAATAAGAAGGCCTATGGGTAAATAGAGAACGTAAAAAGTAAATAAAAAGATGTACACAAAAGTAATATAAGATTCTAGGAAAAAATAGAAACTACACAAGAGCAATAAACGTAAACAGCACACACCAGACTAATATATAATATGATTAGGTAGTTATATGTTGTGTCTTAACATAGAAATATAAGATAGTATTAAGCGTAAAAAACAGCATAATATCAACATGGGATATATAGGATGGGATATATGCCAACGCAAAGTCACGATTTGTCCCTGTAAGAGAAGCACATGACTTTTAACTCAAGGTCAGTGGCTGAATCCTCCAGAAAGCATCAATCACCTTCATATTAGCAGTAAAAAGCTGAGCCACGTCACACCCAGCAACATCAAACCCAGACGGTTGACACTGCTGGCGAGCCCGCTTCCTCTCACATGTGAGAGGGAACGAGCAAGAAACTGAAAAAAGGGATGAGGACCACGATGCACAAAAGGGGACTTTCCACTGTTCAGAGTGAGAACCAGCTGTGCCTGACGTCCCCACTGGGAGAATATGTTCAGTTAAATCAGGACAATGATTGGTTTCTTCACAGATCGGTGGAGTAAAAAGACCCAGTATCTTGCTGGCATCCCAACACACTTGATTAGAAGATTTAGCAAATGTGTGCATGATAACTGGCTCAGACTTTTCGTGTTACCATTTAACGGCTGCAGTTGAATTAGACACACAGGTACACATACTCTTTTTTTATATTAGCCTCACAGCAACACAGCTGGTAACTATTTCCTGTGTTCTGCAGACAGCTTAGTTTGAAGGATGGAGGAAAATATCAATAACCACCTTCATTCCCTCCTCTCTCTCAGTAGAGTTTATTAAGTTAAGCAAATCTCAAAGGTGACGCTTAACTTTAAGGGACAAAGAACAATGAATATTACTTAAAAACAAACTTTGAACTGTTTATTTTTTACAACTATACCACATATTTACCACATACTTGTCAGCCTTCTATTATCTGTACTTGAGATTTTGTGGATACAGGTTAGATAACAGTGAGATTAAAACCGTCAAACCAGTTTGATATTAAGCCAAACACTGGACCAGATGTCGCACTTGACTCAGCAATGTCAAGTGGAATATAATGACATGTGTCCCAACAGCCAACAAGTGTCTGACTACTGCATTGCATAACATCGGAGCTCTCTGTCCACACCAAATCAATTAAAATACGTACTTTGCTACATCATGTAAACAAACCACCTGGCTATCAGCTGTGCGCTCGAGCTCAGAGTAGAGACGTAACCACTTAAAAGACGGATGAGTAGCCTATTTGTTGTCTTCCTACCTTCGCAATGTTACTTTTTTAAACATAAAACACACATTCTTGATTGTGATATTCACTGGAAGTGACGAACAATATAGCCAACAGCAAGTAGCCTAAGGTTAGCTTGTTATTAGCCATGGTCGTTTACCGTACAAGAAACGTTTAGCTCCCTGGCTATCTTCCTCCATCCAGCTGCCACCTTATTTTGTTTGTTGTAGTGAAAGAAAAAGGTCTCTAGTACAACCCCAAGTCCAAGAAAGTATGGATGCCATGTAAAACCTTAATAAAAACAATGAGGATGAGATTAGGATAGCCTATATATATATATCCTCATGTCCTTTTCCGTAACCGTGTATCCTGTTAGGGGTTGCGGGCGGGCTGCCCAACAGGATTAGCGGTATATATATATATTCTTGCTTGATGTATGTCTTCACTCCCTAAACAGTCTGGGATCTCCATTGTTGTATTTTGGGCTTCCTAATGGGCCGCACATTTTCAGTGTTAGACAGGTCTGGACTGCAGACAGGCCAGTCTAGTACCTGATGCACTCTTTTACTACATAGTCATGCTGATGGAACACGTGCAGAATGTAGCTTGGCATTGTCTCGCTGAAATAACCAGGGACATCCCTGAAAAAGGAGTTGTCTGGGTGGCAGCGTATTCAGCCCCAAACCCTGTATGTACCTTTCAGCATTCATGGTGGCTTCACATATGTGCAAATTACCCATGCTTTAGGGCACTGACGCTCCCTCATGCCATCATAGATGTGGGTTTTTGAACTTCGAGCTGGTAACAATCTGGATGGTGATTCTCCTCGTTAGCCCAGAGGACACAACATCCACGATTTCCAAAAAGAGTTCACAATGTGGACTCAGACCACAGCACACTTTTACACTCAGGTCCAGAAAGGTTGGCAGTGTTTCTGGATGTTGCTGATATACAGTGTCCTCAAGCATATGTAGTAATTTCCTTTATACAGTCAAGTCAGTTTTTAATGCAGTGTTGTCTGATGGATCAAAGGTCATGGGCATTCGGTGTTGGTTTTCAGCCTTGCCCCTTTCATGTAGAGATTTCTCCATACTCTCTGAATCGGTTGTGCATTGAGAAAAATTGTTCTCAAACTGTTGGACTGTTTGCCTATCCAGTTTTTCACAAAGTGAAAATTCTTGCTTGTGGATGCCCCCTTTCATTACCTTTAATAATACTATTATTTGTCACCATTTAACCAGATTACCTGTGAAATTTTCCAAATAAGTATTTTACCGACTGTCCAAGTATGTCTGAATGCTCATAAATCTTTGACTTTTCCTACTCTCCGTTATGACAGGGTATTGCTCATGCTGCCTGCATGAGCAATACCCTGTCAAGACCTCTGCCAGACAAGGCCAATGGTGCGCTCTCATGCTCCTCAGATGGTAGTTCTTCCTACTTCAATGTATTCATGATACATTAAGTTGTAATTAGGAAACAACATGAACGCTATGAAGAAGATGGTATGTATTTTTTTTGCTCAGAACATTTAAATGACACATTGTAATAAAAAGCAAAGGAAACAGATGAAGTTAGCCTTGAAATATGATTGGGAACTCATTTCTCAGATTGTTCTGACACGGCATGATTGCAGCTAGAGATGCACCGATCCAACTTTTTCAGTTTCTATACCGATCCCGATGCTGTGGATTTGAGTATCAGCCGATACCGGATACCAATCTGATACCATGGTTGACCTAAAAAGCCATATCCCTTTACATGTAGAACAGAAAAGACTAGTGGCATCAGGCATTGACGACTACGCAGTTCTTTCCTAAGATAAAATGAAACAAAATGAAACCGATTAAGGCAATGATGAACTGTTTATTTTTAACAAAAATCAACAATTGTGCAAAAGCAGTTGAAAGAGTGTGAAATACGTCCACACAGCTGATTCTCTCCTTAGCTGCATGACGTATGACGTAGCTCGTGTCGCAATAGATTTAAAGGGAAAGGATCGCCTCAGGTATAGGTTGCATTTTCCGATACCCGATCCATCTATTTTGATGATATCGGGGCCGATATTCGATCCAGATATCGGCTCGTGCATCTGTAATTGCAGCTCATGGTTGCAGAGGTAATCGGGACATCTACTACTTGAGCCTGAATGAATGACAGATTGGTCAGTGACATTTCTGTAACATCATATTGTGCTTACATCTTCCACCCAGATACAAGTGGGATGAATCAATGCATTAAACTCTACATATTGACTGGTAGTGCATTTGACAGCCTGACACTTTGTAGTGTGACAGATCAAGTGACACCATATTTTGCAGAAAGTATCAAAACTCGAAAGGTTTTGATTCATTTACATGGATGACCTCAAAGGAACCGATACTGTGACAAGAATCAGTCAGCCCATTACTACTGATTTTAAATTAAGGGTGCTTTCACACCTGCCCTGTTTAGTTTGTTTCAATCAAAGTAAAGTTTGTTTGCCCCCCTAAGTGAGGTTGGTTTGGGCAGGTGTGAACGCAGCAATCACACTCTGGTGCGCACCAAAACAACCGGACTGAGAGCTTCTTGAAGAGGTGGTCTCGTTACAAACGAACTCTGGTGCGGTTCGTTTGTGGTGAGAACGTGTTCCAACCTCGATCTGAACCAACTGCAGTCACATGACACATTGTTTGGGTTAAACATGAGCATGTTACAGTCCTGGAGGATTATTAATGTGCACCTCCTCCTGTACTGCCTTAATATGTACATTCAGCACATCCAATGCATCAAAACATTGTTTTCTAGTTGGAGCCGCACCTCGTTTTCAAACTGTATGGTTTGACTAAAATGAACAATGACAGCAATATACGATGACCAGCGCTAAAATCAACCTGCGTAGTTGTCCCTTGCAAGTGTACTCTTTTGTTTACTTTTTTACGTTTTGTTTACTTCCTGGATTTTTGACCAATCAAGAGCAGCTCTCTCGCACAAGGCATTTGATCTGGTCCGCTTGTAAATGCTGCCGTGAGAACACGAACCAACTCTAGGCAATTATGCAACTTTGTAACAAAATTAGTCCCTGATTCGGACCAAAACAAGACAACTCTAGGTCTGTAAGCACCCAAAAACATTTGGAACCTGGTAAGATCATAACAGTGTTTTCAGGAAAATAGCAGCACATGTATTTCTGGAAAGCTACGTTTTTCCTTTACAAGTCTAATTTTTGATGATGTAGTAGTTTTTTAGTAGTAAAAACCAAAAACTATACAAGCACACTCGTGTTTATTCACACTTTCTACCAAATGCCCTCACTATTTTCCCTTTAAAACAAACTACGAAAACAAAATGATGAAACACCTTATTAACACATCAAAGACAAACAAAGAGGCATGGAAAGAATTTGGTTAAAGTTGCTCATTAAGGGAAATCAAGAGTAAAACACAGATGTTTTTTCCCCGCAGCATCAGTGTCTGCTCACCTGGCATTTCATGTCGGTTTATGTAAATTTATGTCTCTTTTCTCACTAATGTTCCCACCACTTTGTCTAATTGAGGTTGCTCTTTGACCCTGAGCGGTGTGAAATAAAAATGTCACACTTTTTCTTTTTTTTTAAACTTCCCCTCCACCACCTGAATGCTTTCACTCTGACAGTGTTGACAAGTCAGGGACACTGTCGCCGGGTGGACGGTAGTTTCAGCCCCCCTTTTCTGTACTCCCTCTGCTCTCCAGGGTCCCTGACGGCTGCTCTCATGTGTCATGCACACACACTTGCTTGCAACCTCTTTCTCACACACATACACACACATTCCCACACTTCAGAAAACACACTGAGTGTGTGCACGCACACATGAATACACATGCAAACAGAATTGTGGGAATGCAAACACAAATTCACACACATTCTCTCTGTGCGTGTTTGTCTCTCTCACTCACACAGCCACACAGATGCACAGATGCCCGCATGCAACACCTCGTTAGTGCCTCGACGATATATTACTAATGAAGTTTTTCCTAGCAAGATTTTTAAAAAAACTTCAAAAGATTCAGTGCCTTAGCAGCATCGACTAAACTGACCGAAGGGTTGAGTCATTATTTTTCAAACAGTATTTCATGTGCTTGTTATGGGGGTCGTAACTTTTGTAGAGCAGAAAATGTGAGAAAACACGGTCTAATTCCAAAGGTACTTCAAGTTTGAAAAAAATCTCCCAACATTAAATCAGAAGGACAGAAATTCCCGATGGAAAAGAAACCAGTCAGTGAGACTTCATCTGATTACTGCTGTGGTTGTGATGTTCCACAGTGTCACAGCAACCAAGACACAACATATTAGTGGAGGGAAGATATGCTCCACGGGGACACCAGACACCATAGGTGCCAATGCATCAGTGAGAGAAATCGTCTATAGGAGTTCTACTTTCCTGAGCCAGTACTAACACAGAGTAGCACCAGAGGATCCCCTTTCTACTTTACACATTTTTGGCTCCTTGTGTTACTCCTCATGAGCCCCTGTTTTCGGGGTTTGCCTTCCAAATGGAACAAAAAGAAAACTGAGCGATCCAATGGCTCTTCCTGTAGCTGGCAGCAAGCGTGCGACAGGGATTAATTCTCAGTTATCCCATGAACTGAAAATAACCAAGGCTGCAAGCTGGCAAAATTGAAGCCGCTTGTCCTCTGTGTTCTGATTGGCGGCGATGCTGTAAAACTGTCAGCTCCAAGATTGAGAGATAACAGATCTTTGAAATTAAAACTGTGTCTTGGTTTAAATGTGAAACCTCCTGGGTGTAGTTGGTCATTCAGCTTTTTAGCCACCAGCCACAGTAGCTGCGAGGCACTAGGGAGGTAATGTTGGTCAGTTGGTCCACCATTTTGGTCCAGACTGAAGTACCCTCATGCTATTGGATGGACTGCCCTGACATTTTGTACAGACAGTCATGATACGTACTGTCATAGAGAACCTCTGACTTTTACTCTAGCACCACTCAACATCTATTGGGTTCATTGCTGTGGAATTCTGTGAAGATGAGTCCTATTTACATTGGCGACTCCCTAATTTATTTTTTATCTCTAGCACCACTAGCAGCTCAATGTTTTTACTTACCCAGTGAAATACAGGTTGAATTCTTACGGTGATCCCTCAACAATTCCCCTCTCCCAATCCTTACCTCAAAATCCAACATGTCCTATACTTTGATTATGACTTAGGACCTTAAAAACACATCAGCCTCAGCTGTACTTTGTGTGTGGTACTAATGATTAAATGTTAGCATGCTAACATGCTAAACTAAGATGGTAAACATACCTGTCAAACACTAGCATGTTTGCATTATCATGAGCTTTTTGCGCAGCCCTTGCTCAGAGGCTGTACCAAAGCACTGTTGTGCATAGGTAGTTCATAAGGAGAGTCCGACACATTGAGTGTGATCCCAAACCAAATACTGGGGAGTGGAAATGGGTTATAAAACCCTCCAACAGCGAACCTGCATCGATGCCAAGCAGCTCGTAAACAGTGTGAACAAGAAGAAGATGTTTATAAAAATGAAATAAAATAAATACCACCAAATACACTTAGGAGTACATTTTATTTCCATTTGCTGAGTCAGTGGCTGAATTATTCACAGAGGTCTCCTATCCAGAACAAGTAAACCAGGTTATCAAAACAGGTAAAAATACTCAATGAAGCTGTTTCACGTTACAAATCAATGTAAATTTGATGCTGCTTCTTGCAAATGGCATACAACACTATGACATTTTATGGCATAATATACTTTGATTTTTAAATATTTTTTATTACTTACTTGCTGTTCTGTTACATTTTTATGGCATACTGAACTATTACTTTTTTATGGTACAGTCTATGTTTTTAAAGACTTTCTATGGCACACTTATTCTATGACTTTTTATGACATTTTTTGGCATTCTGAACTTCACTATATAGGACACTGTTATGGTATACTATACTATGACATTTTAATGGTATATTACACATTGACATTTTTATGGTATACTTTACTATGAAATTGTTACGGTATTTTATACTATGACATTTTTTGGCATATTATACTATGACATTTTTTGGCATACTGTGCTATGATATTTTTTATATTTGTATGGCATACTGGACATTGACTTTTTAAATATTCTACGGTAGACGGTATAAAGATTTTTTTTAGGGGGGCATGGTAGCCTATAGTGTGATATTTTTTATTACACTTTAATAGCATGCTATACTATAAATGCCATACAAATGTCATTAAAAATGTCATACAATACCATGCTTAAAAATGTTATACTATAACGTGACAAAAAAGTCATAGTATAGCATGATAAAAAAATGTCATAGTATAGCATGATAAAAAATGTTATAGTATAGTCTGCCAGAAAAGTCATACTATAACATGCCAAAAAACAGTCACAGTAAAGTCTGCCAAGAAATGTCAAAGTATAGTGTGCCAAAAAAAGGTCATAGTATAGTATGCCAAAATATGTCATAAAAAAACGCCATACAATGCTATGCCCCAAAATATGTCATAGTATATCATGACATAACGTGACATGATAAAAAAAACTCATAGTATAGTATGCCAAAAAAGTCATAGTATACCATGATAAAAAAAGTCACAGTATAGTATGCCATAAAAATCTCATAGTATAGCATGACAAAAAAGTCATAGTATAGAATGCCAAAAAAAGGTCATAGTATAGCATGATAAAAAAATGTCATAGTATAGCATGATAAAAAAAACATAGTATAGTATGCCAAAAATATGTCATAGTATAGCATGATAAAAAATGTCATAGTATAGCATGATAAAAAATGTCATAGTATAGCATGATAAAAAAAACATATTATAGTATGCCAAAAAAATGTCATAGTATAGCATGATAAAAATATGTCATAGTATAGCATGATAAAAAAACATAGTATAGCATGATAAAAAAGTCATAGTATAGTATGATAAAAAAAAGTCATAGTATAGCATGATAAAAAAAGTCATAGTATAGCATGATGAAAAAAACCATAGTATAGTATGCCATAAAAATGTCATAGTATAGCATGATAAAAAAAATGTCATAGTATAGCATGATAAAAAACATAGTATAGTATGCCAAAAATATGTCATAGTATAGCATGATAGAAAAACATAGTATAGCATGATAAAAAAACATAGTATATTATGCCAAAAATATGTCATAGTATAGCATGATAAAAAATGTCATAGTATAGCATGATAAAAAAACATAGTATAGTATGCCAAAAATATGTCATAGTATAGCATGATAGAAAAACATAGTATAGCATGATAAAAAAACATAGTATAGTATGCCAAAAATATGTCATAGTATAGCATGATAAAAAATGTCATAGTATAGCATGATAAAAAAACATAGTATAGTATGCCAAAAATATGTCATAGTATAGCATGATGAAAAAAATGTCATAGTATAGTATGCCAAAAAAAATGTCATAGTATAGCATGATAAAAAAGTCATAGTATAGTATGATCAAAAAGTCATAGTATAGCATGATAAAAAAAGTCATAGTATAGTATGATAAAAAAGTCATAGTATATTATGCCAAAAAAATGTCATAGTATAGCATGATAAAAAAAGTCATAGTATAGCATGATAAAAAAGTCATAGTATAGTATGATGAAAAAGTCATAGTATAGCATGATAAAAAAGTCATAGTATAGCATGATAAAAAAAAGTCATAGTATAGTATGCCAAAAAAAGTCATAGTATAGCATGATAAAAAAGTCATAGTATAGTATGATAAAAAAAAGTCATAGTATAGCATGATAAAAAAGTCATAGTATAGTATGATAAAAAAAGTCATAGTATAGCATGATAAAAAAGTCATAGTATAGTATGATAAAAAAAAGTCATAGTATAGTATGCCAAAAAAATGTCATAATATAGCATGATAAAAAAGTCATAGTATAGCATGATAAAAAGTCATAGTATAGTATGATGAAAAAGTCATAGTATAGCATGATAAAAAAAGTCATAGTATAGCATGATAAAAAAAGTCATAGTATAGCATGATAAAAAAGTCATAGTATAGTATGATGAAAAAGTCATAGTATAGCATGATAAAAAAAGTCATAGTATAGCATGATAAAAAAAGTCATAGTATAGTATGATGAAAAAGTCATAGTATAGCATGATAAAAAAGTCATAGTATAGCATGATAAAAAAAGTCATATAGTATGATAAAAAAGTCATAGTATAGCATGATAAAAAATGTCATAGTATAGCATGATAAAAAAAGTCATAGTATAGCATGATAAAAAAGTCATAGTATAGCATGATAAAAAAATGTCATAGTATAGCATGATAAAAAAAGTCATAGTATAGCATGATAAAAAAAGTCATAGTATAGCATGATGAAAAAGTCATAGTATAGCATGATAAAAAAGTCATAGTATAGCATGATAAAAAAAGTCATAGTATAGTATGATGAAAAAGTCATAGTATAGCATGATAAAAAAGTCATAGTATAGTATGATAAAAAAAAAGTCATAGTATAGCATGATAAAAAAAGTCATAGTATAGCATGATAAAAAAGTCAGTATAGTATGATGAAAAAGTCATAGTATAGCATGATAAAAAAGTCATAGTATAGTATGATGAAAAAGTCATAGTATAGCATGATAAAAAAAGTCATAGTATAGCATGATAAAAAATGTCATAGTATAGTATGATAAAAAAGTCATAGTATATTATGCCAAAAAAATGTCATAGTATAGCATGATAAAAAAAAAGTCATAGTATAGCATGATAAAAAAGTCATAGTATAGTATGATGAAAAAGTCATAGTATAGCATGATAAAAAAGTCATAGTATAGTATGATAAAAAAAAGTCATAGTATAGTATGATAAAAAAGTCATAGTATAGTATGATAAAAAAGTCATAGTATAGCATGATGAAAAAGTCATAGTATAGCATGATAAAAAAGTCATAGTATAGTATGATAAAAAAGTCATAGTATAGCATGATAAAAAAGTCATAGTATAGCATGATAAAAAATGTCATAGTATAGTATGATGAAAAAGTCATAGTATAGCATGATAAAAAAAGTCATAGTATAGCATGATAAAAAAGTCATAGTATAGTATGATGAAAAAGTCATAGTATAGCATGATAAAAAAGTCATAGTATAGTATGATGAAAAATGTCATAGTATAGTATGATAAAAAAGTCATAGTATATTATGCCAAAAAATGTCATAGTATAGCATGATAAAAAAGTCATAGTATAGTATGATGAAAAAGTCATAGTATAGCATGATAAAAAAGTCATAGTATAGTATGATGAAAAAGTCATAGTATAGCATGATAAAAAAGTCATAGTATAGCATGATAAAAAATGTCATAGTATAGTATGATAAAAAAGTCATAGTATATTATGCCAAAAAAATGTCATAGTATAGCATGATAAAAAAGTCATAGTATAGTATGATAAAAAAGTCATAGTATAGCATGATAAAAAAGTCATAGTATAGTATGATGAAAAAGTCATAGTATAGCATGATAAAAAAGTCATAGTATAGTATGATGAAAAAGTCATAGTATAGCATGATAAAAAAAACATAGTATAGCATGATAAAAAATGTCATAGTATAGTATGATAAAAGTCATAGTATATTATGCCAAAAAAATGTCATAGTATAGCATGATAAAAAAAAGTCATAGTATAGCATGATAAAAAAGTCATAGTATAGTATGATAAAAAAGTCATAGTATAGCATGATAAAAAAGTCATAGTATAGTATGATGAAAAAGTCATAGTATAGCATGATAAAAAAGTCATAGTATAGTATGATAAAAAATGTCATAGTATAGCATGATAAAAAAGTCATAGTATAGTATGATAAAAAAGTCATAGTATAGCATGATAAAAAAGTCATAGTATAGTATGATGAAAAAGTCATAGTATAGCATGATAAAAAAGTCATAGTATAGCATGATAAAAAATGTCATAGTATAGTGATAAAAAAGTCATAGTATAGCATGATAAAAAAGTCATAGTATAGTATGATGAAAAAGTCATAGTATAGCATGATAAAAAAGTCATAGTATAGCATGATAAAAAAGTCATAGTATAGTATGATAAAAAAGTCATAGTATAGCATGATAAAAAAGTCATAGTATAGTATGATGAAAAAGTCATAGTATAGCATGATAAAAAAGTCATAGTATAGCATGATAAAAAAGTCATAGTATAGTATGATAAAAAAGTCATAGTATAGTATGATGAAAAAGTCATAGTATAGCATGATAAAAAAGTCATAGTATAGTATGATGAAAAAGTCATAGTATAGCATGATAAAAAAGTCATAGTATAGCATGATAAAAAATGTCATAGTATAGTATGATGAAAAAGTCATAGTATAGCATGATAAAAAAGTCATAGTATAGCATGATAAAAAAGTCATAGTATAGTATGATGAAAAAGTCATAGTATAGCATGATAAAAAAGTCATAGTATAGTATGATGAAAAATGTCATAGTATAGTATGATAAAAAAGTCATAGTATATTATGCCAAAAAAATGTCATAGTATAGCATGATAAAAAAGTCATAGTATAGTATGATGAAAAAGTCATAGTATAGCATGATAAAAAAGTCATAGTATAGTATGATGAAAAAGTCATAGTATAGCATGATAAAAAAGTCATAGTATAGTATGATGAAAAAGTCATAGTATAGCATGATAAAAAAGTCATAGTATAGCATGATAAAAAATGTCATAGTATAGCATGATAAAAAAAGTCATAGTATAGCATGATAAAAAAGTCATAGTATAGTATGATGAAAAGTCATAGTATAGCATGATAAAAAAGTCATAGTATAGTATGAAAAATGTCATAGTATAGCATGATAAAAAAGTCATAGTATAGTATGATAAAAAAGTCATAGTATAGCATGATAAAAAAGTCATAGTATAGTATGATGAAAAAGTCATAGTATAGCATGATAAAAAAGTCATAGTATAGTATGATGAAAAAGTCATAGTATAGCATGATAAAAAAGTCATAGTATAGCATGATAAAAAATGTCATAGTATAGTATGATAAAAAAGTCATAGTATATTATGCCAAAAAATGTCATAGTATAGCATGATAAAAAAAGTCATAGTATAGCATGATAAAAAAGTCATAGTATAGTATGATGAAAAAGTCATAGTATAGCATGATAAAAAAGTCATAGTATAGCATGATAAAAAAGTCATAGTATAGTATGATGAAAAAGTCATAGTATAGCATGATAAAAAAGTCATAGTATAGTATGATGAAAAAGTCATAGTATAGCATGATAAAAAAAGTCATAGTATAGTATGATAAAAAAAGTCATAGTATAGTATGCCAAAAAAATGTCATAGTATAGCATGATAAAAAAGTCATAGTATAGCATGATAAAAAAGTCATAGTATAGTATGATGAAAAAGTCATAGTATAGCATGATAAAAAAGTCATAGTATAGCATGATAAAAAAGTCATAGTATAGCATGATAAAAAAGTCATAGTATAGTATGATAAAAAAGTCATAGTATATTATGCCAAAAAAATGTCATAGTATAGCATGATAAAAAAAGTCATAGTATAGCATGATAAAAAAGTCATAGTATAGTATGATAAAAAAGTCATAGTATAGCATGATAAAAAAGTCATAGTATAGTATGATAAAAAAGTCATAGTATAGCATGATAAAAAAGTCATAGTATAGCATGATAAAAAAAGTCATAGTATAGTATGATAAAAAAGTCATAGTATAGCATGATAAAAAAAGTCATAGTATAGTATGCCAAAAAAATGTCATAGTATAGCATGATCAAAAAGTCATAGTATAGCATGATAAAAAGTCATAGTATAGTATGATAAAAAAAGTCATAGTATAGCATGATAAAAAAGTCATAGTATAGTATGATAAAAAGTCATAGTATAGTATGATCAAAAAGTCATAGTATAGTATGATCAAAAAGTTATAGTATAGCATGATCAAAAAGTCATAGTATAGTATGATCAAAAAGTCATAGTATAGCATGATAAAAAAGTCATAGTATAGTATGATCAAAAAGTCATAGTATAGCATGATAAATAAGTCATAGTATAGCATGATAAAAAAGTCATAGTATAGTATGATCAAAAAGTCATAGTATAGCATGATCAAAAAGTCATAGTATAGCATGATCAAAAAGTCATAGTATAGTATGATCAAAAAGTCATAGTATAGCATGATCAAAAAGTCATAGTATAGTATGATCAAAAAGTCATAGTATAGCATGATAAAAAAGTCATAGTATAGTATGATAAAAATGTCACAGTATAGCATGATAAAAAAGTCATAGTATAGTATGATCAAAAAGTCACAGTATAGCATGATAAAAAAAGTCATAGTATAGCATGATAAAAAAGTCATAGTATAGTATGATCAAAAAGTCATAGTATAGCATGATAAAAATGTCATAGTATAGTATGATAAAAAAGTCATAGTATAGCATGATAAAAAAGTCATAGTATAGTATGATAAAAAAGTCATAGTATAGCATGATAAAAAGTCATAGTATAGTATGATCAAAAAGTCATAGTATAGTATGATCAAAAAGTCATAGTATAGCATGATCAAAAAGTCATAGTATAGTATGATCAAAAAGTCATAGTATAGCATGATCAAAAAGTCATAGTATAGTATGATAAAAAAGTCATAGTATATTATGCCAAAAAAAATGTCATAGTATAGCATGATAAAAAATGTCATAGTATAGCATGATAAAAAAGTCATAGTATATTATGCCAAAAAAATGTCATAGTATAGCATGATAAAAAAGTCATAGTATATTATACCAAAAAAATGTCATAGTATAGCATGATAAAAAAAGTCATAGTATAGCATGATAAAAAAAAGTCATAGTATAGTATGATAAAAAAGTCATAGTATATTATGCCAAAAAAATGTCATAGTATAGCATGATAAAAAAGTCATAGTATATTATACCAAAAAAATGTCATAGTATAGCATGATAAAAAAAGTCATAGTATATTATGCCAAAAATATGTCATAGTATAGCATGATAAAAAAGTCATAGTATAGTATGATCAAAAAGTCATAGTATAGCATGATAAAAAAGTCATAGTATAGTATGATAAAAAAAGTCATAGTATAGCATGATAAAAAAGTCATAGTATAGTATGATAAAAAAGTCATAGTATATTATGCCAAAAAAAATGTCATAGTATAGCATGATAAAAAAGTCATAGTATAGTATGATCAAAAAGTCATAGTATAGCATGATAAAAAAGTCATAGTATAGTATGATAAAAAAAAGTCATAGTATATTATACCAAAAAAATGTCATAGTATAGCATGATAAAAAAGTCATAGTATAGTATGATAAAAAAGTCATAGTATAGCATGATAAAAAAGTCATAGTATAGTATGCCAAAAAAATGTCATAGTATAGCATGATAAAAAAAGTCATAGTATAGCATGAAAAAAAAGTCATAGTATAGTATGATAAAAAAGTCATAGTATATTATGCCAAAAAAATGTCATAGTATAGCATGATAAAAAAGTCATAGTATATTATACCAAAAAAATGTCATAGTATAGCATGATAAAAAAAAGTCATAGTATATTATGCCAAAAAAATGTCATAGTATAGCATGATAAAAAAGTCATAGTATATTATACCAAAAAAATGTCATAGTATAGCATGATAAAAAAAGTCATAGTATAGCATGATAAAAAAAAGTCATAGTATAGTATGATAAAAAAGTCATAGTATATTATGCCAAAAAAATGTCATAGTATAGCATGATAAAAAAGTCATAGTATATTATACCAAAAAAATGTCATAGTATAGCATGATAAAAAAAAGTCATAGTATATTATGCCAAAAATATGTCATAGTATAGCATGATAAAAAAGTCATAGTATAGCATGATAAAAAAAAGTCATAGTATAGCATGATAAAAAAAGTCATAGTACAGTATGCCAAAAAATACTGCATACTATACTATGACATTGTTTTTATCATGCTATACTGTGACCTTTTTTTTGGTCATGTCACGTTATGTCATGCTATACTATGACATATTTTGGGGCATAGCATTGTATGGTGTTTTTTTATGACATTTTTTGGCATACTATACTATGACCTTTTTTATCATGCTATATTATGACTTTTTTTTTTGGCATATTATAGTATGACTTTTTTTTGGCATACTATACTATGACATTTTTTTTTTTAAATCATGCTATACTATGACTTTTTTTATACTATATTCTGACTGGTTTATGTGTTCAGGTAGTTTTTGTGGTGGGGATCCAACATTTGTTAGCAATACAGGTATTCAGGTCTACATTTTGCCAAAGCTGTTGACAAAGGAATCTCAATACCAATAACCACCAAGCAGATGCACCCATAAAGCAAATGCTTACTTGTCTAATAAATGATTTCCACTTTCTCTGAGCATGCTTTTTCTCACATGTACCAAGGAGAAACATCTCATGCCTTCAGCTCACAATATTGTGAATGCAGAGTGCACCACTGAGGTCAGTCTCATTAAATACTTGAGGTTTGGTGGACCATTGTACAGTCAGAAAGGACCTCATCAGACAGTGTCCATCCCTGACTGGTCTTGACAATGATCCAGCAGCTGCCTGTTTATATTCAGCTGCTTTTTGTCCCCACCGACCACCCTGATAGGATGTGAGGCCTTGGGATGTCTGTGCAACCTGAGGGCAGTTCTGTGGTATCAAGGCCCTGTCTGATGCGAGGGGGGGGTGCTCTTAAATCTTGCCATCTCCCGTTGGAATAGCTGAGAGGTTGCTCTGCTCTGAAAGCTCCGAGGGGGATCAGGAAACAGCCTTGCTGTGAGTGCTGGCCGTTCTTTGGCCTGTCATTAATGCACTGCCATTTGAGAACAGCTGTGTGCAGAGAGCCTGTTGCTGAGCAGATAAAGACAGGTCAGTGTGAGACGGGGAGGGGGCGTGAGCATAAACACTGAACAGAGTTTGGGCCATGGGCTTTTGATGGTTATGGTGTATGCATAACTAGCAGTGGTGGTCGCATCTGAAGTGGGACTTCGAGGTGTAACCCAGCGCTGACCCCTATATTTTAAAATCAAGGCGGAGCGGGCGCACTTGCCATTCTGAAACATTTGCAAGATTCCTCACAGTCTTCAGGTTCAGAGATTTACGTCTGAAACAACAGCGAGCTCGTGTCCATAAGTAGCCAGGCTGCATACGCATTACATTCAGAACATAAACACAGAGGTCTGACAACAGGCCCATAAAGTCAGCTCTGGTTAGCTCTTTTCTTTTCTTTTTTTTTTTTTACGACCCTTACGTTATTCATCCTTATGGAGGAGAGTAAGAATAGAGAGATAGATTGTGACAGCTCACATGCGCTGATCAGTGTACTTGCATTCTGTGGAGATAATGCACCCATCAATCAAAGTGGCATGAACAAAGGAGAGGGGGGGGGGGGCAGTCATTTCAGCTAGCCTGACTGGCAGAAAGCACCTTTATCCATTGACCATTAGTGTATCACTCTGCCCATCCAAAATATATCTTTTCTTTGCAGTCCTCATTCCGTGTGAATTTCTTCAGAGACTTGGCACGACTCCGCCTGTAACTGTGCACTGCCTCGCTGACACCTCCCTAAAAATAGTGCCCACTAATCCCCAAGTCCCCTCTGAAAAGCACTACACATTACCAGGGCTTCACTAGCACATCAACTGCATCCAAATCTACAGACGGATAATACATAAAATAATACAGTAAATCTACTTTTTTTTTTTGCAGACATTTACATTTGCATGTAAGCAATTGCCATCTTGTATCACATTTAAAAGAGCAGGCATGAATCCAGAGAAATGTAATAGGTTGTCTCCACCTCCACGCTGCAGTTCTGCACCCTCTGGTGGGGTTGATGAATACAGCTTTTAACAGCATGTGGACAACTGCAGTAGCAAAGCACTGAACCAGTGAGATCATGTTGTCGAAACTTGCACTTATGTGTCAGCAGGGGTTTACATCTTTCTCAAGGAAGCTTGAGAAGCCAACTGGCCGTAGCAGAGTCAAACTGTGAGCTAAGAGGTGATGTCTTTGTAAATCTTCTGGTCATAATGGTGCCTCATTATTTCACATGTCAAAGAACAGACGAGCATTCAGAGCAGTAAAATTTTGTGCATCAGCAAACGCTTTTCCTTGCATTTGGCTGATCGATGGATATTTTGTAGGAATAGCATTGTAAGAATAAAAGTTTCCAATGAAAACTGCCATGTTTCATCATGTTCACAGCATTAAAAATACAGTCCTCACTTACTTTAAATCTTCCTCACACGCATGGTGGGTCTCCTCACTGATGAATCTTAGCCTTCCCCTTGTTTTCCGTCTTTAGGTTTCTGTTTCATTTTGATGAATGCATTTGCCTCTAAAAGGTAGCTAATTATAATGGAGTTTGCATGCATTGCTCAGAGCTTTCCACTGCATGGTGATCAAATCTAATGTCGCCCAGAGGGAGTTAAGAGGCTCTGTGTGCATCACAGGTTCAAGTTAACAAACTGTGGTGCCTCTTCCTACTCGGCTCCACTACCATTACATTTCACAAGAGGCTGTAAGTCATTTCAAGTGCATAAGTTCTACATGATGATCAGTGTGTCATGACATAAATCGTGTTGGTAAAGAAGTAGTCAGCTTGAAACAGTGTACCAGGCTTCCTGCTGGCTACCAATATAGTGAAAGGCAGCAGCAGATAGCGTGGCATGCACCCCCTGTAGGGATTTTGTAAAAGGAGACCCAAACTGAAATGGACAGCTGAGCCAACTCACATGCCTTGTACATCAACTGTAAGGCCCTCTGGTTACCATCTCCGAATCTGTTTTCCTGTGGTTAGCATGCACGCCGTCTTTCGCGACTTTCAGTGGGAGTAAGTATTTCCCCTCAAAGTCACAGTATTACTGAGCCTCAGGAGTAAATAAAGTCAAAGTACAGTGCTAAGCATTCCCACACTGTCAAATTAATAACAAATGATGATCAATTCCTGAGTCTGTTTTAGATGAATGAACCTGAGAATGTTTAACATTGAGCTTCGACTCTGAATGCAGAACATCTGTACCAGTTTCTCTCTTCCCACAAATAATCCCTGAATTCATCAAATGCACAAGACAAATAGAAGAGGAGACCACAGACTGGACAGCTTGTCTTTAATAAGACTTCAGATGCTCCCACTGACCTTGTAACGCACATCAAAATAATTATAGCATAGACACGCACCAGCATTTCAAATACATATGAGTACATTGCATCTCAATGCAAATGAAAGAAAACGTCATGCGCGTGACGCACGACAGAAAAATAAAACAGCTTTAACTGTTTAATAGTGGAGTAAATCCCTCTGACGGGGATTTGACCTTGAATGACTTCTGGTTACTTAATCATGAAGGTTGCACACTCATTTTTACATCCAGTTCTGCGTACAATCAATCATGGCTGAGGTTCGAACAGACGGCATGTTTGTTTACACACAGTAAGAAGCTGTTGGGTGTGAACTTGCATGTCAAATCTCTTTCCACATTTCTCAATTTAACTTTACAAAAACTGTTACAGGTGGCTTTGTAGGCCCAGGATGCATAATGCCTGGGTTTCACTCAGAGGTGTCTACTCAGAGCAGAGTAGCTTAGACAGACTCCCTTCCATACAACTTTAATCCACAGACTTGTCCCGCCTTTGTCACACAGTTAATTTACATTATTCACAAAAATGTACCCAGTCTTTTATATTTCTCTTTCAGTTAAATAACTAAAGAACAAAGAAAACAATTACTCAGCTGTACTGTAATGTACAAAGGATGATACTGTCAAGTAGTAAGGTGCATGAAATCGGTGCAACAAAGATCTTTCACAAATGTTAACACTGATGCACCCGTGTCGCATGCGGCAACACTTTTCATCCTCTTTTGTCTTTTGCTTTTGTGTCCTGATGATTAGCTGTCATCTTCTGTTGCCCACTTCATCTTCAGAGAGACGTATGTTTGCTTTCGGGGGCTTGGAGAAAGGTTGGCACAGGTCACAGGGCTCCCCATGCGAGCGTTGGCAGGGCTGGGAAAAGGTCAGTGGCCCAAGGCGACGAGCACTTCAACACTGGGACGTGTCACAGGACCTCTGTGATGGAGACAGAGAGCAAAGGGTTAAAGGTCAGCAGCCGTCGGGGGTTAATAAACACATGCGCACGGACAAAACAGAATCACCCTCTTTGATTTGAGTAATGACACGGACTGTAAACCTCTGACCGGGTGACAATACTAAATGGAAAAGGATGCTGAGCATGTTGCAGAAGGCATGACCCCGTTAACATTTACTGTCTTGTTTACATGGGGGTAATGGACGGGCCTCAAGCGAAAGTTGTTTTATCGTCGAATGCAGCCAACATGTGAAGCAAGTTTGCAGTCGATGTGACCCTAAATTATCTGACTGACAACAGCACATGTGAGGGTGAGACACGCCAAACACTCAACAAGTAGGAACATTCAAATAACCCTGGAAGGATGCCACGAAATAAATTGACGACCGATGAAATTACATTCAATAAGTCTCGCATATCAATAAGCCCTCATCATAAAAGTCCCACCAGGTCAAAGGCGGCTCAAGTGTCAAGATTTACAAGAGTGAAAATGAGAAGAGAGAATGCTCACTCTTTATATGACGCGGATAAAGGCAGTTGCAGTGACATAAAGGAAGTTAACAATGCGTTAAAATGTGATTTCGGGACAGACATCAGAGGGCTAACACAGATAAACATCCTCTGTTTGCTTTACGCAGTATTTATGAGCGTTGGTTTGTCGTCAGGCTAACAGGTGAAGGTTAAGGTCTCGCAGAAAGGCGAGAGCAGGGTGAAGAGTGGAGTAGGGTGCTGCTGACGTTGCCGCTGGGAGGGGGTTTGGGTGAAGAGTGATCTGCTGCTTAATTGCCTCGGGGTCCTGTTTCTAACCCCGAGCAGTGAAGCACTTGTGGAGAGGGTCTCCTCATCGCCTTGGCTATTCTAGGAATTCCTCACTGGGTGCGGGCCCATGTCAGTGGGGCCGCTGAATAAAAGCTGTCATCAGTATAAAGATACCCTGCTTCTCCTCACCCTTCCTTGCACTATTTCTTCCATATCTCATCTCCACCCCTTTGCGGGTGTAAATAGAGTCTCCGTGCCACACCATGCTCTCCCCAGGGGGTGCTCGCTCTCACCAGGGAGATGACCTGCACATTAGACGAAGTGCAAGTTCAGATTCGTGGTTGCCTTGTGCCAAGAACAACAGAACTAACTTTAGTGCCTTCTGTACCGCAGTCTTTTTTGGGTAATGTGAACGCGGCCAAGCTCATGTGCGCAAATAAGCACACAAGCGTATTGCAAATGAACCACGGCTCTGTCTGATGCTCCTTTTATTAGGGACAGAAGACAAGAAAACAAATTGAATGAGTACATTGGTGCTCTTGTCTCAACCAGATTTTTTCATTCAAATTGTGGTTGTTTGTGTAATGACACCGATGATACCGCCTGTGGTTGGATCTTTGTGGGAATCTTTGTTTTATGTTTTTATGAATTCTCCTTTGTGGATCAGTAAAGCCTTGTTATGGTCTTTCAAACCCTGGACTACAGCCACAGTTAAACCCCCTCTGAACTACACCAACTATCAAAAAGTCATGGCTTCATTTCCTTTGATACTCTGAAAAGCACGCCACTAATGTTCCTGTAGGTCATCTAGACTTTAAGGTAGACTTTTAATTAATAACAAGAGACAAGGGTATATTATAAAGAAGGCTGATGATGTCATTATTTGTCTTCTTTCCCCTGCTGTTTGATGTTTTAATAAAGTTTTATATTGCCAGCTGGCTTTTATAAAACACTGTTGCATTTGTGAACGCCTCTTCATGTGCCTGCGCCTGTTGAGGGCTTTCTCCCATTGATGTTTATAAACAATTTGTGAACGCCGTTCTTTGTGCCCGCACATGTGTGCCTGAACGCCATCCTGTACGCAAATATGCGAATCCTAGATAGCGAAGGAATGACTACTCTTTGCTCCCTATGATTGGCTGGTATTTGCCTTCATTGGTTGGATTGGTTAGGTTTAAGCAAGAAGAGTGGGACGTGTTAGCAGGGTAAGTCAAGGCAGAGTAAGGCGGGCTATTCCTTCGCTATTTTAGGATTTGCAAATTCACATCCTGTAGAGTGACCACAATGCTAATGGGCATCTGTTTATACTTGAGATGTCAGTTCAGTTAATTTCTCCTTTGAGAGTCTGACACACATTGACTGGTGACTAACAGATTTGTTTTTAAGAAAAACCACAAAATGATGTGAAATACAAAAAGCTATTTCTTTTGTCCTGGTTCCACACTGACTCTGAAAGGCAGCTTTGAAGCTCAAAGTGCTATCAATTTAGAGGCGGCGAATTTAAATATTTTGCCTTTTATTTTATTTTCTGTTAGCTTTGCTGACAGCCAGCCAGCTAGCTGTGCTAACATTGTGCCCATTGCCCTCATTTTGGTCTCCACTGGTTAGCTAATGTTAGCTTTGGCTGCTCAGCACTGTGTACCACCTGGATGGGAGCTAGCTAGCAGTGTTACTCATTCACATTAGAGCCACAAAGCGGTGGCAGCTGTTGTATTCACCCAAAGTTGAGCCAAGTGGCAAACAGCAATGATCAGTAGAGCCACCTGCAGTTTTCAGAAACTTGTAAGAAACTTGTAAGACTCGCACACGTACATTTTTGGGGATACATGCAGCATTTATTGTTGTTTGTGTTGAGTGTCTCTGACTGAGACAGGAAGGAAAGCGGAAACTAATATGCCAACACCTGATGAAACTGGATGTGCATCACTGTACTTATGCACAGAGCCTCTGACTGCTAGGGACGGCTAATAACCCTGATGGTGGGACAGCATTGGCCACCCTCTAGTCTCCCCCCCGGTAGCCCCAGTGAGTAAGCAGCTTCATATTGAGCCACAAAACCCCTTTAGCATTATTGATGTATGTTGGCACCAAAATTTCAAAGAGACATCTACAGAAACGTGGCACTAGGTCATTACCATTCAACCAAGAACATGACTGACAGCCTTTTGTCATGCAAGAAATAGTTCCAGTATTAGTAACTCCGTAAACCCACAAGTTGTCATTTTCACACTTCTGTTTCTATAAGGATTAAACAAAGAAAAAAATAAGGTTTTTATTTGAGCTTTATACATGGTAGTAGTCTAGCTGTTTTCCCTGATTTCCAGTCTTTATGCTAAGCTCGGCTAATCACGTTCTGGCTATAGCTTCAAATTTAATGTACAGACATGCGAGTGGACTCTGGCCAGAAATCATTACAAAGGGTAACCACCAGATGAACATCTCAGACTTAAGTCGGTATGATTATTTTTCATAGTTTTTATTCTTCCTTTCGTCTACTCTCCAAGTTTGTATTGTTAATTTTCAGCTGACTTTAGCTCTAAAGTGTTTGATATCATGTGTGGTTTGTATTGTGGCCTCTCTGTACCTGCAACATGCTGTGGCTTCATGGGGCCGGCCTTTTTCATGAATGGCTCCTCACTTTCAAACGTGATGATGGGCTCGGTGGCCATGTTGGTCTCAGACTTTTCCCGTGCTCGTTGGTCGTGTTGCCGTGATTAGCGAGATGGATGATATCTCCAAAGTGGGCAGTGTCTTCTCTAGCAGACAGACCGTTCTCATGTCTCATAGGCTGGACCCCGTTGACCACTTGGACTGAGGGGCTGCGGGAGAGAGGAGAGACAAAGCAGAATATGGCTTTAGTTATGATGGGTTGGAGTGAGTCATACAACAAGTGAGTCATTCCACCACCGTCCAATTACGGGAGTCTTTTAAAAATCTACCCCAAGAAGCGTATTCGAGTACAAAGAGTAAACATTTCAAGAAACCTAATCTCTCCCAGTGTTACGATTGTTTACTGTTGGCCTGAATCGTGTGGCTCCTTGTGTTTTCTGTTGAAGTTTACAACATTACAAACGTCCTGCAGACTTGACTGGTGATTTTTTTTGGCACGCAACTTTTATACTGTTCATGGTGGTCTTGCATCAACATGAGCACAAAGAAACTCTGAGAAAGAAAGGAGCAGTACATTTTACCTTTCTTTGATATCTGTCTGTCCATTCTCTGTCTTGTTGTTGAGCAGGCTGACTTCTGTCTTTGGCTGATACTCAGCAGATGCTAGAGGAAACAAAGTAAAGCAGCCATTTATCCAGTGTAAACTATGCACACCAGCATGATCACACACTCAGCATTCAACCCTATGCTGCATCATCAACCACATGGTGACAAACACCATTAATAATCATCCTTAAACTGTGTCAAGCTAACTTTAATAGGCAGGAAAGAGATGCCATATTTTCTTAGGGCATCCTTCCTGTGTAGCCAGATCCCCCCTGACTCAGCTCTACTGAGGACATGGCTGTGGTTCAGACAGATTTCCACACCCCTGACTAGAATGGAAGTACGCCTGCCAGGCCTCCAACCACATCAGTGGCTGGCTAATGTCTTCCTGCATTGGGGAAATTGGGGAACTTTGCTACAAACAGCAAATCTCCCAGACCACATTGATCCCCTTCATCTTACTCATTGACTGTGTGTGACGTGGAAGCTTAGACGAGGAGGGCGCGCAAGTTGTGTGCTTCTTAACAAAGTTGGGTTAAGAAGGGAATTTTTCCATAATTAGAAGTTGTGTCTACAGCTTGTAAGACATGGGTGGATATGGGTAAGGCCTTCGCAGCATCACATGTGTCCTTATATTATTCCTTGTTTTAAAAGTAACTGTCTGATAACTGCTGCAGGCTGTTGCCATGAGCCCACTCTTCCTCTCTAACTCCCTCAGTCCCACGGCTTGGACAACAAGCAAGCACACATGGGTCCTATTGTACAGAGAAGAAGAACTCAATCTGCAGCTGTGCAGGATATGAGACCGAGATATAATCTAGTAACCCTTTTATACAGACTGCTCCGATGTGAGGATGACTCACATGGGAAATGAGGACAGGAGTGCAACAAATACCTGTGAATTTGTTGATTCAAACATATGGAAGAAGTAAAAGATGGAGAGGAAAGATGGTGGGATTATGTGTCATCAAATAGCAGCCTAAAGGTGGGATGAGTAAAATGAGTTCATCTGCAATAATGTGAGTCAGACACCCTCTAACATGTACTGCTGATGTGGGTTTGCTGATTAGAAATCCACTTCTAAGTGGATTCTGGACATAAATCATCCACTTAGTTTTAAATCCCCTCACAGATAACACATTAATGGGAGATGAGTAAAGACAGTTACCCTAAACGATTCCTGCAGATTAAAGGCTTGCAGTGGGTAATGATTGTCCTCCCTTACTTGAGGATGTTTTGTAAAAGGCAGACTAATCAGAGTGATGTTCTGCTTACCTTTGCTGCTCTCTGCCTCTTTGTCATTGACATTTGTAGGAGGGGAGGCCTTTGTCTCTTTCTGTGAAAAAGGGAAATAGTTTCAGTATCGTTTTTACTGGAAAGTCAGGGATGTTTTGGTTAAAACAGAACAGCAAATGTACCTTGTCGCCGCCATCTGTCTTTCGTGTCCTCTTCATGATTTCATCCAGACGCTGAGGAAAGAAAAAAGGAATAAGACGAAGAAAAATGCCACATAGAGACAAATACCTGTAAGAGAACCTGTTTTGAAATTTCCTATGTATTCTGTGCAAGAAATAAGGGCAGACGTGTTTTCAAAGTTATGAAATGAAGATTTCAGGTTGTTAAAACTGGGTTAGGTTTAATGGGCTAGACTGAGCCCACACACCTTGACAGACTGTTTGCTAGAAACATAGGTTTCATATTTCGCTGTTCATTGCTTCTCTTCACCACAGAAAAAGCTTTCCCTGTGTCTTATATCTGAGGCTATTATGCCTGAAGTGAATGCAGTCATGGAGTCAAACTGAGGCTCTTATGTCTCCAGGTGGAGAGCTGTGTTAATAATGATGAAGCAGCACTTGTGTATTCAGCTGGAACAACAGCGTAGGATGGTGGAACAGTGAACAGTAGGGTGGAGGAAACAGGATAAGTCTATACCATGCTGAGGAACAAACCACTCTTTGTGGTTAATTTGTATGCACAGACGGCAAAGGTTTGATGCAAGATGCAACCTTCATCTGAGGACACAGCTAGCCTGGGACACTAAGACCACAACTGCAGCTGCCACTCATAAAAGTGAAGCATTTTTAAGATCCAAGATTATTCATGGACAGCTCACACACTTGGGGCTTTGGCATCTGGCCTGACTGCAAAACTTGTGCCTCAGGACAAAAGATTCTTCTTTGTCTAACAAGCTGGATATTGAACGCATACTTAAATGCACACATGCTTGCTGATCACAAACTACCCTTTGTTGAGGTGATAACAAGAGTAGGCCACTTAGTTTTGATAGACGTCAGTCACCAACAGTGTGTTGTACAGTGTTAATATGCAGCAACTCTCTAGGGCAGAGGACATGCTGTTCTTGCGGACTAATTCCAGCACGGAGCCAAGCTTGGGTTGGCTGAGCCAGACCTGGCACGCCTCGATAAGAGCCTTTCTCACATGGACAGAAGATGAGGAGAGGGAAAGAAAGGCTTAGCTAGCATATAGAGGTGTGGGTGGCATACTTGAGTAGATAGCCATGGACATATTGCACACACACACACACATGCAAAGATATGCACAAACCCACACACTGATAACTGGCACGGGGAGGTCTCCATTATTAGTGTTTATATATAGCTTCATGCTCGACACACAGTCTAAGCCCTATTAAATCATGGCATGCAGACAACCGATCCAGGATAAGCCAAAAACATCATCCATCTTGGTTTCATGGACTCAACTTCCAAGCCTGCTTTTGTCATGTCAAAAGACAGACCACAGAATGACCATACCCCAGAATATGATACCTCTACTGGGGGAGGGGAGCTCAATGGAAATTGTTTACAGTATTAATTTTGTGTTACTGTTACTCATGCAGTGAGAGCAGAGCTGGGACTTTAAAAATCAGGCAATCAATTTGGAGGATTTTAAGGCAGCTTTATCCTTTAAAAAAATCTAAGAAAGTATTTTTGGAAAAAGAATGAGGATTAAATTTCTACTTTTATTATTTTAAAAATGCGCTTTTCCGTTTTGAAATGGGTGACTTAGAAACCTGGCTGAAAGAACAATGATGGGAGGACAGATGCAGTGCCCTACCCTTTTCCTCTCCAGCCTCTCCTGCTCCTCCTTCTGGAAGTGTTTCTCCCTCTCCAGACGCTGCTTCTCCGCCTCCTCCCGAGCTTTCGCCTCAGCCTCTTCTTTCTGAAACACACACAGGCGAGAATCCAACCACAATCTTAATGCCGGCAGAAGGGGGGAAAAAAACCCAGCCAAAATAACATGCCTTTTACGTAACAAGGGTGTGGTTTCTCCCTGCAATTATTGTTTACAACCACAAAAGGGATATTTTCCTGTACCTTTGAGCCAAAAAGATCTATTTTCAACATTTACAGCCTCGTGAGGACCATTCAAAGTGAAATACAATGCTTAAGCCTTTGCATAATTATATTTGATCAAGTTTAACCACAAAAGCCACTTTCTGTAAAGGACCACAAGGGGGTGGCAAAGCGTAAGTGCTGGATACCATTTCCAGAGATAAGACAGTGCCAGAGCTAATCAGGTTACAGGCCTACAGGAGAAACAAATATTGTAATGAAAAGCCACATTTCCTGCTTCATTGGAAATCTGCTTCTATTAACCAAGCGTCACTCTCTGCTTCTTCCTGGCAATATCAACAAACACAGGAAGAGTCAATATTGCCCTTAATGGTTATTTGACAAACTGAAATGTGAAAAAGGCACATTCACTGTAGCTAACTGCCTCACCAGTTTGGATCAATATTTGCCTCTAAAGGACATCAACATCCCACTGACGTAGAAAATACTAGGATTGAGTTTCCTGACCAACCTGTTATCAACAAAGTTCAGTGTGAGGTGAGCAGCTGAGCAGAGACAGTAAACAAGTGACTCTGAAAAACACCACAAAGTTTGTTGCCAAAGACAGGAGAGCGTAAAAGTTTGTGGTGTAACGGGCAAAGTGCCTGGGAATGATGTGACGAGTGCATACATGTGTGTCTTGACCTTATTTGAAAGGCAGTAATAACTGCCACAGTGGTGCTTAATGGTCCTCCCTGCTATGGGCTTTAAGCACTTGCAAGATCCTTTCACCCTATCTGACTAACCAGACCTCTCCACTGCACCACATTAAAGGAATACTTCAACCTCCAAATGAGCACTGATCTATCAGTTACTCAGCCCATGTTACCATGAATTCAGGGAGGAAACTTTTTTGTTCTTGCATGCCTCCACGTTGATTGAAGAATTAAGAAAAGATTAAAGTAAATTCTTGATCAATTGAAGTCATAGGGTATTGCATATTAAAACAGCAAAACTAACATCATGAATCGTTCAGCAAAGGCATGTGAGAAAAGCTATATTTTCTTCCTGAATTCAACATAACACTGGGCGATTTATTCATATAATAATCCTCAAACACCCAACCTTACTAACAGCTTCCATTTGTCTGCGTGCTGGGTGTTAACAGTCATTATACCTGTTTTTGAAGGCGCAAGTTCTCCTCCTGCTCAGCTTTGGCTCTCTCCAGAGCCTCCTTCTCCTCCTGCAGACGCTGCTCCTCGTCCCTCCTCCGCTGCTCCTCGGCCATGGCACGTGCCTCCTCCTCCCTAATTCGCCTCTCCTCTGCCTCCCTTGCTATTCGCTCCTCTCTCAGGATCCTAAAGGCGTATGAACATACGGCTGAGGGTAAGTATTTCCACTCAATCACAGCCAAACACTTTGAAAGCCGTAAACAATTTAAAATGTAAACGATTCCATTGACGGGACATTTCCTCTTTAGTTTACACCATCTCTGCTGAGTTCACATTAAAGCACGAGCAGCGGGAAACCAAAACTATTTAAGGAGATGTAAACAATTGGAAGTATGTGTGCCAACACAAGATCACATCAATTCCCAAGCTGTAAATAGTCACTTGCTGTGGTTAGAATCAGCCAACAGGCTATCCAATTCTTAATGCCTCCACACATCATGTCTAAGTGTTGAGTGAGGTCTCATTTGGACATACATGTGCTTTGATAGTACATGGAGCCTTTAGTTTTGCTGATGTCTTTTTCATTATAAATGAGAAATAGCTGCATGTCCTCAGTGAGGTTTGTTTTGCAAGATAAAAACAACTACAGTGGCGTAGTCTACACCAACAAACACACTTTTAGAATAAAGTATACTTTCACATAAGTTTAAACGTCACATACATGTCTGAGGGTGACATTGCAAATTTGCATTTTAATTATGGCTCCTCCACCACCTTATATGACCTCTTGAGATGTCTGACTGGGAAAAAAGAAAATAATGGGTAATTAAAGGACCAAGCCCTTGAGTGGGAACACAGCTTGGGAATTACCGTCATTCAGCACGGACACAGACGTGTTTAAATTCCTTTTTTTTTCTCACAGTGAAAGAACTTGACAGATGTTTGACTATGCAAAGTCAACACTGTGCTGACCATCTCCAGTTGTGTTTTGAGGCATATTAAAAAACCCTCTGACCTCTCCTTCTCCTCCTGCTCGCGGCGCTCCTGCTCCTCCCTCTCCCTCTGCTCACGGGCCTGTCGGCGTTTCTCTGCCAGGATACGAGCCGCCTCCTCTGGGTCGTTGGTGCCCGCCATGGGCTTGGCTGATGGAGACGGTGTAGGTGAGGACGCAGGGGCAGGAGGAGCTGGATGGGCCGGCTCAGGTGAAGGGGAGGCTGCAGTGGTTCTAACTGGCGTGCTTGACGTGTGTGGTGAGGCGGCGGCCGAGGCTACTACGATGGCAGGAACCACAGGGGAACCTAAAAGAGGGGAAACTACTGTTACAGAAGAGACACTATAATATCGTGCTGTGCAACTTAACAAAAACCTTTGATGCGTTTTTTCATGCTTCCCCACAAGTAATGACTTTTTAAGTGGTGCTTTGTCAAAGGAGAACCTATAGGTCATGTATTATTCTCCATTATTAATAACGCATTCAACCGCAGTCTGCATATGCACTGTGAAAACATTCTGTCCCCCGGCAAATGGAAATTGTAAACAGCCATAGCTTCACCCTAAGAACTTGGTAATTACATAACTAAGGCTGATTAGTGCAGCCTCTTACTGCTGTGTGTGGCTCACTCAGTACATTCCCTTTGTTTTCATGGCTAATTAAGTCTGATGGTAATCTTTGCCTATTGCTTCTTGAAAGAAATGCAGAGTTTCCAGAGGCTTTTTCACTTTTTCCATTAGATACATTCTTCTAACCAGTCACAGGAAAAGACCAAGCCAGACAGTGAGGAGCTCTTTGGGTACATTAGAAGAAATAAAATAAAATACAGTATGACTCAGCCGTGGAGGGAAGCTACTCCAAATCCAGATATACTGTATCATTAGACTGTGAAAATAGGACAACTGATCACTGTGGAGATATTAAGTTGCAACAAAATGCAGATTATTGTGCAGTACACTGTTCTACAATAATATTAATAATCATCTTTACTCGCTTTCAGCCATGTTTTACGGTCTTTATCTGCAGATGGAGGTTTTGCAGTGCTCATTATGACCTCATCATGAAACTTTGATAACTTGATAACAGATGGTCGACTGAAGTTCCATTCTTGGTTCACATGATGTCAACTGAGCAAACTCTGGCCACATCCACACTAATCCATCTCAAAAAGAATCTCCGTCCATACTCACACGCCTGATACCACAAATAACATGACCATTCATGTACGCGTGGCATGCCTGTATAAACAGGAAGCAGAGACTACTCGATGGTGATTTCTTATTTCTTTGGTTGGAACGGTTACCAAAAGTATCACATGATGAGAATAAGGTGGTCAAGGCAGCAGAAAACAGACTGGGAGTTGCTACCAGGCAATATGGGGACATATCAGAGCAGAAATGGGAGCATTACCCATCACAGGAGGAAGCCATAGCAATGGTAAGGCAATAACGTTACCCACACAAGAAGGATGGAATCATAAAAGTATTTGGGCCTAGTTGTAATGTTTTTGTTTGATACATCATGAATGAAGACCTAAATGGGAAGCAAGCACAGGTGTCTGCATCACTGTTTTCAAAAGTCTCCGTTTCCACCCTTCCAGACTAAAACCAAACTCAAACTAAAATGGGGTCAGCTGTGTTTTCCAAGGTCTCTGTTTTCTGAGTTCCAAAATGCCAGGGTAGTGTGGACGCTAGACATAAATGCAGCAATAGTTGTGCATTTCAAAACAAAAGCGTATTAGTGTGGATGTAACCTCTATCTACTGATGAAGACCATAAAAGGTGGTTAAAGCTCTGGAAGAATCCTGTAAGTGGATGATTTCTTTTGTCAAACTAAGGTCCCAAGGTCAATCGCGAAATTAAGCTCTGGTGAAAGTTCAGTCAAAAAGACAATACTTTTCATACTCGGGCTGTAAGTTTCTTTCTCACCCTGCCATTCACTCCTTGCATGTACGCTCACTAGTGATGTGTCGTTCGCGAACGAGCCAGCTCTACGAGCTGATTCTTTTTAGTGAATGAGAAGAGCCAACTCCCGTAGGGGAGAGCCTAATCTTCGGCTTTGCTGAGAATCCATGCAGGCAGGGGCAGGACATTATTTTGATGGGCACACCATGCGGCCAATCACATGCGAGTCTACGATCATAACATTACGTGAAAGAAGGAAGGGGGGCAGATGCACCAAAGACAGCGAGTGTAATGGTACAGGCCAGGAGAGACGAGGGGAGCCGGATTTAAATGCAAGCATGTCAATGATACTGGAGACTGCAAAGCTGATTGCAGAATTTGTAAAATGAAAATATCCATCAGAACAGGGTCAACAACAAACCTGCACAGACATGTAAGAACCGCCCACCCGTCCGTGCAACTGGAGTAGAGCGGGCACTGTAGAATTTTTCTTGTAACGAAAAAAAAATGCATAAAAATGAGGCTTTTATGAAAACACTGAATGAAAAATTGCTTACCAACACACAAACCATTCATAATTGCTAAATTTGGCTAAAATAGAAGGCTCTGAGTGATAATAAATGAAGAGCCATTTGGGAGCCAAAAGAGCTGAATCTTTGAAAAGAGCCAGACTTCTACTTTTTCTTTTGAAACCACTGTATAATCGTACAAGATGTGCAAACAAACAAACTCTGACAGCCTATCATCTTACTGCTCCTCATTTCAAATATACTTCTTGCTCCGCCGTAGTTCCTCCTCCTCTGCCCTCCACCTCCCCATCACCACATAGTCTTAACGGATTCATTAGCCTCGTACACCTTAGGTATAAGCAGCCTGAGAGTCAGCAGCCACCATCACCAGCAGTGTCTGGACTCCATGGGGGGATTTATCCTGCTGCCATTCAGATGTCCCTCAAAATATCTCCCTCTGGTGTCCAAGTGCCAAAGACTTCTGTTAAATCTTAATCAGCACAAACCATCTGTTAATCTGTACACGCATTCTGTATGAAATATTATCTCCATTGTTTTGTCTCTGTATTCAAGCTCTAGGAAAAAAAGTAGGTATAACTAACATTATCACTGTTGCTGGGGAAAAGTCTGATAATCAGTGATGCCACTGTGCAAGAAATTAGACTAGTTGAACTTAATTTTGAACAGCAAGCCATGATAACGTCATTCTGTTGTACTCACTCTTTCTCTGTTCAGGAGTTGCGGGCCTACGTGGCTCCTTCACTCTTTCAAGGGGAACAGGGGAAGAGGTGCGGTGGTCTATCCTGGCAGGGGTCCTGGCTCGTTTGGGTCGCCCTTTAGGAGTCGATGGGCTTCCACGTGTGGATGGAGGCTTGGGGGAGGCAGCAGGGCTGGGGGAGGCAGTTCTGCCCTTAGGCGTGGCTGGGGATGACGGCCGTTGTCTTGATAAAGGACTGGGGCTGGAAGAAAGGAAAATCCAGGGGAAAAATAAGACTAATGGAGAGTTTATCAAAAATGATTCTGTAATTCATTTACACCAAGTTGGACACATTATTCTTTTAGACCTGAGATGTTTGTTTAAAAACCAGACATATGTCCTGAAGAAACCTGACTTCTTCAGACAGGTTCACAGCAAACAAAGCACTCAACATTGCATCATCACATTTGAAGTGCATTATCGGTCAGCTTCCCAGCTATACAAAGGCAATGCAACACTTGGAGGGGATACATCCATTATGCTATTTTTTTTTTCCTCGAGGCCTCTGGCACTGACAGCCCTGACAGCTCTGCCAAGCTCTTTGCTGCCTTTTTGTTGAGTCAAAAGATCTTTTTTCTCCTCTTCCATCCCTTCTGTCATGGATGTCATTTATTTCAATGGCCTGGGGATACGAGAGGAAATGACCACTCGTCCTGGGATCCTTCACTCAATGCCTCGGCTCAAACAGTGCATGAAATATGCGGTCATTATAATGCAGACGTAAACACGGTCACTCTGGCTGACCCAGCTGTTGACCACAAACAAGCTGTGGGTCAAGGGGATATAAGGTGAACCTTGTTTACGATACAGTGTCAATGATCATGTTTCTATACATATCAAAACAGCAGATTATCATATGTCAGATTATTCAATTGGTTCTTAGGGTATGTAAAGTAATATGATTTTTTTTTTAAGCTCAGCTGGAGCTTTCACAAGGTTTGGTTTCAGTTGTTCATGTTCAACATAGGCCTCCATAAGGCTGAGGATTATTTTAATGATGAAATAATATGCCCACTATTTCCATGGCTATGCCAGAAATATGGAAAATAATTTCCTAGAATCCAAGATTGCATCTTCAGATGTTTTGTGTTTTACATCCAACAGTCCAAACTTCAAATTTATTCAATTAACAAAATAATGAAAAGCGGCAAATTATTATTTATTGGAATTTTTAGTAGAATTATTTATTAATTATTTATTATTGTAAAATTATTGGTTGGACCCTGGATTATTATTTTTGACACTTTGTACTCTAAATGAAAATTATTAATAAATGAATTGGTGATAAAAAATAATAAAAATAAATCCTTCATGGTTCTTTTTAGGATTGAAAAGGATGGGAAATTGGGAGTAACGTTAAATGGGCTCTATGCAAAATTAAGAGCACATGAGTTATGTGGACACAGTTCTCAACATGGAGGTGGCTAACTCGGCAGCTAATGGTGCTAACTAGGGCTGTACAATTCATTGACAAATGATCTTAATTGCAATATGGCCTACTGTAATATCAAAGTCACAGGAGCTGCAATTTTTTAATAGAGGTAAAATGTGTCATAACACGCTATTATGATGCAAATAATGCAATGTGGTGCCACAGAGATGCCTGGCCCACAAATCACATCTAACATTAGAGAGCATGCTTGTTTGGCACAGACCAAAGTAAAATCATCACATCATTGTCATTTTGCAGAGAAAATGAAATGCAAAAATTACTATTCCCTCTAAAACTGCGACTCATATCACATAGCAGAGCAGTATCTCTCAAAATCATCCCAATGTCATTGTTTTGTTTTTAGTTTTTTTGCATATAATGCAGCACTAATACTAACTCAATAAACAGCAATTAACAGCAACAGCACTGACAGAGCTAATGGTGATAACCAGGGTGCAACTGGAGGGTCAGTGCTATGCTTTCAAGATGCCGCTGTCACAGTATCAGTGGTAACCACTGTATGAGCACAGTGCAAAGCAGCTGTGATGAACTAGCCAGTGGGATACTCTCATGCACACACACAGCCATTCTGGCTCACCGCAACAAACCACAGAGAAACTCAGATTACAACACACACAAAGGTAGCGTGACTTCATCCTCCTGTCGGGATGCCATTACTCCATTCTACATTTACATAGCAAACAGTGGTTTGCTGCTGTATTAATGCTCTAAGTGTCGCACGCAGAACATTTGAATCAAATTAAAGGGCAATGGCCGCAGCTTATGTCAGTCATTTTCCTCCAAACATCAGCAGAGGCAATGGACCACAGGCTTTGTTAAATGTGTAAACAGACAATTAAATGTCATAATTAGAGGTCTGATAGAGGAAGTCAGTAATCAGGTTTAAAGTGAACTGGAAGTTAAGATGAAAGGATGAATAAATAAACAGAAGCTGTATGTTTTACCTGGGATCAGGTCTGTGTCTCATGCTGGGTAAAGACTGTCTCTTCTTAAGCACCTTCTCTTTGGTGAGGGCGCTCTTCTCCTTCTCATTCTCCCGTTCCTTGTCCTTCTTTTCTTTCTTGTTTTTATCCATCTGGATGATGAAAGGATGAAAATAAAGGGTTAAAACATTTTAATCTTTTCATTTTCCATTCAGAAAAAAAGTTCAATTGTAATAAAAACAGAAAAAAGGCCGAGATATGCTAAAGATTGTTCTACATAAAGTACAGGAAAAGAGGAAGTCTGGTCAGGGGCCATGTTTTGCTCTCTTGGCAATAGTTTCTCAACAATAATCCAACAATACCACCATTAAATTTCCACTCAAAATCAGATTAAAGGCACACCCACTTGTAAAAACAGAATCAGCTGTTATAAATTTCACGGCTGTTTAGCCACGCTTTTATTCTTTAAACTGTTTACTTATTGAGACTCTTGATTGAGTCCAGCACTGAAGTCTGACTGTCAGAGAGGACAACAACATGCCAGACAACCTATCAGTCAGACTTACGGGTGTGGAGCTCCGTCTGTGTTGGCGCTGGGTGATGTCGGGTGTGCTGGACGTCACTCTCCAGCGGTCGGCGCAGCGGTGGTGGGGCTGGTGGGCGCACAAGGTGAGGGGACTGGCTGAGGCTGAACGAGGGCAGAGAGGAGAGTCTACATAGAAAAGTGACGTACAATTAAAGCTCGCCAACACTGATACAGCAGTGTGTTTTAATATGTTTAGAGAGGCAGAAATAAAGCTAATGTGTGTCCGTTATTTTTCAACTTACAACCATCTTTGCCATTGTTGAGGACGCTGGCAGCACTGCGGCTCCTGGCGAGGAAAGACAGTGTTGGCGTCATCAGCCGGTCGACTATACTGCTCTCCCATGGACTCAGTGCAAGGCTGCGGGCTGCAGGTAGAAAACAGATTGATCAATGTGTGTTTTATTTACTGCAAAGACATCTTACAGGGATGTCCTCAGTTGAGCCAGAATTTTGCTGCAAGCATATATCACCCAAGCTGTGGTCAAACCTGATGAATTACATGAACTTAAAATCAATCATTGCAGAGTTCTCCATTATCGCCCAAACACAGTGATGAAATAAACTTTACCATTTGTCCCTAGAGGGAAATGAAAAGTTATTAAGGTTATGGCTCATGTAGCGACATGTCTACAAGCCATAAAGACCCAATCAAATACACAAAACCCCAATAAAGACACCTTAGCGCCACCCAAAGAGATAGTAGGAGACAGAAAATGAGCTCAGTGAATATGTCTACTATAACCTTGGGCTGTAGTGGTACCACCCAAGAGAGAGCAAGAGTTATTTGAAATGCTTGTCTAGACAGTGAGTCAGTTATTTATAACCACAGCCCTGAGCATACAAGCAGAGACGAAGAAGACTGGAGACTCATCAGTATTTTATTTGGGGGAGAATCTCCCTCCTCTGGCTTCAAGGTGTAGGGCAAGGAGGATGTTGCAGTGAATGCTAACAGACAGGGTGTGTAATCGTGCTCGGCTGGAGAGGAGAGCGACAAGAGGGGCAGGGTAGTTACCTATCTATTTTTTCCAGCAGCACAGAGGAACAGTACCTGCTCCGGGGGAGTTTTCAGAATACATTATCTCCTGAAAAATGCTGACTCACTTGCTAACTTTACTTTTCTCAAGCCCTGAAGTTTCTGCTTCTTTGCAGGAGTACACCGTGACCTGGTTAACTTTAGACCTATAAAAAGAGCTGCACTATCTGAAGCAGGAAGAAAGGTTGATTCAAAGACACAAAGTTGATTCAAGGTCACCCACCTCCACATCACCCATCACTAAAGCATTCAAGACAATACAAAAGACATCCGTTTCCCCGTATGTTACAATGAAAATGAGCACAAAAGGATCCACTTTACAGTACAAACACATGAAATGACCACAACCACAAAAATGAACGAACCAAAGGACAGTGCATAACCCATATTAAAATATGAGCATGCAGCATGTCAAACAAAACCCCGACCCAAATTCTGGAGAGTAAAAAAAAGGAACTCATAGAGGTTTTGACAGATGGAAATGGGTCAGTCGTCAACCACCAAGCACAAGAGAGGGACTGAAATCAGAAAGGGGAAGAACTGAAAAAAAAAGAGAGGACGATGATGGACGGGTTCGGAGGCGGTGGCAGAGTGATGGACACACTTAAACGGGAGGGGAGGGCATTCCAGATGTTGCCTTACTTCTGCTGGGGGAGTTCCAGAGCGTGGCGGAGGACTTGGACAGTCGCTTGTTTATAACAGAGTCCACGTGTTTGGGCAGGTTGACCGTTGACACAGAGCATCTGCCTAAGAAGCCAAGAGAGCGCCACACAGATGTTCACACAGGTCACATGGTTATGAGAGGAGGAAGGGGAACTTCTGTGGCGTCATGCGTTACGCTCGAATGATGCCTCTACAAACAAATGCCCACACACAGTACGGTACGTGTAATGTGAACAGCCCCCATTAAAGCAAATTCCCGTGTGCTGACTGTGCTTATAATAACATCCACTGCTTTACGGTACATACACGCACACAGAGCACCATATGTTCACTTCAAGTAGCCTCTAGGTATGTAAGCCGCCATCTATGACACAAAACGATGTTTGATGTTTCTGTTTTTAAAGGGTCAGTTCACCCAAATTACAAAACTGCACTTTTAATGACAATAAAAAACAAAATGTGTCTCTGAGATTTTTGCCACAACCTCATAACAACTGAGGTGAATGGATTTTAGCGTTTGGTGCCTAAAGTATTAAAAAATGACCTTTAAAAATGTTCATCAGCAACATTTCTTCCCAGAATTCCGCATTACTATGTATAATCCACACAGCACACTGTCAACAGTTTCCATTGGCACTATTACGTTGCTAGAGAAGTAGGTCCAGTGAGAATGGTTGGCAGTAGGTTTGTGGATTATCCAGAGTGACAGGGACGTGTTTTCTGGAAAAAAATAAGCTGCTAATGAACACAGGGTTCCTACAACTTACGGCAAGTTAGATTTAAGAGTTATTTAATGTCACTTGGAGTGAAATTTCAGACCAATTTTACCCAACAACCCCCCCAAAAAAGAACATGAACGACATTGATTAGGGTTAGGGAAAATTTTGCCAAAATGTTTGTTGTAACATAAAGCACTGCTTTTTAATTGTGTAGCAGAGACGAGGGTGGAACAGAACTTCTTTTCCTCCGTTTTTTTTGGGGGGAGTTTTTCCCTTATCCACTGTGACGGTCCAAAGACAAAGGGATGTTGTATGCTGTAAAGCCCTCTGAGTCAAATTGTGATTTGTGGTATTGGGCTTTATAAATAAAACTGAATTGAACTGAAGTTGCAAGTTTTCTTGGTATTTTGGGTTTCTCGCTCTGCATGTGGGACTCCAATGTCTTGACCCCCATTGTGAGTTTAAGAACTTTTTGCATGAGGTACATCAAGCCTTCAGCCACATTGTGAAATCTTGGTTAAACAGCCAATTTTCGCTGAATTTGCACATCCTCATGTCGTCCAGGGGACAGTGACAGCTAGCTAGCACACAGTGGATCCTCTACTCGGAGCATCCCAGACACAAACAAAATATGCCGTGTTGGTTCCGCCTAAATGTATCTCTGACATGCTTTTGACATTTGAATCTTCTAGGACCCTGAGGACATCTGGGGCCAGCCTATTGACCGTCCCAAGAGTCAGAATAAAACAGGGTGACGTAGCATTTCGTTATCATGCAGCACAAACCCGACTTAAGAAAAATAGATCTTACTGATTATTTTGAGATTTTTACAAAGCTACATCAGAAAAAAGATTAATAAAAAACTTCTTTATGTCTTAGCATTTTGAAGACTTTTGAAAGATTAATATAAGATTATATAAGACCTTTAAGGTTCTTCTTCTTAACAAAGCTTCATGTCTACTTCACAAAAACACCAACTCCAAAAAAGCATGTCAACCACACTAAGAAACCTTTAAAACAGCTTTTTTTTTTTTTTTTTTTTACAGCCACCAACAAAAGCAACAAAGAAAAAAAAGACACCTCAAAATCCCGTAACAACCAAACAAGTAATGGAAAGAGACTGCTGGGAAACATACACTCATCTTATAGTTGATGACGTGAACTGGCTCTTCAGAAAAGGGCAAACCTCCTATCCTCGAGACCATCCGTGTGCAAAACTTGCATCCATCCCAATTCTATATCCCTTTAATACACTGCAATCAAACCAACACTGCTCTTTTCCAAAATGTCGTCAGACAGGATTCAGAGGACATTACGGTAATGGAGGTGCAGTATTAAAGCGGGCCTTGTCTCCATTTAAATGGACAATGAGGCAGTATGCTCCTTTGACGGAAGTCATGATGGGTACTTTGGACATTTCCTAAATAACATCCTGAACTGTCAGCCATTCCACTGCAGCCTGTTTGTGCTTGTTTACTTTCATCATCTGACAAATGGAAGGCTGCAGAGGGAGGAAGGAAGGGAGAGATTGATTAAAGTTGTCAATAATTCCCCCGGCATACAGCGGACATGACATAAAACAGAACTTCGGACTCCTTAGATTTAGAGCTTCATGTTGGGAGGACGGCACAAAGGACAGAAGCATCCATCAAGCTGTTAAAACACCATTTCTACAGTATGACCTGGCCTCTGCAGTCACTGCATTATTAGACAGCATATTCAATTTGCCTCTAGTGGATTGAAGCCTGCTTACTGCAACTGATGCAATAAAGCTGAATACATTTTCACTTTGTGCGATCAATGCAGTCTGGTGGTGATCAGCAGCTAATGACCCTGAAGTGATGTTTAAGAGACAACCATCCTGCTAGGACAGAGCTGGAGCCGCCAACACATTAAAGGAAATGGCGTGTTAAGGTGGAGGACTGCGACTGATGCAGCAGAAGCACATCAGATTTAAATATAACAAAAACAAATCTGCGGTGCAAATCAGTTTGGGCAGAATTCCTGACTCTGCACCTGCCAGCGTCATGTGCCAACTCCAGCAGTGAGCATAAAACACTGCACATCACAACCAAGCCATCTATTCAACGTTAGGAGGAGGAAACAGGGCACAAAATTAGGTTTGATATAATACACCTGAACAAGGTGATAACGCACCAATTTCAGGCTGCAGTGCTTCAGATCTAATAAAAATTTTCAGTTGTTAAAGGACAGGAAAAGAATCAACAACCTTTTTGATAACTGGTTATTTGTTAATTTATCAAGCAAAGATGCCAAACATTTTCTGGTGTCAGCTTCTCCAATGTGAGGATTTTCTACTTTCCTGTTTTATGCCGTTGTGAATTAAAGATTTTTGGGATTGTCTGTCTGCCTGTCTGGACAAAATAAGCAATTAGGCTTTAGGAAACTGAGATGAGACAATTTTTCACCATTTTCTGGTATTTTCTGACATCTTAAAGCCTAAATAATTAACTGGGAAAAAAGAGGTAGGTCTAATCAATAATTTATCCTTTACAAATCTGTGACCTTCAAAGGAACAAGAAATCTCCGCTAGGACATTAGACAGCTGAAGCAGGACAATCATTGAAAGACATCTTGTACAGAGCTTTTAATTTCATAGGGAATCTGGAACAGGAGTCTATGTGGGACAGGCCTTTAATTCCTTACTCACAAAACTGTTGTCAGCAAAAATCAGGACACATAATCCAATTGTTTATTTAAACCACTATGAAGTATGTATTACTTGTATAAAAATTAGGCTTCAGATAACATATTCGTTATATATCATTCATTTGATCTAGCAGCGACAGACATGCATCAGAGGGAGAGCTTGAGATATGACACTTGTTGTACAGCACCCAACACAACATGACCTTACCCTGTTAAAACAATACTCACAACTTGGATTGATTTTTATGCAAAGAAACTTTTGATTCTTTTGATCTGAGGACCTTACGGACCAAAGGAATATGAATAACTTAGTGTGTAACTGAGAAATGGACATATATTCTGACTATATGACTGCCTCAGAGGGCGTGAGTCACCACTCTGCACCACTTTTTCGTCTCTCGTTTACCATGCTGGTAAATCTGAATGAACTGCTATATTCCTTGTGCTCACGTTTTGATAAAATGAACTGAAGGATTGAATTATGGAGAATGTAACCAAGCTAACAATGTGAAGCATCTCCATATTGACAAAAGTTCAAACATTTATATTTGTATGCACGTTCTAAGAAACTAACTAGTGTTAGCTTACATGTGTAGCCAACAACCTGATTATATGCATCCAAAGAACATCTATAAAAATGAACTGCTTGGCAAACAGACCAGGTGTCTGATTGAGACTGGCGTTTGTCAAAATGCGTAGCCACACAGGGCTACTAAAAGGGACTGGACGTTAAATTGGGACTAGACTTTTCCTTGACAGTATATAAAATAATCAATCTTCAGTGAAAACAGTGAGGTACAAGATGGCAAACTTAGGGTAGAATAATTTTCCTCTAATGGACATCAGAGGTTAATGGCACTGAAACTTAAGAGCCAATAATGATGAATAAAAGCCTCAATAGACAGAATCTATGGCTAATAAAAGTGATTATGTGTTGCACCATTTCCAGCAGGATAGCTTCCATCAGCTGCCTAAATTAGTTAAAGGAGTCAGATATTCTTTAGTGATTACAGGTGAGTCCTTTGCTTATTACATGAGGATGTGTATCCAGATTACATCAGTGTACTCACCTTCTTTCTGGCTGGAGTTCTGGCTTAATGCGCCGGCCCAGGACCATCTTTGCTGGCGGATTTCTGCCCATGTTTTCTTTGTTGACCTGTGGATGGCTGCCTCATAGCGCTCCTGTAAAGGATAAAGGAGCAGATATCAGTTATTTAAACTGTCTAATGCATCAAAGGTGATGTGCTGAACCGAAGGGGCATAGTTCATCCTTCAGCTGAAAAGCCTGGATTCAAGCACCCAGCCTGGCTTAGGTGTCCTTGAGTAAAATCCTAAATCCCCTCATCTGCAGCTGACCCATTAACTTTTCATCTCTGGGTATCAACGCAGTATAAGAGGAAGCAAAGTATGTGTCAGCACTAAAACAACTATCACATATTGAATGGATTATTTTTAACATCTTCTCATCCAAACGTACTTTATTCTTCTCCAGTTTCTGTTTTTGTCTCTCCTCCAGCGCAGCCCGCCGCTTTTCCGCCTTGATCCGCTGTTCCTCCAGCTTCCTGCGGCGCTCCTCCAGCTGCTGCTCCCTCAGCTGCCGTGCCTTCTCCTCCTTCTCCAGCCACTGGTTCTTTTTAGCAGCTAAAACGGGGCAGAAGTCATGGTCAAGAGAGGTTTTACCAAAAGAAAGAAGACAAAGAAGCCGTCTCTCTTCCCTCCTGCTTTCAGAATACTGTAGATATAAAGCACACTCTCTTTGAAATGTCTGTAGCAGTTGGTACCTAAAAGAGAAGTGTGCGATACCTGTTGAAAGCATGTTTTGATAGGCTGTGGGTTTTGAAGAACAATTCTGTTTGAAACTTTTAGAAAATATCAAAAAAAAAAAAAAAAAAAAGAAATCGAGCCTTTCTGGTGTTACTTTTTATCTACAGCTGTCGCCCTTCACCTGAATCCCACTTTGTGTTTGGAAAAATAAATTCAATTACTTGACTTCTCCGCAGAATACGGCATAAAGCTGGATTTGGCAGATACAACACTTCTGAAGTGACACTTTTACACCACACTAATCGCATCAAGCCTCCACGTCAGCTTCAATAAACCACACGCACTTTGATATGGAAATCGCTTGTTGTCCCTGAGCCATTCAAAGAGGGCGTGAAGAAGCATTTCGCAGCTGCCTCTCTGTGTACACAACTCGCCATATTTCTTTAAACTACAAAGTAAAACCCCCATGAAGAATCAGCCTCTGCAAGGAGGCGAGGCTTAGTTCTCTAAAGCACTTGATGCAACAAAAGCAACTGGTTGTGGATTTCAGATTATGGTGACGGATCATTGCAGAGATGCTGGAGGCTAGAGGGGTTAAAATTTATTGGGAGGCACACAGTTCAGCTTTTATCCGGGAATGGAACGGAAAGCTGAGTTATACTGAGGCACTGCTTGCCAGAGCCTTGCGGCAAAGAAAATATCTGCTGCAGTGCGTATGTCAGCTCATCGCAGCACTATGGCCTCGATTTGAGAGACGCCACATCTTTACCGTACAGTGATACAACTCCTAAGAGGTGGTGCTGCATGTAAAGTGCAGTGGAGACTGCTTCATAATTCACTGGTTGTGCTGTGATGAGAACAGAGGGAGGAGGCTGCTTCAGCTGTGCACAAATGCAATGTTAAAGGCTTGCTGTTGTCCACATCCACAGCATTCACTCCTGCTCATAAGGGAAACTTTTAAGTCATTTACTTAATGTAAATAGACTGCACCCACTTTTTCAATGCAAATCAAGCCTGTGGCAGTCGCTGATTGTATATTTGAATTTGACTCATTCAACAGAAACATTTTGTAATAGTTTTCCAGACTATAGGAGCAGGATGCAGGAAGGGCAGTGAGCTGGAAATTGGCTGGGGGCGTAAGGGAGTTATTTCAGCTCATGATTTACACAATAATCAATTTCCTCAAGCGCCATTCATTTAGTGCTGCAACTAACAATAATTTTCACTGTCAATAAATGTGTAGATTATTTTCTCGATTAATCAATTACTTGTAGGGTCTCCAAAATGTCACAAAATAGTGAAAATTTTCAATTATCTTTTCATTCACTATCCATAACAGCTTATCCTGTCGGGTCGCTGGGGGCCTGGAGCATAGCCCAGCTGACATTGGGCGAGGGGCGGGGTACACCCTGGATAGGCCGCCAGACTATCATAGGGATATAGATTCACGCTCACAGTCACACCTACGACCTATTTAGAGTCACCAATTAACCTGCATGTCTTTGGACTGTAGGAGGAAGCCGGGTACCTGGAGAAAATCCACACTAACACGGGGAGAACATGCAAACTCCACACAGAGGGACTCAAACCGATGAATTGATTACTAAGAGTGCTTTATTAACGTAGCTTAATCAGAGCAATGATGTATGGATGACGAAAATTAACACTGACACTTCCTAACTCAGGCGGGGCTGCACCGAAGCAATATTGAGAATACTCTCTTCAAGGGACAGAAATTTCCTCGAGACAGTGACAAGGCCAAAAAGATTACAGAGAGGGTTTGTAATTAAATTGCTATTGCTACTCAATTGACAAGCATATACATAACTTTTAAGTATTTGAGGTGTGCGCTGTGCAGTTATGTGGGAACACAGAAGTATCGGATCAGGACTCGGTATCAGCAGATGCTCAAAATTAAATGACTCAGATTGGAATAAAAAGACATGATTGGGACATCCTAATTATATTATTTGGTGATTAATTTAATAGTTGACGATAAATCAATTATTCATTGCAGCTCTATTCATTATCATCCATTTATGCATCGGTTCCAGGGTGTTTAGTGATAAACAGATGTCCATTTCTGAATATCTTAAGTCGACATGGTATTAAATCGTATAAATCAACTCACTCTAGACAGTGATCAGCGCTGACAAGTAGCATCGGGACCTACTACAGTAAAACCATTAAATAATTATAAACAGAGTGCAGCTCTAACCGGTACATAAACTATTTATACCATCCCACCAAAGACTGACAAGGCAGGAGAGTAGCTTCTGTGCCGTCGTAGCCAACTCCCTGATGCAAGTCTTCAAAGGTTCACTTAAACAACCAATGAGATCAAGCTAGGACTCTCTAATGGCGTCCCTTTTTACTACTGAGCCAGTAATACTGCTGGTGATGGTTGACAAGCAAAGTCTTCCTGGGCAAGATCTCTTTTAAGCTGATATTGTAAACACAAGCTTTGGCAGGATCTTATCTTATATCCAGGTCTGACTGAGAGTATTAGACCAGACCCGTACCATCTGGCATGCCTGCATGGTGATCGCCCAATTAGACTGATCCACGCTATGAAGTGTGTCAAACTGGTCTTACTGCTATCGAGCACACAGTTGGATCAGACAACATGGCATTACTGAAAGTACAAGTATGATAATTTAAAGAAAGCAGCGTCTTGTGAGGGTGTACTTGTGCCTTAAGTGTATGCTAAAACATGAATATATTTGTGGAAGCCATGATAGTATATTTAGACTCTGTTTTACCATTTTTTCTCTGACTCTAAGGTAATTGGTATTTCTGTCTGTCACTAAATACCACACTGATGATACACCCTGTAAGACCATAGCTAAAAAGGAAAAATACGTCTGTACAAAAGTCATGAAAATACATCATGATTCAGCTCTGTACTAAACAAGTGCACACTAATTTACATATTTTCCCATTTTAGAACATTCTGATGTGTGTGTTTTTGTGTTTGGCAATATAAAGTTGTTTAGATGTAAATTTGCAGCCAAGATAAATCTGGCTACAACAGTGTCTCTTAAACCTCCAATTTCTTCAGTGAGATGGTAATCATAGCCATTTTGTGGCATGTGGTTCGAACATGTTATCTTAAAATACAAAATCCAAGGAGTTGTGACGTGTCTTCAGATGGAACATGTGGATGACCAAGTTCAAACCTGGGGCACGCTTCATATCCTTGTATGCAGACACAACCATTATATATTTACAAATGAAAGGTTAAGTGATCAGTCTACACGGTTTTCATCAAAGATACACTGATGATGCTCAGAGAGAAAAGGTTTGAGAGTCATCCAGTGGAGATTTCTTTGATAAAGAAATAAATGAAAGAACCAAGATTTTAAAAGAAGGGACAACATGGGGATTAAATGAATGACACTGCTCTAGAGCTGGGCAATACGACCAAAACGCAATATTGAAACTCTTTTCATGCACAAAGGCTACATGATATGCACAACAAATCATATTGCAATTACATTGACAGAAACTGCAATTGCAATATGAGTTACAGTTTTAGTAGGAATGGTAATTTCTGCATTTGTTTTCAACGAAAAATAAATAAGTAAATAAAGATGATGTGATTTTTGCTGGAGTCTGTACCAAACAAGCATGTTATGAATATGATTGGCAGGCTGCAGCATCTCTGTAGCTCCACAATTCTGCATGTATAATGGACAGATTTTACCTTTATGAAAAAAATCGCAGCTCCTGCAATTTAGACATTGCACTTGGCTATATTGCGATTTCTATAATATTTCGATTATTTGTGCAGCCCTATGTATATTACCTTAACAATGATGAAAATGACAATTAAGTTTCAGACATTTTTATTTTAAACCTTTCGTCGGGACTTTCTGATAATAACAAATCTGCATTATGTCTTCTAAATAGGGCTGGGTGATAGGGATAGGGAAAATTAAATGTTAGAAAGTTTTTGACCAAATAACCCAACATCTACACTGCTTTCACAAAATATTTATAGACTTCTGATAAATAGTCATCAGTAATGCGGATATAATGACTAAGTGGATAAAGGCAAATAATAGAACAGCTAGAACACTCTGAAACTGCATCAATTTACTGTAATGCAGCCTTTAAAACCAGGAAGAGATAACACTTAAGGTATTACGATATCCAAAATCTAAGACAGTATCTTGTTTCATATCACTTTATTGATATCATATCAATATATTTCCCAGCCCTGCGTCTAAAAGCTTAAGCACTGTTACTGAAGCATTAGCACTGGTACTTTGGATCCTGCTTTGTTATAAAATAAGAGGTGAAATGAGGAGAGATGGAGCCAAAGCATGTGATTAAATGTGTGTTTTTATGGGATAGTTCTTGAAGTCATATGAGAGGAGCCTTTAACAAACACACTGAGATGAGCGAGGTTCCTTAGTGACTCCTAATGTTTGTATGTTAGTATGTTTGTGGTATATTGCCCAACTCTAGTTAAAACTACTGAACTTCATTAAATTGAGAGACATCCAAATATGACAGAGGATCGACATGGGTTACCACCACCATCACCACCACCACCACCACCACCACCACCACATACACATAGGTGAGTGGCTTACCTTGTAACATGCTGAGCTCTTCTGCAGAGGGGGAAGGAGTGAGAGAGAAGACAGAGGCAACTGTCAGTCATGCAAAGCAGTGCACGACCAGCGCGTGTGTAGCCAGGTGACAAAGTGACAGCCATTTGTTAAAGGAAAAAAAGACTTGGGCAAGGAGATGCAATATCAGCTGACACAAAAACGGACAGCCATGTCAGTTGTTGTGATGCCCAAGTGAATTGCACTGAGGATATTTTGCACCAATTGATCGATTTCAATTTAAATAAAATCTATACGGTTTCTGAGCTTTGATGACTCTGTGCTGTTGCCAACCAATTTCAAATAATGTTGAGTCATAGGAGATATTCATCACACTGCAAAAAAGCTGCAAAATTGCCAAAATAATTGACTTCATCAACACAAGCATGCATTATTTTACTTTTTTTCAACGTGAGGAATATCTCTATTTAATTCAAATTGTACTAACACACAATTAAGAGTAGATTAAGCGCTGGTGTGTCATACAGGCATACAGTAAGCAGACATTTTGACAGAGCTCATTAACTTCAGCATGCATAAAGAAAATGAAAGCTTGCTCATCTCTGGTAAAATGGTGGCTTGGCTTTTGCTGATTTGAATCACTTGTGTGCAGAAGCCCAAACTCCCCTTTTATCCTCTCTGTGCTACATGTGCATGCCATCTGCAGCCTGGAGCCAACCCAGTAGCATTTCAACTGCAAACTAAAAAAAAAAAAAAAAAAAAAAAAAAAAAGAACTCTTCCACCCCAACACTAGGGGGAGCTATCTTCCCATGTAACAGGCCCGTCCTCCCACCCCTTGTTCCCACTTACCGAGATATTTGGCCTTTTCCTCTCTCCGCTCCTTGGCAAGCTTCTGCCTCTCCTCTGACTTCATGATGTCTGGGAAGAGAATGGAGGAAGAGAGAGAAGAAAAACAGGGAAAGGATGTGTAAATGAGAGGTTTCATATCAAGTTCAATTCATTCAGCCCAAACAGACTTACGTCACAAAGCATTTACACCAATCAACCAACACATTAAAACCACTGACAAGTCAGGTGGATAACACTGATCATCTCTGTACAATGCAATGTTCTGATAAGAACCTCAGGTCCTGGCATTCTTGTCAGCAACACTTGACACACACCACTCACCTGAACGCTGTTGCAGGGCAAGTGCAACCCCTCACCAGCATCCCTGATGGCAGACGCCCCCACAGCAGGACAGTGTTTCATGCCACACCATAAAAACTGGTCAGGAACATGACAAAGAGCTCAAGCTATCAACCTTGCCTCTAAATTCCCCAGATCCCAATCCATTCAAGCATCCTCGGGATGTGCAGGTACCCCACTTTGCAACCCACAGGAATCAAAAGATCCTCCGCCAATGCCCTGTGTTGGACACCACAGAATACCCTATGGTATGCATAGGTGTTTGAGTGGGTGGTGCATGTCAAATGTTGTCCACATGAAAGCCAGGACCACAGATTTCCCAGCATAACATTGTACTGTAACAAGAAGAATGTGATTCACTTCACCTGTCAGTGGTCCAGTCAATGGTCTGGCTAGTCAGTGTATTTAAGGAAGTTCATAAATCCTGACATTTCTTTTGTTTCCTTGCAGGTCAAAACAAACACAATATCAAACAGTATCATTTGATCGGCAACATCAACGCGACCTGAGACACACTCAGTATCTCACCGAGTGAGATTCATGACATACTTCCATATAAATTAGCAATTAAGAGATTAAAAAGCTTTCAGCAAAAACTCAATTAGAGCTGGTTAGTCAAGCTCATCTGAGTTGGAATCGCTCCTTGAGGACGACTTGAGTTAAGCAGAGAATGTATCATTTTCTACAACACCACATATCAGCTATGGGGTGAAAAGAGCGCAATGTGTCTTGCTATTCTTCAGTAAATAACAAAGAAAGCATTAACAATACCTAGAGTTCAAAGTCATGTAAATGTACTACTATTTGTTGTGTGCCATTAATCATAACCGTGGGCTCTCTAACATCCCTCGACCCAAAACTGACCCGAGGCGACAATGATGCACCCGCCCTCTGATAAACATGAACATATGAGTAAATATTTTCTTCACTGTTGCAAAGTCAGCACAACAGAGGCTTTAAACTTTTAAATGTCACCACAAGGAAATGCATGCCACAAGACAATGACAGGAAACTGGCAACGTCAACATTTCACCTTTGATGCTCAACAAAGGACTGCAGCTAATGTGTGCTACATTTTCTGGATCAACAAAAAAAAACCACACACAGAGAACAAACGTTTCAAATCTTCGTGGAAACCAATCTTGTCTAAATAAAAGCTGCAGCGTGTGGCAGGCTCTCTGAATCTCCCACGTCATGTGTATGTGGGTGTATGTTTGATTGTGATATGTTATGACTACAGGGGGCACATACGTATATCTCTTCCCTCTGTGACATCTCTGATGTGTGCTCACACATAGGATTCCTCAGAAATACCTCAGTGGAACCACTCAGTGAGAAAAAGCCGAGGGGAACAGCAACGCAAGCCAAACTGAACTGAGCCATTTTAAGAATTCAAACTGCATCCTTTCCTGATAACCGGTTCTACTTCCTGGGAAACACATTGTCATTCTTGCTTATCAAAGGCACGCTTTTCCTTTTTATATCCTCAAGAGAATATCTTAATGAACAGCCAGAATATACAGATAAACACAACAAAATTTCAGCCTATTACACTGACAGAAATGGCTACAAATAGCGAAACATGGTGTCACACAGACAGGAGAATTAAGATGTCTAATAACTGAGCCTCAAGAACTCTCAAACGTATTCTGCAAACCCAGTGTATTGTGCCAAAGGCTCTCAGGGTGTGCCCCCGACACTAGTGTCCTCAACCATCTAGAGAAACAAGGACGGCTGGTAGCCTTCCATCCCTGAGATTTACCCTCTTCACTACTAAATGGATTGCACTTGTATAGCGCTTTTCTAGTCTTCCCATCACTCAAGGCGCTTTAACAGTACATGTCACATTTATCCATTCACACACACACACAGATGGCCAAGGTTACTGTATATGGTGCCACCTGCTACTCTGTAACCACTCATACACACACCGATGGAATAGCCATCAGGAGCAATTTGGGGTTCAGTATCTTGAATACTTCTTGGATAGTTTGGCATGCAGACTGCAGAAGCTGGAGATTGAACCGCTGATCTTGAGCCACTGTCGCCCCAACTACTAACATAGCACCATCAGAGTCCTCTGAACAGCATGTGGCACTGCAGGAGAAGCTTCGAAACAACCAAACCAGGCAATTAATGCATCAGATTTTATTTGTATATCATGTATTTTACAATACTAAGAACAGATATCCTGCTAACAAGGGACAAGCCAAAGACAAAACCAAAAGTGTAAGACTTTTAATCAGAAATGGCAAAAACTCACTGGTTACAGCTTGTCCAAACGTGGATATTTGCTGTAATCTGAATATCTTTGACTTTTGGATTAATGGTTGAACAAAACATGGCATTTGAAGGCATCACCATGGAGTCTGATAACCTGTGACGAACTTTGCTTTTTGCTGACATACTATGGACCAAATCAATCAATTAATCAAGAAAACAATGCCTAGATTAATTGATAATGGCTATGATTGTCAGTCGCAGCCCTGGTAACAACACAAATATGATTACAGACAACTAATTCCTGCTTTCACTTAACTGGGCAATATTTTATTTCATAAAAAAGAATTGCAACTCGACAACATAATCCTGAAACTCTGACTGAAATCCTGCAGCGTGTCGCTTCTTTTTCAGATATCACAGGACCTTTTTATGACAATGTTTCCCTACAACTAATAACTTATTTTCTGCAGCCCACAAAATTAAATAAGCTTAAAGTGTATAGTCATCAAAACAGCTACCATGTGAAATCATATATATAAACATTGTAGTGTGTACGACCACAAATAACTCGTCCATCACTGGGAAACACTGGCACGCTGCACTCTTGATCTTTCTTGTGTCTTCATGCTACATCATCCCCCTCAATCTTCACAGACCAGATGTTCAGCATCAAACACAAAGGAGCTCATCCTTCAGCGATGTCTAATAGGAGGAGGCGTGAATCACAAACATGAAAACAATCTGCCATGCAGCCTCCCCTAAGAACAACCTCTGACCCACTTTGATATTTATAGGACTATGGCCCATGTGCACGGTGTTGATCGGTGTGATGTGCTCATGTTTGCAGCTCACCACCGTGTTAATCATGATGTCACATGCACAAAAACTGACTGGCCCAGAAAATACTGCGAGGTGCAGTGCTTGGGCTCAAAATGTCAGCTCTGTGTTATATTGTGCGCCTCAAAATTGGAGTACAATAGAAGCGGTGCAGGGTTTACTGTATAGGGTGGCATTATTGTGCAAATTCAATACACACACATAGGAAACAAGGACAAAAGTGTTTATGGACAGATTTCTTTCGCTCTTCCCTCAACACACTTAATCAAAATGGTGGGACAACCCTTGACAGTGTGTACATGAGGATGTTCTCAGGGACAGAAGCATATCAATCACAGCTCTCACGGGAAAATGTTTGACATGTGACAAAATACAACTGAGCAAACTATTACCAGTAGCGGCAGCTCCCATCTGAACTACAAGCCTTACCATTTCATTTTACTAATTAAGGGGCCACAGAGTGCTTTTCATCTTCATTATGCCCCTCTGGGTAGTGTAAAACCTCACAAGTAATGAGCTTTACAAAACCAGCGGAAAAGGAACTTGGAAGGACAAAAGGGAAGTGTGGTCAGCAGACTGAAGACTCAACGGTATATTCCTCTAAAATAGACCAGACTTTGGCAAATGGATCACGATAACACTCTTGATATAACTGATGTGGCTCAGTTCAAACAAAGTATCCAAACTAGAAGTGTTGTTATAATTTTGGGAGCAGTTTGGGGCTTCGGAGGGTTTATCCCCATCACCTCACGCTAAGGAAATAAAGACAATGACCACAGTGGATGGATTAATGGATAAAGAATAAAGGAGAGAGAGGAAAGAGGCTTACCCTCCAAAAACCCTCAAACATGTTCCTTAGAGTTTGCATGTGCTGTTAGCCAGTGGCTGCAAGGACTTCAAGTAGTGGCATTGTGGAAAAGGCTATGGCGCAACTGCCAGGTCAAACTAAATGCCCTCTTGGCATCGCTCACTGAAATGGGATTCTTATTCAGGTCGTCCACCTCTCATTAGGGACCGGCCCATGGCAGTGATCAGCACTAGCTGAAAGCTCATTTGTCTGAATTTCACTGGGATTTTTCTTTACTAATTCAATCTGGCCTAAAATCTTTGATTTGTTCTCACATAGCAGCTTCTGTTCCGTACTTGTTCCAACAACTGCAGCCGCTCTATTGGATTTAGGTTCACGTCTGAAAGCATGTGGTCACTATTACTCAGATACTGAAGCATTACCTTGCCTCAAGAGAGCTGACCTAACTCCAGCAGATTGCAGATGTAATTGCACCATTTTAAGAGCACTGCTTGATGTCAGGCCAAATTCAGCTTTGACCTTAAAAGGGATACTTTTTCAACCAGTTTTGTATCATAATATGTGGGTAGTATGTGTAAATACACTGTGGTAAATTGCCCTCTATCTAACCAGTGCCTAGATCTCCCTGCCGGCCCCCTAGTGAAATTTCACCAGATGACACAAAACATGTCATCTGTCCTCTTTGGTCTCCTCTCAAGTGTCTTCTTTAACTCCCGTTGGTCCAGAATTCAGCCGCCCAAATCATTACTAGAACCCCCTCCATAGAACATATCACCCCTGCTCCTTCCTGTTAAATATCAAATCGATTTCAAGATTCTGCTCACCTTTAAGGCCCTTCATAATCAAGCCCCTTCATACCTGTCTGAACTCCTTCATATCTACACATCTCCCGCACTCTTAGATCCTCTCCTGTAATCCAACTCACATCACCATCTGCCCGCTTGACCTCCTAGAGCCTTCAATCGTTCTGACCACCACCTCTGGAACTCTCTCCCCCACAACACTCGCAATATTGACTCCTTTACACTTTCAAATCGCATCTGAAAACACACCTTTTCATGCTGGCATATTTGTTTTAATTTGATGTTGACACACATATTGAGACTTGCACTATACATTATACCTACTATTTACAATTATGATTTTTGTCTAGATATTTTATTAACTTTTATTGTATATTATGGAATTGTTTGATTTTATGATCTATGGATACATTGCTCAACTGTTTTGTAAGGTGTCCTTGAGTGCTCTGAGAGGCGCCTATAAATAAAATGCATTATTATCATTATCTCTCTCCCGGGCTGTTGCTGGAACGCCCACCACCCATGCCACCACGGACACAAAGCGCTTTAAAGGATATCAAGGGACAAACTCGAACCGAAAACTGATCATACAGTAAAATTAGGCAGCAGTGATCCAATACAAAGGTCCTGTTACAGCGTTGTCTATTTCTCACTTCAAATGTTTTCAGAAACATATTTTAACTTACCATTTAACCTTAATACAAGATTGTTTGTTCCCAGCCAGCGCCATTGTGTCAAATGGACGAGTTTGCATTACGTCACTCACAGGTGGGAACGTTTATTAGAAGGCACAGTGTATTCTGGTAGTTGCAGGTTTCCTACCTCTTGAGCAACAGCAAATGCCACATCCATTTTTCTGTTTTCTCTTGTTATGTAGCACCAGTTTCAAAAGTAAAGAAACCCAAGAACCCATATTTACTCCTATAAGCTACTGAGCTCTGTACTCGTGTCAAAAATATCTGTTATTGATACATATCAGATCTAAATATTTGAAATGGTGTCAATACTCATATTCTGCAGTACTGATACTTTCTTGTCGGTGAAGATTCTCAGTCATCCAGGTCATGGTAATCAAGGTAGCACTTACGAATACTGATACTATCGATACCAGTAACTTGCTCTATCTTCTTTCTGGCAGTGAGTTGACACACACATCACTGCAGTTCCTCCCATAGTTCTGCCTCCTCTCTTTTACTCAATGTTCTGTCTTCTCGTCAATCGTCTCATTCGCTCCGTTTCTTTATAGACTTTTGTGGCTGGGTTTTGGTTTGTTTTTTTCAAGCATTTTTATTGTATTTTGAATGTGTGAAAAAAGTTTCTCTTCTGTTCTACAACTACCCAAGAAAAGTCACGGTTGTCATGTTATAGCCTTGTAATGTTTATCTTTTCTTTTATCTTTTATCTTGTTACACATTCCGGTATTGTGACAACACTAGTCTATACAAGCAATCCAAGTACTTTACAGATGAAATTTGCCTTTACCTTTACTAGGTTTCGACCTGCGGACAGGTGATGCAGGTGACCCAGGTGATCGAGAGAGGCCGTCAGATTTTGTGGGAGTAGCCAATCTCTGATCTGTATCCTTCTTAGCTGGAGACTCCATTCTCTCTGTGTTGTCTGTATTCGGGGGGCTGCTCTCCCCCTCTGGGTCAGGCCTCGTGGGGTTTGTGTTCAGGTCTGAGTGGGGAGCTGGTCAAAGAGAAAGACACAGATAAAGACAAGTGAGGTTAAAGGAAAAACAAGCACAGAGATGGAACTGAACCAGTCCGTCTTCATTCCTGTCACTGCTGGGCCTGACAAGTTGCTCAGTGCGGATGACGTAAACTTCCTCAAGAGCTACATGTATCAAGCACGAGGGGTGGAGACTGTTTTCTTTGAGAAATTGTTTCTTTTGATAACTCAGATATCAGCACTGTAACAAGAAAATGAAATGTAACACCTCCAAAGAAGCAATCTGAGCTCTGTTTCTGTGCAATGTCTCATTCTGTTGTTGAAGCAACATTATCTGCTGCAGAAATTACACCATTATTTTACTCAGAAGCACAAGTTAATCTGTCTTAAGTCTGCTCCTCAAACTGTACGCCGAATACCATCTTCTACTCTGCTCGGCTGATTTATCGACAGACCAGCCCAAACAAATGGCCCAACTCTCTGGCAGAACAAAACGCAGTAATTGCTTTTTGGCATCCTGATGATTCTATTGAGGTAAATGAATTGCTTAGAGAAACAGAATCAGAGTGATCATCTTCCCAGAAGTAGTCAAACTTCTTTTTGATGAAAACTACTCAAGAGGAGACAAGCAGCTCAGGCCCATGAGTCATCGGTAGTCTCTGAGATTTGAAACGTTTTTCGATAAAAGGATTGCTGGGTCGGTTTGTTGGGATAGCAGCTTCACTCACAGCACCATGACTCACATTTGGCACGCTGCTGAACTTGAATCTCCTACTCAAACATTAGTTTGCCCAGGCTTTGACGGCCAAACAAAGACCCTCATGGGAGGGACTCTTGGCTTTGTCCACTCAGCACTGTACCCCTGCGCTCCCCGTGGAACCATGTTGGATCACAGTTTCTTCTGCATAGTCTCTGAAGGTAAACACTGGGGCAACATGCTGTAAATTATTCAGACTTTGGCTAAAAACAGCTCAGACAGTAGGGGGCTGTCACACTGAGACAGTGAATGCACTCAAGATTTACGCTACAAATGCTGTGCTATTCAACAGTTTGCAAAGAACAGCACCAATGAGGAGCGAGGCCAATGTTGTGCAACTTAAAAGAGAATTGATTATAGCGTTCTATAGACTCTCCGACGGTACAGTGTGCCTTTTAAGCCATAAACATCTCCTTCAAAAACAAGCCATAAAACCTTTTTTTCCGAACACACTGCTCCCTTGTGACGGAAACTCTGATTATTATTAAACTTAAGAGGCACAAAGCTGAACAAAGGTCTGTATGAAGAGCCGAGGCCAAGTAAACAGGTCAGCTTCCCACTACTGCAGCTACAGTACTCTGGAGCATTCAGCGAGATATGAGGCCTCATGACAAAAATTGTCTGAGCTCAGCTCTGCACACTGAAAGGCTATGTCATCAGTCCAGGAAATCGAGGTGGTTACTGATGACCCTGAGTTGATGACCAGAGAGAGCAGCAGTATGAGTCTATGAAAGAGTTCAGCTGGGAGACAAGACACTGTGTTTCCCCTGTTGAAGCATGCCACTATTAAACAAGCATTCCTCGGGCAGTGATGTGTTCTGACAGAGAGGGGCCATTGTTGTGGTCTCTTCATGGCAACGGGAAAGCGGCCAAAATACTGTGATGACAGTGAGAGGGGAGAGGAGGGAGGGGGAATGGTAACAAGATAAACTGAAAGCAGGAGAGGTGCAATTTTGGGACAAAATGCAACTTGTAGGGGAAAAAGACAGAGCAGGAGCAAGTAATGTATTCAGGGATTAAAATTGAAATACGTCGCTATGGAAAAAATGGAATGTCATAAAGCAACACAGCATCTGCGGCTTGCAACCAACTTAATTTAAACCTGAATAAATCCAGTAAAACTGCCTGCTCTTGGCTTTTCTCTCCCATTTGTCCATGTTGAGGGTAAATCCTTACAAATAAAGCACTTTGTGATTTAATATCTGTAATCATTAACCGGATCTCTACAATATTCTTGCACACAAATGATGCTACACACTATCCCAGGTGCAGCATTGCGACTTGCACAGTAGGTGACTCGGGCAACCCTCGTCTCTGAATTCATCACATTACAGTACCCACTTTTCTTACATAACCCTAAGGGCAAACATATCACAACTAGACTACCAAAAGGTGATAGGAGTAAGTGCAGCTCTGACAGACAAGTGTTGTCTCACATCCTGTGAGAGTTCCCCATATACCTGAGAACTGGAGCCACAAAGAATTGGCTGTCTGACAGCACTGTGGGCAACTGGTCAGACAATCACTTGGATCTATACTGTCAATGATGAGGAGAGTGAGAATGTAACATACTCTGGTATGTTGGTGGCACTGACAATGAATACCAATGAAACCTGAAGCTCTCTGGAGGAAAATGGGATGGGAGCTGAGGGAGAGGATTGCTGCTCCGTGGCAAGAGACCGAAACAAGGGCTGATTGATGCAGCACTCCGACTGTCTGGCTACGAGACAACTGGGAGAACAGAGTGTACGATAGATGATAGAAAGTTAATGGAAAAAAGTCGTAGAATGTAAGAAAAACTTTGAACTGTGGTTGCAACTAACAACTATTGTCATTATTGATTAATCTACTGAAGATATTTTTGACTGGATGATAAATTGTTTAGTCTATAAACCGGGAAAAAAATGTAATAGTGTAAAATGCTTGATAAATAACTTCAGAGTCAATTGATTTTAAAAACAGCTGGTGCTTAATTGTCTTTTAATCACATAATCAATCAACTTCTTATTTCAGCAGTAGGTACAACTGCAATTCCTACTTAAAGGCACTCTTTAGAGTTCTGGACCGCATGTAGCGCCATGGACGAGTGTTTTTACAGGCACCAACATCAAGGCAGTGAAGAGGATGACTGCAAGGTTGCACCAATGGATGCAAGCAAAGCACGATTTGCTTTGATTTGTTTTAAAAATGCATAACTGTTGCATTTTAGTCTGGACGGGCAGGAACAGAACTTTTTCAAGGATGACACTGACTGGGTCTCATCAGTCACAACGTGTCACGCCAAAACATCACAGCTAGGCCTACATAGCTTTTGTTATTTTACCCTTTAGCATGGGTACTCCTTTCGCACTGCCATGGCGTCCTTTGGCAATAGATAATGCTACCGGTACTGCTCTAATATGTTGACATACTTGCTTTGCAACAACTCCCAATCTGTTTTCCCTGCACTTGATTGCCTTATACTCGCATTACTGTCAGAAACAGTTCCAGCTTGTCGTTGTTCCAAGCAAAGAAACCTCTGGTCTTATACATTCAACACATTTGTCAGGCCTTAAAGAAGCACATGACGCGTTTTGGTCAGGAACAAAGAATCATAACTTTGTTCACAAGAAACCTTCAAATGGCACCTTTGGCATAAAAAGAACAAAGAAGCTTGTAATGGCTCTGATTCGGGTACTGTTGACTGTCCTCAGCTGACACACTGATGAGAACAAATGTATTTGGAAAACTTTCTACAGTGACCCCTGACAGCAAACACGATTGGGACATACTGATGCGGGACTTTGAGGAGAAAGCTTAAGTAATATTTGCACAGATGTACTGAATGCAATGACAAAATGGGTTCGGCAATCCATGAACTTTGTGTCCTGGCTGTTTAAAGACTTTAAAGACTTGAGCCAAGCTAATAAGATGGTCTAGTTTTGATGTAACAGAGTGGCCTAATGTGATGTTTACGTGTGAAATTATTACAGGAATACCAGCCTAATTCTATTACTATATTTACATACTCATACAGCAGAAGGGGTCTATCAGAGGAACACTTTTCCCATCTTAGTAACTGCCTCCTTACCATATTTACACTCCAGCCTCCCAGAGGCCCTGCACCCAGGGGACGACTCCAGCCAAAAGCCATTAGACCACCCTCTTGTGACATCACTTACATTATTCATATTCATAAATCAATGCACACCAACTTCCTCTGAGAGGCTCGAGTCTCCATCAAGCCTTAACATGGAAAAACACTTTGGTGGAGCTTATTGTTGGAAGACAGGAGAGAAAAATATGCAGGACAAACATTTGGTCAGTGTTTCAAAAGCTTGATAACATTTCAGACATGTTGAAGGTTTTGATGTGCACCACCGGTCCTTCTTTAGATTTCCTCAACAGCTAGCTTTTATTTAGCTTCTTTATTTTAAGCAATGGGGACCAACGTGTTCATTTCACATCCAAGATCTGTGAATTTGTGTTTTGTTTGTGCTCTCACAGTGGTTGTTAGATGGATTCATGTTCCTAAACTTACAAAATAACAATCACAATCTGATGATAGTTGTTGGGATGTTTGCTTATGATAGGAGGGATATGCCACTGTCAAATCAAATGAAACCATCCCTGTATTTAAGGGTGTTTCTTCAGACTTCAACCTTGACTGTTGCTTATTTAGTAACAACTCTAACATGTCACAGAAGACATGATCAGTCTAGTATCACTGGCACTATAATTGACATACTATTTCCATTATAGCACAATCTTACTCTGATGGTAGTAAGTAAATTTATCTTTGCAGTGCAGTAATGTCATTGCACAGTTGCTTTGTTTTATTCTACTGAATATCAAATGGGCTTTTGACAGCTATGAGACCTTACAAAGTGGGTCAGAGGAGGTGCAGGAGTCTCCAGCATGCTGTGCGTGATCATTGGTTGAACATCACACCGTCACCTTGCACCACTACTCAGTTGGCCCCTTAATTTCCCCCTATGGGGCCTCTCTAGCAGCAGGTGTCAAAGACAGCCTGAGGCACTCAGCTGAACCCATTTACATGCGAAGTGATAGATTAGAATATCTGTAAAAGTCAGCAGAAATAGTGAAAGGACCCCTGCAGAAGTGGGTGTATGCACGCATGCACGAGCACAGTGTGGGAGCAGAGCGGCAGGTTGGGAATCAGCAGGTAATTAGCACAGAGTCTGTGCCATTTCCCAGTCAGAGACACGTTGGGTAAGATTGGACAAAATACACGAGCAACTTCAAATGCTGGATGGGAGAATACAGCAGAGGCTCTGCAAAGCTCAATTGAGAATTCACTCCCAAATGCAACCACAAAGGGATTTAGTGCTTTACAGTTTGGCTGATGACATTGCGAGTAAAGAGCCACGTTAAAACTGGGACAACTGGTAATTCTGCCACACAAAATGTGATTTAGCAGAAATCCAATTTCACAGCATATTATTTTGTTAGAGCAGGTTATAAATACCCATACTGCTGCCCCAGTGCCACTCACATAGACTTAGACAGTCACCTCCAAAACTGCAGGGTCCAACAGCCTTTCAAGTTTGATTATCTTAATAACTATAAAACATGAATATTTAAGTACAAGCAATAGGAATTCAATTTAAAAAACACGAGGAAGCAGAGGCACGAGAGGACTGCACCTTGGAACAGCATGTTCCCACATTAAAATGAAAGCACTTTCAATCCCCAGCCAGCTATACGGGCTATAGGATCTGACAGGCAACTGCACTAAGCACTGGGTACAGACGCTACGCCACACTGCTATTTTTCTACCTGTTCATCAACCTAAAAGGGACCTGCAAATCAAGATAAGCAAAAGCTTGTGTCTGCCACAGCCCAGCAAAACACATGACTCACTCTATGACAGAATCAGCAAACTATGACAGCACATTCTTATGACTGTGTTTGCTCATTAACAGTTTAGGGAGGATACTTTCGGCTGAGAGGAGCCGTAAAAAGCAATGCTATACATGAAACTGCTTGACACAAAACAAGCAGAAATTACAAAGAAGTAATGATAAGCTTTAAAATGATCTTGATGATAGTGACCAGTGATAATGCACACAACTTAGAATTACTGCTCATCCCATTTCAACATCCACAACACTGCCAGTGTCTCGCCAAGATGCTGTGCTGAGTACAAATATAGGGCAAGACATGGAATATTTATGAACCTAATAGCTTCACTCTTAAGCACAGCCTTCTCTGTCTCCTGCCAAACAGATAAGATGAGGCAAAGAGGTGAACGCACTGTCAGACCACCTACAGGAATAATTACAGGCTTGTAATACAATGATTTAGCATTAATGCAAAATCTAAATAGGGCTAATCTTACAAAAAAAACTTGGTAAACAGGGAGGAAATGCAGCCCATTCTCTTGAAAAATGCAAATGAGGCAAGCGGGGTAAGGAAACAGTACTGAGACCCAGAGTGTGAAATCAAAAGACTGGAAAGGGAAAAGGGCGGCAACCCGTAAAAAGAAAAGAGGAACTCGGGGAAACACACACAGAATGGATCTGCATCTCATTTGGGATGGGCCAGGGGGACTAATGAACTACCTCATCGCTTACCCCCCTAACCCGTCGCCCCTTCACCCTGTTGTGTCCCTCCTGCTCCGAATAGGGTGATGTAAGAGGGCAAGGGGGCCCAGACACACAGGAAGCGCAGTGTAAACAACAAGCATTGAGTTCATGCCAAACCAGGGCCTGCGTGTGTGTGTTTAGAGACCAAAGTTTTCATTAGATGTGCTTACAACCGGGGACTACAATTTTAAAGGGGAACTGAGATAAACATTAAATTCTGCACATAAACTGCACTTTAATTCTGTCAAACTACTTTCAACTAAGCAAAAATGAATAATCACTTTAATTATCGGTTAAGCAAATATTGTTTTTTGAAAAGAATTGTACAATATGTGAAGAAATTCGGATAAAAAATCTCATCAATCTCATTTTTGCTTGAAAAAACAAAACCTAGCTAGCTAGCCCTTAATCAAAATTATCCTTGATTTATTTTATGGTGATTGTGATCATAATACAACGGCACAGATTGCAGCAATGGATTATTTTCCTCATCAATCCATTTGCCAACCTATTTACTTGATTAATAAATAATCATTTAGCCTCTAAGATGCCAAGAAAATATTGAAACAAGTCCATTACGGTTTCCCAGAGCTTAAAACTCACTGTCAAAAGTGTTGTGTTGTTTCAAAACCCTGAAGGTTTTCAATTTACTATCTCATTAACAGCAAATCCTGACAATTGGGAAGCTGAACTAGGAAATGTTTAGCACTGTTGCCTGAGAATTTATACTAACAACCAATCAATTATTACAATAAATGCAGATTAATTTTCTTTCAAACGACTGATCGATTTAGCTCTGGACGTAATTAATTAAGAACGGGTCAAAGATATCTGACTCAGACTGATGAGCCCAGTCATCAGGCCACAGCTGATGTCTGCCCTATAAAGTGGTGCTGCATACCAACAGGGTTCAAGACACTTAAAAAGACCGCATTCCTTCGCTGCATGCCAATCGGCCTGTGAATACTGATGTCTCTGTCAGTGATTGCAACAGCTTTCATGCCATCACCTGGCCCAGACTGAGAACAATGCCTGGCATTTAGCTGCTGTTGCTCTCTCCTGCACCGGTGTAAGCACCAAAGCCACCGCACTGATGAAAGACTCCGCTTATCTGACCTAGCAGCAGCTCCCAGGGGATGCTGCATCTGCTGCTGCCACCAACATGCTCCTACATAAAGGGATAAGTAACCTAGACAGTCTGATCAGTATTGGGGGGGAGTGTGTCAAGAACCGCCGAACTCAAGACTTTCTCAATGACATCAGAGGATGAGGAGGGATCGCTGGGCCGCACAAGCTACCATTCATAACTGAGAGCAGTATATCTGCATGCCAGCCAGTTGCTCCTGGCAACTTGCTCCACGTCCCGTTTGGGGGTTGGGAAGTGACAGCATGATCTAATTCTCACTGGTCTCAGCGGCCGAGCTTTCAGGTCCCCTGTCAGCATCAGGGACCAAATTTTAGTCAGAATAAGATGTAAGCCATTTGAGTTTAATCTTTTGCAGTTTAGTTTGCCATGCCCCAAAAATATTTCTAAGCCCTATTCACTAGAAGAACAATGCTTCATAGATGCTTCAGGAACAACGTGGCCAAGACTTATAACTAATGACAAATGGGAAGCTTATGATGAAACATAAGATTAGATTAGAAATACATATAATGGGCTTCAATGGCTCTTTAATACCAGTGAAATTCCATGAATCTCGATACCCAATTCAATACCAAGGTAAAAACAAAACAAATGATCTACCAAAATGTTTTTTTTCCCAGCCAAAAATGCCAAGAGGTCTTCTAAAAACACGTGATTGCTTTGAAATCACAGCAATTTATCAGGGGAGACACTTTGGTTGCCTCTGGTTGCTATGATATGAAATATTAGATGAACTAAAATGTCAGCACAAGGTAGAGTACTTGCTCTCGACAAAAGGGAAGGCTGAAGCATGTGGGGAGAAAGGACAGAGCCAGTGGTGGCTCATGAAATTTTAGGCAAGGAAATATATCAGTATATTAATGTATATCTTCCCTATTGTTGTTGTTGTTATGCACTTGTACAAGTAAGATGTGACAACGTGACTATGACTGTGAGAACCCTGCTAATCCCAGAATTTTCCATCTGTGTGGTAGTTTCTCTTTTTGTACAGAACTTAACACTATGCTGCATATCATGAACAACAAGGCTGTGCAAACGGAGTGGTTGGAGCAATGCTCCTCTGTTTTCGAAGCATCACTGGGATCAGTTATTAAATACAGGATATATAACTGGTGACATGTTGAAAGAGCTGTGTGTGTAGCCTTGACTGAGGTAGCTCGCAGAGCCGTTGTTTGTCATTCTGTTTCAATATGGTTATTTTCATAAACATTACCTAAAGCAATAAGCAGGCACAGGCAGTAATTTTGTGCCTGTTGAACTTACAATTACACCCAACGGTTATCATTAACTGGATTTTTGTCTCCCCACACAAAAAGCCAGAACTTTTCTGCTTGCAACAAGGTCCAAGCATGGGTGTCACAATCACAGGTAATGACAACGATGCCAAGGGTTCACTCCCTCAGCGACAAGGTTCAAATTCATCAACAAAAACATGAACTGTAATGTTAGTAACGTTTCCTAGAAAGCAGGCACGAGAGCTAAAATAATTGAATTGTTTCACATGATTTATGGTACACCTGCCAAGGAATGTGTCGGGAGATCGAGATGTGTTGACTGTTTAACAAGCACGCCCTTTAGCTGAACAGGGCTGGCTCTAATATTAGCGGATAGGTCTGGTGACTGGAACTTTCAGGCGACCAGAGAGCCCAGAGCAGCCTGTCTGGGATATTTTCAGACGTGGAGGAGGTGGAAGGAACAAGCGACACAGTCCAAATCAAGACTTCCCTCCCCTTCTCCTTCCTCTGGTGTCCCAGGGAGAAGGGCAGCCCAGCTGACTGATAATAAATTTAGGCCACAACGCTGCATCATCACCGGCCTTCTTTCTTTATGCCACCGTCGAGACAGACAGACAGAAGGGGGTCAGGAAAAGCAGATGCCTTCCAAATAGCACATGTGTAGGTTTCATAGGCTTCTCATGCTTTTGGTGAGAACGGCATGTTTCTTTGGCATTCAGTCACTTTCTTGCTACCCAGCTGCTGCAGCTGTCAGCATCTTGGACCAAAGGCCTATATCCTATCTTTTGATTTTTGTCTTGTTGTTTTTAGCTGTTTTTATTTGGTGGTTTTAAAGCATTGCATTTAGTGTTCTAAACGGACCTGCCTAACTTTTTCTTGGTCCAATAATTCAAACAACTTCTGCATAGTCTTTCTGGTCTCAATGTGCTCTGCAGCAGACAATTTATGGGCCATAAATACTTTATGTGTGTCTTTGAAACAATTTGCCCATTTAAATTATAAAAGGAAAAGTTTGTTATTTTGGTAAATATGCTTATTTGCATGCTTGCCAAGAGTGAGATGAGAGGTCAGTTAGCTTTGTTTGGAATAAAGACTGGAAATAGGCAGTAACAGCTAGCTTGGCTCAGTCTAAAGGTAATAAAACCTGCCAACCAGCACCTTCTTAAGATCACCTTATGACTCACATCCCTTAAAAAACTAAGTGTCCCAAAATATCACTTATTCTTTTAATCACCAACATGCAGTTTGACCTAATAGGGAGTTTTGCACCAAATAATTCTCCTGTACACTTCTCAACACACCTATTAATTGCCAAAAAACTCTGAGGTTTAATACCTTCTCTTCAAAGTAATCACAGGTGGCCCTTAACAAGTCATAGCTCTTTGAATGATCAACTGTATTATATATCAAATGGTCTTGTTACAGGGAGACGACCAAAGGAGCTGAAGAGGTGAAGACAAGTCAATACATCATTATGTCTTTCTTCAAACACATTCTCAAAAATTCAGACACGCTCATGGGGCAAAATCTGAAGTTACAAGGATCCTTGTCTCATTTTAGAGGATTATCTGCTAAAACAGTAGCCCCCAGTCATTTTGAGTGTGACTAATAACACATGTAATGGGGCTACAGAAAGTGAGCAGATGACAATGCATGATGCACAAAGCATAGAAAACACGAGCTTTTTTAACAATTAATTGTCATTAATCAGCATTTCAGTGACAACAGACTGAACATATGGCAACTAGACTTATCATTTACAAGATGAGACCAAGCAAATTTTTGGTTGAATGTGAGCTTGAGGTTTTAGCAGGTTAACGGTGGTTCAAGTGCAGGCCAGTTCAACTCTAATCCTGCCTTAACCCGTGTTTTCAGAGTAAACACTGACACTGTTGTGTTTTTCCCTAATTAATTCAAAATGAGGAGTCCAAAATTAAAGGACCTCACACGTATCATTTCAAACGGCCCTATCTGTCAGTCACATCCACAAAAACAAACATGATCCTGTGCCTGCATGCCGTATTGATCGCTTTCGGTAGTCATTTCCTGGTAGAGTACCGCAGAGGCTGAGAGTTTGTACACTTTGAGTTCTGGTTAATGGAAAGGCATCCTACATTATTTGCCTTTCGAGAGTGCCGGGTTAGAGATCTACTCTATTAGGTCAGCGTCTGGGCGGTGTGATTTACACCATCTGGGTGCTAAAAAAATGGACCGGCACTGACGTGATGCCTTCTCTATTTGGGGAGTTGTAACCTGGAGAAAGCAGTTCAATCAGTTTTTTTCCCACCCTTTTCACATTACAGCATATCATGCCGTCCTCTGCTCTCTGCCTGTCTTCACTTTATAGCTTTAGTGTTCTCGTATTTCTTATTTCTTGGGACTTCAATACCAGGCACTAACAGTAACGTAGGATTCTGCCTTAAGGAATATTGCGATTCTTATACATAGACGCTACTTCCAGACCGCAGGCAAATCAGATTTGTTTCTCAAATCAGATCTTGCAGACAGACTGTCCACACAGTTATTTGCAAGTGATCAGATGGGTTGTGTATGTCCAGAAATCACCAACCTATCTGCATGGGTTGCTGAGGTAACGACATAGGTGTTAGTGACTACATAGCAACACTGGTGATGCAGCTTTCCAATGCAGAAGCATGAGAAATCGAGGTCCAATATTTGACCCACCAAACAATTTATTTTGGTGTCTGCTGTCTCATGTTGTCCTCTGCTAGTAGCTGCATGGATCTGCTCAGCACTTCTGTCACTGAATTTCACAAAGTGGTTGTGTGTTGTGTTCAAAGACTTTGAAACCAGACTTGAGCAGCCACAATGAGACGCATCTGTCGAAATGTTATTTGAATCACTTTCCAAACCACCTCCAAATGTGGTTTGAGTCAGAGTTGCTAAAATCCCATTTCATTTGTTGTTGTTTTTTCTCTTTTTGTTGATGTCCAGACTTCCAAAAATTGATCTGCATGCAATCTGGACATGCCAAAACACAATCCCTGCTGGCAGTATGAACAAGACCCTAGTTGTGAGCACAGGGGTAATATGAGCCTACTTGCATATTCAGTGCTCACACATGATTGTTGTCTGCATTCTCCAAAATATTGGGATTCAAATTGAAACTGTGACTATGCTGTATAAGAGCCAACTTTTAGCTTGATTATGTTTACATCCATGTAAAGAATTTGCACATCTATTGCTGTTAAAACAGGCTGTTAAAATGCCATGGGACTATGTCGAAAAAAAAAGGATATGATTCCAAAGCTCCCAAACTAAGATGATGTGAACACCCTCAAACACTCTTACAGCTGCGACTCAGCTCTTTCACTCCAGTCAGGGTTTCATTTTAAATCTAATGTGCTGGAATACAGCGGAGCCAAAACAACTCAAAATGTGTCACTGTCTAAAACTGCACTGTAGTTTCAAAAGCAGACCTCAGCGGCACAGTGCTGGCATGACTTCAGTCGGCTCTTTGCGACTCCGATGTTTCTGCTCTTTCCCCTTCTCTCTCCAAACTTCACAGGGACAAAGCTGAGTCCCTTCTGTCAAATGTGCCGACTGTGGGCTTTGAACACATCTGAACATGTAGGAACTGGGAAGCTCCCAGTCTCCAACACCAACAACACTGCCTCAAGAAGCTTTAGAGGAAAAATCAATCAATCTATACACCAAAAGAAATCTTGTGAAAGGCTGTGGTAAAGTATAATGATTCTCAGTTTGCTACTTTAATCCTTTTAGCCATGCATGCCTGGGAAAAGCCAGTTGATTGACAAAGTAATCTGTGATTGCAGCTACATACACTGAATTAAATGGATTATGTATGATGGAGCCCACACATAGGTTGGTCCCCTTTGTGTGCACCTCCCAGCTGTATGAATGAGATTATAAACAGCAGGTAGAGCTGGATAATTGTAATGTGGTAGCATTAATTTCTCCCTGTGATACATAAATATTTAATAATCATTGCATAAATGACTTGAAGCACAGTACATATCAGGAGCATACTGGGATAACTCGGCCTGTTGCTTGACCCGTGCAGTAAGGGTCGCATCTACATTTACGGAGCAACAGTTTGGGAGGGCGACATTATTGCACTCCCAGAAACACACAAAAGTAAATGGTTTTGCTCTTCATCACAAACACAATCATACTTTTGAGGATCCATTTCAAACATGAGCAGTTTCACACATTGCTAACCTGTCAGAGTCAAATATATCTGCCTCCTGCAGAACATTGAAACACCTCATTATAACACACTCCAACGCTGCATCGCTCATAATTAATCCTGCGTACAAACAACGTCGGTTTCCATTGTTTTTAGGCTCCATTTAGGCAGTGAATCTAGGAGCACCCATGGGATCCTGCCCACTGCTAATTTACAAAGACACTCCAAAAATGGGACGCGGTGGCACGTATCCCCCTGATTACATAAGTACTCCTGCAGCTGAAGATGAGTAGCTCACTGATCCTGTTCATTACAGCACAGGCTTGACAGCCAAAGCTGGTAGATTCTCCCACATTACATGACAGACAAGGACATCACTGTGATCCCCCTCCCTGTCAGTCTGCTGAGGCGTTCTTCTCTCAGCATAGCTGTGGTGAAGCATCATGTCTCTTTTTGCTTAAAACAAAGCCTGCATAATGGCTCATTAACAATTTAAAACACCGCCTCAGTCTTTTCTACTGTATACATCCTGCTCCTCCTGTAAGAATTTCAGAGATATGAGCAGTGTGATTCGCCCGGGGTGTCTGAATCTGCTCAAAAAGGAAAATCTTAAAAGAAAATAAGAATTCCTATTCATCTCAGCTGGTCACAGCTTAGCTGTTCAGGTACGGAGATTAAAGAGGACAACCAAACAGAGCCAGTTGTCAGAGAGTGGCAAAGTGGAGAGCGCAGAGAGAAGAAAGCCTGCATAAAGAAAAGAGGGATTAGAAGATCTTCTCCATAAGTCCTGACAGCAGGTTTTTACAATGCTGGGGCCGGGCTTTCAACAGCCCCAGTCCAAGGGCTAGTTTTCAAGCACTACAGATCAAGTAAGCTTTTTTTGGTGCCTGTATTTCAACAAAAGGAGGGGGCTTCTCCAATTGTCCTGCTGCTTCCAGGTGTTGTTCACATATCTTGATCAAGGATGTTTTACATGGGAAACACACATTCTTGGAGACAAAACATGTCTTTTATCAGAGATTCTTAGGGATGGACAAACTCCTTCTTCCCCTTCGTAAGAGCGCAACAGTTGAGTGATATTTAAATCTTCATTCGTATGTGATACAGCTGTGCATATGTTAAAGACACATGATCACAGAGTCATATCAAGCCGGAAACATATGTCCGACTTTGAGTTTTGAGTTATGCATGAGGAGTGTTGGATTTATGATGAGCATTCGACCTCTGATGGCTTATTAAAGAAAGCTGGAGAAGCAACTTTTGTAAGCACGGGAAACAAAACAGTCTGGCTGACAAACTGTACATCACAAGAAACAAGACGCCTGATGTCAACGCTATTGCCATGAGTCACGACAAGTGATGACAGCTCCTCCCAGATTTACAGCACATTCGTTAGGTTATTCAGAACATGGCTGTTCAAAGCCACTCCAGTCTACTGGTCAAGATTCCCACAAACAGGGTGGAGCATGTCTCTCCTCCTGCTTGATGCGGAGCCAAAACAAGCCGACCTCTCTCCGTGAAGCCCCCTGTCAGCAGGAAGGAAGTTCTCTGTTGTCAGAAGGAGGAGGTCACATTGTGTGCGTCCAGAAACAGGCAACATGTCAGCACACAATACTTTGGCATGGAGGCTCAAACTTTGAAGCAGTGCTGGGTGTCATGCAACTTCACATCGGTAGGTTTCCATTATGGGTATTTCATCTTGTGGGTTTGGCACTGAACTGCAAGATCACAGGATCACATATTTGTAATTGCACGTATAAAAGCAGTAAGCCGGATCTGGCCGGAGTGTGAGGTGGACTCTTTATCCACTGCACTTTGGCCCTGTGCTGAGCCTCTCATTAAAATATCCTTGATTTCAGGGAGTTTGCTGTTGCTGCACCTCTGCACCAGGAGAAAATGAGCTTCACTGCACCTGTGCACACACGAATATCCTCTGTATCTGGAAAACATCCTCTGATAGCGCAGCAGCAAGGAGGAGATAGGAAGGGATGCCAGACTGCCTATGACTGCATCATGTTAGTAGTGAGCTAAACATAACATACAGAGGGGGATGGGGTGCTACTAGTCAGATTACCTCATCTAGCGCAAATTGTGTTGTTATATCCCTGCTGGCTGGGCAGTGTGTGAAATAATGGCAACATATATATATTCTTAAGAGACAGGCATGAGCAGTCTGCTCTGTGATCACACCGGCGTTTTGTTTTCATCATCAAAAAGGCATGCAAACTGGTAAATCTGCATTGTAATGCCACTCAGATTCATATCTGGGTTGAGGTTTAGGTGTTAATCTTGTGGACAGCAACAACAAGGTTGCGTTGTGATTTGTGGGCTGTCTGCATCCGCACCTCCTAATGGATTATTCATAATTCATCAGACAAATTAATCCCCTAACACGCTCTCTGTAGCTTCACCTTAACTGCAACAGTGTGTCTTCCCCCCAAAATGAGCAAGGCAGCTGTAAAGTTAATGCAAGCAAGACAAGGATTTTGTAACTACGTGACAAAGGAGGTGAATGACAAAGCACTCGTGCGTTTCTTTCCCCAAACAAGACAGGTTAAAGTCAAAGGCAGACGGTGGATAAAGACTTACATGTTGATCCTGGCAGAGTGTTTTCCTCCATTTCGGCGGCAGCACCGTGCTTTCTGCTCTTTTGTTCATTCAAACATGCGAGTTTGGGCTCTTCCTCTCCGGCAGTCCTCTCATTCCTCAGGCAGACTGGGGGGGAAACTTGGTGGAGTCACTCCAGTTGCACCCGACGTCCTGAACGAACCGGGCAGGAAGCCCGTCCGGTTAGACCCGAGATAGGACCACAAAAAGCAACCAAATGAAGCAAAACCCAGCCAGTACCCGCCTGTTGTTGACGGAGGCACCGGTGGCTGCTGAGAGAAGTTACATAAAAAGGTGTCGGAGGGAATTTGGGGGAAAGAAAGAAAGAAAGAAAGCGGCGGGAGGAGGAGTGAGAGAAGTTTCACTCTCCGACGCACCACAGCTGATGCTGCTCTGCCTGTGCGGATGGTCCCTCACTGGCCTCCGGATCGGACCGTACCATTACCAAGAGGGGGGCGCGGGTGCTACCTGTTGTATTTATCTTCAAACTCTCGCCAGATTTTACGTCACGGAAGACAGATACGGCAACTGCTAGCACCAAGAGGCCTGCATTAAAATCTAAAGACAATTTACTCACTGATAAAATCTACTTCTATGTGAACATAATAGTTGTCCCCCTCCGCTCTGATTGGTTCCTCCACCTACAAAACTACAATGCTCTCACACCCAGACAGTTCACAGTTCACACTCTATATAAATCTTTCCCTTTGGAAAACACTCATCTGACCAGCATGCTAGCTCTATTTTCTGCAATGTTTTTGTCATTGCCTAGCTGCCTTTAACATCTGATTAAAATCCAGTATATAAATAGGCATAATAACATGACAAGCCACTATATTGAATCACATTTTTATTTATTTAACCAGGAAGTTGAGACTGAACATGTCTTTAATAAGAGAGACCTGGCCAAGGTAGCAGCCAGTTAAAACACATTTAAAATGCAACAAATACAACATAAAATACGCAAATCCTCAGTTAAACAACAATTTAAATTCATTGTTCAAATTCATAATGGCGTCTTAAGAAAAACAAGCACATGTCTCTGTCACCACAGTCTTTACAATGCCCTTAAATACATCAATGGATACTAGTGTTTCATATTTTAGATCTTTTGACGGTTGTTCCATATCGAAGGTGCAATATGAGATCGCTGTAACTTTTCACTGCAGTCAACAAAATACACCAGCATACCAGGATTTCATTTATTTGTGTTAATAAAGGCATTTACTTTGAACACTTCCTGTGCATTTTTTAGTATTTCAAATCAATATAAAGGGAGGTCAGGGCACAACCTCACACATTTTAGTTTGGGCTGAGTGTTACACATCTATGCTATAAATGGATAGTTTTAACTTTCTTCTACAATTGCACTGAAAAGTGGGGGAAGTGAAATGTTACAGCGTACCCCCATGGGTAGGGTTAGCTGTAACAGTTGCTGTTGGTCTATCATTGATATTCAATGGTTGGGCTGATATACACAGATTGCGTAACCCAGATCTACATGTCAAAATATGAGTTTTAAATGTATGAACATTGACAAGACTGTGAAGTTGTGTACATATCTCATTTAATGAAAGACATTAGTTAAACCTGAACAAGAGTTTGAAGTGCAAAAATAGAGAAAATGCACTATAAGCACTATATGCTTAGTTGTAACACTGTGTTACAACGAGCCCCGCCAGGTGGAAATTTGTGGCTGGGAAATGGTGCAGTGTTTTAGGCAACAAGACAGTTGTTAAGATGATATATGGCTGCATTCGGTGACTCACATAGACTGCTCAGTTATCAAAAAACAAGTACGACAAAGAGATTTACTTATGTCGACTGAGAACATTCTTTGTTAGTGAACTCAGCTGAAACATGTCCACTATCTGTGGAATTCTGCGGGTCACTGTTTGGTGGTATCAAGGTCAACTGGCCAGCAGCACAAAAGGATCGACCCTGCATTAGGTTGTGCACACTTATGCTGGACGTCCCACTCCTAGCTGGTACGTGTGCAGAAGAATAGCAACATATAAGAGAAATGGAGAGGTCGTCCACACACTGAATAATGCGACACACTTAAACATTTTGAAGCAAGGTTTTGACCTTAAAGGACTGCTAAAACAGGCTTCAGGTTTGTTTCAAAGCATTTTCGAATGCATGTTATATTCAGTGCAGTTTTTTTAAAATAGGGATCAATACATATCAATTCTGAATATTTAAAACAGTGTCAATACTCATTCTGGATACACTGGCACCAGCTGCACTTTCTCGTGCTGTCTTATTGTTCTGCTTCTGTACTTCTCCTTTTACTTCACATACACAAATAAACCAGAAAATGTCTTCCTAAAATGTTTGAGGCTTCTTAATGAGGATCCTTCGGAGTTATTGCTAAATAAACCCGCTGTTTTCCTGGTTTGTCAGAAGTGATCTGGAAATTGAAACTAGTTGCACTTTGTCAAGAGAACCAGAGTTTCCTGAGGGTGCCCTCTTCTACATCCATGCTTGCTTGCACTTTATGGATATGTTGCTGCTCTCAGATCAAGTAAGGGCAGATTTCTCACTGTCTACAGCTCAGACTCAACCATATGTACAGTTAATGATTTGTACATGCATGTAATTTCAGTGTAAAGAGAACACTAGATTTTCCTGTCAGCCGGGTTTTTGTCTCGGATGATGGATGATGGATGTTTCATGCGCGAAACAGGTTACTCCACCCATCGTAGAGCTGCTGCAGAGTCATATATTTAGAATTCTTGAAAATCTGAGACAACACAACCCAGCTCAAAACACAAACCCAACAGGGATCTTTGTTACGTAACAGTTTTAAATACTGCAGAGTGTTTTTTGGTCTACCACCTGTGGATCTCTCGGAGCATCTGCCAAGGTGGGGGCTGGGCCAGGGGCTGATCGGCACGCTTGAGAGGGGACACCCCGTCAAAAGGACCCCAGTAGGACTCTTTTGTGCAGCTGTTGAGCTGTGTTCACTCCAAACCCCCAAGAGCCACCTGTCACTGCAACTGGAAAGTGGGGGATGTTGAAGGAGGTGGGGGGTTGGGTGTGCAGGCGGCAGAGTGAGTGGCTGGTAGGTTTTGCAAAATTAAAGGCAGAGGAGCGACTGTTTAATGTGCATGTCTCGAGATCTACTTGTACTTGTTATCACATTCTTCCTAATCGCCCTTGATGAATTCACACCAAAGAAATGGTTTTGTCCAAAATCCCAGTTCGCCTAAAGTCATTACAGTCTGTTGATTCAACAACTATCTGTAATTGAATCACAGATAAGTATGGTAGTTCATTTACCGAAAAAAAAAAAATAGCAAATAAGAGTCAATTTCCACTCCTTTCAAGACAGGAGAGACTGAAGGACAGACAGCAGGAAGTGTCTTTGAGTGCTAATGAAAAATCAATAGCTTCACACCTCATCCAGGACTCAACAACACACAAAATGTGTTGTTTATTTACAGAAGATAGAAGCCACACTGCTTTCTTACACCACCTTAGTTTTCAGCGAAATGCCTTTTGTTGCCTTGTCTTTTGACGTTTGCACTTAAAACATTATGGGACATGCAGACAAAATGCATCGGATATCATATATATTACGTTTCAAGTCTCCTGCAGATGCATGTTCTTAAATCTTTTGTGTTGCCTCTTAAGCCAGTGAATTGAAAACCCTCCCATCCTTTCATCCTTTCAATCCCATCTCTATACCCAACCAAGACGTGCACACACTTGCACATGAGCACCTGTGCACACATGCACATTAAAAAGTCTTTTGAATCACAGCACAATGTTAATTAGTCTGTCGCCTTACTAAGTATTACGTTTTCTTTTTCTTTATTTTTTTGAGAAATAAGAATATGACAGATAAACTAAAATTTGGACGAGGCAAAAATGAATCCATTTAGCTTCTCTAAAATATTAAAAATACAACACATTTGCAGACTGAAGCAAAAGCAATATAAATTTTTAAAAGAAAAATGTCTGTATGGTTTATTTATATTATTTTTAAGGAGTTGTTCTGATCTAACACAGGATTTGCTATAATTCAAGTAAGAAATTGTACATTTTCTGATGTAACATTTTTCCGAAAAACTACATCTGCGGTCCAAACGAGTTTCTATGTTTCTTGATACTTTATAGCTCACAAAAATTAAGGTAACCTTGCCTGTTTTAAGAACACTGGACAATGTTACGCATAAACAATTACTATTATATCCTGCACAGCAGACAGTAGATCAAGTGCTTGAGCCAGCAGACTGATAGAAAATTAAAGGCCTCAAAACTGAAAGCATACCTCAAAATCAGGAGGTGTGTCCATTTCACATCACTGTACCATGCGCTAATGAGCCATCCAAAGTGAGGTGGATGCAAACAGGAGAAAATAGCGCAGTTGGCCTCCATTATCTGCACTTTAGATGTGCTGAAATGTTGCGTGTCTTTTTTAAAGGTTTACAGTGACTGATGAAGATACACATAAGTGCATTCTGGTTGCTTTCTACTCTCACATCCCTCTCTCCATTTATTGTTTTGAACTCATGCCAAGTTCTGTTAGCAACCTGTGAGCTCGCATCATCATCTCCATTTGCGAACCACTTGTTTGACCTCACTGCACACAGGAAGTGGAGGGCCCCCTCCTCCTCTGTCTCTCAGTGCTTAAGAAAGGACTTGATTTTGGAGCTGCAGCTGCACTCCTCACTTCACACACAGATACCCCCATACATGCACACACACACACACACACACACACACACACACACACACACAGACAGACATGCGTATACACATGCACACACATCTCATTTAACTGCCACTGATTGCCGTTAGCACTTCATGCCTTGAAAAAAGGCAGTTAAGAGAGAACACTGGGAATACATGAGTAAACAAAAATCATTACTACCAAGAGGACGAGGTTGCATCAGTAAATACACATCCCAAAAATAAGAGGAAACAACTAGAGAGATAAGAACGCAGAGAAAAAAGCTCTAAGGAAAAGAAAGAGGGAACTGGGATCCAGGAACAGACTCTATGGGACAACTGATACAGCAGAAGAACAGAGAGCTGCCGATGATCTGTGTAAAGATTGTATTCTGAAGCCTGATGTCTCTCTGTCTTTGCAACACTTTAGGGATGTGTTGTCTGAGCAGGAACCAAGCAGCCCTTGGGAGAAGTTTGCCAACAGGGAATTCTGCCAGAAAGCTCATTCTTATTTAGGCTCAGGGAAAAGAACATGGTTTGAGGTTGAAGTGAAAAGATTTCTGCCAGAAAGACGACTAATTTCTCCCATGTGCAACCAAGCGCAAGACTGAAAACCTGTGTGAAGCCCAGGTGGGTGTTCAGGAGTGGAAAGAGCACTATATCCTGCAGCTGAATGCTAACATCAGCATGCTAACATGCTCACAAATGAGAAAGCAAAAATGCGGATGATGCTGATGTTTAACATGAACCAACATGAATTATTTTTACTGTAACATTATTGCAATTCATCGTGAGGGTGACATGAATGGCTAGACCAAATGGCAATCCATTCAACAGGAGTTGAGATATTTTACCCAAAACCCCAAATTTCAACCTCATGATGGCACTACAGGAACACCAGCAGATCACCAAGGTCATTGGGTTTCATAATCTGAGGACCATGAATGTTGGACAAAATTCAATCCATGTAATAGTTAGAATAAAAGTCTTCATCGTGGAAGCTGAATCATGGAGCTCCCAATGCTCTTGCATTACCTCACATAAGTTTTGCATTCCCTCAAATCCATAGAGAAAAGCCCATGTGGTTGAACAATGCTTTCCAAGTTAATGTTAATAGGCGCAGTAAAGAGTAGTCCTCATACAGCTACCATATCCATGGCATAGATTCAACCACATATGCAGCCATTTAACAATATCCACAGCCACAGCTTCATCCACCACATCCAGGAAGAGCGGCAGCAATTGTGCTCAGAGAGCCAGTGGCTGTATAATGTTGGAGCTCCGCCTTTCGAAAGAAGTAATGAGTAGCTCCAAAAAAATTTCAACCGTGACCCCTCAGGAGCTCTGAACAGAAATGGTCACTTTCACTCAAAAAAGTCATTGTAGCACCTTCCAAAACATTTTTGCACTATCACTTCTGCAAAAAGAAAGAGCTCCCTCCGCTCTATTCCAAGGAACACGGTCACCACCAGCACCGCCAGCGAGTCTAGAGGTCAGCGGCTGTGAATGGCAAGGGTAACCCTCAGCTTGGTAATGACACAACAATAGCAGGAATGTTCAGAATGTCCCCAGAGAACATAGACCCAGCCTATGTTATATAGACTACTGAATACACTACCTCTGCCTTCAGCAAATGGCAGCATTGAAGCAGCCGGGTGGTGTAGCATCAGGAAGGGTGGATATGAGGCTAATTAACTATGATGGATTTACTGCTGAAATATGTTTTTTTTTTGGTTGCACTTGCTCAATCTCTGCTAGCGAAGACATTTAGCAAAGACAGTGTTGCACACATTTTACAGATGTCAGTAGAGTTTGGGTTCCTTGCTTCACTAGCTGGTGCAGTCTGCTGTTCAGACAGCAACGCTGCTCTGGTTACTACATAGCTGTCTCAACCCAGCAGGGTCAAAGGTCACCTGCACCTGTAGGGGGCCTGCAGAGTCATATAATTTACGATGGTGTTGTCTTTTGTTTCCTGTAGTGTGATTTAATCAGACACTACATCACATGTCACACTGGAAAAATGTGTGTGTAAGCACAGACAGAGAGGTGGGCAGAGACAGAGTGTGGGAGCGTTCCCTGTTTCTTTGTGTTTCTCTCTAGGGTGCTGGGAAAAGGAGCACTGTTTAGTCTGAATCATATGAATTTAGTCTGCCTCGCATTGTGGACTGGGATTTCGACTTGAGTCGGAGGTCTTGTTGTATACATCTAAGACTCTTGTAATTTACATGTTTTACTGTAGGAAAGTATTGAAAGTTGTGATTCGCAGCTTCATTGTATTAGGGCTGAATTTCTATTTCGATTCCTCAGTTTGAATCTGACTTAGTAGTTGTCTCCTCACTTCTGTCTCCCCTTGCTCTGTCTATCAAAATAACCAAATAATCAATCAGCACTGTACTCCTAAAAACCTGGCAAACTCTGAGACAATGTAAAAATATAGTGACTGAAACTGAAGCAGCAGAGATTAAAATATCCCTCTACTTTTCATCCTTAGTATAGGTCAAGCCCCCATATATTTTCCAGAATGCAACTTTCATGTGATCATTCCAGTGCGATGACTCTGCACAACACCTCAAACTCAACTCTGTTTTGGTCTTGCACATCTTTTTCTCCCACTTCACCTCACTGCATTCTTAAAACTAACATATCAACATATTTGCACATTTGCTTAATGTTTATACCAGTAGTGTGTTATCTTAAACTTACAGGCCACTTTATTAGGTACACCTTGCTAGTACCAGGTTGGACCCATTTTGCCTTCAGAACTGCCTTAATTCTTGGTGGCATAGATTCAACAATGTGCTGGAAACATTCCTTGGAGATCTTGGTCCATACTGACATGATAGCATCACACAGTTGCCGCAGATTTGCCGGCTGCACATCCATGATGCAAGACTCATCAGACCAGGCAACATTTTTCCAATCTTCTATTGTTCAGTTTTTGTGAGCCTGTGCAAATTGTAGCCTCAGTTTCTTGTTATTAGCTGACAGGAGTGGCACCTGCATGGTGCTGCTGTAGCCCATCTGCTTCAAGGTTTGACGATCGGGGACAGGATGTGCACATTTCTTTCCCAGCGAAGTGACAAATTGAAAATTGACAACTAAACAGCAGCGTGCATTTGCATCATCCAAGGTCAGCCAATAAATAACATAACTTAATTCATGGATTTGACAAGTCTATTTTTAAAATAAATGACTTTAAACTGTTCTCCATATGGCATACAGCTCAGTCGGTAATTAACACAGCCCTCCACTGCTAATAAACGCCTCTTGCACTGATCTTGAACAGATTTCCCTGACCTCTCCAACAACAGGTGGCATTACCAGAGGCTCATTTCGCCGTCTTCCATGAGGAATGTGATTCCGCAGCAGTATGTCTCAAAACAGCAGAGAGCCTGGCAGACCATGACGTAATGGCCTAAAACGTGCTATCAGTTAGAAGCAGGGCCAGAACACGTGGAGTTGGCTCTTCTCTCCGCTCACCCCCGGGGGCCCCTCTCTATTCTCCTTTTCCTCATCTCCCTCTCTCTCCCTCACCCCCAGCCCCTCCACCTCCCTTCTGCTCCAGCGCACTCTCTGTTTATGAGTGCATGAATCGCTCCATTTCACTATCCCCAACTCCCAGCCCACTACCAATCCCACAACTGCTTCAATAATAGAAGTCCCCCCTCCCCGTGCTTTCATTTCCATGACAACCCACAATGAGGAGAGCAAGAGAGAGGAGGTAAATAGCAGAGGCAGGAAAAAACGTGAATGAGAGGGTGGGAGTGCCTTCCCTTGACCTCTGCGTCCATTTGTAAGGAGGGAAACCTTCACTACAACAGCCTGAGCTTCACTGAGGTTAAACTGGCCAATCAAAAGAGCACCAACAGCACCGCTCCGTCACCATGCAAGGTGCCTCTTGAGCAAGCAAGTTAACTTAATTTTGTAGTGCTATTCAAAAAAGAAGTTACAAAGTGCTTTACAGGAGGGAAAAAGAGAAAAGAGGCGTAAAAGAAAACATCAAGACAAAGTCTACAGCCATGTGAGCAGCTGAGGCTGGATTAGGCTGAATGCTGACATCAGCATGCGGCTGTTACATGTTCACAGTGACAATGCAAACATGCTTACGTCTAGCAGGTGTAATATTTACCATGTTCACTGTCTTCGTTTAGCACTAGCAGCATGCTAACATTTGATTTTAGTTTTGCAGGTAATTTCTCATAAACCAAAGTACTGAACTAATTAAATATTGACCTGATGATGGCACTGAAAAATGAAGAGATCATCACAACTGATCTTTCACTAAGCTCCACCCCTTTGTGATGGTCCATCAAGCTGTCAGAGTAAGATGGAGCCCACACTGTCACTAACTGCACTCCCTGAAGAAATATCATCATAGTTTTCAACTAATGAAACCATGATTCCAGAGAGAAGCAGACAGAAGGGTCTACAGTCTGTGTTTGAAGGATATATCCAGGATGTCAAACTGACTCAGCAGCAACAACAGGTTAAAAAGTCAAAGATAACTAGAAGCTAAAGCCGAACTATAGGCTACAGATCACAGTGTAAAAGTGAACCACCACATCACTGCTGATCGCCACACAAGACAATGAATATGAAGGGAAACTTTGCTGATATTGAACCAGCTGTGTGGCATCGCAGTGTGTGCAGATGAACGGTGTTTGGCTTCACCATGTGCCGCTGTCAGCACCTGGACCTCTGCCGTCAGACGGGCAGGGATCTCCAGGGAAAGTCAAACAACGTTTATCTGCGCACAGTGTGATAACACAGAGCTGGTTGAATATCAGCAAAGTTTCCCTGCTTCCCTTCACTGGTTCCTGTACAGCAGGGTCGGCCTTTTTTTCACTGTTATAATCATTAAAAAGCAAAAGCAGGATGTGTATACATTCAGTAGGCTATATCTTCAGTAGCTAGCTAGCTAACCCTAGAAGTGGGTATACTCTTCTATATATTCGACTTGCTTTTTGGCTGATAGATGGGAATGAATGGCCAGAATAAGAGGAGGGAATATCCTGTATAACTGCATATACCCTTCATTATACCAATGCCGGTTTCAGCCACTATCATGGCTACAAACAAGGAAACAAAGACAAACCACAGAGTATGAAGTTACAAAAAACTAAATATAGTAGTCTCTACTTTCAATATATTAATTTATTTCCTTTGTTAATTTTGGAAAGGTCTCATTAACACTAAAATGTCACAGTTCACTCCTCTATGATGGAAATCATTGGTGCAGTGTCATATGGATGGATGGGTGTCCTTCAGAGTGACACAAACACAACAGAGGTAAACAAAGGGGGAAAGGTCTTGAAATCAAGCACCAGAGAAGCTTTGTCACACACACGTAAACACACTCGCTGTTACACATGCGTATGCACACACACATTAGATTACTTGTTTTAATTCAGCACCCTGGATTACAGCCAGGATTAATTCTATATGCCTCAGTACTGGCGAGGAGATATTTCTCTGAGGCTGTAACTATCATGGCTGCCCAGTGCTGTGTCTGGCCTGTTTTAATACTAGCTGCTACTCATTGGCTTTTCTTTTCCAAAATGAGTGAAAAGGAAGAGATAACAAGTCATTATTGGCTTGCAGTTGATTGCTCGTAAGATTATTCCTTCCTCCTCCTGAGGGTCGTGAAGATAACAGCATTCCTACTAAACGCTCCCAAGGGAGATGGATACCACAGCAGCATTTAACAGTTGCATGAAGTTTATGAGCAGAAACATATCCTAAAAACAAATCTGTGAATGACAATTACTGCATGTAAACAAATACTGACAAGTGAGGTAATCCAAGACTAAAACATGCTATTTATGTACAAGTCAACATTCCAACACAGTTAAGTGTCATTGACACTTGGGGAGTGACGGCAATGCAAAGAATGTGCTCATAGTCTTGTCATGTGATCATGTTGCACTCTTCTGCACTGTAAAAGAGAGAGGTGTGCCCATTTAGCAAGGAAATAATGAGGAGAATGGCCCTGATCTGATCTATGTATGTAGTAAATGTACGTGAGCACCTGCAGGCATGTGAGCATCAGTAATAGAAGCAAAGCAGCCAGCTTGTTAGCAAGCTCTTTTCGTAGTGATCATTAAAATAACAAATGATGAATTAATTAACCAGCTCTTGAAGTGGTGCACTCAAGGCCAGAGACACGATTTACTCCTCAGAGCGGAAGCTAAAGTCTGATTCACGCTGCAGCCCCGCTGCTGCATATTTAATCAAATCATGCAAGAAAAGTCAAATTTAGCTTTTCCCCGTGTGCGTTGGCACAAGTTGAGTCCAGGACAGTGGGGTGACCTGTCCCACGGGAGCTGGCAAGGAAGAGGGTGAGCTCAGTAATCCCCGAGGCTCTGGGCCTCCCAGTGTGGTGTCCTCAATCCCCCCAAGACCCTGCCAAAATCCCCCTGACAGCAGTCCTCATTATTTGCCTATCAGTGGCTTAGCCTCACCCAGAGACAGAACAGAGATGGAGGGATTTGTTCTAGACTACAGAAGGAAGAACAGAGAAACACTGAAGACAATACAAACGTGATTTCCTTAAATCCCCAGTTCCTCCCACACGAGAGCCAGAAATGAAAAATCTATCACGATGATGACGAGAGGATAAATGTGAGCTTCAGGATAAAACTCAGACGCTGTAACCTTGACTGTGTACTCTGTAAACAGATCAATTTTCCTGCATGAGCCAGCTGACAGTGACTCGATGCACCATTATGTCTGATCAAAGCTAACAGTTTGCATCCTATTAGCCTGACAATCCTAATGCTATTGTGTTATAAATCTTATTAGAATAAGGGAGACTCAGGGGGGTTGCACTCACATTACATTCAATTATCTGTAATAGGAAATGAGTTAGAGGTGACAGCTGCTGCGTGCTATGTAGCTGCGAGGCACTGCAACTTACAGTTAATGCAGCACATTAGCATCAGTATTCCAAACATGACAACAGCCACTTTATGCCAATGTGTACAGAGGAAACCAATTTTGCCTATAAACTGTCAAGAGGGGATTTTTTCTTTACATTTTTTGTCTAGTAGGGTTATACCAATATATCATGTGAACTGTGTCACATGACCCCTACATAAGCTCTTAAATTGCACACCTGTTTCCAATGCATTTTGCACCCTGATGAAGACACTCTAGTTGAAATGTGTTGGTTTATCCATGCATTAATAAAGGATTTTTAACTACAGTCAAGTCATACCTTCATGACAGGAAGTACTTTGTCTCGATTGGTAACTATAAGTCAGAGCAGATTGCCATGGCATGTGGGGTCCCACAGGGATCACTTTTGGAACCCCTCTTGTTCAATCTTTATATGCTCCCATTAGGGCCAAATCATACAATTTAATAACGTAGACTACCATAATTATGCAGATGACATGCAAGTATACATATCGCTTTCACCACGTGATTATGGACCTATAGAAGGCCTGTATCACTGTATCGAGCAAATAAATGATTGAATGCGTCAAAATTTTCTCCAACTCAACTGAGTGTTGGTGTTGGTCCTGCATTAAGATTTAAATTTCCACAGCCACATCAAATGTGTAACGTCATCTGCCTACTAATATTTTAAAAATATTGCTAAAGTCAGAGGGATAATGTCAAAGCATGACTTTGAAAGACTCACCCTTCGGACTTAAACAAGCTGTTCGGCAACTTCAGCTTGTTCAGAATGCTGCTGCTCAGGTCCTGACAAAAACTAGGAAATATGACCACGTTTCTCCAGTTCCAAAATCCTTACACTGGTTACTTGTCACTCAGAAAACTGATTTCACAATCTTGCTGCTTGTGTATAGATCACTCTGTGGCCCAGCGCCCACATATATCTCTGACATGCTTATGACATATGAGCCTTCTGGGATGGCATATTGACAGTCCCAAGGGTTAAAACAAAACATGGTGGTGCAGTGTTTTGTTATCATGCAGCAGAAACCTGGAATAATCTCCCAGATGATGTTAGACAAGCCCCGACTCTGACCACTTTTTAGTCAATGCTAAAAACATTCCTTAATTACACTGCCTACTCCACCCTGTAATGACTGCAACCTTATTTTAAAACTCAATTTTAAAAATTTTGAATGATCTTTTTTTATCTTTGCATCTTTTGTCTGCGCTTTTGCTACTTTAATTGTTTTTTTTAAAATTGTAAATAATTTAGTAAATAATTTTACTTTTTATATTTTTTCCCCTTCACTCTTTTCTGTATCCTTTATTATGTTTTATATTTTATTGCTCTGTAAAGCACTTTGAACTGCCTTTGTGTATGAAATATGCTATTACAAATAAAGCTGCCTTGCCTTGCCTTACAGTCAGAGAGCCTCGGATGCATTTTTGCACTGCCTACCTGTACTATGGACTTTTACACTGAGTGAGCAGGCTAGTCGTTGTTTTTATCTTTATGTGACTATTTACCCCATCCATGAAGACCTGCAGTGCAGCACTCCCTTTTTTTCCTCTTTAAGGCTGATTGTTAGCACACTGTATTGTATAATTTTTAACATGCTAATCATCAGCATGCAGAAACATCACACTTTAGAGATAAATAGATTAATTTATGGCACACAAAACAGGGAGGCAGGGGAGTGGACTGAGAAGACAGGATGATGCCAAATTGAATTTAGATTATATCATCCCAGTATTAATTTCCTTCTGACACCATTCAAAGACAGAGCAGACAGATGCCTGGTGTTATTTATTGACCCCGTACCTTCTGATTTGTTCAGCATTCTGGGTTATTGCAGAGATAAATCAAAGATTGTCATCCTCCCTATGAGAGGCCTGATCAGTGTTTTGGCCAAAAGGGTTGCAGCGGGTTTTTTAGGACCCTACGATGCTGAATGAATAAAGAGTGTCATAAATATATTAAGACAGGAAAGGCAAATGCCAGTTTTAAATTATAGCAGGAGTGGCTGGTGTACAGGCTGCAACACTGCAGCTGATTTTAAAGGGGCAGTTCATACCAAATTTAAATATATGTATTTTATCTCTTACCTGTAGTGCTATTTGTCAGTCTGGATTGTTTTGGTGTGAGTTGCCGAGTGTTGGAGATATTGGCCATAGAGATGTCTGCCTCCTCTCCAGTATAATGGAACTAGATGGCACTCGGCTTGTGGTGCTCAAAGTGCCAAAAAACCTCAACAATTTTTTTCAGAAATCATGACCCAGTTACTCAAGACAATCCTAACAACTTGTTATGAGCAGTTTCATGTAGGAACTATTTTCTTCCTACTGAACTACATCTGCCAACTGTGTCGCCACACAGAGGAACTGCCACTGCTAGCTAACATTACAGCTCAGTCGAGGAGGATGCCATCAGTGTTAACATCTCGCGCTGTCACAAAGACAAGTTTCTTGTTCATACAAGGGTGTAGGTTTGGTTTCAACATAGGGTCGAGGGGAGACACCTATAAATGGCGGGATTTAGGGGTCCTCCACCAGAAAATTTTGAGCATCACACTGGTGAATTTGTATGCATCAATTTGTGCCTTTTCTGCATCAATACATACATCAATAAATAAAACTTTAATGCTTTTACTTGAGAGGACAAATGCACATTGAAATCTACACCTATGTGTCCATGATTGGATGCACGCCTCCTTGTGCACAGTGATACAGATTCAGTTGGTGGTTAAGGTTGGTAGAAAGAAAATAGTTTGTAATACTCACAACGAGGTCTGTGGATTATTTTGAGTAACTGGGTCATGATTTCTGGAAGCAGATATTACCATTGAATTTTGCAAATGTATTTTTTGTTTATTTTCATATTTTGGTGCTTTGAACACCATAAGCCCAGTGCCATCAAAACAACCTAGACTGATGAAGGTAAAAGGAAAATGTTCTTTTGATTTTGGCGTGAACTGTCCCTTTAATTGCTTCCTTGACAGCTTGCAGGGTGAGAGATGCTGAACGTGCAACATAAAAATACTTGATGATGATCACTCAGATAGGCACACAGAGGTCACATGAGGTCCTGCAAAGGAAAAGACACACCCTTTGAAATTACTGTTTGAGCCAGATGTTAAATACGAAATTCAGAGGAAGACATTCCTCATATCTTTAATGAGTGTCAGGGTTATTTATTAGGAGCCAAGCCCAGTCTCTCAGTGAAGTCATATCCCTGCCGAATGAACACTGGAGCTGACAGGCATATGGCATTTAATGAGCCTCTGTTGAGGTTATCACAAAAACGAACATCCTGATGTCACACAGGACCACTGAGATCACTGGGCAATATCGACACACTGGAAAAAATAAATCATATGTGCGATTTTTTTCTGCTGCTGCTTCATCTGACAATGTTCTGACCTTTTCCCTTCCCACTTTAATTCCACTCTTTATATTACTCAAGCCCTACTTCTTAAGTCTAAACCGAGCAAAGTGAGGGCTACACAAAATGGTTTATCAGAAGAAAAGCCCTCACCTAGAAGTCTAAAACTCAAACAGGAAACACACACACACACCGTAGACACAAACACACGAGCAAAGTCTGTGTCGCTGTTTCTAAGGAGATGTCAACACTGTGAATACAGATGAGGGAACACGTGTGGAATTTTAAGACTGTTCACCACTTCATCACTTCTTCCAGCCTACTGTACGTCACTCTCTAAAAGAAAAAGATCCCTCGCTGGTACAGACAAACATGCAGATAACAAGCCAGTCTCAGAGAGTTAAAGTTAGTTTATTATCTGAGTGAGTTTTAACAGGATGTACAGTACAGATAATCTGTTTTCCCTCAAAATGCAGAGGCATTCATCTTAAATACAGTTTGTGCTTAATAACTTAGATCCTGCTAAGTTTTCTGTAAAACACAGTAAAACAGCGTCATCAGAAGGCAACATTAAAATAGCTTTTAACGTGTTTGTCTGCAGACGAATTGGTGCTCTACAAGGCAGTTTGCATGAACTCATAAGCACAGCCCCACTTGTAAAAGCCCTGAGAAACTGTATAAAGTCTAACATTTAAGTGAATCTTAATGCATTCTACCTTGCATGCATTAAAACTGGAAGAACTGGTCAGTATCTTTTCAAGAAAACACATTCACAGTTCAACAATGTAACCAAAATCCATCCTGCTTTGCATCAGTTCCCTGCAGAGACAGATACGTCCACCACTGCCTCGCTTCCTCCAGATGACACAGGACCAGCCTGTCAATAAATCTGTCCTTTGATGTACAACATCAGCAGCCATTAAAGAGGAGTGTCCTCGCTGTCCTCATTGTGTGTGCTGAGCTGGGCCTTCCGGCGAGCTGCGAGGGCTGCCCAGATTCGACACAGCATGCCACCTCTGAAACAGCAATTTTAGACAGCTTTGAATACAGGGTTGCAAACGAGCCATCGCAAACACCACTGGGGCTTTTTCTTATTTTGATAAAACTCGAACTAACGAGGCAGACAGCATGTTTTCTACACAATCCTCTCTGAGCGAGGGCACTCCCCTCTTACGTTTCTGCATGGACAGATGGTGTGACGGTGATGTGTGGAGGCAGCTCACCTTATTCCACAGTACATCAAGTCATCCCTGGAGGCCATGTAGAAGAGACAGTCCAAGGTGAACTCGTGATAGAGCAACTAGAAAACAGGATCACACAGGTTTGGATTATCAGTGGGCAGATGAGTAATACCAAACAGCCTCAAGAGTAAAAAAACAAGAGGAAAGGGCTGAGCTTTAGTTGAGTTTACCTTATCGATGGTATCTTGATCTACAGGAACAGACTTGAGCCACCGCACCAAAGACTTCACTTCCGGATTAGAGCGTTTCTGTGAAGCCGATTCACCCTCTATAAAGTACAGAGATTACAACCATTCAGACTTTCGGCTGTGCTTTACTGTTAACGTTACAGCAAAAACACTTAGCATGTTTCCGCAGGCAGACCGTATAATCATTATCCAAACTGAAAAGTCAAGTTTCAGCAGATTAGCTGATGTGCTGGTGTACACCTCTGACAAGAACCAGTCAGGCAGAAATCCGGAGCCTGAGGCTGAGGCGTGGAAGAGACTGACTGGTACAAGTGTTAAGAAACAGTGACGAGAATCACTGAGTGTATTGATAATCCAAACAGGGCTTGGTCCCTTGATGCAGTACTGATCATGCTGCAGCATGTGCAGTTAATCATCAGACTATGAGATCAGTAGTTCCCAACTGGTGGGTCGCAGTTCAAAAGTGGGTCACGGGCCGATTTTCAATGGACCGCAAGTGACTTACTAACATATCAACTTTATAAAAAACACACTTTATTTTGAAGTACAGTGTGTTTTCAACACAGAACTTTTATTTTGAAGTGCCATTTCGTGCTGTAGCGTGAGTGAATAACGAACAGCTACTTCCCAGACACAGCAAACTAGCTTGAGACATGGCCAAATGCAAGTATGACACTGAATATATTACACTTTGTGGACCTTGAACTAATGACTTCGGAGAAATCTGGACCCTGTGGCTGAACCACACACTCCTCGCGTTAATGGCAAACAACTTCAGATACATTAAATAGCAATATCATCTATCAGCTTGTACTGGATCCTCCACTTTAATTTGGTATGTTTTTTTCAGCAAACATTACAAACTGTGGGAATCATAAGCAACACTCACTTTCATGATGACGCCTGACTCTGATCAAACAGAATTAGCAAATGTTCTTGAATGTTTGTTTTAAGCTGCTCCGAGTACAGCGTGGTTAGGTTTCGGCTGACTAAACTCAAAGCTACCAACAGAAAGACATTTTGAGAAGACTACGTGACAACCATTAAAAGGACAACACCAGATTTTTTTTTCAAGCCTGTTTTAGTAGCAATAAATCAGTCTGTCGATTTTGTCTATCTTCATAAATTGTAACTGCGTGAGAAAATTAAGACACACATACTGGACCAATAAAGATGATTCTGCACATTTTGATTTATTTTCTTCCCCCATTTGTGGCGCCCCCCCATGGATGATGGCACCCTTAGCATTCGCCTATACTACCCATGCCGGCACTACCTCAAGCCTCACATTGTTTTTGTAAGCTGAAACCATTTCCCTCAGTGGAAATTAAGCTTTTATTTAATTTAATTTCACTGATAGGAAGCAATAATTTGTGAAGACAATAAAGCCTCCACAAGAATAGCATTGTAAGTGTGTGTGATTTATCCTGGCTTCATATGAGCAGAGGAAATCTCTGCTAGTTGCTAGGCTAAATTATACAATGTAAAACATCATAGGCTTGTGCTAATAACGTTAGCATGTTGTATTTGTTTGGAAAATGTGTTCAATATAAGACAGTTGTTTTGCCGGTGAACCTTGTGAGCTGTAATGGAGCTAAATATTGTAACATTACCTTTGTTTATGTTACTGTTGTCCCTGGCTTCATATGAGTAGAAGAAAAGTCCACTAGCTGCTAGGCTAATTTATACACTGTAAAATGCCATAGGCTTGTGCTAAAAAGATTAGCATGCTGTATTTGTGGGGGAAATGTGTCCAGATAAGAAAAGTGCTTTGTCTGTAAAAGCTGCGAGTTATAGTGAAGCTGATTTGTGTACTTGTGTTTGAAATGATCACTATTAAGCCATGTTTAATGTGTGTTTTGATTCAACTAAACTTTACAGCACTTCACAGAAACCCCGCTGCCTGCTAGTGTTTTGAAAGTGTAACTGCAGAGTGACACAGACACACCAGTGCACAAGTGTAAATGCTCACAACAGTGTAGACCACGTGTGTAGGCTACAGCTTAGGTTCTGCATAAAGCTGACGCACAAGTATAAATTCCACTTAACTCTGGCTAACTTGTATTTTTGCACAGTACAAGAAATGTGGAGGTTTCCCACCATGTAGTTGCACTACCTCCTCTCCTTGACCCATAACTCTCTCAACATACGTATGACATATAATTATTTAAAGTTAGACGTTTTCTTTAATGATTTATCTAAAACTACAGTATCTCAACTGTGCTTGAAAAAACCTCCTAAGACGATTCTTACACACACAACCAAACTCTACCACGCAGACAGCAAAGTTAATGTGCTATCTACGTGGAAGTAACAGACTATTTGGTTGAGTAAACATTACCTTCAGCTACTGCAGCTTTCCTCAGTGCATCTATCATTTCCTGCTTCTTCTGGACAGAGTTCCTCAGCAGCTCCTGGTACTCCCTCTCCTTCTCATTCAGCAGAGTCAACAGTCTGCAACACAGACATCGATCATCACTCAGCAGAAAGCAGTGCAACATAAAAAAATCTTACTGGAGAGATGCCAGTGAGATGTTTGTAATTTTCCACTGTGGAGACATTTCATTTAAAATCCAAACATCAGTTTATGAGGCCTTGAAACACTTAACAGGCATGACAATGATGCAAACTGATGCAACATGTCTCAAAAAAAAAAAAATGCAGCATGCATCATAAAGAGAAAACACCTGAATGTTACCTGCTGGTCTCCAGTCGCAAGTCTCTCAGATTCTCACTGAGGGGACAGCTGGTGTCTGTCGGGGAGCTGGGGCTTGGCAGGAACTCCTGTGTGGGTGTTGTCTGCTGCGTGTCTGCTGGCGCCAACATCAGGTTAGGGGGAATAACTACAGGAGTGTCTGGGTCGGCACACTGCTCCTCAGGAGTGCTGTCTTCAATCTCAAATGAGGACTGCAGCTGGAGCTTCAGCTCTGGGAGTGGAGTGGTGGGGATTAACGGAAAAAGCGGAGACAATGAATAAATAAACAACAGGTATCCCAAACTTTGAAACTTACAGTTTGAAATGAAGCTCTACCTGGTAGGAGCACAGTGAGGGCGTCCTGTACTGCCTGTCTCAGCAGATTGTCCAGAGCAAACATCCAGTGAGGCTTCACTTGTTGTTGCCTCAACACCTTCTTTACCTATACACACAGAGCAGAGGAGTCATGTTCAGCCCCAAAAAGTCTCACCAAGCCTATTGCTGACAGTAACAGGAAAATCTGTGTCCACTCTGAAGTAACTTACTGCATCTTGGAAGCTAAACAGCACCGCCTGCAGGCTGTTCATTGACACCGCAGCAGTAACCATCTTGGCTCGAAGTTCCAGCAAACTACCGGTCAGCTGCCTCTTGTCTGGGGAGCGGATGTTTTCTCGCAGGCAGCTAATGAGCTCAGTGATGTGCTCTGCAGTTAGTGATGATGATCCCTCTCCGTGCTTTTAAAAGAGAAGATATATATTGAGCTTCTGAAGTCACAGCTGTGGTACATTCCTGAAAACAGTGCAGTTTTGTGTTTTTATGGATCAGTCTTTACTGAAACACCCCCAAAATTTTAACTGTTAAGTCAGAATGATATATAAATTTGTATTAATCAAATATGAAAATTGATGATCAGACTGTAATACTGACGTAGAAGAACAGTGTACAGGAAATTAAAGTGTGTACATTGCCTTTTTTGTTGCTACTGTGCCTTGTTTGCCTGTTTTAGGTTGTTTTGTTGTTGATTGCTAAATATGATGTGTTGTTAAAAGCGTCAGTGTTATAAGCTGTGGCTTCAGCCTGCACTTTTTTCAGACTGCAGAAGTGTCTACGTTATGTTAAATGACTTTATGGTAAAGTTTTGCACGGTACTATTTAAGTATCTGCCATTTCCTGTGAGAGGCTGTGACTTTATTTACATGAATTTACAGATTAATACATGATGTTCTTAAATCTATTTGCTGACTGAAATAGATTCTAACTTCTTCCTCTTCATTTTGGGGGCGGCAGTAGCTCAGCCCAGAGGGACCTGGGTTGAGAACCGGAGGGTCGGCAGCTCAAGTCCCTGTCCGGACCAAATATGGAGTGCCACTAACAAGGCACCAAATCCCAAATGCTTGAGCGCCTGCCCATTCAGCCCCCTCACTCTGACATCTCTCTGTTTAATGCATGTATAGGTCCTGTTTGAGCATGTGTGTGTATGACAACAGCTTGAAAAAATTGCCCTCTGGGGTTAATAAAAGCTTATCTTTTATCTTCTTCTATAAATCATGCTTTACACAGAACAAATATATCATTTTACATTACTGTTTGACATCAAATGAATTAGTGAGAAACTGCTAAAGCTTATAATTTATTTAAAAAGTGCATGCCCCAAACATGTTTCACACAACCTGATGTAGCCCTGGGCAAAATGCATTGTTTGTAAAGTTTCAAATGACGACTAAATTAAAAGAAGAAGCAACGCCGCCCTCTTGTGTGCGATGTACCCTCTTATTGTCCATCACTCTTACAATTTATTTATTCATTTACTTGCTGTATTTGTTCTAGGGGGGAAATGCTTCCATGCATCAGCCATTACAGCTTTTAAGTGGAAAACAAACACCAATTTCAGTGTAGGATAAGATCACAGAAACGCCCTTAGGCTCACAATTATTAACTTTCAAGTCAACTTGATTATTAACTACACCCAGTGCAGTCTTGTCATGCTGCTGTTGGTTCATATTTTGGATATTTGGCAATGTCAGCAGAGCATAAACATGTCAGGACAATTTGTGTAATATCAAACCAAGAGGGAATACACACATTCAGGGCTTATTATGTACATACATAGTCATTCGCGCATCAAGTCTTTGCCTATTAGCCAAACTTCGCCAATACTGAAAAACTATGTGAAATAAAACTACCCAATAATTGTCGGTGGACCAGTAATCTGTCCAACTCAAAGAACTGCTTGGCTATTTGTATTCTGAATCTGTCTTTAGAAGTTGTTTAATTGTTTTAATTTTAATGTAAAAGCCTAACCAGAGACAAGGTCTGCAATCCTATGTAGTGTTATGTTGTATAGAAAGACATGCAGTTAATAGATTTCACAACGTTTTGACTTGTGTTGCTGTGACTTTTCTTCACCCACCTGAGGCACAGACTCCTGTATATTTAAGACGACATTGCTGATGTAGTCTGTGAGGACACGGTGCAGCGTGGCTCTCCTTTCGCTGTCCTTTCTCAGCATAAACAGACCAATATTCTCCTCTGTTGAGACTGGACTGCTCATGTCTGAAGAGTCCTCTGGTACTCTGGACAGTAGGGGGCAATAAAGACATCAATTACATCAGATTAACAAATAAAGATAAAACACATGTGAAGTGCCCTCTAGATTGTGTTACAAGGTGACACCGGTTGCAATGAAGACTCATGTCCTTTGGTGTTGCCTCAAAGTATGTGATTATTGGACAGCTGTTCATAATTGTATGCAGAGAATTGTTGGTCAGGAAGTCCACTTTTGCACTTATTTACTTTGGTAGGGGGGATTCATACACAGTGGTGATCCTAGCTTTTGGGGTCCTAGCAAAGAAGCCCACTGAGGCCCCCCCATGCCCCCATTAAAATGCATTCTGAGTGCACAAAACGCTGGTCAACGAAATGAAAGAACAGCTTTTTAAATTCCAATTTGACTTGATACAATATATTAACTCTTCACAGTTAAAGTATATTTAATATAAAGCATACTTTATGTATACTTCATCCATCCATCCAGACGCTCTCTCTGTGCGTCTGCTCATCCACCTTGAAATATACAATTCACCGGCAACATTACGTTGGGTAGGAGGCTGTTCGTCCAACAGTAGAAGTCAGCTCACACATCATCAATAACAGACTGGCATTATCTGCTTGCTAAGGTGGCAGCTTATGAACGGCTATCCTTTTCTGTGATTGGCAGGATGGAATGGGAATTTGAAGAAAAAAGCATGGCTGAGCTCTTTTCTACGTACGTTCACACACACATGCATTTGCTGACTTTGTCCCAATTACAACACAGCCTCTTTGCTACTCTTTTTTTACCTGTGTTTTGATTTTTCTCTTTTACTAGTTAATGTCTTAGTCCTCTGTTTTAAGCTATAAATGTGTATGTTTTCTTTTACTCCTTGTTTTATGTGTGTTTATCTTCCTTTGTCTTTCCAAAATGTATCAAAACGCCCATCACAAAAAAGTGATGCATCTACAGAAATGTAAATCCCACAGAAAAGAAATGATGCGGACATTCAGTGAGTAATGCATGGCTGTCTGTAGACTGTGGCATTTAATACAGTGGCATTAAGCCCCTTACACAGGATGTAGCCTGACAAGACTATGTAACTGAAACCTTTATGTGGTTTGCCTTTGATGTAAGATCCTGTAGAACCATGGCCGATGCAGAAATGATACGTCTGTTGCGCAATAATTTAACTCACGACAGGAAGCTGCTGGTGCCGGTTGGGCTCTCTGATATTTCATCTTCTATAAGGCTGCACTGGACCCTCCTCAGGTCCAGGGAACAGGACAGGTCGATCGAACCCGAGTCCGAATCAGTGTCCTCGACGAGGATGGAGATCGGCACAGACAGGCTGCGTTGGTAGTCGGCTGCGAGATAGTGGTTAGATATGAGTGAGCGATCCAAATTTCTGACAACTAGGTTTCATCACAACACTTAAGACATGTGCCACAACATGTGCTCAACAGTTAAAAAGAAATGTGACAGAAGAAGATGAAACATTACAAGAGAAATAAAAATGATGGTCAGAGATGTCATCGTGACGATGACTTGACGACTTAAGATGTTGTAACTGGAGCAGAAGGTAATTTTGACACACTGGCTGATGAAAAACTGACAACATATGTGAGAAAGAAGAGCAGTATGTGAATCTGAACTCTACTAAAGCCTCACCAGCAGAAAGGTCTTTAGATTCTACTTCCTGCGGAGCCTTGGTCCTCTTCCTGGGGGACGATCTGATGAAAGGGTTCTTCAGCAGCTCTGCGGCTGTGGCTCTGTCGTCAGGCTCAGGGACAAAACAGTTCATGATGAAGCCCTTCGCCTTGTCCGACATGCACTCTGGGACCTTGGGGTGGATCTTGAACATGCCCACCTGGATGGGATTGTTAAAAAGAAACTGTTATTGTTCATATAAACAACTTAACTTTGAGACTGTGTGTTTTAAAAGAGAAAGACAGAAGTTGCTTAAATTTGTTCAGCAGGAGCCTACAGGTGCATGTGAGGCAGTACTGGTGCTGCGTTCATGTTACAGCGATTACGACTTTCTGATTTTTAAATAGCGCTCATGTCAGTCTCCAAGTTGTAATGAAGACTGCAAGACTGATTTTTATGAAAGCTCCAATTTATCCAACTTGGCACTGAATAACGTGGAAGTGCCTTAAACCAAATATGTATTAAATATTGCATCAGACAAAGACTGTCATTCATGCGATGTAATCAAATTGAATTAAGTGGAAATGGTGGCTGAGATTGTTATCATGGGAATCTTATCTCTACCAGCCATCTTATGTGATACAGCTTTGGGCAGTAGTGCTTACTAAAGGTAACATCAACATGCTAACATGCTTACAGTTAATATGCTAACATGCTAATGTTTACCTTGGTCACCTTCTTAGTTCGGCGTGTTGGCATGCAAACGTCAGGGCTATACGGAATGTCATTTTTTAATGATGTCATCACCTAAATTTCTTTTCAAATCCTTGAACAAAATCCTCAATTTCAAATAAAGAGGTTTTTTTTGGAGTGATGACATCATGACAAGGAGTCCTGAGCAGCAAGCAAATGACTTAACTAATTTACCATAATAGTGTTAGAGCTGTTAGATTCTTTTGTTACAGTGGTTGTGTAAATGTAAATTATGGTGCGGTTATGCTGCTAGACCGCCTTGTACATACAGGTGCGTGCCTTTTTTGTGTGCTGAAAGCGGAAGAGCAAACACTTGTTTGACTGCAGTGAAACTATTGCTTTTCAATGGCTTAATGCAAATAAATATGGATCACTATACATTTATTAAGTTGATCTGTTCGGTACACACGACATCTATTGCACGTCTGTCTGTCCTGGAAGAGGGATCCCTCCTCAGTTGCTCTTCCTGAGGTTTCTACCATTTTTTCCCTGTTAAAGGTTTTTTTGGGGGGAGTTTTCCCTTATATGCTGTGAGGGTCCCAGGACAGAGGGATGTCGTATGCTGTAAAGCCCTGTGAGGCAAACTGTGATTTGTGATACTGGGCTTTATACATAAAATTTAATTGAATTAAAGCAGAATATTTCTTTAGATGTAAGTCTTTTGGACTGGAGTTTTTTGGAAATGTCGGAATCACACGAGTCGGACACATTCCTACACAACCAGTGCTGGAATCTAATTGTACAAATAGTAGAATACTAATAATATATATTGTAAAGGACAGGGTGTGTCTAGTGGCTGGTGGAAACGTGCAACACCCGAGTCATCCTCAATTAGAAGGAACACGCTGGCAATTCAGAGACTAAGCTCAACAATGGTCTTTATTCACCACAACCAGGAGGGAACAGCAGGCTTTAGACTAGTTGGGCACATATACAGGCCCAGGTAAGATAAGTTGTAAATATCAGGACATAGGTGTAGGTGTGTGGTTTATTTATATAGACACACACTAGTCTTCACAAAGGGAACAGAGGAACTGAATTAGATTGGGCAGCGGACACGTGGCTTACAAATGCCAATATGCACTAAACACAAAACAGGTGATATTTTCAAAGTCCTGGACCAATTAAAACTTTGACCTGATGATGGCACTAAAAGTCACCAGAGTCATTGCAATTCATCCTCGAGGAGACATTAAGTTATGTCCTCATACACAACTTCCCCTGACTTACCTTAAACATGGCTGCCTGAGGACTTCCCAGCTCATGGAAGGGTGTTTTCCCTGTTGCCATTTCTATAACGGTGCACCCTAGGGACCAGATATCAGCCGGCTTCCCATAACCCCGAGGCCCTTGGTCTATAATTTCTGGAGCCATGTACTGGAGAGTTCCTTTTGAAAATAACCATAAAAGTGATTAAAGGAAGTTACTGCGATCAGTTTGCAGATAAAAATACACAACATCCTGATAACGTAACACATAAAGAGTCATACAAGTTTTGAAATACACAGCATCTTACCAGCAAACGTTTCAGTGCAGGGGTTGATCCCTGCTAGCCGTTTGGAGGTTCCAAAGTCAGAGATTTTTAAGACTCCACTATAGGTGTTGATCAATACATTGTCCCCCTGTACCAACGACAAATGACCCACAGTTAGATGTTTCACATGTTTTATTATTTGCTATTTGTCCCTCGGCTCACCTTAATGTCTCTGTGGACTATCTGATTGTCGTGAAGGTATTTGAGCCCCTCCAGGATCTGTTTGGTGTAGAAGATGATGGTGGGCTCATTGTCTTTCAGAGGACCCCATTTGGAGCGCAGGAGGGATGACAAACTTCCTACAAGCAGTAAATGTCAAATCACATGAGCTGATTTTATCTTTCATTTCAAATTCTCATTTTTAAGAGCAGAATCCTGCTGTGAAAAATGTTATGTCTTGCATGTCCACGAAGGCAGAGCTGAGAACAAAACATAGCTTTTCTTGAAAAAGCTATTTCTTAGTGGCATGTGGCAAAATAAAAACCAAGCAACGGATTGAAATTGTTTGCATATCTTCAGACGTTTTTCCAACAATTGCGCCATTGTGTTAATAGATTTTTCCTTCAATGAGCAGGATGTTGGAACCACCCACTTTCTTGAAACTGGCTTCCAGTATGTGTTACACAATCGCAGACGCACTGTCAAATCTGCACACAAGACAGACGCTAACTTCCTTGATGCTTAATAAAGACATCATCCTGTAACAGAGCCACACAGTAACTGCGGAAATGCAGACTTGAAAGCAGGGGCAGGGCTTCCTCATGTTGGCACATCCATTGAACCAAGGCATGACTGCTTTGCAAGTCTGCTTTGCAAGTCTGTTTTCATTCCAGTTTCAAAGAACATCTAGAAACCTAATACTAATTTGCCTGTGTATAATTATTAGGTTGTAGATTAAATTAAAACATTGCTAAACAAATGCATTAGTCTAAGTCTCTGTGTAAAATAACAGTGAAAAGGCATCAGTAATTGTGTAAGTAGATGTGAAGGCATGAAAATAAGCACAGAATAAAACAGTCACACTGAGTGAAGTTGGACTTCAGGTTTTCTGTTTGAATGTGCCAACAACTAATTTTAGACACCCTCGGGCATTTCTAGACGGTTTATTTTTTGAACACAATGTTTTTAAGTTGAATCGCTTTTTCAGGGAGACCTGTAAAGACGGTAATCAAGTCAAATGAAAATATATGCATGGACAAGTTTTTCCAAGTCCTGCTGAGACATATATAAGTCTTCCTTGATATGATCTTAAGTTGACAGAAGACTAATTTTGTAAGCCTTTTATCGTGGCCATTAAAATTCAAGTCTGAGTCCATGACTATACTAAGATTTCTGGCTTGGTCTGTTGTTTTTAACTTTGCCAAATGAAGCTGAGTTTTAATCGATCCCCTTGCCTCCAAAAAAATATGACCTCAGTTTTTCCTTTGTTAATCGAGGAAAATTGTGGCAAATCAAATCGTTGATTTGTTTGTTGCACTCAGTCAGAGCTTGTATTGGACCATAGTCCCGTGGTGATATGATTATGTAAATTGTAAACTGTTTAAAGAAAATGTGTAACTATTATTATTTTGTTGTTTTTTCAAAATCTGACCAAGAGGAAGCGTGTAGATATTAAGCAGAAGAGGCCCCAGAATGGAGCCTTGTGGAACTCCGAATGTCGTTTTTGTACTTTCAGATGTATTATTTTCTATAGAAACAAAGTAGTCACTATCCTTTAAGGAGGAGTAGTAATGTGCCAGAAAGTCCAACCCAATTTCCAGTCAGTCTAGTAATATGATGAGGTCACTGTGTCACATGCAGCACTAAAATCCAGTAATACTAAGACTAAAAATCTGCTACTGACTGTGTTTAGGTAGATGTCATTGAAGAACTTCAGTAAGATTTTGAGAAGTGAAACAACTTTTAATACCTTGTTTATTAGTCAGTTAATGTGTTTTATAGCCAGTGTACGGACGTGGATTTGTCTAAGAATGTCCAGTGATGAACAGTTACCCTTTACTGCTTGAGCTAATGTATTAAAAGTTACAATTTTAGAATTCATACCTCCAGGTACTTCCTCCATGAAGATCTTGATGAAACCATCCTGACTGACAGAGCCCAGGTACTGGACAATATTTCTGTGTTTGAGCCTCTTGTGTAGAGCTATCTCTTCGTGGAGCGGCTGGGAGTATCTGGAAGGTACAGAGGAGTAAGACTGTGAGATCATCCTAAGTTCACTTCAAAATGTAACTTGAAGGGATATTTTTCAAGTTTTGAATACTCGTGTAAGTGGACAAATATGCTTGATTTATGCAAATGTATGTTTATCATTATTATTGCAACAATTCAAAAACAATGACAATCCTGTTCAGAATATTCTCCAGAAAAAGAATAAAGGTACTGCATGCTCAAAAAATATGCTGAAAGCATACTGTGGAAAACTCAAGCCCAACAAGCAACAACAGATTGACATATTGACCTGAATGTTACATTACTTAGTAATACTGACACATTGTAGTGTCCAACTTTACACTTGTAAAGGTAAACTAAACATTCCCTGGTTCTTAAGCAGCCTGAAGTACTCTGGTGGAAACTCAATTCACATTGACGGAAAATGCAAATAACTTTGGTCTTGTCGAGAAAACCATCAGGCAGGGCTTTGAATCTGAACTTGCCATCAAAAGACACCTGTCTTTATCCATCCAAAAAAACATAAGGAGCAAGAATTTGCATTAACACATTATTAACGCGTTAATTGTAACAGCCCTAGTTAAAACAATTTAAAAATTATGGACAAGCACACACACTAATATACATACAAACACAATCTACACACTATAATTGCAGGATAAAACTTTACCTGGCGTCTCCAAACCTCTGAATTTCAAAGGTCTGTGGGATGCATCGCTAAATTCTCTTGACTGTGCATGATAAACTACATGTGCAGTTTATACAGTTAGTCTAATAAGGTTCTTGTAAAACCTCCATTAGTATATAGTTGGAAGAAAGAATGTAGCAAAGTCTAACAATGTTCAGGTTTGCATTTTAAGTATATAAATGAAATGGCTGAAGGGAGTGCTTATAAAAGCACTAGATGTCACATGACAGCTGCTATTGCACAACCCTGAAAGTGTTTTTCCTCTCTCTGTCCCTGTGTCTCGCTTAGTGTTCCGAATCTTCTCTATTTTGTTGCTGTACATCTGGATCATCGCTATAATACCTACTAATCTGACACTCTCAATTTGAGTAATTGTTTGTTGCTCGTAACAGCACAGTTTGACAAATGCAAAGATAAATCCTGTGCTGTGTCTTGGACACGGCAAGGTTTGGTAAATGCTTAAAAAGTGATTTAAATATCACATTTCCTTTGATGGAATGCTTCCTTTCCACACAGCGCTGCAGTGTGAGCCTCAGCTCTTTGTGCAGATTACAGAGCAACAAACAAAGACTGAAAAGCCTAAACACTCATCAATCTCCCCCAAGATTCCTGAAGAGCACTGGGGATCCAGAGCATGCCAGTGGGTGCTATCTGTGCCAAATCACTTTCCATTACGGTTATTATGGAAAAACATTCTTGTGAGAAACAGTGCAGCTCAGTGTCTCCCAGTATGGGATGACTCTGGTTGATAAACAGTGCAAGTGTTGGTTTCTCATACGTGCTGTCCTTCTCAGGGATTTCCTTGATGGCAATGCGAACTTGGTTGCTCACATCCCTCCCAGCATACACGACACCGTACGTTCCTTTACCCAGAACCACCTTGTCGCCATTTTCATTGGTCTCGTAGACATACTGTGGAGGGGAATGAATGAGAATGCATTGACTGAAAGTATGAGCATCATGGGAACTGTGAGGAATTTCACAAGTAGAAGAGAGACAGGTAGAGTGGAGAGAACAGATGTTTCATTCAGAGACATAAAATCATTGGTCCAGTATTCTGAGAATAAATATAAAATGTGTTTATTTTTCTACACACACCATGCCAAATGACATGGAAAATATGACACTATGTTATGGGAATGTTTCTCTTCTTGAGAATCTGATTTTCACCCAGCAACTGCAGTTGTTTCCTACTTGTTGAGGCAACTGAGACCTAAAATAGAGCAAACTCTGTGTCAGAGGAATGGAGGGCTGTGACTGACCTCTAGTACTCCCTCAGCTACGTGGTTCAGGTCAGGAGCAGGGTGTTCAGCCTGCTGCAGCAGAGAGTTCACCAGCTCGCAAAAACTAGTGAGAGAACAGAGTGCGGAGACATTAATGTAGATGACATAGTGTGCTTCATGGAACAGATAAAGTTCCAGCAAATTTTCATTGAAGACAATACCAACGGCGTCAGACGTGCGTGTAGACTTTTGCCAAAGAATTTACCCTTAAAAGGAAAACAACCACCACATGGAAGACAAAATCATCTTTGTGAACAGACTCAACACAGTGGAGGTTTGACCACAGTGCAATGTTTTCCGAGTGGCTGCCTTTTTTGTTTATAGAGTGCACGCAAAGATGGACATGCATGAGTGCAGCAAGATACTCAGTCCTATCAGAGTTTCAAACTATTCCCCTGAAAAACAGTTGCCATTGGTAATGCACTAAGAGACACTGCATCAATGACAGTAAAAAAAGAGGACCGCTGGTAACAAATCATGAATGTTCTACGGCTCCCTAATAGTCGAGGAAACGTTAGTCGACCAGAAAGGTCATTAGTCAGCAAGATTTCATTGGTCGTTTAGTCGCAGAAAAAAAAATGAAACTCTATTAGGAGCTGCATCTTGTCAAAATAAATCAAAACCCATGTGACTGCACCATGTGGGAATTTAATTTGAAAGGACAGACACAGGAAGAGGCCATGCTCAGCAGTCAGACAGGAGTCACATTACAAACCAATCACAGCCGACAGATATCTTTCCCTATATTCAGTCTGTGATGAACACGGAAAAGTTGATCATGTTAGTGCAGGGCTACCCAGAGCTTTACATCTGTCCCACAGACGATAGGCCTGAACACTTATAAACAGCACCTGGAAGAAGATCAGCTCTGCACTCAGGATTTCAGGTAAATAGGCTATATCATGCTTGTTAAGGTTGCTTAGCAACCTCAGACGCAACCTGCTGCCGTGCTCTTGAGAGTGGGCACGAAAAAGGCACAAGAGTAGCGCCCAGTACCCGACCTCATGTTTTCCAGACAGTTAAAGAGGCGGCATGTGTACGGTCCCTAATTTCCAGGGCTGGTACCTGCGGTTATTCCACAGACTAGTTAACAACATGTCGGGCAGGAAATCCAAAGTGCAGGATCATTTTTAAAGCTAGTTTTGCAAATGTTCTGTTTGTTTTCCAGAAAAGTCCACAGGACAGCTTCAAAGAATCAGCTGACTCAAAATCACAAAAAAAAATTCCTACAATATTTCCCTACTTTTCCAAAGAAGTGTGTCACCAGGCAGCGTTTCAGCTTCACTTCTATTTCCTTGGTAGGAAGTTCAAAGGAAAACCGTCTACATTCCTGAAATGTTAGGAGGAGTGCTTTGAGCACCATAAAACTGAGATCACCGTTAAGGTGGCAGCAGAGTTTTCAGCAGCGGATCTCTCAGCTGAATTGATCTGCAGTGGTAGATACCACAGGAAATGATTTTTTTTTTTTTGTGATTTGGGTCAAATGACGATTTAAGTAACCATGAAAAAAACATCTGCCTCCGGGGAACTTTCTAGAGGGCAATGAGGGAAATAATGACTCATTTAGTGTAATTGCATCACACCCAGTTCTTCAAGCCACCTTCTAGACTCAGTCTGCAAAGCTGGTTCATCTATTTGCTGGACATCTGAATGTCCTCATTTAGCCAGTCAGTTGGTGAGTAAGCAAGTTATTCACACTTCCTCATACGCAAACACACACACACACACACACACACACACACACACACACTGTCCAGTTGTTTCTTAGTCCCTCACCCTTTACAGTGAAGCTCAGAGGGGAAGCAGAGCTGGAAGTCATCTGAGTTGTAGTGGACATACAGGAAGCAGCTTCGCTCATCAATCTTTGACGCACTTCAGAGGAAAAAAGCAGATACATATTTGCTCAGAATCTCTCATTTGTTCGTTGAGAATTTGCATGACGGCATCAAAAAATTGTGTAAGTGGTTTCTGCAGAACACAGGATGAAAACAGACTGTATCTCTCAGCCCCTTTTCTGTCTGAGGGAACCAAAGGCTAATGTTTGCATTACAAAGGGTATCAGCTGTAAGTAAACAAAGCTGAGGAAAATTGATTAATTCAGTGAATGCAGAAAGAAAAAAGACATTTCCCAAAACACATCACAGTCTGATAAAGCTCTCTGTTCTTTCCTGTAGCCGACTGAATTTCAGGTGTTTGCTGAATAGTGCCTAACTGGCAAATCGGCAGACAAAACAGGGTTAAAGTACACAGCAACACTGATCAGTACTCAAGAGAGGAATCAACGAAGTCTGCAAACAACAAAGAGGCAAAGCCTGAAACCATCCTGACAGAACAAAAATCTGACCGGGAGCCAAGGTCTCCTAGACAACCTGTATGTTTTGGGTCTTCTAGCTTTGCTGCAGGCTTGAACACACCCAGAACTGGGAGCAGATATTTGAGAGATGTTAGCACATGCTGTACTCCACTTTACCTCACTCCCCGAATTGCAGAGGCTGGGAAAGTCCACTGGTGTAAGCCTTTCTGTGGAATCAAGGGAGAAGTTAAAACACAGGATACAGACAGTTTGACTGATAATACCCAGCTTTGATTTGCATGTACGTGTACTTGCAGAAGAGAGAATGTAAACACTCCTGAGGTATGAAGTTTTTTTTTTCTACCACACACAGTGACGCTCAGAGAACACACCCACACGCTCACCTGATTAAACGTTCACTGAACAAGAAATCAGTGTGAGAGAAGTTTCTTCCTTTCATGATGCAATTTATTCTGCATTCTTTACCTATGGCAGGTAAACATGCAGCCAGATAATAAAGTGGGTCCAAGGGTGGGTTGGGGAGCAGAGGGTCTACATACCTTTAAGGGTGTAACATGTTTCAACTGGAGAGTGCGACTTTCGTCCTCTTCGCTCACACACACGATAGCTGGTTGGAGGACTTTACTGGGCTCCAGAACGAGCACCTGAACACAGAAAATTCAAATCCTGTCATCAGTATTTCATAACAGCTACGTCACCTTTATTTATCTGTAATGGAGGGTCAAAACTAGCTGGATTTTATATTATTTCCTGAACATATTATCCCATATTGTAATTATAAATAAATATTAAATTACAGCAGTGCATATAAGCTTTAAGAGAATACTTCACCCACAAAATGACCATCTGAAAATCAATCAAACTGATTTGCTGATGGATGGGGACCACTTTTAACAACAGCAGCTATATATCAAAACATCCTTTAACAAACTCTCACACAACTTGTACAGTAAAGTCTCATTTTTTTCCCCAAACACATGCATTTTCGCTAAAAAACCTCAGTATAGGAGTCCGGCTTTGAAGAAAGCATGAATGACTTTCACTTCCAGTTCAGTTTTAAATAGTGACGGAAATGCCATGTGTTTGGGAAGTACTGAGCAAATGAGACTTCGATTATACTGCACAAGTTCTGTGAGAGTCTGTAAACAGATGTTTTAATATAGTTCTGCTGTTTTTACGCATGGTCCTCAAATAATTAATCAAGAAATCAATTTTTAATTTCCGTGAAAGCATGCGAGAAGAACTACTTCTTTCAAATTCAAAGTAACATGGTGTGACTTATTCATTACAAATGGTCATTTTGTGGTTTTCTGTTTATCGTTATGGTTAGTGTTAAGGGTAGAAGTGTTTTCTTACCGGGCAGTGGCCTGTAGAGTCTGTGGGTTTACACGTCTGCAGAAGCAGCTCCATCCAGAAGTCCACAATGTCCTGTTTAGGCGATCTAACCTCAGGTAGCTTGGCAAATTGACGGTACAGGATGTACGTCTCCATTATGGATGCCACATACCTAAAATAAACACTGAACTCATTAAAGGGATAGTTCACATTTTTTTGAAGTGGGGTTGTACGGGGTACTTATCCATAGACAGTATATTACAGGCAGTAGATGTCAGCTGGTGCACCCCCAGTTTGGAGAGGCAGGCTGGAGTCCCACATGGAAGCTAAGCAGTGATTTAATATTGCTGAACACTGATCTGTTAGCTTGTAATTGTGTGGTGTTTGAAAGGCTTAGTTACTTACCAACTGAGGATACACCGCCCCACGGCACTTTACGCCATTGTCTTATTTCCAGCCTTGCCCCCCCTGGAATTAAATGCATTTTTCTTTTTCTCTGCTCCTATGGCAGCTTGATTCCTCTCCTCACCATTGATACACAGAGAACTCTGTTGCTGTGTCTCATGTGTGACAAAGAACGGATGAGGAGAGACTCGTTGAGGTCAAGAAATATCCCAAGCTACACGACCCACAATCCCGTCATTATAAAGACAGTAGCCAAAAAGGTATTGTCTGGTGAATCATAGCTCTGGAGTTCGGCTCTTCGGGTGAGAAATCAAGTTTAATTAGTGGCGGTCCACACATGATTTTAAGCTAACACAAAGGTGGAGGAAGCACAGATCTTTCAGTTAAAGCAGTAATAACTTTGCTTGGTCGTCTGTGTGCTAGGGACGGCATTTTATGCATGACACATCATGTCACGTGACACGCCCGTGTGGTTCAACCGGTGTGTTTTCAACTGTAGACCAGCAGCTCCAGTGTTCAGCGAGATAAAATCAGTGTTTTTGTCAATGGAGTCTGGCGGCGAACTGAATCAGTTAACAGCGTCCCCTTCGACAGAAGAGTAAAGCAGTGAACACTTTCTTGATGGCTAAACTATGTTTTGTTGCTGATCCCCATCCACAGCAATGCATTGCTTAGCTTCTGTGTTGGACTCCAGCCTGCTTCTCCAAACTGGGGGCATGGATAATTACCCCATTCAACTGCACTTTAAAAAACCTGAACTACTCCTTTAATCCACATTACAATAATATGGAAGAAGAGCTTCTACCCTATGGCTACAAGGTTCCAACAAGAAGACTCTGCCTGAGACACCTCCACACCCTATAGACATACATTCACTAGAATTACACTGATTTGAATATAGAAATTGAGGAAACCAAAGGACTGTACTTCACTGTGCTGACATGACAAATAAATTGACTGACTAACTGAGTGTAAATAAAGCCAGAATCCCACTGTGTGCCCTCTTATCTTTTAAATCAACCAATCAAATTAAACTAATATGCCCTGCAAACTGAATCCTGATGATGATTAAACACCTTTATCTGCGTCATTACTATTAACCAACAACTGTTTTAAGCCTCACCAGATAGGGGCTTTGAGTCTGTAGAGCTTATCAGACGCCATGATGACTTTTCTGTGTTCGTTAGCGAGGATGTTTGCTCCGAGGTAGAAGCCGACATCCCAGTAGTCCTTCATCTTCTCCAAGCTGCCCTTTCTACCGAGCAGGGTGCTGAGAGTCACACCTGAATACCAACATAACCACACGGAGCAAAACAAATCGTTACCAAACACATATAAAATCAGTATGTGCATCAACAGATGATGGCTCTGTGCACAACGAGAAAGTCATGCACTAGCAGAATGTGAGCTTACAAATTTAAATTTGGGGTTACATCATTGCAAAGCCGGGGGTTTACACCCCTACACTATAAACTGTAAAGCGTAAGCAGTAAAAACTTTGACACACTGAATCTGTAGACCTCTGGCAGAGATTTGTATTCTCTCTACATGATGAAAGTGAAAATCTGTAATTGATTTTCTCTGATGAAGAACGAATGAAGAGAGTGCAAGGCACCTATTTTACGCAGCTCAATAGAAGTGTCAAATTCATGGCCGGCTGCCATCAGGAGGACCACGTTGTTGATGCCGGAGTGAAGAGTTGGCTCCATCTCAAAAGCTCTCCCATACCTGACAAATAATACAAAGACAGCAATGATGGATTATACTGGCACACTGAGAGACAGGGGACATCAGTAACATCAGAATAATAATGCGACATAACTGCAAACACATACCAGAAGCAACCATTTAAAAAGCAGAATTAAATATGGCAGCACAATACGAAGAATATATGCAATAACTTTGAATATCGCAATAACGATATTGCCTAAATATCAATGAACCAATAAAATGTGTTCAGTTCTGCCTTTCTGCTGCCTTCAGTATACTGCTAACAAACAACACATCGCTTGTTAAACTGACATCTGCAAGTTGGCATCATAATGAATATGAAAGAAAAACGTGATATTGTGCAGACCTACTATTAAAGATCTAGTATGTAGGACTCATACTCAGTCAGACAGCAATGGGCTGGCTTGGGCTTGGCTTAGTTTCGGCTGTAAGCCCAGCACAGCAGGGATTTGCACTTCTATTACAACAGAGTTACCTTTTTGAAGGTGTGTCCTAAACTTAAACTGATGATGGCTTGTCTGAGGTGATGACATTTTGAAAGCAGAGCGCTAATTCAGGCTTAAGTCCCCTGTTATTATTGCTGCATGTGTTTTTTCCACAGCAGGGCAGGTAAAAGAAGTTTACCTGTTGGAGGTGAGCTATTTGCAGAGGTGAAGTAATAGCCTGTTGTCTGCAGCTCTCCATCAACATCTCATTGTGGCAGATTTGGCTTTTACCCTTCCTCCTTGCCGTATTATTAAACTTGCCTTTATTATAGAAAAGCCGCTAATAAAGTTCCACTAATTCAGTGCTAAACATTTAATTTCCTACAGATTCTTCATAATAAAAGTTCCCTGTTATATTGTTATGTAAAAACATGTTAGTTATCACTGCTCATTGGTGAGCACAAACTTCTTGTGTTTATTTGAATTGTTATGTAAAAACTTTTATTGTGAAGCAGCTAAATAAGGAAACGAGTTTTTGAGCAGCAACCTCACACAGCTAATACGGCGGTAGGGAACATGAATACAGCAGCTATATAAAGCAGCTATGTAAAGAACAAATGGGACGCAGGAGAGAAGCTAAACTCCTTTTTTTTTAAACAGGAGTTGTTAAAATTTGCAATCTGTTTTTTGCAGCATTGGCAGTATAAAAACAAAATCAGGGAGTGTGGCAAAATGCCACCTACCTACTTCCGTTTATACAGAATGCGCCTTTTTCGGGGTCCATCTCCGGCGCGGGTTGCCGTGGCACAGCGCGTCTAAATTGGCAATGGAAATGGCTTTACTGGCGCAGCCAAGAGTGTCAGTGGAAAAAGGGTATTAATGGCATCTTGGGACCTAACTTGCAGATTCCAACCGACAAAATCCTCTCCTCTGTGCCAAGCGTGCTGTAAAACTATGGTGGCCAACATGAAAATGTGATTGTCCCCATTTAGAACTAACATTTGGTTTGTCCGTTCTGGGCTACTGTAGAAACAACATGGCAAACCTTGTGAAGAGGATCTGCTCTGTGTGTAGATATAAACAGCTCATTCTGAGGTAATGAAGACGCAACAATTCTCATATTCCGTTTCTGCCAATATGTCCCCCTTAATCCTACACACTGGACCTTTAAGTAGAATCTATAGTGAGAAACTGTAGCCTACGCAAAAGACACGTAGACCAGTTTGTAAGACCAGAGCCATGAACAGGAAGTGTTTATACCAATAGCAGGCCTGGTCTCTGCTGCCGTGATCAGTGAACCCAGAGCTCATGAACATGTCTTTGTAGATCCGGCCACACAGGCAGTAGACGTCTGACGCCACCTTGACCCCCGACTCCACAACAGGCAGAATTACCTCCAAAGCCTTCGCACGATCTCCGGGCTGATTCCGCCTGTTGAGGGAAGAGTTGATGACATCAGCGGTGATGAGCTTTGACAAAACCCTTTATGTCTTGTGCACATGTAGGGCAAATAAAGGCTACAGGCTGAGAGATTACAACAGTTTAATCACACTCATTTGTACATAACTTAACATCTGGGTACCTGTTAAGAGCAAATATGTAGTTAAACTTGACATTCTGATGTTTTGCCACCATACACATGGGCAGCTCGTTCAGAGTCTCCACCAGCTTGATTATGGCATCGTAGTCCTGAGAGAGGAGAGTGTAGAATTACAATGTATTATTTACCGTGCACACATCTGATCCCCTTTAATAATTCAGATTATTACAGCATTTATTACCAATAATGACTTTAATCTCACTGGTCGTTTCTGTTACTATGTCATCCTGGGTTTTGCAGGCCCCCAAAATTTGTCTGCTTCATGTTGTTAACATTCATATTTTCAGAATGATATAAAGGCTTTTTCATATCAACTAAAAATGCATATTTTGTGCTTAATAATTTAATAGATTTATCAAATGATTGAGTCATAGTTTTTTTTTTATAAATTCAATAAAAATGGCAAATATTTTTTTACATTCCAGCAAAACAAAGACTTATTTAGTTTAGTTTTTTTTTTTTTTTAGCTTTTTCAGTTCCTTTTTTACAGTTTTAAAAACAAATAACCATTGGCTGTTGTCCATGACTGTTTACACACTCCATATTGACATACACACACCTGAACGTCCCTGTAGGACAACAGCAGGTTCATGACGATATCAGGGGTGAGAAGGTCTACACTGTCCAGGCGCTTCTGGATGCGACTCAACTCCTCACTAAGAGCTTTGCCGCTGAACCGCTCCCGTGCCATTCGAATCTCGTGCCTGATTGACTCCCGGAAGTACTCGCTGCCAGCACAAAGAGCGGAGGAGTCAAAACAGTCCACAATTTCACAATCTTCAATAAATCATCCACCACGGAGGAAGCCGTGAGTAATAGCATAAGCAAATGCATGTGTAATCTGAGATGATAATGTTTTTGGCAAAGCACACGGTAGTGAACAAAGCCCTGCAGTTTATGCCTGACCTGGACTGAAGGTGCACATTGTTCAGCAGATGCACCAGTCTCTCCACCAGCGGGGTCAGCAGAGGCTCCAGCTGGAAACTCGGCTGCATCAACTCTTTGATACCTGTCATCATGGTGGCGTCACAGGCAAACACTTTGCCCTGAGGTGACACTACGTAAGGGATGAATGTGTAACTGCCGCACTGCTCCTGAGGGAAGACAATGCACGTGTCAAACAGGGACACATGCGAACTGGAAGCTCCTGAATGGACTCAGTGGAGCTTAAGGAGCATTTAAAAGTTGTTTGGGTTCCTTCTTTTAATGCTTAATGTTTAAAAAACTCTTGAATAAATACAACTGATTTGCTACTGATTTCAAATTAAATCTCTCTTATATGTACACTATTTATTTAGAGCTAAAATGATTCCCGATTATATTCTCTGCTTCACATAACTCTAAACAGACTAAAACCAGAACAAATCATTTGACGTCACCTTCACATCTGGGAAATAGTAATGGCCATTTTTAAAAGATTTTCCGACATTTCACAGACCAAACTATCAATCAAATACTCAAGAAAATAATCAGCAGATTAATCAATGATGAAAAGCAGCAGCCATGGCCAGATGAACTACCAGAGGGCCTGGGGCAAAAATCAATTGTGGGCCCACACTGGCTCCATCATCTCACTCTCAACACACATGGCATCTTAACTGTACGTTTTGAACAGAGCTGCAAAACACAGCCCTATGCTGCACCCCTATGCTGACAAACTTGTTCAGAGGTCTGTGGTGAAATAAAATTAACTTCCCAGATTAGTTAATTTTGCAGGATTGCCTTAATTTCCTCTTAAATCAGTTCTCTTTGATCTTACATGGTGCATAGTCTGCAACATATTTTCAGTTAAAACAACATGTTTTACACAGTGTGCCTGACTTCTGGGCCCCCAGTTTGTAATCCGTAGCTGCAGTCCTAGTTTAATTATCACATTCATTCATAACATAAACACAAGTGGGACTATGTGTTGCTTTTTAAAGGGACGGTCCACCCCCAAATCAAAAATACACATTTTGCCTGACATCTACAGTGCTATTTATTCATCTGCCTTCATGTCTGCCTCCTCTCCAGTATAATGGGACTAGATGGGACTCGGCCTGTGGTGCTCAGAGTGCCAAAAAAATACATTTGAAAAACTCAACAGCAATGTCTCTTTCCAGAAATCATGAGCGGATTACTCAATATAATCCACAGACTTTGATGATGTGAGCAGTTTCATGTAGGAACTATTTTCTTTCTACTGAACTACACCTGCCAACTGTGTCACCATGCAGGAGGAAGGGTTCATCCTCTACTACCTCACCAAGCACCACCGAGCTGAATAACGTTACAGCTCAGCTGAGGAGGACGCCATTAGGGTTTACATCTCACGCTGTCACGAGAATGAGCCTCTCGTCAATGGGTTCATTCGAATATCCATCCTCGACTCCTCTATCCTCGATCACTTGACTTGGACATTGATTGAGACCTCCAATTGATAGGACAGCCAAGTGTGAAAGGGGGAGAGAGAGAGAGAGGGAGCGTCACACAGCAAAAGGCCACAGGCTGGAGCCGAACCTGGGCCGCCGCGGCAACAGCCCTGCATATGGGAGGCCCGCTCCACCCACCAAGCCACTGATGCCCCAGAGACTTGCCATCTTAAAGGTCGTCTCAGTTCGCTAAATGTGCTCGGAGGAGTCCTGGAGTCAAGAAGAGAGAGGGCTTTCAGAGGGGAGGGAAGCGAGGAAACACAAGTGCAGCTTTTGCTTTTTTTTAACCGAATGAAATGGAATGAATGAATCATTTCCAGTGTTCAAAGACACCATAACCACATTCACAGTTATTAAATAATGAGTTCACAATCAGAGTATCAATAAATACAGATGCAAATAATTAAAAAGCCTAAATTATATAGGAACTGAGGGAGCTTCTTGGATGAGAGGCGAAATGTCTTCAAAAAACACAAGCAAGTCCAGTTGCCTAAGATATGGCACTTGTGTTTACCATGACCTGGATGACTGAGAATCTTCACCGACACGGCCTGAATCATATAAACACATTTTATGACTCTGAGCAGGATACAGCCCATATTATAAATACAGAACGCAGGTGATTGTTAGACAGAGAGAAAACACTGCTTTTCTGCTACTGATAACTGGATCTGTATCCTTATCATTATGTATAAGATTATGTGTGTGCAGACACACACCCCGTTAAAAGTTTCTGCTGCTGTTAATAAAGCCTCCTGTCAGCTGATCCAGAAGTAATCAGCTGTCAGCGTCATCATGATACACTTCAGAGGAAAAGACGTCTCATTTCTCATATTCCGTCTTAGGAAGGCTGAGCTAAGATGCGAGAAAGAGATGACATCTACTCATAGGATGAACCTTATGTGTAGATGCACGCTTCCCTCTGCACGGTGGCGAATGTAGCTCGGGAGAGGTCTGTGGATTATCTTGTGTAACCGGGTTATGATTTCTGGAAAGAGACATTGCTGTCATGTTTTTACAAATGTATTTTTTGGCACTTTGAGCACCACAGGCTGAGTGCCATCTAGTCCCATTGTATTAGAGAGAAGGCAGACATCTCCATGGCCCATATCTCCAACACTTGGCCACTCACACCAAACCAATTTATGATAAAAAGCACTACAGGTGAGAGGAAGACAATATTTTTAATTTGGGGTGAACTGTCCCTTAAAGTTACCTTGATAGCCAGTAGGTCACTATCTTGCTTGTAACAGTAGAGGATTATGTTATTGGTCATGCTGAAACTTTCCCTCACTCCCAGGTGATAGAAAAGGGAAGGCTGGCAGAAAGAGTCACTCATCTCCACCACTGCTACATCTGTGGGGGAAATTTAACAGGGCGAAGTTAGTTTGCGTAACTGGCGCAGCGCTGCGTGTGTGTGACAGCTACCCTGCAGCCAGCATGCCTCCACTTGCCTGCATTGTAGAAACTATCCAGGATGTCCGTGGTGCCCAGGGATATTCTCTCAAATGAAATAGTTTTAAAAGCTGCGTGTGCGTCCGCGCAGGCTTCCTTCAGACATTTCAGGGATAAGTTCCCCTCAGTCTGCGGCACCGATGCGTCCTCGTTGACAATATACGCCACGGATACAGCTCTGTTGCGACTCCGCGGAGAGACGATTGGTTTACCCGAGGCGCTCAGCTCCATGGTTAAAGCGTCCTGCCACAAACTTCCAGCTGACACCCGGATTGGATCTTTCCTCCTCATGTCGTGCAGGCTCATCCGCCTGCGCTCCGTCGTGTACATGTTGCGCCTCGCTCCGCAGCTCCAACTCAATGCATGACCTTCGTGGGGACAGCTTCCATTAAAAACGCAACGGCACGGTTGCTTGTTCTTGTAATTCCCCAGGTGTGTCGCCACCCCCGCGCACAGCGTATATCCACTGTCATTCCCGGTACTCCTCTCCACTGGACCCGCCCTCCTCTCCTCCCCTGCTCCGCCTGCTGACACTGAGAGTGAAACTGAACACCACACAGCCTCGACTCTCGCATGACCTCTGCTGTGGAGAAACTACGATTCAGCTGCATTAGTTTTCTGTTGAAAACGGACGAAGCGGTTTGTCCCACCCACATTCAGTGCCACACTGTAATGCCACTTTTCCCCCCAGTGCTCTTTTTGCATAGAATTACAAACTAAGCTCCAGTATTTGTTTCTCAAAAATAATTCAAATAAGAGCTGCTGCAGAGAGACAGGTGGACAGGAAGATGTTTTTTACCCCTTGCTTTGCTTCACCTGTTGCCAGATCTCTTTTATTTGTCATGTAATGCCCTATAAATGACAAAAAGCACTTAAAAGATAGAACATTTTACAGTCAGTGAGTACTTTAAACAATAATCCAAACCTGGGGACATCCACCTAAAACCAGGTTCTTATGATCGTCCGTACTATGTCGGCTTCAGAACAAACAAAAATATCATTGGAAATCTGTAAATACACACGACATTGGTGCAAGAAAACACACAACAGCATCGGTTATTTTTTTCTCTTGCACTAAAAAGCAAAAACTTTTTTTAAAAAAAAAAGGTAATGTAATTAAAATGCTTGTGTTCACATTCCACGAATTGTACACCGACACATACAGCCTGGACACCGACAAGGAGATTCTGCTGAACTTTGTACTCGGTGCTGTGATTCGAAAATAGAAAATAAACTATTGTGTTTAGCGAGATATCTGTATCTGGCACCGAGCACTTTGTACTGTGAATGAGAGATCAGTCATGCATCACACAGACGTTACACAAACAACCTGAGAATCGGAAGTCTTCTTGAGACAGTTGTGGCAGGTTTAAGCAATAGTTACAGAATATACAAACCAGCCTTGTTCCTTTATTGTGATCAAGTCCCACGATTATCAGGTCAGTTCATTGTTCCAATCCCTGCAGATACAACTATGTGTTGAACATTGATGACGATGTAATCTAACCTGAATGAAACTGGGCAATACAGTCTATGGGAACAATTTACTCGTCGAGACCCTCGTCGTCTTCTTCCTCTTCCACCTTGGCGTCCACCTCGCTTGTGTCCGAGAACTCGTGCAGCAGGACGTATTCGCGGCTGCTGAAGCCAAACTTGATAACGTCTTTTTCTTTGAGCTCGTAATAGCGCTGGGCTTCGATGCGCTGGTTGTTCAGGTAGGTGCCGTTGCCGGAACCCAGATCGATGATGTAAGGTCTCACCCTGCGGCCGGTGGTACCGTCGGCCCGTGTAAACTCCATCAGTCTACATTAAAATAAAGGAAACAAAATGATCAAAGTTTAATGAGTTAGTCTGAATAATACAGAGTCAAGTTAACAAGTTCTAACGCACAGTAAACACCTTAGCTGATGATTTCTATTCCTACCTGTACTGGAACACTGCATGTTGCTTGGAGCAGGATGGGTGGTCAATGGGGATATCGGCGATTTTCCTCTGCCGCCCCAACAAATAGGCACTCTGTCTGTGAATGTACATGACTGGGAGGGGTTCATCATTCTTGAAGGGGTAAAGTCGCCATCTGCGCTTGGGAATGCGAGCCTCGGGTGGCTCGTTGTACTTGATCACCACCCCCCGGAATGTGTTTGTGTCTTCTGTCAGAGCCCCCGACAGTTCAAAGTTGGGTTTCTCCTTTTCAGCAGGTGGAGCACTTGGGCTGTCGCTCCCTCCTCCCGACTGGCCAAATTCCTGCTCTTGGTTTTCTTCACGCCGCTGACGGTTCTCCCTGCGCCGCTCATCGTGCTGCTGTCTCTCAGCTTGTTGAGAGGCGAGTGCACCTCGCTCTCTGTGTCTGTCACGGTCTCTCTCCCGCGGTCTGTCTGACTCCCACCTGTTCCGCCTCTCCTCTGGCTGGTCGTTTCTTCTCCTCCGTTCATCGCCACCAGGCCGATGCTCATCACGCTCCTGAGAATTTTAGTAAAAAGACAGTAAAAGAAAAATGTTAAGTCCAAGACAAAAAAGACATTATCATTGGAGACATTTTATTCTATCAGGCCCTGATCACACAAAGCATTTTGCAGGTTGGACAAAGAGTGTGGATCATGTGGAATACCACCAGTTGGTCCAGAAGCATTGCCACAATGATGGCCGTTTCGTTTCTGGGCATATTTTAGGATGATTCAGGGGCAGTTTGACAACCTGCTGTCTATTGTCGGGTCGTAGAGCTCTGCATAGCAACAGCTACCACCAGTTTCCCCTCCATTGTTTACCAACGGTAAATTTGTTGTCGTGACCACCACAGAAGACCCATCACCTCTCTAATCCTCTGATTGGACAAAGGGAAAAAAAGGTGATGACAAGGAGTGTTTTTCTACTCTGAGCTGGAGTTTTTTCAACTACAAGCTGACTACAAGTTTCAACAACAAGCAAAAACGCCAAGGTGCCTGGAGCGCAGAAACGTGACGTGCACCGCAAAAAGCTTCATTCTCATTAAAATTATTTGTTTTTACAAAGTTGTGAATTGGCACCACTGTCCCACTGGGTGTCTGCCAGTGAGAACTAGTATCTGTCAGTGAAACCAAGGCTGGTGTGTACTCTACAAATACCATATACCAGTCCAGAGGTGCCGTCATATACCTGTAAGAATCGGTGTGCTGTGGGGGAAGAGATGTCTGATGGACACTGGTGGCCTCCACTTTTTTATGTGGCGCCTTCTTCTTTTCAAGCCTAAATTGCTGCAAGTGTCTTTTCTTCCCTGAATCAAAAATCTATTAATCGACTCCCGACTGTACAGAATTCAGCTGCCAGGCTTTTACCAGAACCAAGAGACAAGATCACATCACTTTTAGGCTCTTCATCGTCTCTTTCCCAGCTATATCTCCAACCTCTTATAGCCGTACACACCAGGACGTACCTTGAGGTCCTCAGCCAGAGGTCTTTTGTCTGTTCCAGAGGCCTGGATGAAAACTAAAGGGGACAGAGTATTTCCTGTCAGGGCCCTGAGGCTCTGGAACAGGTCGGCCGATGTCAGTGATCTCTTTTAAGTCCCTTCTTAAAACATAATTTTATCGGAGAGCCTTTCCGGATTTTACTGGAATTTTAAGTTAATTTAATCTGTCTTTTATATGATTTTATCAGTTCTTTTACAAGATGTTTTATAATGTCTTGTCTGTTTTAATTATTGACATGTAATTCACGTTTTAACTCTGTTTTGACAAGCACTTTATTAATGGAGATTATTATTATTATTATTATTATTATTACTATTATAAAACATATGCCACAGCAAATTACCCCTTTAAAGCTGTGTGGCATCTTTATAAAAATAATTTAGAGCCTAATCACCCGTTTTATTTTGACATCAGCACCACGGAGTGGAGGAGTGCGACTTCTTCTGTTTCTGGGGGATCTGCTGGCTCGTCTGGCGGGAGGTGACTCTCTTCTGGCTGGTGAGCGGTCCCTCGTCCTGGCGGGTGACCTAACGTTACATGAAGAACACAAGAAAGACCTTCAATGACTTTTCAAAGACATTTACAAACGGCCACATTATTGCCAGTTGGGTGTAGCGTGTGTGGGCTTAAGCTGTTAACGAATAGCGGAAAAAACAACATGCTTTCGTTGTAAGGACCGATTGGCCAACGTGTTACGTCATTTTGTTACTGTCATGGCAAACACGGGACAAAATCGACGCAATATAAAGGCTATATTAAAAATACCTGCTGGCTCTTCTCCTCTGTGGACTTGAGTTGCCGCTGGATCTCGACCTCGAGCGGCGTGATCTCTGTGGCCTAACAGGGCTCACTGGCTCCTGCTTTACCTTAACTTTGGGCTCGCGCTCCGGTGACTCTCTTCTCCTGTGACGCTTTTCTTTGGTCATTCTAATATTTGTTTTGTAATCCAGCCGTAATGTAACTAAACGCACATCGTCGTTCCCCCAAAAGCGTATAAAAAACAAAAGCAAACTCAAAAACGTTGCGATTACAAACTTCGATTGTTATGCTCAAATTAGTCACTTCCGCTTCCCGTGGTACGCCGAGAATTTATGTCGGAATGGTCGCTGCCAGCTGTCTAGTTCCGCTTGGCTACGTCTCTCACGTCTTTCATGTACGAATTGAATATCAGTTGTTATAATTGTCGAGATTTTTTTTTTTTTTTTTACAGCAACCCCTTCCTGTTCCTTTTACTCAAGGCACATTGTGAGGCGTAAAAGCGACGCAAAATTAAAATCAAACCAAGTGAAAATCCAGCAGCACCATAACTGTATGAATGCTAACTCCTCTGTTGTGTCGATTTTATTATATTTATAATAAAGGGTCACCGGTGATGAACAGGCAACCATAAATAACCCTGCATACAGTTAATGAACCTACTGTTGATTCCACACGGACAAACTAAAACGGAACACTGGGACACTGTTGCCATGACAGCATAAACTGAAACCCCCACATCGACAGGTTTCTGGCTTTCAGCATTTAACTTTATTAATTTCTTAATTAAAACACGATGATTCCACTGGTCGAGTCTCTCCTGAAATACGACAACCCAGTGTTGGTCAGTAAAACCACCGACGGAAAATCACCAAAGGTGAGTTCACTGAGTAACACCAACAGACTTTAGGTAACGTTACCCGTCCAAAGTAACGCTGGGTGGAAAAGTAAAGTGATGCCAGGTAGAGAGGAGAAACACAGGAAATTAACACAAAGATAATATTACTTACAACTATATATAGTTTACAACTTCTTTAGTGTGAAAAAGTCAGTACATGTGCATTTCTTTCCTAATTTTACACTAAGGTGGAAGCTATTGAAGCAGCAGGTGAAGTCTTGCCCTGCCATATTGTTTCAAGACAAAAGTCTGATGCAGATTCTTTTGTACAGAAGCTGCACAATGTTCAGTACATTTAAATCTGATCACAGCAAATATTCATTGTTATTTCAGAGAGCTGTATCCTGATCAGGGTGGAGAAGCCTCTGAGACAGCATTTTACATGAAGTATCTGCTCACTGTTTAAACACTCTTAGCCTTCACCAGTGCATCAACCTCAGGTGTGAAAGTCATCCAGTGGGCCAGATTGGCCGTATGTTTGACACCCCTGGTCCAGACCTTTAAATCCGCCCATTGCAGGTAGTTGACTGATTTTGAGTCCCAGAACTCACAAGGTAAACTGGTGGCATGTTGAGATTATTTTTTGGTAATAAGAGAAGGCTACTGCAGCTAAAACAATAAGGTCGTAACGGGAAAAAAAATGGTTGTAGGATGTTCCAGTTTATTATCTATTATTTTCACAATATACTTTTCATGGGAAAAGGGTTTTGAGTGAGTAGTTAATGCATTCAGTAAAAACTGGACAAACAAAGAAGCTTTTTTAGGCTACCAGGTTTAAAATGATAACTTAAGCTATTATGTGCCACCCTGTAATATTACAAAAATGTTTAATATTTTTTTTGTCACTTGAAAAATACTAAAGTTGATGCCCTAACTCAATTTCTGCCACAGTGGTCCAGAATTAGCCATAACTGGTACACACATCAGGTGAGCATACATACACCAAAGAAACAGAGCAAAACGACAGGAAATGCAGGGCAGAAAAGTTAAATGATCTCTTTAAATTAATAGTTAAGCAACATTACTGATTAGTGAATTAATGACTAAACTGATAAATGGATTTAATCATTTAAAATACAAACAAGTATGATTGTCCCATTTTACCTGAACATATCATCAAAGTTAAGAAGGAAACGTTTCGAACATATTTTACTTGACAACATATTTTCTTTATGGAAAATAGGGCGGCAGTAGCTCAGGCCATAGGAACTTGTGTTGGAAACTGGAGGGTCACTGGCTTAAGTCGCCATATGGACCAAGTATGGAGTGTGGACTGGCAGCTGGAGAGGTGCAAGTTCAAGTGCAAGTGCCCTTGAGCAAGGCACCAGGATACAATGCTTCTATTGTTCTCATTCTGGAAATATTTAAAGACATATTTATCTCACAACAGTGCTCTTCTCTTAGATAGTAACAGTTCATTTTCTAGTCTATTTGGGAAAGATTGTGAGATACTAATAACAATATTACCAGTATTATTAATTCTGTAGTCACCTTTTATTCATTTATATTACGCTTCTGAAGTCACAGCTGTGGTACTGCATAAAAAATATAGTTTATATTTTTATGGATTACTCTTTACGGAAACATATAAAAAAACACGTGCACAAACATTTGTAACCATTAAGTCAGTAAGATATTTAAATCTAGACAATAATACCCAGCTATTATCTAAATGTTCATCATTTTGGGGGCAGCAGTATCTCAGTACATAGGGACCTGGGTTGGGAACCAGAGGGTCAGTAGCCCAAGTCCCCATCCAGACTGGTAGCTGGGCAATGCTGAGGTGCCATTGAGCAAGACACCTCTCCACTATCTCTCAATTTAATGCATGTATAGGTCCTGTTTGTGCACATTTGTGTATTTCAGGCCTGTGTGTATATGAAACATTTCTTGGCCATTTCTTCTTCTTCTTCTTCTTCTTCGTCTAATATAGCACAGATACATCACAAGTTCTAATAGTAACACTTAATGTAGTATTTAGTATTTTAGGTGTTTTTTTGTGTGTGTGGGTTTTCTACCAAAACTGACCCAAATTACCTGACTCTACCTATTTAAATCTTTCGCGCCCAAAGAGTTTTCTGGACCATATTTTCTGTAGTAGAGTTCACACTATTTACTGTCACTTCATCCCAAACTTGTGTTACTGAAACCCTTGACACATCCAGCATGCGCAACTCTGAATTAGTTTAGCTGTTAGCTCTGGACGAGTCCTGTCTTTCTAGACATAAAACACTGGGGCTCACTTGTCTGAATGACAAGTGCCTGAAAAAGCACAAGGTAGCCTGAGTCATTAATGTTTATTTAAAAGACATACACAGCAACAGTCTGTAACCTCTGAAACTAAGGGTAAACACTTAAGCTGAAGTGCTCATTGCATGCATATGGTGCAAGCATTACAATTGCAGCAGCTACTTTCACTGTCTGTGGCAACATCAGCATTACAACATCTGCAATGCTGGACTACTGCTGTTATTACTGTCCTCTTTACACATGGTTCAGCGTGGGTGAGGAACAGGTCTATTAATGAGCGAGTTACAAGGCAGTATATTAAAAGGTGTTTAGTACATGCGATATATAATGTGGTACATAAAATAATTTCTCCTTCAGGGACGCCCTTTGAGAGTGAGCCATCAGCAGCCTGCTATCGCTCTCCCTGTTCCACCACCTCCTAAAGCAAAGTCACCCACTGCTGACAGCATCAGGCAGGAAAACGAGGAGATCCTGAACATCATCTTTCCACCGAGGTGCAGCTCTTAACATTAACAATGTTTTATTTGAGTTGAGACCGTGCTCTAATTTATCTAAATGTCTGCTAATGCAGGGAATGGAAGGAGGAAAACCAGCAGTGGGAGCAGAAAGTGTCCAGTGCACCTGGTACGAGAACAGATGTTATTTACCTGGAGGAACTGCTGGACACAAAGCTGCAACAGAAACAGGCCAGAGAAACAGGAATCTGCCGTATTCGCAGGGAGCTCTTTTCCCAGTGCTTTGGTAAGGAGGAGGCTCAGGGTGCTGGTGATCACATGGCAGACATTTTGACACGTATTTAATAACGTTATTGATAGGTGCATTCCCTTTAGGGCAGGTCCTGGTATTGCTCACGCTGGCTCATTGGAATCGCTTACTAGCACGTGTAATGGAACTAAGCCACTGTTTATGTTTTCAGTTTCACCTGTGCTTTTCCTACTATGACACATCAGAATGTCTGCTCGGAAAAAGGTCCATCAATCCACATTAAACCAGTCATCTTGGTACACTGCAGCGTTCTGCTGGGAAACGTTGGCTCCTGGCAGTCATGAGGATGCCATTTGACGCACACCACCCACCCAAACACTGTTGCAGATGCCAGGACCCAAGGTTTCCCAGAAGAACATGCTTTGTAACAAGATGATCAGTTATTAACTTTACCTGTCAGTGGTTTTAATGTTTTGGCTGATGGGTACACACACACACACACACACACACACACACACACACACACACACACACACACACACACACACACACACACACACACACAGAAACGATAATACAGAGCTATAGGACAAACATTATAGTTTGGCGATCCATATGGCTGGATTTATATCTTTATTAGGCTCTACTCTGATGGAGCAGTGCTACTATATGCAAATTACAGCACACTTCTGCAAACATCAGCTGTCTAAGCCTGCTAATTTAATTTTCTTTCTTTAAGATGAGCTGATCAGACAGGTGACCATCAACTGTGCCGAGAGGGGTCTGCTGCTGTGGCGCATTAGAGAGGAAATTCAAATGACTATCACCGCCTACCAGATGCTGTACGAGAGCAGCGTGGCTTTTGGAATGAGGAAAGCACTGCAGGCTAAGCAGGGCAAGGCTGACATGGAGAAAAAAGTAAGTCCATCTAGTCATCTTTTATGACTTAAATTTTCCATTCATCTATAGCCATAGATATGGAGTTATAGTGTTATTCAGTTAGATGTCCAGCAGAGGGCAGCATTTCTCTTTAAGAGTTATCCTCAAATAATGATGGTGGTAGTGTTCTTTAAAATTGATCCTGCATCTGGAACCAAACTCACTAGTGTGTCTTCTTATGTGGCTAGATCGCTGATCTGGAGGATGAGAAACTAGATCTGAAGAGGCAACTGAATGAACAGAAGGCCAAATGTGACGACATTGAAAAGAGGGAAAATGACAGGCGGCAGGCTGAGGAGAAGAAGCACGCTGAAGAGATTCAGTTCCTGAAGAGAACCAACCAGCAGCTCAAGGTAATGTTCCATAATTACACATCAAAGAAAATGTCTTCTTTTAGATGGTAGCTGTGTTGCCCGTCTTCATATTCTAATATTTGTTTTCCTATCCAGGCTCAACTGGAAGGGATGGTTACACCAAAGAAGTGACGTCGCCAAACACAAAGCAAGTGTCCCAGTGCAGAATGTTATCAAAGTGTCTTCTATTAAAATGATATCAATTCACATATAGAGCGTAATTAGTATATATTTTATTACAGCATTGCATGACAAGTATAGTTCAAACAATAACTGTACATTTCTCTTGAACATCAAGAGTGCATTACATCTGTAAATGACGAATGAAATGTCATTTGAGAACAGTTCTGTGTTGAAGGGGAAAGGAGGTCGAAAAGGCGAGATACAAACAGTCGTTCTCCCCGTCGAAGTGAAGATAAGGCATCAAGTGGCCACACGATAAAGACCATTTAACACTTAGATAGCGTTCCACTTTCGATCAACTCTGCACTCCCAATAAAAACATGGCCTCTCTGGCTAGTTTCAATAAAGATTTATTGCAAACTCTGTTACGACTCCACTCTAGTGCTTTGATCTTTTGGCCTTTTGGCGTTCTGCGGATGGTGCTGGGGCCTTTCTGTTCTTGTTCTTGTTTTTCACATTGTGTGTTTCGTAATAGCGTGCACCAACTTTCTTTGTCCTCTTAGCACGGTCCATCGCTCTTCTCTGTAGAGACAGATAAAAAGAACATGGGAAAAAAATGAGCTTTTCATCTCCATTCCTGTTAAATCAGGAAGAGGGATAGACATTCACCTTACATGTCTCCGCACAGAGATCTGTTTGACGTCAGAGAGAACAAACACTGCATACCTGTTTAGACGTCAGTCTGGGTGATTGGGTTGACTCCTCGTCCTCAGCTTTCCTCTTCTTGCTCTTCTGGTTTGCTTCTAAATTCAAACAAGGATTAACAAATCTGATGTCAGCGCCTGACTGGATTTCAACGTCAACCTGATTTACCCAATTGGTACGGCTGCGGGCAAATGCTGTATAAATCAGTACTGGTGTCAAACTAAGATGGCATGCGTGTGTGCTTTTTTATTTGATTCTGAGGAATGGTGGATGGTTTTTCTGGAGCCAAACCAACTCTGATACCTCTTCCAAAAAATTTCCACATTCAGCACCATACAAAGTCATGACAAACACGTTGATTGACTACCTTTCCTCTGCGCTTGCTTTGCTGCTGCTGCTGCTTGTTTAGTCTTGATGTCTGTGAACGCTTTGTCAGACAGTGCCTTAGGTATCCTGTCCAAAAGAGAGAAAAAAAAAAAGTTCAGTTTACTCCTGTTGAAATGAAGCGTAATTCAATTAGGCTTATACAACAGTTGTTTGACTTTGTTCTTCAGTGTGTGGGCTGAAATTCAAAAAGAGATTACAAAACACAATGACATGCAAAAGTGATGGAAACAGGCCAATGATCAGAATAAAACTGATGACTGCGACTCCTCGGGGGCCTAAAGGCTGGTTAGCACGGACCACCTAAAATGCATGGCATCTCTCTGCCTGACAACTTCATGTAACTTTACTGAATAATATAATAAAGGCAACACATAAAACAAAGAAAATATGTAAGTGAGGTTTGGGTGAGAGCAGACGGACCGGATTGCAGAGAAGCGTTTGGATTTGGCCCGGTCCAGGAACTGCTTGTACTTAGAGATCTTCTCATCCAGCGCACGAATCACCTCGCGTGAACTCTTGTTGCTGTCTGCTTTGCCAGTCGCAGCGGTTGTGGGCTCGGAGTCCTGTGTCTCTCCATCAGCTGGCTCATCATTGGTCCCGTCTTCCTCTCCGCTCTCCTCTTCCTCGCTGTCTTCCTCACCATCGGAGCCTGAGATGTCAGACAGTCCCAGATCCGGCATCTCCACAGGAACCAGGTCTTCCTCGCTGAACTCAGGTGCCACGTTGATCTTTCCAAAGTTCTGTCGAACATTAGCCAGAATCCTCTGGACCTGCTCCTTCTGTCGGTGCTGCCGCTGCTGCTGTTCCTCATGCTCCTCCGAGATAGCATCCGGATTGTCTGGCTGTTCCACCTGCACATTCTCAACTCCGTCTGAGGGCCCTTCAACTGGTAATAGCTCCTTGTCCTAGAAAAATGACAGGAACAAAACACAGGTTGACACACAGCGCACAGGTTGGTGTGGTTAAAAGTCATTTACTGATAATACGCAGGTGGAAAATTCAGTGAACTCTTACCTCCTGATCCCCTTCAGGTCCAGGGGGTTTCACAAAGAAGGGGATACGTCCTCTCTGCCAGTCATTCAACACCATTTTGGAGACTGTGGAGAGATCTGGCTCACCGCCCTGTACAATACCAAGAATATATTGATCAAGCTTAGAATTTAAAACTAGTGGTTCACATAAGAGCTGGGCAATATACTGATATATCATATTGTGATGTGAGATTTGATATCAACTTAGATTTTGGATACCATAATATCATCAGTGTTGTCTTTTCCTGGTTTCAAAGGCTGAATTAATCATTATATCCACATCAATGATAATTATTTATCAATAATGTCACTGTGTAAATATTTTGTGAAAGCACCAATAGTCGGCCTTACAAATATAGCTTGTTTGCAACCGTGACTATTATGGCGTGCAAAATTCAGATGGAGGGCAGGAAATGATAAAAACATGCACTGCAGGAATTAGATATCGAGGAGAGTGACTACATGAAAGGGTTGGATGAAGCTGTAGGCAGCAGGTATCATCAAGAAATTGACACTCATGTTGGATATGATCCATACAAAAAAATTTAACTGTTGTTTTATTTCTCTGTACGTGGATGCATCACAGTCAGGCTACCTTACTAGCTAATGTTAGCTAACTTTAGCAACCGTTCCAAGAGGTCTGGTAATACGCTGTTAAATATCTGGGTCGTGGCTAATAACACTGAGAAGTGTTTACTGTACATTGTAATTGCATCCAACTCAAGGCACGTTTAACACAACTTTTTATTGTTTATGTTTAAAGTTTGCTGCCTCCACCCCTACAGAATGAAGACGGAGGTTTTTGATCCACATGTGCTGCTGTTTCTCAGTAACTTTTTTTTTTTTTTTCTAATTTTTCCCCTTTACGTCCTGCTACTTTCAGGACTTACGATGGCCTTTGTTTTTTCCCCAATTCAATTGATTAGGACGACTGTTAACACTGCAAATCATAGGCATTAGTGCAGTGTTGGTCGTCTTTGCCTCCAGTTGCCTGCCCTCCATCTGGACAGTGCACTAATGTAGCAAGGAAGCTACTGAAATTGTGGTATTTGGTCAAAAATATCTGGACATTTTGATCCTTCCTATCACCCAGCCGTTCTTCACATACACTTACTATTAACCTGAAAGCTGAAAATAGACCAGATGTATTACTCATAAAATGGACAGTTAAAATATTCTGATCTGTTTTAACTGAAATTATTACTCCACTAATAATGAAGTTTGGTTAGCTTGTTAGTTTGTTGTTACATTTCTGTAAAATAAATATATGAATAAAGCTACAACTTGGGGCAACACAGTTTTTAGATTTAGCCTGTTAATGTCTTCCAACGGGAGAAAAAAAGAAACATGCAGACCTTCAGAAGTTTCCCACTGCGAAATGCCAGCTTCTCAAGGAAGTCTTCAGCAGAGTTCCAGGTGGGGATGCGGTAGGTCTTCTGAATGTATTCAGGCTTGGCCCGCTCCAGTACTGCCCCAATGTGCTCCTCTGGGTTCTTGATCTTCTCCACTTGAACCTTTGTGAGGGAGGGGAAGAGAAAGGCGTGCAATGTAAGACATGAACCTGCAACCTTTCAGTTACGGGGACTGTATGGCCTCAATGTTAAACCTGGGATCTGGGAAGAGGATCTGCAGGATCAGGATCAGAGCTGATTAAGGCATTTTTTAACAGCTGAGCATTAGCAAGAGGAATTCACTTGCAATTATTTGTTCATCACACACAAAGTCAATCAAAGAAAAATAAAATTACACTAATTGGGGTGAAACATTATTTCTAAAGGATCTATATATATGAAATAAAAATGATTCTAAAATACTTCGATCTGCTTTCATTTAATTTCTAACTTTGCACTCTGCCAGGGAAGAACACCTTTGCCCCAGACAAGAATTCACAACTTCAAACAATGAAAAAGTGTATAAACCCTCCAAAACCTAAAACTAACAGTAGTTACTGATAACACTGGTGTAAAAATGTACTGCTTCATCTGCATCATCTTTGTTTTACAATATATCTTTTTAATGAAAATTTGGCCCTTTAAAGATGTGTCCCAGATTCTTGTCATCTCCTTCAGATTTCTACAAAACATCATTTAATCAGGCATAAAAGGGGGTTAGCTTGATCCTAAAGACTCCAGTCTAACTTACTGGTTTCCAAAAGGACGAGAGTGCTGCTCAAGTACCAGTAAGCTTTCTACTTTTTTTGTAAATTCATTAAATAATATTGCTATTAGGAGTGTCTCACAATAACAGGTCAACTCTGTAGCCCTCACAAAGCAAAACTAAATGAGCATTATGTTCTAAAAAGTAGTATTTTGATTGACTGAGAGAACTCTGAGCAACTCTGAATAATAAAATGGCTATTCACTACGACTGCCTAAAATCAAAATACATAACATATTGTCAACTCTAAGACGTCAACTCCATCAGATCTCACCTCTGACATCCATGTTGACAAAGGTGACATAACTGAATTCTCTTAATTTTCTGACTGACTCCTTCATATTGTCACATTTTTGTATTGCAAAATTAAATTTCAACATATTGTCCCACCTCTGGTTGTAACTGATGGAGTCTGTTGAATTCTGACAGGAAAATAGGTCTTTCACAGTTATTGTTATTTTGTTTGAAAGTTGGTCAGTTTGGGTACAAAGTCTCACAACTTTTTTCCCCAGAATTTTTTTTATGTAACAGCTGATTTCTGTGAACGATTTTTTTTAGTTTGTGTTATGTTATGTTCATTATGATTTATAAAACAAGTTTATGTCAATAAAAGTTTCTATGGTACACCTAATGTATGTTCTTTGTGTTACATTATCACAAAGACGAATTACATTATCAACAGAAATTGTAAGTGGGCAACATTATTATGGTATTTATTACTTGAATAAATTTTAATTTTGTAGCAAATTAAATAATCTTACATTTGATACCACAAAACTTTTTAAACATTTCCTTCATTTTTATAATATGATTCTAAGACTTCTTGTGTGACTGAGTTAAGAAAATATAAGTCTTAAACTGCAAAAAAAATTTTTTAAATCACTGGCATTTTGGCCCATTACACAGTTTAATAGTCAAGACTTTGATCTTTTAAAATGTATTTTCCCAGAATAACTGAAGAGTAAAAATTAAAATCCTCCCAAAAAACAAGGTTTTGTCCCAATTCTCATCAACAAGTGAGCTGTTTCTTAGACGCTACAGTTTTTTGTTGCCATGAAATTGAATTCACGTCCATTGTACTGGGGTGGCAGCAGGAATATGCCAGTCAGATATCACAAAATCTTGGTACACAAAAGAAAAAAGTAAAGAGATACTACTTACAACTCCTTTCAAGACAATATCAGATTCACTGTCTTCTGAAGGGTAGACAACACCAGGACAGTCAATGAGGAAGATGCGCCTCATCAAAGTAATGTACTGCCACACCTAAAAAAGGAAGGAGATTAATATTCTCTGTTAGTCAAGTCAATTATGATGAGTGTGGAAGCAAAATATACACACAAACAAATCTTTTAGCAAAGCAAAGACTGTTTTGAACCTGGCCAAGAACGGTGATATCAGTCTCCTGTCTTTTCTCCTCATGCTACACGATTTCACCTGAGGGATTGTAATTCTTTTCATATAAACATAAGCACACGTTCACTCTAACAAAAGGAGGAATGAGGGTCTCAGCGGTGCTGCGGATCATGAGCTTGTTTGTCTGTCATTAAGCAGTGTTGCGTTTGTGCAGAGAATCAAAGAGAAAGGTGAGAAATAAAGGAGTGTTGGCCACAGGCCGATCAGATTCATTGGCTGGGTGTGCTTCTCATGTGGTCCAAGTTCACAGCCTTGCCAAGCATGGAAAAATAAAAATATTTCCCCTTTCTTTCCCCTTGACCCTGCTGTGGACACTGGGGTTTTCAGACCCTTGTTCGTTTCCAAACTGGATAAGCCGCCCCAGAGAGAGGAAATTAAGGATAAAAATGGTTGTTGTTCTTTCTCTTGGCCCAGACTCTTCTTAGATTTTCAGTTATATAGTTAAGAACTCGGAGCCAGCTACTTCTGTTGTTGCAGCTATCAACAATTACCAAGTTAAGAAGAGGGACATGCATCTTTTCACCTCACATCACCTTTCATTTCATATGTAGCTCCTATGTACTAAGGTGTAAACGTACACCTCCATAGTTTTCAGATTCACCATTTTCTATTACAATAATTCAATACTGTCGTTTCCTGTCATGTCTTTTACAGGACAGTCCCCTGCTGTGCTTCCTGGACAGACTATCTGTATCTCCACTGCATATCACCGATTTAAATTTAGTTAGCATGGTCGAGATGACACTTGAACCTTACCTTTGTTTCCCCGGCGAGTGGTGCCACATTGCAGACCTTCTTCGACCGCAGCGTGTTGATGACTGAGCTCTTTCCCACGTTAGGGTAGCCAATGAAACCCACACTTATCTGTTTCTTGTCCGTGTGGAGCTGTGGGAGGCGAAAAATAAAGTCAGAATGTTGTGTTTCCTAAACAACAACCTCCGTCTGTTCCAGTTCATGGAGGTAATTTTAGACGGGGCTCTGTTGCCATTAGCAGTAAACCAAGTGAACTTGTCATCACTCCAGAGCTACAATGTAGTTTGTTCAAAACACAAACCCAAGCATATCTTTAAAAGGATTTTTTTTATGTAAACAAGACAATCACGAAACTTTTTAAAGCAAGAGAAAATAAGTATCTATCACTTTTGTCTCAGGAAGTTAAGTCTGAAGGCTGTGCTGGAACAGGTTTTCACCTTATCACATGAATTTTTCATGAATGTGGTCCAACAGATGAAAACTTTTACAAGGATAAAAAAAATCATAGAAGTTTTTTGTATCTCTCTCATAAAACCTCTATAAATCACAATATTATATCTAACAAGAACATTCCATCTGAATGAATATTAAACCCTTTTCATTTCTTGATGTTTCAGATCTCTTGAGCCCAGTCCAAGGCCAAAGTCTGTGATGAGACAAAACCGTTTTAGAGTGTTGCAGGGAAAAATTGCAGCGGTGCGAATTGGCCCATTTCATTTACGCACTGTATTCTCTGACAACAGCTCTCTGTCCCTGCCGAGCTCAAGCCTGTCTCATTTACATCCCTGCAGCTGTTGACACGTATGTCAGTTTCTGGCATTACAGCGTGTCAGATGATGGGTCGTCGTCGCTGCTGCTGCTACATGTCACACACACACACACACACACACACACACACACACACACACACACACATAATGACGCTACTCAAAAAACAAAGTGGTAGTTACACTCATACTATGGAGACGATACACCGTCTTGTCTAGTGGCACTGGTGTAAACTAGCAGGTTTTAAGTGCATTGCAGACCGGCACATTGCCAGTAGTTGCAAGTTTAAACTCATCATGTCATCAGTCTTTGGTCTGAACAGGGCCCAAGCTCCACTTCTCAGCCACTATATAACCTTGCATGGTTGGGTCTACAGGTTGGTGATATCACGGTATGGGGTAACTCAGGTTAAAGATATCTGTTATAACTTAGTAAAGGCTTTGGAGATTTGATAAAAGACCTGACCAGCTGCATCACCACCTGGTACAGCAGCTGCACCGCCCCCAACCGTAAGGCTTTACAGAGGGTGGTGGAAACTGCCCAGCACATCACCAGGAGGAAGCTGTCATGCATTAAGGACCTCTACACACAGTGGTGGAGGAAGAGAGCAGACAGGATAATCCGGGCCACCAGTCACCCCACCACAAACTACTCTGCCTGCTGCTGCCTAGCAGACTGTACGGCAACATCATACACTACACTCTTGAGACTCTCTTGAGACTCTTGAGTTCAATTATTTGCAATTCATGTCTACTCAAATGTACATGACTTTATGTATGTTCTGTTTATATCTTAGCCCCATATTTGAACTTGCACTGTTTTATGTCTTAGATTCAGATTTGCTTAAACTTGCCTGATCTCTCTTTTCTTTAACAGATGTTTATTGAGCATTGTTAGAGGGTGTCTGAGGCCAAAGATTTTAATCTGAACTAGTGCTTCACTGTAATTGTTGTGCACATGATAAGAAAAAAGAAAGTGGACCTGAGTTTATAAAATGTCTCAAGAAATGTCTTTTGACGGCTCAAATGAATTAAATATGAGACAAATTGAGCTACTTTATCACATCAAGGAAAATATCCTTGATGAGATTTTAATGTTAGTTTGTGAGAGTTTCGTGCCTTGGGAGCACACGCACAGTGAAGTGCAGACCATTGTGAGCTTTAACCAAATTTATTTCAGCTTTCTTGCTTTCATCAGGGTGCTGCCTGAGGTCATTCCAGGTTTTAATTCTATACGATTATATATGCGATTCTAATGTTATCACTGAATTTCAGCATTGCCTTGAATGGCCTAATGCAGCCATAGATTTAATCTGATGGCTACTAGAATATAAACGATAGCCAATTTCTTCCAACCGACAAAATGCTCAACCCTATCCTTGTTTATGTTTATACACGAAAAGATAAGCACAAAAGCTTTGATAGGAACATGTCTTTTACTAAAGAGCTGTGATCTTATCTGTTATCTTGCAATCTTACACAGTATGTAGGATCATGAATTGTGATGATAGTAGAATCAAATAACGAATAATACTGCATAAATTAATACACTGTATAAGCCATTTCCATCCATACAGTAAATGGCTTACTTTTGGAATAAACAAAATAATAGGAGACACACAGAGAACTGAACCCCAAGTAACCCTAAATCACAACTAGTAAATCTACATATTAAACCATGCGCTCATAAATCAAAAAGGGTAAAATCTCAATAACCAAGGCCTTAAATCAAGAAGCAAACACAGTCCCGTTTCACATAAAATCAGGGCCCAAAATATTTTTTCTGTATACATGCACTTTATTTTTTACCTGCATCAAAACATTGTTTTATTGCTCCAATATATTTTGAGTTTGAGGTAGGTGCTTACCTTGCCAAACTGCCTGAGCAGCTGGATGAGGGAACCCTTTCCAAACGAGTTGGTGAGGCTGGCATGGAAAGCCAGAGTGGGGTACTCTTGGGACAGAACAGCTACCCACCGTTTCTGGTTCAAAAAGGAGTGGAGACACAGAGACACACAGAGTTTTATATCATGAAAACACACACACAGTCACTCCCTGTCTTTTCATGAACCAAAGATGAACATGCTGTATGTTTCTTACCGTGACCCAGGTGGGGATGAGGTCACACTTGTTTAGAACAAAGATCAGATGTTTCCAGGGTTTCTCCTTCTTCATATATGCCTCTATGCTCTTGGAACGTGTTCCCATGGGATCACGGGCATCCAGCACTTGGATGATGACATCAGATGAGTCGATCACCTGGTGCAATAGAACAATCAGGAATGTAATATCACCTTGCAACACTTCAGTGTACCAGCTTTACATTAACGTAATGCACAGTGCTGAGAGTACGACGGCAATGATACCTTGTAAAGTTCTCCCCAGATCCTCTTGGACTGACCCTTTTTAAAGATTTCCTCTCGTACTTCCTCCCTGTAGCGAAATAAAAATATGAGTAAAATATAATAAAAAAAGCATTTCTACTTTTTCACTATGAAAATTCAGCAACCATGTTTCTGGTCAGTTCTGATGGTCTTACCGGACCCCTGTGTCCTCAGTCACCAGGTCTGTGTCCTTGTCTGCATTGTAGGTCAGAGCGGAGGCTTCTGCCTGTTCAACGAGGTCCTTCATATCCCCCACCATGAGACTGGGCTTCTTCCTCTGAGCCTTGGGCCCAAATGTAGTCTCAAAACCCTCTGTGTCTAGGATGTGCACCTTGGAGTTCTGCAGGTATAGAAACACAAAAAAGATCAGACTTTTCCTGGGTTCGGACTTTTGAATCCGGCCAAGTTGGATGGCAATTCATCGATCCAATGAGTGCTGTGGGGGGACTGACTAATTAGCCAGTACCACGGGCAGGACTAATGCTGTTGCCAAGCGTTGTGCTGGAACCAATGAGAAGTAATAACAGCACTGACGACAGTTAAAGACAAGACAGATGCTGCTGTGGAGGCTGTTTTATATCAACATGTCTTCTCAATATCGACTGACATCGAAGTTTATTTTTACTGTGGTCTGCTCCATTCTTAACACCCGAGGAAAACCAGTATGTTGTCATGGATATGGATCAGTGGGAACTTAAAATGACATTTGATTCAGGGGAATACTTCAGTCTCTAATGATTGGTTTGGCAAAATTGAATCCCCCTACCCCATCAATATCAGTTAGAATGGAGGCAATGTCAGACTGAAGATGGAAACGGCTAAAAGTGCTGCCATTAAGAATACAGACTACATCACAGGATTGTATGTATATTATAGTTTCCTTCAATTCGCATTTCCACCAAACACTTTCTGTATAGTGGCCTTAGAACAGATATGAACCTAAACCCTGGATCTGTTTAATGTTTCCACCCCAGACATTACTACTAAATGCAGATGTGGTTTTTACAGGATATTAATTGCGAAATCACCGCTGCATCCTGCTCTCGCTGTATTTCCTACTCACGGCAGATGCAGAGGAATGTCTGCACCTTGCTGATCCTCCACAGAAGGATCATACGTCAACATTTTCAGAATTGATAGGATCTTAATAATAGCAGGTTTGCACAGTGAGTCCTTGTAGAGCAAGGGTGAAGTAATCTAATGACCATTCAACAGACTGCAGTGTTTCTAGCGCCACCTTTGAGTATCAAATCAGTGTGCTAGGTACCTTAACAGAAGGGTGACAAAAAACAAAAGAGAACGATTCTATTGGTAAAGTCCACAGCTCCTTACAATGGAAACAAAAATAATTTCTACTGTGTAACGAACTGAACTGAACCAGGCTGCTTGGTAGAAATGAGGCTTCAGTGTGTCGTATATTATCTATGGAGAGAGAACTGTCAGTTTGTGACTGGAGGATTTGGGCAACATTCCTTCATCTACAGCAGTGGTTCCCAACTGGTGGGTCGCGGTCCAACAGTGGTTTGCTGCAAGTGACTTGTGAACATGTCAAGTTTGTAAAAAAAAACATTCTTTGTTTTAAAGCGCAGTGAATTTCCCGCACAGAGCTTTTGTTTTGAAGTGCTGTTTCCTGCTGTAGAGTGAGTGACTAACAGACAGCTACCTGACAAAGGCAGCAAGCTTGTGGGCCATCACAATAAGACTTAAATGCATAATATGATGTTAATTCCACCACAGAAGAGACTTGATGATCACTAAAATTAGGTGGGGGGAAAAAAGTGGATACGTTAGTATCTCTATTGGTTGTCGGCCAAATAAGTTGTTATTGATCAGCATATTTGATATTGGCAAAAAATACAATATCATGCATCCCTAGTGTGGACCTTGAACTAATGAATAAGGAGAGATCTGGACCCCATGGCTGGGCCAGTTGGGAACCTCTGGAAAAAAATGAATCCACAAGTTACAGTGCAAAAGCTCGAACTGAAGACACTCACAGTAGAGTAATGCTGTACTAAAACATATGGGGAAAAGGAAGAAAGGTTTTTTGTCGGTGTTATAACCAATTTTTGATCCAGTCAAAATCGAGTCGTTCCAGGGGTTTCAGACAGAATCAAAAAACAAATGCATACAGTAAACAGAGCACCCAAATATGCGACTACTCAGCCAATGAAAGAGCCAATCCTGTGCCAGCACTTCCAGTGATTTTAATCACAAGTCATACTTCTGTTGCAACACTGCCATAAGAGGTGGGGGTGGGGGGAAAGGGGTTTACAGGGTTTGTCAGAAACAATGATGTTTAAGGCTTCAGGTTTGCCTGACTATCTGCCAAGATCTTCTACAGGACTCCTCGGTCCTTTGAAAAATCATTTCCCGTCCTGAACCACAAACTCTGGTTTAACTCATCCTACTGTTGGAATAAGATCATTCCACTGGTCAATCGACGGTCCAATATCCAGGTGAAAGAGCCTTTTAATCAAAATCGTCAAGGTCATGAAATGGCTATAAGCCCATTGGTAGATGGGATGGTAGAATGTCTTCACTCAAAGAAGAACTAGCATTGCTGTCTCACAGTTGTTGCAGGGTTGGACATTTGCACCAGCCAAATACTGTTAAAATATGCAAGTGGCTGCTGTATTTGCTTCACTCACTACCCAAAAACACAATTTTAATCTATTTAGTCACTTGTAGATTTTAGAGCTGCCCCCTAATAGTCGACCAAATGTTAGTCGACCAAAAAGATCATTAATTGGCAAGATTTCATTGGGTGCTTAGTTGCAGGAAAAAAAAGTGAAACTATTCGGAGCTGCGCCTTTTCAAAATAAATCAAAACCTTATTTTGAAAGGACAGACACAGGAAGAGGCCACACTCAGCAGTCAGACAGGAGTCACGTTACAAACAAATCACAGCCGACAGATATCTTTCCATTCTTCTGTAAATATTTAGTCTGATAAATACAGAAAAGTTGATCATGTTAGTGCAGGGCTACCCAGAGCTTTACATCTGTCCCACAGACAATACGTCTACACACTTATAAACAGCACCTGGAAGTAGATCAGCTCTGCACTCAGGACAGGCTATACAATGCTTTAAGGTTACTTCATAGGGGCACATGTGCACATCAAAAAAAATCAGCTGAAGCAGCCTATATTTTTGTCAATAAAAAAATATGATAATCTAATCGCAAATGCTGGAGGAACTCCAGCCGCCTTCCCTCTTCCCTGTGTGACACGGTTATGGGCGGTTTTCCAAGCCACTGTCGGCAGCGTGATAATAAGTCGAAGTGTGGCGGAGACGAGGGACCGGGAAAAGCGGTGGACCGCGGGGAAGCCTGCTCTGTTCTCCCCGCAGTTAGGGACCATTCTCCACAGCCAGGCTGTCGACTGGGTGGGAATAAGTCACAGTGTGGCGGAGAAGAGGGGCTGGGAAAAGCGGCGGACCTCTGGGGAAGCCTACTCTGTTCTCCCCGCAGTTAGGGAGCGTTCGCCACGGTACCGCTGCTGGGCAGGGTGGAAATAAGTCCTGCAGAGTTTCAGAGGACCTGAAGAATGTTTTAGGATAACATTATATAAGATAATCATATTGCAAAGATAATATATATATAAGATAATAACATTAAAGACAAAATTAAATTGCAATACTTTTTCAAAATGTGATGATTTTACCTTTCTGTACATTTTGTATACAAATTCATTAAATAATTTTGCTTGTAAATGTCTATTTGCATCACATTTATTACGGAAAACACATTATTTGATCAGTTTACATTGTGCCCCTAAAGTTATTTGTGCGCTCCTTACTTTTTCAACTTAGGAGCACATGTGCTCCTTGGGAAAAAGTTAGCGTCAAGCCCTGCATCTTGGAAGTAGCTATATGCCCATTAGCCACTTAGCACAGTCAGTACTGCTTTGCCCACAGTGTCATTAACAGGCAGCTCGCTCAGTGTGTGACGTGCACTTGTAGATAAAATATAGGCCTATATTAATGAAGGTTCATTAGTACAGTTTTGTATTTCTCTGTAATGTAGCACAGCGTTAACAATGTTACTGGTACTATTCTTTCTCACACCTTCAACTCAAACCAGTCTTGTCTAGACTAGTCGACTAATGGTCCTAAATGACGACTTCTGGTCGACTAGGAAATGTCTTAAAAATCTTAGTCAGGGGCAGCCCTAGGAAAAAAACAGTAAATTTCCACCCCCAGTTGTATGCCTCCACAAACCAGTCAAGTTACAGTTTCTATCCATGTCTGTTCAGGTTCATATGTAGTCACAACAGTTGACAAATGTTGCTGCAAAGAAGCTACATATTCTAAAACACGGATGCTTCACAAACGTCTTCAACCAGGAAGTACAAAAAATCTATATAATCACTACAGTTTCAAGGTGGACACCCAAAATTAGTGTCACCAATTAAGTACAGTGAGAGTAAAAAGTATTTGATCCCTTGCTGATTTTGTTGGTTTGCCCACTAATAAAGACATGATCATTCTATACTTTTAATGATAGATGTCTTCTAACACGGAGAGACAAAATATCAAAAAGAAAATCCAGAAAATAACTTTAAAGAATATATTTTAATTCATTTGTATTTCATTGAGGGAAATAAGTATTTGATCCTCTAGTATGCATTAGGAATTCTGGCTTTCACAGACCAGTTAGACTCCCAATCAACTTGTTAACTGAATTGAAGACACCTGTACTTACTAATCACCTGTATGAAAGACACCTGTTCACAGAATCAGACAATCAGACAGATTCCAAACTCTCCAACATGGGTAAGACCAAAGAGCTCTCTCAGGACCTCAGAGACAGGATTGTTGACCTGCACAAATCTGGAATGGGCTACAAAAACATTAGCAAGATGCTGGGTATTAAAGTAACAACCATTGGTGCAATTGTGAGAAAATTTAAGAAGTATAACATGACCATCAATAGACCTCGGTCTGGTGCTCCACAGAAGATTTCACCTCGTGGGGTGGCAATGATCATGAGAACTGTGGGAAATCGTCCTGCAACCACTCAGCAGGAATTAGTGAATGACCTCAAGGCAGCTGGGACCACAGTCACCAGGAAAACAATTGGCAACACTTTGCGCCGCAATGGATTAAAATCCTGCAGTGCCCGAAAGGTACCCCTGCTTAAGAAGGCACATGTGGAGGCCCGCCTAAAGTATGCCAATGATCACCTCAAAGATGCACAAAGTGATTTGGAGAAGGTTCTGTGGTCAGACGAGACCATAATTGAACTATTTGGCCTAAACTCAACCCGTCATGTGTGGAGGAAGAAAAACGCTGCCTATGACCCCAAGAACACTGTGCCCACCGTCAAGCATGGAGGTGGAAACATTATGTTTTGGGGGTGTTTCTCTGCCAAGGGCACAGGGCTACTTCACCGCATCAGTGGGAAGATGGATGGAGCCATGTACCGTGCAGTCCTGAGGGACAACCTCCTCCCCTCTGCCAGGAAGCTGAAAATGGGCCGTGGTTGGGTCTTCCAACATGACAATGACCCGAAGCATACAGCAAAGGCAACAAAGGAGTGGCTCAAGAGGAATCACATTAAGGTCATGGAGTGGCCCAGCCAGTCTCCGGACCTCAATCCAATCGAAAATCTATGGAGGGAGCTGAAGGTCCGAGTTGCCAAGCGACAGCCCACCAACCTTAATGATTTAGAGAGGTTCTGCAAAGAAGAGTGGGCCAAAATTCCCCCTGGTATGTGTGCTAACCTTGTGGTTAACTACAACAAACGTCTGACCGCTGTGCTTGCAAACAAAGGCTTTGCCACCAAGTATTAAGTGCTTTTGGCTAGCGGGATCAAATACTTATTTCCCTTAATGATATACAAATGAATTAAAATATATTCTTTAAAATTATTTTCTGGATTTTCTTTTTGATATTTTGTCTCTCCATGTTAGAATACATCTATCATTAAAAGTATAGAATGATCATGTCTTTATTAGTGAGCAAACCAACAAAATCAGCAAGGGATCAAATACTTTTTACTCTCACTGTATGTGACCAAATATCTACCCTTCTACTCTTGAGTAGCAGCATCAGAATACATATTCTTAAATTAAGGCTAAAAATATGCCATGGCTGTCACCAGCACAGAGGCATAAAGATAATATGAATGGAATTAATGATAATATGGTCACTACAATATAACAGGTGCTTTTTGTCAATCAATAATTTAAGTAAATAAATCAGTATCTTAGCAATGTTTCAATTCCACGGGGAATTCCATGACAGACCCAGTACGCTGGGAGAGAACAAGAAGAACTGGGTGGCATTCAGAATCATGTTGGTTACGGTGTGGAAAAGTTAAAGCCTGGCAGAGAACAACTCCTCCAAGCCAAGCACGGTGCTAGTACAGGGTCACAGCGGGGCTGAGTGAGAATTGAATAAGGATTAAAGTAAGGCCTCGTGTTCATCTCACCTCATAAAATCCCAAGAAACAAGCCACTGAGGAAAACACAGTCATGATTCTCTGCTGCGCTGGATAAGACAAGCCAGGTAAAAACGTCACTAGCTTGATCTGCCAGTGTACGCATAATAAAATTTATAAAGGGTGATAATTCACGCTAACAATCCACATGCCCTCTGAAGAGCCTGCCTCGGACATAAGGACTATTGAACAGACAGAATATGACAAAAACACAGAAATCATTTATTCTTTATAGTAATAAGAGCTTTCGGTCCTTTTTATACTCACATGAGCTTTGACCCGGTCATGCAAGAGGGACATGGGGAGTTTGCTTTGTCTCATCACCACACGGTATGGATCCTTCTGTACTGCTCCCATCTCCTCTTGGAACTTCTGGAGGGACGACTGCTTGATCACACGGGTATTTGCTGAAATGAAGAACATGTATTTCAGACTTCCCATATTTGATCACATTTATAATTTCTTATCAGGAACCCTTACACTAGCCCATGAGTTATATCAGGAGTACTACAACTTGTTTTAAGTCAACATATGAATTTAACATAATGGCGATAGGGGTCATCCTTCTTTAAAATCTCCATCGCTGCGATACCAGCTGATGCATTTAGGCAAATATCACCAGTAATAGGTTAACTAGTTGATTTCTGAACCAGACAGTCAGCTTCTATTGAACAACCATTCACATGTGGTCAAAGAGTAAATACTAATGTTATGACCTGCTGAAATCCAAAATTCATAGTTGTAGGTGTTTCTACAATTCCAAAATCTATCTAACTCTATACATACCTTATTGCCACATCAGTCCACAAAGCTATAGTTGCTGCTGACACAACATAGAAAGAACTAGGGAGTTGTGCTGAATGGATCTTGAGACTAAACCATCTGAGAAGTAACATGAGTATGTATTATTGGATTTGATGCCACAGATGGAAAAATCGTGGATAAAGTTGAGTGTGTTTGCTGATTTCGTAAAATGCAACTGCCTTACAGTAACATGAGCTCATCACTCAAGTGAGGCAGCAGAGGCAACACGAATTAACAGAGCAACAGCAATCCTACAAAGTTTTTCAAGATTGGGCTACACGGACTGCATTTGAATTAATGCAAACTTATTACATGTTAGATGTCATTTTTCAAACTTGATTTTTTGAAAAGGTGACAGTCTTGTCCACCATCAGACCCTTCCTTCTGCAGTGGTTGTTCTGCATTCTGTCCACCATCAAATCTACAGCTCTCTCGTGATGTAGCAAGGTTAGTATTGTTTTATATTTCAACAGTCACTATCAGCTGTCTGTTGTGTTATCTTGCTAAAGTCACTTAACAGTGATAGTCTGCTCAACTACTCAGTGATGATTTTATGCAATGCTCTTGAAGACAGGTTTTAATATTTTCTGCTTTGTTAGGTATTACATTAATTAATCATTTAAAATAACTTAATTCATCCTTTAGAAACTACATTAAAAGTGTCAGTGCACACATGGATAGCTGTCAAACATAATGTGACAACTTATTATACATCTTCAAATAGTTTAAGATGTCCACCTCAAAAATGTTTAATAAATGCCCATAAATAAGTAAGACAAAGGGTTGAGCTCCCACGTTAGTTTTCGAGGAGTTAGGTTTTAATTAAGGTGGAATCAGAACATTAAAACCCAGACACTTTTACGTCCTTTCAGCAGAAAAAAAATCCATGTGTCCAGGGTTGTATTCTTTATCATAAAACATGAAAACAATTGTCTATAATCCATGTAATCCATGAAGAAGTATTTCAATGTGATCTGCACTGTATTCAACAGTACCACACTCGTAAAGTTGTTGTTCCTGTTCTTCCAAGTATGTATAAGCACCACCCATGTGCCACATTTAGGGGGTACACACTAGACAGGTCACCACACTATCACAGGGCTGACACAAAGAGACAGACAACCATTGTCTCACAGGCAATTTAGAGTCTGTGGGACTGTGACTGTGAGAGGAAGCTGGAGTGCCCTGAGAAAACCCTCACTTACATGAGAAGAACATGCAACTTCACACAGAAGGGCTGAAACCGGGTACCCTCTTGCTGTGAGGTGACAATTTCAATTCACTGCAATTCAAATATATTTATAAATTCCAATATCACAATTTGCCTCAGAGGGTTTTACAGCTTATGACATCCCTCTATACTTGGACCCTCACAGCAGATAAGGAAAATCTCCCCCCAAAAATGGTACATAAACAATCTTTGGTGTGCGACAATAACAAAGGTAAGGAGGTGCACTTACTAAACCATTTGATGTTGGGCTCCACTCTGGCAACAGTCCCTGGAGCCACTGTAGACTGGAACTGTAGAGGTTTGATGACTTTACCCCGGTCATTACTGGGAACACAAGATCAGTGTCATTGTCAATATATAATATATAATATATAATATATAATATAATTATACAGTCTATGTTGTCAACAGCACTTATTTTATTCTGTCACTTATAACAACTGTCAGTCAGTGGCCAATAATAATAATAATCATAATAATAATGCATCAATTACCATCTCTGCTTTTGTCTGTACATATTCAGACGCTTGATGGTTGCTCGGTCCCTCATGTTGTTGCCTCCAGCACCTTTTGCTCGATCTGTCAAACACATGTAGTTAGTTTAATAATCTGTAAGTTCAACATTGCATTTTAAAAGAACATCAGAGCTGCTTCAGTAGACATGTTATGATATATAATTAACAGCAGCTGTTTCCAGACTAAATAGGTCCAGAAATAATTCCACTCTAACTACACAAGCCATTCCTCAAAGTTAAATACTCCAGTCTGACACTTGAAAGGCCAAACACAGTTACTGCCTGAGTCATAGCAGTAGCAAAGTTAACTTTTAGCTATCCAGCACGAAATATGCGTTTTATCTTGGCACACTGAACACTCACAATTAATATAACAAAAGAAACACAAGTATTTTCGAGCTAGCAACACCAATTAGCAACATTAGCATTAGCAGTAAACAAACGGCGTGGCTAACGTAGCTTGAGCTCAGCTCACCGGGGTTGCTGCTGGACGCAGAGGGGTTTATCGAGCTTTTCCCCTTGAACCGAGGCTTCACCATTTTGACCGCTTAGTCGGTAAAGCCTTCCTCCGACAAAAAAAATGAAGACACCACACGACGGTGCCTGAAAGCTGACGTTAAGTTGCTGTTATTCCCTTCAGCTCTCAACTGCACACCGCACACGTGCCGCTACGGTGAAACAGGAAGGACGTCATCGGTAGAGCGACAGCGACAAGAGCTAATCAGACAGCCGTTTAATTTTAGAAATAATAATTTAATAATTTCATTTAACAATAAATTTAACAGTAATTTATGTGAAATTACTTCATCTAAAAAAAAATATATAAATAATATGTATTCTGAAATTAACTGTAGCTTTAGTTGTGTAAATATAGATATAACAGATCGATGTGTAAAAGCAATTAAGTTTAAAAATATATATAATTCAATTGAAAAGCTGTCTGTGCTGGAGGGAAATAGAATAATGTGTTAGAATATAGAACTGCTCTTCGTCTTGTCTCCATTTTGCATTGCTATACTATTTTTATTCCAGAAGAGGGTGCAATACAGTTTCTATTTTCTCATGCCTGGATATCCATTATCTGCCATGCTGACTTTAGCTCTTCATTACCTGAATGACCGTTGTCTGCAATTTGAAGTAAATGATAGAGGTCATTGGAGGCTTAAGACTTGAAAGACATGTGCGTTTTGCATGATAAAAAAGACCTGGTGATTGAATAAATGTGTTCTGGCTAAAATAAGACAAGGAAAATAATTCATGATCAGGGCTGTGGCAGGGATTTTATAAATACTGAAGTCATGAGTCCAGGTTTAAGAGTTCACCAAAAAAGGATTTTACACTCTTTATTGGTTCAGTCAGCTGTTCAATTATATTTTTCTGTATTTACCCCCAATATGACGATGTAAATACTGATTTTAAGTTGTTTCCACAACTTTAAGGAATGCAACTCTGATGGGGAAATATTGACTCTTGTATTTTTTGCTGACCTAAATGTACCAAGGACGTAACCTCAATGACCTCAATGGTGACTGCGGCCTTGCTTATGAAATGGAAAAGTGGTCAAATACTTGTGCTCTATATTTACTTGAAAGGAATTTTAAAATATTCACCCTGGCTGGGAGGTGATATGCAAAATCAAAAAAAAGACTCCCAGTTCGATATGATTTTCATTAATTCAAAACGGATGCAGGACTTCAGCAGACCTTTTTGACACCTAAATGTACGAAAGGCCAAGTCTTTTCTGCTTGTGATGATGCTGCCTTTACAGTGTGTACGGTATGTTACACAAGTGTGGCTCAAAGCCAAGGTAGGCAAGTTCGTAGAGACTCCGGTCTGGAGAGGCGCCATCCAGTATTCAGTTTATACAGCAGGGAGACCAAGGAATGTTCTCTGTTCATTTTCATACAGATGAAATTGGAACTGACTGCATCAGCAATCCACTGCAATAAATGATTTTTCAAATCAGAAGGTATTTTTTCCCTCTTTAAGCTGAAACTCAGGCAGAAAAAAACCCCATAAGAAACTGTTTAGATTCAATCTAAATATTTCCTCCATTTTAAAATCTACATTTACAATAGAAAAGTCCATCTAACAAAGCATATTTACGCAGACAGGAAAGAAACAAATACTGTCAAATCCCTTTTATTTCAAGCCAAATATATGTAAAGACAAACTGTTACATTCTACTGTTGACATTCTTTACGGTCGCACATAAGGGTGGAGTGACGTGTATATGGAGGGCATTAGAGTTAGAGAAAATGAAAAGGCAAAAGCCATCTGGAGCACAGTACACAAAACAAGAAGAAGATCAAATTTGCACTGTCTTGTTGGTGGCTAAGTTCCTTATTTGTGTTTATTTCTCATTAAATCTTGTTAATAGTGAATGCAAAAAAAATAAATAAATTAGATGTAATAAAATAAAAAAATTACATAAAAAATAAAATGAAATAATAAAATTAAATACAATGAAAAGAAATAAGAGAAAATAAAATAAATGAATTATGTAAAATGAAATAATAAAATAAAATAAAATAAAATAACATAAGATAAAATGAAATAATGGTGGGGTGGCAGGACAAGAGAAGCCCTGAACACAACCTTCTGGTTTGGCAAGCCACATGTTTGCAGGTAGTAATTGCCTTTCTGTATCCTCTTGCACTTGATGCACTCTGTTGAATGTCTTTAGCACTCACTAAATGCCCTTAAATGTAGTGGCTTCAGATCCATTACATTGTTACGGGAGTTTGTTTGAAACTCTCACTCTCAGCACTGGTTCAATCATTTGTAGCCAACAACTGAGATATTTTTTTTTTTTTTGCCCTGAGGAAATTAAGTTTCCTCTCATAAAAAGCCACCGCCAGTTTACCTCTTCGCTTAGAAGACGCACTAAACACAGTTTACCCAGTGTAGTCTCAGTCATTCTGTCATCAGAATGACTGCAGGGTATATTTTGTCTGTCCTCACATCTGTATTCAGCGGTTGTGCATTTTACAGCTGCTGAACCAACAGGTTGGCTGAACTTCATGTTACCTTGATTTGCATGAAAGCATTGAGTTCGGCGAGGCGCTGCCACCACGAAGTCAACGAATTGATTGGGCAAGCATTAATCAGAATTTGCATGCAGGAATGCAACAGAACATGGATTGACCATCGATCTAACATCTATGACAGAGTGACCACAGTATATGATTGATGTCCTTAGCTGCAGGAAAAACACCAGACTTGAGCGAGGCTTATGAGCAATTTTAAACTAATAAAAACTTATGACAGGGTACATGTGCTGCTAAAATAAAAAGAAACACCAATGAACAATGTGAAATTATTACTTCTGTGCCACTCCAGTAGATTTATTCATTGTGAATCAGTCATCGTCTTCTCTGCTCTTTTTCACACAGATATAAAAGTACATAAAAAGGAGCTCTAAATTAAACCACTACAATAAGTATCATATTTAAGGTGCAATTTTGTATCAAACACACAATTATTTTATATGCTAGATTTTATAGACCAATATAACAGGGGAGAGGTTGAAAACAGAGGAACTCCATGTTCTTTGGCCTCACATCAGGGTGCTGGAGTCAGAACACTTAACAGATGATGTGAAAATTTCCCCTATTGCCTCACGCTTTTGGTCTTCTAGTCATGAAACATCACAGGTAGAGCTTGTTTGCGTCTGACAAAGAGCCAGCCTCTGAAGTCGCAGCATTCATCTTGCAGGCAGATACTCATTCGACTAATCAGTCTCCACCGTTTGGGACTGACAGCTCAGGAGCTGAAGGGAGCGGGGCTTCAACAGTTAGTACCAGAGCACCTGTGTTTGATAAGGTTATGACAGAAGCTCGTGCAGACTGATACTTTAATCCCAGCATGTGTCGTACAGATTTTACATATTCTGCTAAAGAGTTTTGTTCCAAAATAAAAATAAGTTATGAGATGTCCAGGGTTTCCAAAACTGACACATTCTTTCAAAGTGATGAATGATACGAGAAGCATCCAGAGGAGAGGAGATGTTTTAACTTTAAAATTAGAAATAGACCTGCGATAACACTTGAAAAAAGCTCCATAAGGATTGGGAATTAATAGAAAACAAACTGTGATAAAAAGGGATTTCTTCAATGGAAAACAGTGGAAATCTGACAAGCTTAGGCCTACAACTGTAACAAATTTACTGTGCGCTGTAAAACCAAGTACACGGTTTCATCATAAACAATACAATTAAGCTACTTCCCCACTGTTCCTCAGCGAGGCTATAATATGCTTATAAACATTTGCTCTAAAAACTTTTGCCCACCCCCATGCCCGCTGTCTTGGTGAGACATACCAGATGCAGAGGATTTCAGTGGGTAAAGGTACACTGGTTCACAGTACACAGTACACAGTGAGCGAGGAATAAGTAAAACGGGGTTAGTGTGACGGATGCTGCTTCACAAGTCAGTGGCAGCGTGTTGAAGCTCCACATAGCTGCTCATGTGAACGTGTGCATTTGTGTGTTTGAGCATAATATTTCAGCTTGGCTTACTTGCCGAGGCTCTGCTTTAAATCAAAACTGGAACACCAGCTAGATGACAGAGCGCAGCCTGCAGCCGGCCTGACTAAACAAAAAAGAAAAATTGACAAAGGCCTGAAGGTCGCTCCTCCTTATAGTCTCACTGTTGAGAGGGTTTGCACTAGAAAGCTTACATTTCTGCTGAGAGTGCTTCGTGGCTTAACTGATGGGCTACTGAAGTGCTGAAGGCTGGTGGTCACTGCGTGTCATGAGCCATTTCATCAAGGTCTGCTGTATTTAGACAGGGGTCATTGCTGCAACAAGGGTGTAATCATGCAGAAACACATTATAGAGCTCCATTTTAGGTGGGAACACGACAGTCTGAAGCAATGCTAGCAGCTCAGCCCTTAGGCACGGCGGTGCTTTCAGCTAAATGCTAACATCAGCATGCTAACACGCTCAATTTGACAGTGCCAACGTGCAGCTTTCAAGCAGGTATAATGTTTAACATATCCACCCATAAACCAAAGTGCTGGACAAGCTGAGATTTTATTCTGATGATAGTGCTAGATGGAAGTTTTAGGCCTTGCTAAGAGAACACCAAAGTGATCACAGTTCATGCTGAGGGTGACACAAATGTATAGGCCTATATAAACTTCAGTCCGTACAATTGTCGTCAAGACATCTTGTTAAAACCCCAAAATGTCAACCTCATGTGGCATTAGAGGAAAAGTCAGGGAATCATCTAAATCAGGATTCATCCTCTGAAGATCATGAATGCTAGTACAGATTCTACAGATATTTCAGTTCAAAAGTAAGTGGTGGACTGATTTTAGAGGGTTCCTGTGCTCTTTAAATTCCTGCAAAAGTTGTGAAATTAGAAAAACCTTTTTTACAGGCCTGAAAAAAGTTTAAAACATATACATTGTTGTGGCCACTGTTTAGAATATGTTCATTAAAAACGTCCCAAAACATGTCTAATGTTGTGTGAAATACCTTCCTAATTTAAAATCTAGTGCAGCACGAATGTTAAAACGCCACTAGTATCATGTGAAAGACCAGATTAGCATTGTGCCATCGTCAAGGCCACGCCACTTTTTTTGGGGAAAATCTCGCTGTCACATCAGGAGAGAAACGGGAAAATGCAACCAAAAAGCTGACATGTGACGGGTAAACTAAGGATTTCACACTGAGATTTTACACATAAGACAGGTGAGTATTCACTGTCACTGTGGTAAATCGCTGAGAGATGCTGATGACAGATACTGCTGATGAAGAGCTAATGTTAGCTTGAGTGGAAGGCTGCTGCAGTCATACTGAAAAGCAGCATGAGGCCCTGATCACACAGAAAGTGTTTTAGCAGCTGGAGGCAGCTTTTTGTAGTTGTTCTGAATGAAAATGAGGCACGTTGCTCGTGGTTTTTGCGTTGCAATGCACCTTGCATTTCTGCACTCTAGGCGCCTGGTGTTTTTGCAGTAACACTCTCCTCAGGTTGAAATACTTCAGCTCAGAGTGGAAAAGCACCCCAAATCATCTCTTTTTTCCCAATTGGATGATTTGAGAGGCGGGCCTTCTGTGATTGTCACGACAGCAAGTTTATAGTTGGTAAACAACAGAGGGGAAACTGGTCGTAGCAGTTGCTGGATACCCGGTGCTATACGGCCCAATGATAGACAGCAGGTTGTCAAACTGTCCACAAGTCCTCCTAAAATATGCCTGGAAACAGCCATTATCGAGGAGAAGCTCCTGGACCAACTGGTGGTACTCAGCAAACTCTTTTTGGTTTATTTCCCCTGCATTAATTATATTCATTCAACTGTGTTTCACTCCATGTTTTTCCCCTGGTCATCCACACCCCACCTGCAGTGGCTCTATGTCCCCTCAGAGGGACTGGCCCAACAATTTGAGAACCACTGGCCAAACCATATCTTGATCCAGACGTCTATACATGAAATATTCACTGACGGCACATGAAGGTGATCCAGCAAAATTAATTAGTTATTAGTTAATATATCATTCATTGGCATATAGCAAGTTGGTGATAGGAATGTCTTAAGATGAGTTAAGTTAGCAAATATAAGCAGTTCACTGATCCACAAATGCCTGAAAGTACATATGTGATAATGTACAGCTGTACTGCTAAATAGGTCCACCGATTATAAACTGCTTAAATAAAGTCATGGAAATGGGGTAAAATAATATGAGAAATGTTATGGAAATAGTTTCAAAGGTTTAGTAGCAAAACTGTGTGGGAAACCTGGACTATCATGGCAAACAGTGTCTATTAAATACAGTAGACCATTTACTAGACATAAACCTTTGATGTCACAGCATCCCAGTGTAATTTCCCAGACACGTCTCTAAATTTAGGCCGTGAAGACATTTGAAAACACTGAGGTCTTTATTACAAATATTGGATTCTTGTACCCGCGACGCCAAGACACTGAGGAGAGTAAGGCACTCTTGCCAGGAGCTCCTGTCTGCAGATAGCACGCACACCTCATTTATATATAGAGATACTATTGCCAGTTTCAAGAGGGGATTAGACAGATTTGAAATTACATTGAGGCAAAAGAGGGAATGAAGAGAAGTGAGAACCATGAATCATGAAACAAATGAAAACCAATCCTGGAAAAACCCAGCTGGAGATGAAGTGATGGAATATGTTGTTTTTCAACAGAACAGGTTTCACTAACGCGCAATATCCTCTGTGTTTATTTTCACCAATCCTTAATCTTCCACTTATTTAGTTCACGGCTTGTCGTGGCCACAAGTTTCACACTACATTAATCATAGCATAATCTGTTGGCAAGGACCTCTGGGAGGCTGTCTCTGAGCCCTCTAACAAATGGTGTTTATGAGTGCTAATCTGTGGCATGTAAACCACCATTTTAGGTTGAGATAAGCCACAATAAGGTGAAAATTGATACTGGAGTATGTTCAGTACAGGCTGCGCACTCACTAAACATGGCTCACAGGTCAGTTTCCACTTTAGTAATCAGCGACCTTCAATTTGAGTTGTACCATTACTGTGAAAGCAAAATAATTACTATTATCTAATGTCACTGAGAACCTCAACACAAGAAAAAAAAGCTGTAATACATTTAAGATTTTTATTGTGGCTATTTCAAGCTTTGTGGAAAGGCATGCATGATAACGTCATAATCACTGACACATCTCTGATGCACTTATGATGCATATAAAAAGGCAAAAATTGGTCTTGGCCATCCCACAGCCAGCCAGGTGATGGTAATAACATAATGTGGTTTATAGAAATATGGGGTTTTACAAGAAGTTTGGTTACGTGAAACATTTTTTCACTTTTGGTTAGTATTTTGCCCGATAAGATTGATATCTCTTGAGGAACATGTGGGAGCGATTATGGGGAAATAGGCCTGAATGGTCTAAATAACCACGATTTGAAAGGATTTTAATGGAAGAACGTTAAGGGCCTCTGTAACGGTAAACCACAGCGCATGACTGACTTAGCAGAGACGGGCTTGTGTCATACAGTTTCCATGGCAACACAGAATCAACGATGACTGCTCCCACAGTCCTAAAGATAGAGACAAGAAAAGTTGCAGCCTGTCTTTCTTACTGCTGCCTTAAACAATCTTGTGGCATTAAATGTAAAAAAATTGCACCAATAGAGGCAAGAATATAAGTTATTCTAGAGCGTTTAATGAATCAATAAAAAAAACGACCTTCTGATAAGAAAAATATGTTTCTCAGAAACTTAAAACCAATCTTAAGTGAAATGCAAGAATGCTCCCCCGCCTGCAATCTTGATGTATCAAACCAGCTTGGTTGCTGCTCGAGCACTTGCTCAAAGAAGCTGGCAGCAGGTCTGTCTCTAGTTCATCCAAGACAAACACACTCCTCTCGCTCCAAAGGCCAAAGATGAGCTGCCATGGAGTTCAGGCCCCTCTCAGCACAGTGTCTGTGCAGCTGGTCCGCAGCACCAGCTTCACCTTGCCAACGCAGGGTGTTCGTGCAAACATGGTTTGGACCTCTACTACACTTTGAGTGTCAGTAACTGGACCGTGGTTTGGCCATGATGTAAACTTGAAGGGTCAGCTAAAAATAAGTGTTGCATGGCGAGTTTCAGGCGGGCTGCGTGCCACAGTGCTTTTGCCAGCAATCTTCCCCACTTGAATTGAAATAGTGTTCACCGGAGGTGGGCACCGCCATCCCTCTCTCTTCTCGCTGCTTGTTTTTCTGTGTCTCACCAAGGCAGCTTGTCTCTAACGTTTATCTGCTGCCCTTTCAATTAGATAGGGACAACAGAGAAGCCTATTTGGACAGAGGTCTGTGTCACCTCAAGGCTATGGTTGCCACTGCTGAGGTCATGCCATGAAAGGGAAATGTAGCAGTACTGTTTCCCCCAAGCACTCTGAAACACAAGTGATTACACTGACTGATCTGTTCAAGGGACCCTGGTTGGTAAGGATCAAAGGCAGCCTGGAGACCACCTGGAACTTCTCTTGGCAGTAGACTTGGCCTGTAGAGGGATGAGAGGCTCTGGGAAAAGGCACATAAGAACTGTGCCTCTCGTTCCCATCCTGATCTTCGTGAGAACACAGGCTCTTTGAGTGAAGAACCTCCATGGCTTCCAATGTGATTTTTTTCCTAAGCATTCAGTGTCACATTCAAATATAATATATCTCTGGTACAATCTAAGTAGATTAAGGCTGAATGAGGTGGGTACTTAAACAACTGGTCTCTTTGGCCTTATCATCCTGGTAGGTCCTCTTGGACCCCCATGAAAGCTGGTTAAATCAGTAGGACCAGGCACAGGAAGAGCAAAAGAAAGTAAGAAAAACTGCACCCCCTTTACTCAAAATTCATAACTTTTCACCCTGTTTCCACCAAATACTTTCGATATTTGGAAGCAAAAACCCCGTTTCCACCGAGCAGTCGGGTACAGCGCGGTTCAGTTCGGTACGCTTTTTTCCGTTTCCACTGTGAAAAGTTGTGGATTGTACCAATGGAACTGTTCCTAACCGTTACCATTTTTGGTCCCCCTTCTGTTGGGGTACCTAGCACACAAATCTGGCACTAAAGCCCCATTTCCACAAACACTTTCAGTATGATACCTTTGGAACCGAAAGGACCCTTCAAACATGGTACCTAGACCCTAGTGTTTCCATTGCATACAGTACCTTTAAATGTGGGTGGGGCTGTTGTCACTCACTGCTCCGTCCAGCACTAACTGTATTTCCTCATTATTGGTGACACAGAGGAGTCTGCACCTTGTTTATCGTCCATAGAACAAGGCTGCACGCTAACATTTTCAGAACAAAATGGCTCAAAACAAAACAGGCTGCAGTGAGAGTCTCTCTCCATGGGACTTTTGCATTTAGTCCTTCTCAAGCAAGCACAGGGGTGTGTTGCAGGAGCCCACAGGAACAACGCTCTGTGATGCTTTTTTCACCCACCAAGTAAGGATTACAGTATATGCAGTTCACATAATCTGGTCAAAATCAATATATATTTTTAAATGCTTGAAGATCCACTCATTGCTAAAAGAGTATTTTATGCAAGAGAGACACTAAAAACTAATGAAATGGTCAAAGTTGTCACAGTGAAATTTAAAGTGCTGATGGATTTGTGTCGTCAACTCATACACTGAATAGCGCTACAAGTAAACGTTCTTTTTTTTTTTTTTAAGATATTTTTCGGGCATTTTTAAGCCTTTAATTGATAGGACAGATGAGTGTGAAGGGGGGAGAGAGAGAGGGAGTGACATGCAGCATAGGGCCACAGGCTTGAGTCGAACCTGGGCCGCTGCGGCAACAGCTTTGTACATGGGACGCCTGCTCTACCACTACGCCAGAGATGCCCCACAAGTAAATGTTCTACCACTGGCAGTTTTTTTTTCCTCAGTCTACAGCTGCTGTGAGAGGCAGGAAAACATTTAATTTTCTAGTTAGCGTTTACTGATGTAGGTAAAACTTGCCATGGTATAAACAGTGGTTACATAAGTCTCAAAACCAGCCACAACTCAGCCCTGAGTGACTGTCCAATCATCGGACTGCAGTGTTCACAGCTCCACCTTTTAGTACCAGATCTGTGTGCTAGGTACCCCAACAGAGAGGGGACCAAAAATGGGGATGGTTAGGTACGGTTCCATTCGTTCCATCCTATTATCATTTCTGGTCTTGTTTCGTGTTTTATTACCATTTATTTTAATTTATTTATATATTCATTTTGTTTTCTTACTCTATGAAGCAGCTTTAAGTACCTTGAAAGGTGCTACGAACAGCAAATCCAAGTTTTTCTTATCATCATTATCATTATCATTAGGGTTTAGGAAAAGAAACATGGTGACGATGTACCTTAAAATGAGTCAAAGTTCATTTGGTTTTACATGGTTCCAAACACCAGTCTCCTGGGAGAGAGTCCTTCATTGTAAAGGTTTGTGACCTATCCACCACCCCAGCTTACCCCTTGTTCAAGCTAGTTTCTTCTATATTCCCTTCAGTGTATTTGTTAAGTGATCGTTGCCTTCTGGATTATCTGGGATACAGAAATGACTGACTCTTGATTACATGACATTGGATGTATACAAATTGTGGTGCGAATATTGCATTAGAACAGTCTGGTAAGTAGTCATCATGCAGGTAGCAACAATATTACAAATTTACACATGATTTAATCAGAAACAGCAAATGTTTTTGCAAATTATCTGCACTCAACAGTAAAAGCAATTTCACCTATGTGTATTAAATGCTGTGAAAGTGAAGACATATGGAAAAATACAGCAAGTCACAGAGGACGTAACAAGAGTAAGTAAAATGCTGGACCATTTAGCTCTTAAATTCCTATCTATGGGCCAGTGGTGTGGTTTGGCGGACACATTACCCCTCTTTTTACCCTATGACAAACATACCCAAGTGTGTACTCAGCGCAAGAGAAAAGACAGGATACATTTGGTGCTGAATCGCGGGGTGGGACTGTGTAAATGGCCGAGGGCTCTTACAAGTTGCACATTGGAAAAATAAAAAAAAAATGGGATGCGAAAAGTGTTCTTAGTGGTCTGAAAATATGTCTGCACAGAAATTGATTTTGCATGCCTATGGGCAATATTTTGGACATATGGCAGTGTTAAACATAGTCTTTACATGACCATGAAAAATCCATTTTGTGTGCTTTATTAAGGCCATACCAAACCTGTTAAGCAACATATTGATTGCATCTTTTAGTGGCTTGGTGCTTTCCTGGTCTGTTGCTATGCATGCAGGGCGATTGTGCTCGGCATTTTATGAGCAAAGACATTAAAAGAGTAGTGACAAGTTTAATAATCTCTAAATGTTAAACACTTGTATCTCAGACCTAATGGTTCAGTTTGTTTCTGTTTCCATTGCGTTCATCCATGACGCTGTGGAAGATAGCGAACTGGGTTTGTGTTGCTGAGCACCAGAGGAAGTAAATGTAACCACTGGAAAGAGACATGGGATGTTTGTTTCCACCAGCTCGGGTTTTTAATAATCTGTGTCCCAAGTTATTGCTAGATTGCTAAATGCGATTGTTTCCTAACCGCGTGTCCTTGGCAAAAAAAAAAATACAGCATTACTATGATACAAATGTTACCTTTAAAGGAGACAGCAGCTTAGAAAGAGCATCAGAGGAAATTTCCACCCTACCTCTCCGGTATCTAACCTGCAGCAACAGGACAGGACAAGAAAAAGCAGCAGAGCTTTATTGGCGCCCTTTTACATAGCTCTTAGACATGTTTACCAAAGTGCTGTCCTGGTCCTGCTAACCATGATGCTGTCGTGCTGGCTTCAAAGATGATCATAAAAAGCAAGATCATCCATTCAACCTGAGCCATGTTTGTCAGAAGTGCTTCCTTTTTTTCTGTGGTTCCCACTGAGGTGACCCTTTCTATGGTGTCTCTTTCTCCAGTAGATGAAATGAATTACTCTTTGACCTCCTCCTGGTCTGATGGCCAACACACTCACACTCCGACCTCGTCATATAATAACGTTTGGGTCATGGTCTTCCCATCCATCTATGACGTGCAAAGTACCCTGGGTGCGTTGGTTGTTGACTTTCAGGGACCGCGTCAAGTTCTGCCTGTTACATGCATTGTCTTCTTTCAAAATACACGTCCGTTTTCACAGGAAATTTACTCTTTCAAAATAAAAGCACTACAGTGGTACTACACTGAAAACTGACATTTTGCCTTCAACCACAAACACGTAGTTAGGTTTAGGAAAAAAGAACAGGGTTTGGCTTTCAAATCTTACAGGACGTGAATACCGCTCTCTCAGGTGAAGGTCAGCATTTTGTTGGACCTACCTGTTGGTTTCTGACGCCACAAGTCACTGCCCAGGTGCTGGATTTTGATGACTTTGGAGTGAGACTTGGCTGGTTGACCACATTTCTGCCGAGGTTGTATAGGAGGTTGAACTAAAAATAAAAGACCACTTGGACTATAAAAAGTCTAAAGGCCTATACAAGACAAACAGACATCAAAGAATTAGTGGCGACGAAGGTTGCGTTGCTTCATGTCGCCTGTGTCTCAGCCATAAAAATGCACCTGAACACACCACAAAGACTATACCAATGGCCAACTAGCACATTACGTTCTAGAGAGAAATTAACTCTTCATATCAGCAGGCAGAGGTAGACTGTATTCATTGTTAGAAAAAGGGAAACTGGAAGACTGAAAGGACAGATTCAAGACACTAGTTAGCCACTTAGCATACTAACCAGTGTTGTAAGAACAAAAGATATTCAAGGTCCACCAAACAATTGCAAACAATTCCTGCTACGGAGTTCAATGGCCATAAAAAATAATCTTTTTTATGGAGCAACTTCATTTCAATCTCACTCCCTCTTGACTTCAGCCGCTTGTTTGCTTTCCTCACTTCCATTCCTCTTGTCACGCACTGAGCTGAACTGCCAATCACAGTAATTTTATTGACCGATGGGTTACAACAGCTTGGGCGCATATTCAACATGCTGCATTGGCTGAAAAACAGTGAAAAAGGACTGACAAGGGTCAACTAGTGCCAATAGTGGGGGACAGATGACAGAAACTAGGGCGACAGGCACCCACGATGTCCCAACATTAACCAACAGCCGACCGTTGGCTTGGTGTGCCGGGGCATTAAAAGACACAAAGACACTGAGGCATGTTAATGAGCAGTGTCTTCTGTGCATACAGTGAAGTTGGTCCAAAGAAAAAACAAACGAGTTCGCCTTTCAGTTTAACAATTCATGGCGTTGCATGCTGTGTGAGGAGACGCTGACAATGCTTTCTCAGCACAGAGATAACTGAGTGCGTCGCTCTCTGAATCAACCAGGAATGAATTCAGTCAAAAGAATCATTGTTTTAAATCAAATCTACACTTTGCCGCAGTGGAATTTGAATGAATGAGCGCTAAGTGGCACTAAAGCTGCAGGGCTTGCTTGAATTTATTTATTATAAGTCAGGAGTGACATGCAATCTAAAACATCATAAACACTTTCTTGGCATGCCTGGCTGGAGCTTAGAGTATTGTCCACAAATATGCAAAAACAATGATTTATACAGCCAAGGCCTCCATACCTGAGGCCAGAGAGAATATCTGGCACCCAGACAGATTAGCAAGACAGTCTTTTAAGAGAAGGTCCTTAGGGGAAGCTTAATTCGTGCTTAACATATGGCGAGAAAACTTCCCCTGAATTTTAATGGACTGCTTTGGTCACCTTATTGAACTCCTTATAATAGTGGTCTAAAATTGTTCTGCAAACGATAAGCAGTTAGACTGCCGGCCCCCTGCCATGAGCTATATGAGATCTGAAATCTTGGCTTCGACAAGGGAGTTAGGATAAAGAGCCAACCTGTGTCTGTCTCCAGGAGGAACTAAACCTGGGTCTGAAGGAATGTTCCAGACCATAGAGAGTTTCTGTGGTGCAGATCAGAACCCAGACGCGCAGACTATTGTGAGGGGATTATTAGTTCCCATGTAGTCCGTATGCCCTCCAACCCCCCCTCTTCCTTCTCCACACTCGTCTTTGTGCCTGAGTCTACTCCCTGGGTCCATTGAGCTGAGAAAATTAGGTTCTGCTCTTAAAAGATTCATGTCCATTAACTACATGACTCAGCATTTGTAGTCTTGGTTTGAGGTGTTGGTAGGATGTGGAAAAAAAGGTTTCATGGCCTGCAGATGCTCGTTAGTGCCATATTTCTCAGGAAGACTTTTGACCTCAGTTCTTTTACTGCATCGCCCTTCCTCTCTAATGGTTTCAGTTTGACCTGAAGAGAAAGGAACAATTTACCATTGGCTGCAGTTTTGGCGCTGAGGCATCCCCAGCCAACCACAACACTCTCTCCATGGTGGGCCTGAGGACCTGTAAATTAGACAAGCTCCCTCAAATCCCCTGTTTTTTGATGAATTGACTGAAGCAATCTAATGGTGTTTTCTAACTGGGCAGGCAAAAACGGCGGATTTGGCATCACCTCGACTGTCTCGCTGTGCAGGGTCCCATAAATTTTGCGCAGAGTTTTGGTGTTACTGAGGTCGATGTGCCTCTCCCTTCACTCTGTCTGTCTGGAGGATGAGGAGAGACGAAGACACTGAGCTCGCTCCTGTGTTGTTTTGCACCGGGGTAATGTTGCATTGAACCTCTCCCAAACCCTGGGCCTGGTAGCCTATTTATGGGCTCTTTCATGCCTCACCTACTTTCAAAAACATTCCATCATTTGTGCACCATTAAGTTTGGTGTAGATGGATGTGAGATTCCTTAGATCACTCTTTCCAGCCTCCCGATCTTGGATGCAATTTTGACACGTTTGTGACTGCATTTCTTCTTTGTGGTCACACAGTATGTTCAGGCAAACATAAGATCAACAAAAACTTCGGTGGAGACATTTATAGACAGTATCTGGTCAATATAGCTGTCTGTCCATGGCATTTATAGCACATGTTGGGGAGTAACAGGACAAAGATGATGGCGTTTTCAGGACAGAGGCAGGATATAGTTGAAAGGCCTGTTAGTCACATATATACTATAATCTACCCATTACAGCACATCATACTTTACAAGTACTTCTTCATGAAGCTTTACAAGGAGGCTTTAAAACTCTTTATGTTATCACATATGGGGGAAAATAAAATCTGCTTACAATATTATTGGGTCAACAATTTTTAAAACTATGCAGTGACAAATGTGAGGTGCTGGCACAAACACAGACGCCCTCAAATTTCAGGCTGTCTCCGTTTATGAAACAGATTCTACCATCTTTTGACATAAGGAAATACTAGACCTCGAAGACAAACATGAACATTATCCAGTTGATTACTGTCTGAATTACATTTTGAAGCACAAACTTTGGGGTTTTAGAATAATGATTACGACGCTTAAGGGGATTTAAATGACCATATTGTTGGTTTACTTAAGCTTATTCTAACAAATGACAAACACTTAACTCTAATAAGCCAAAAGATATTTTTCAACATTATTTGATTTATCTCTTACCCTCCAGGCAGGGTCTGGTTTTAATTTCAGTGCAGTCAGAACAATGTGAAACTAAGTTCATAGAGATTTAGTATTGCTAATAAATCACAGTGAACATTCGCCACTTTATTTTTTGGTAAAAAATTGCTATGGTTGCAGGGCAATGCATTTGCAAGAAGAGTGACAGTGTTCAGCAACATCCTGACAGATGAGACTGCGAGACGCCTGCTCAAAGAGCAAACAGGAAAGTTGAGAAAAGGAAAAATCTTGCATTACAAATATTTAGAGGCTTATCCTTTGACACTTTGTTAATCCCCAAGAAAGTTTTCTAAAGCATAGTGTACACCGTGTAACACAAGAATAAATTAAAATGGACAAAAACAGAAGCTGTCTAAATATTCACTGGAATGTATGAATTACCTGTGAGTAGATTTTCATACTATACTCAAACAAATTGGCTGCCTTGAAGATGGCAAAGCAAAGCATTTTAAATTTATATAGCACATTTCATTTACTAGGGCACATTAATATGGGGGTAATAAAAACACAGCAGAGGTAACAGATTTACAATTTAAAAGGTGCAAGTAAGTGATACAATAGATACAACATTTTAAGTCAATTGAAAATAAGAATGTAATGAATAATAAATAAATAAAAGAGCACATTAAATACTCCCATATTTAGATGCAAAAATAAATTAGTGTAAAGTAGGAACATTTTTAGGGAAATCAGTCTCCAAATATTTTATGTGCTTTGAAAATGATCGACCCGAGTGTATTGTGCCTTTCATTTTGAGCAATGGTAACTTGTTTTTGTTAGAGTTTGACAGTTATTTTTTTTTTGTAGCAGAAGTCACAAAAAATTGTTAGCTTAATCAATATAAGAAGTAACTGGTTATGATTGTGAATCCAAGCAAAAATGGAGACAAACCATATTTCATTGTGAGCAAGGACATTTCCCTGTGTTTGTGTGGCTCCTCTACAACATTTTGGAGTTGTCGTCCCACCATTCATTTGTTCCACGACCTTTGGAAACAAAATGTTTGTGAACCCTGCAGCAAGTGAGCCTGGAGGTTTACTGTAATTGATCAAGATTCGGCATGTCTGCATTCGTCAGTGACAGTGATTGGCCCATGCCGCAGAGCTTGTGGTCAGTCGATTGCTGCAGGGATCATTTTCCCTTCTCTATTTTTGTGATTTCTTTTTGAAACAAGTTTATCTGTAACTCCCACAGAATTTGAGAAAAACATTGGATATGACTCTCGTACTCTTGACTTCGCATGTGTGTGTGTGTCCTGTTGTGTGTTTCTGAGCTGAAATGGAGAGATAAAGAAAGGGGTGAAGCTGTTTTAAATAAGCGTAGAAAAGGATGAGTTTTGGAGAGAGTGTGTGTGTGTGTGTGTGTGTGTGTGTGTGTGTGTGCATATAGTCTACTCTATGTGTATGCAGGGTGGAGTGTGTTTGCCCTTGCTTCCTCACTCACCTCCCACTTGAACCACATCTGGAAGGGATCAGCTGGAAGGGCTGGAGACCGTGAAAAATTAAGAAGCACTTAAAACAGAGCAAAATATTTAAATTGAGCGAGCAGATAGGATGTGTGAACTACACCTCCTTGCACTGCTGGAATGTGGAACCGGAGAATCTGTGGAACATGCATCCCTCGTTTCCTCTCTCTCTCTCTCTCTCCACTCCTCGTGCTCCTTTATGATTTTGTTCTAACACGCAGTCACGCCATTCTACATATTACATCTTCTTTATAAATGCTGTAAAATGAAAAATGCCCTTTACGCGTGCTTACTCGCCTTGATTCCCTGGATGGAGTCTACTGCTTTTATTTTAATTTGCCAAATACTGTCAAAGGCCATTTTTTCCCGCACATTTTTAGAGCGAAATTTCATCTCTGTCTTTTCCATTGTCAAGTTTATGTCTGAATCCTATCCAGTAAAATATGGATATGGCAACAACACATTAAAACACTGGCAATGTGGGGCCTTTTCACAAGGAAAACAATTGATACTATGTGGAAATATGGCTCAGTTTTCCTTTACAGTGACTTTTATATTTAATTATAGTCATAAGATGGGAAATATAAATATTGCAAGCTGAGCAAATCACACTATATTTGGTAAAGAAGCAGAAAAAGAGAGCATCCTTTCCACCTCATTCCTTAATTCCCCAAACAAAGACCATTTCAAATGAGTCTTTTCCCCACATTGGAAATTTAACACTCACAAGGTGTCCAACTATTACATGAGGAAACTCAAACTTAACAGCTGTCCATTTTTTTTCCAAAAGAGGAGACTTTAGCGACCAGAGTAAAAAGTCTGTAACACTGACCCACACTGACCACCAAACAAATAACATCAGTCCACATGTATGAAAGGAAGCACAGGGTAAAAGGTCTTTGTATATGTGACATGTAAGAATGCTTTTACAGTCTATCAAACCCACGTTACAGGATATTGAATGTTGTCTTTAGCAACAGAGTAGCGGCTCCATTTGAAACAGCTGGGACGAATTTTGGAGAAACCGGGATCAGGGTCCTGTTTGCTGTTGTTCTTTTGTGCGAGTCTGAGATTTCATTGATGTCTCAGTGCCTTTGTGTTTTACTCTGTTGCTGCACTGATTGTATCTTTGCTGCAAAATAGAAAGTGCCTCACTGAGAAGTCTTACCTCGCCGAAATAAATACATTTTTAGAAATACATTTTGTGTATAGTATAAAATTGTTACTGTAACCAGCACATACAATCTATACATCATGATGCACAGTTCAATCTGTGAACAGTATTCTGATAGTAATGACTTAGGGACTGTTCGTTACTAATGAGGGGAGAGGGGTGGTACAAAACAGGGAAGACATGTCAAATGATTTTTAAAGCATTGTTTCTTATTAGGGGAGTCAAGAATAGGGGAGGGACGTATAACCTCAAATAGTTGTATTTTGTATTCATTTTTAACACCAACTGATCCCCTTCTCTAAAATAGTTTAGAGAAAATAGAAGATCTAAAATCTTCAAAACTGCACCATTTATCAAAGCCAGAAACTGTAAAAACCAAAGACTGTAAAAATAAAGGATGTAGCTACCGCAACGTCACCCACTGGTTTGTGGACTGTGGAGAGACCATATTTGGGTGAGAGGCTGGAGTTGTGGGGTAGATCTGACTGTAGTGATACGTCGCAGACAGTCTGTCATTTAAGCTGCCCTGCTGTTGATTAAATGTAACTGTAAGCCTTAATAAAATGTAAATGGGTGAGTTATATAAAAAAAATCACTCCTGTACAATTGTCATGGAAGGGAAAATTAGCTATAGAGTCCAAAACCATTTTTTGTACCAGGCTGTATACATGTTTATTCCTGCTGTAAAGTTTGATCGTGCCCAAAAAATCCAGCCCAATCCCACCCGAGCCTGTGCATATTCTGTCCGAGCCCGGCCTGGCCCGTCCTTTAACTGTTACACCGACATTTTTTTTTAAGGATATGAACATGGACTGAAGGCTGACTCTCGTCTTTCTTCCCTTCGTCATGTGCCTCTTAAGTGTCGTGGTCCCCGGCCCACGGATCGGGTCGGGTTCAGGTCGGGTTCAGGCTCGGGCAGAGAATCTAAGCTCTAATGGGGATTGACTGGCTTATGTAGCCAGACCCAAGTGGCCATTTGAGGAACTGCAGTTTTTAGCACTTGCATGTTGGCTTCTTTTTTTTAGCCGCAGAGGTTGCTGCTTGGTTAAAACAGAAATTGTTGTTGGATTTTCAAATTTCCAATGGTCCTTGAACACATCATGTGCAGAAAGTATTCCATGTTTCATTTAAAATTTCGGCCAAAAAAAACAGGTCCTGTAAAAAACCCTGCTCTGACAAATAAAGAACGCTCCCTGATTGAGATTGCAGGGTTGCGTGTAGTCACGAGCATCTTTCTGGCAGCTTCAATTTGTATCAAATAGCCAATAAAGATCTCTGAGTGAAAGCTAACATTAAGGTATTTTTCTAAGGAAGCCAGAACCAAAAAATTCTACAGAAGTTGTGCAACTGAATTTTTGACCACAGCGATGGCATCCTTTCCTGCGTACTTGTCCCAAACTTTCATCTCACACACAAGATTTGATTTGGAGGAATTTCCCGTCAGTGCCATATCTTTTGTTACACAAACTGATCTTTTGGTTCCTCAACAAATCTTCACTGGCACCGTCACTTTCTTTTCCTAAGTAATCAGTTATTTGATCCTCCGTAGGGTCTGTCTCCTACTGCAGCACTTGAGCTCAATTATTGGGCTGTGAGCAATTTGTAGACAGTTTAACTGACTCTCGAGCCCTTCGGGAGAAACCGAATCTTGTCAGAGATTTTCCTCTTTTCTTTCCCTTCCCTGTACTTACTCACATACAAATAAAATCAAAGTCATTCTTTGAGGGTCGATTAGGAGTTGTTGGGACAAATGTGGCGTGTTTATTTAAGGGTCATGGGGGTGCATATGTCGGCAGTGGATGTGTAATCATCGCTGATTTCTGAGCAGTAGGGGGTCTTGTGTGGTTCTGAATCATGGTGTTTACTGCAGAGTGACACACCAAATCACTAGCACATTCAGACTTCGAACACGCAGCTCCTCTTATGTTTTACTTGCGCAGATGGGGAACAAGTCCCATTAATGACTTCTGCTACCAAATATCTTTTGATTGGGAGACACGTGCATCTTCAAAGAGTGAGTCCGCAGCATATGGATGATTTATTTTCTCTCAAAACACACACACACACACACACACACACACACACGTACATACGAGCACTTTCAGATGCACAGCTGGTAATAGTTGCTTTTTAAATAAAATAAATCGTGCCTCCTTCAGTGTGAAACACCTGTGGCACTTTACCCAAACCCCTTTACTAAAGCCCTTTTTCACACAGATCGTGTTATAGGGATGCTATGATGTCCCTCTTTACGCCACCATTGCATCTTACACAGAACCAACTACATTTTGGTTAAAGTTGTGGAGCTGTACCACAGATGGTTGATTTGTTATGAATTTTCAAGTTTTTTTTTTACTTAAGATGTTTGCTGTAGCACCACCATCAGGCCTATTGGCTTGTGTTTGCAGCTGAGACAGTCTTGCATAGGACTGGACCTTTGTGCAAATAATTAAATGCATGGAAGAATTAAAAGTTAAAAATGTCTTGTTTTCTTGAGCTTATTTTATTTATTCATTTCATATATAGTTATACATCCGTCCTTAAATTCATCATGGACATGGACTTAAAAAATCATTGTTTTATTTTATGGCCTTGCTGCCCTGGCAGCTCTCAAAAACTTGACAACACAAAAGTGGCCTTGCCCCTAAAAACTTTAGTGTTTACCAATAAATTGTGAAGCTGAGCAAGAGCAGTGTGCAGGATTTTCTGTTCAAAGGCATCCTGAAAGCAAAAGAGGCGTGACAGCATTGGGCTCTAGTGTGACATCTAGCATCGGCAGCACTTTCTAAACAATACCAATGGCATAATATGACAATAACAATCATTTACTGTCGGTGTTATATGGCGGCTAATCTCATCCTCTGCTTGGAGGGTAAGGAGCTTCCGCAGTACTGTTTTTCTTCTTTGAGTTAGCTACTAATTGCTGCTGTTGATGGTACCGTTCTGCCGGCTGTCCATTTTTGGCGCTGTTACTACCTGCAATGCCGGGTTAAAGGTGAGGCAACATTGCCCCCAATTCCACAATTGTACCTTAAGTAAAGAATGGTGAGGCGGAATAACAGCGTGAAATTCCTGCCTTGAACAGGTAGTGTAAACGGTGCTTAAGACTGTCCTCTTATATAATAGTACTAGTAAAAAGAAACGCTTCACTCGGTCATCAGTCCATCTCTAAACTAACTCTTCTCTGAATGTACAGAGAAGCTGTAGATGTCAAGTGCCTGGTCTGATGGCGCTGACTCTGAAAACATCGTCTTTACACTATAGACAGAATATACATCGTGAACAAAAATGTCTGTTTGACATGTCTGACACCTGCTCAGCCGAGAGACGGCATGAGTCAACAGCTCTGAACAGGGAGAGCCATGTCAAATGAAAGACAGAAAAGAACTCCTTCCATTGCCCGAGGAGACACCATCAAAATTCTGTTCCTGTTCGACAGTTGCCGTGAAAATCCTGTAAACGGTAGATTACAAGCATGTTTTCTGGGATGGTGTAAATGGGGATCTTTGGAATTGTTTTACATTAACATGGACAAATAAATGGTTTTTATAAAGCTAGATAAACATTTAAAAAAATATATATACTCCATAATAAGTCTCCAGGTTGCAGGTACAGGCTACCACAAGAGCAAAGCCGGTGTTGTGACTCCACATGTTTTCCCTGCGAATGTGTTGAAAGGTATATTTATTGAACTAAGGCTAAAAGAGTTGTTTCAGATGGTTCCGATTCATCAGCCAGATTGGACATCTGTTCCTGGCTCAACCAAGAAAAAGGACTTAACCTACAAAAATGTGTTTATTTTGGAGTGTGTTTTCAAAGGCCTTTCCAATCCTAACAAGTTGTCAAGTGTATGCAACAGGCAGGTAAAAGGCACAGTGCTACGATCGCCATCTCAAGCACAGAATAAGAAACACGTTTAAAAGACATTTTATTGCAAATTAGAGGTCCTGAAATGCATAGCCTCACCACAGAAAGAAAACATTTCACCACTGAGTGACAGTGCACTTACTGCATTATGTTAATGTATAAAAGAACAACATAGGGCGGTTGGATATAATTTCATGGCATATAAAGAATGTTGTGCTTCAGGCATTTGTACTATTTGGTATAAACTATTTTAACTGTGTAATTTTGAGGAGCATTTTTTTTTTAAAGTTCTGCTCAACAAAGCAGGACTCTGAAATGCTACTGATCGTAAACGCACTCCAAAGAAATCTAAAACCGGAAAATGCTGGAATGTCACATGCTTTTCATTTTGCATATTTCGACACACAACTCAACACATTATCAGTGATGATCAGTGAGCACAGAGAACAAAGTCATATACAGGAAGGGTAAAATGACCCCACAATAAAGGAGCGATTTAACCCAAATTTAGGTTTCAGGCCCGTATCTGAGAAAAGAATTAGTGTGAGTCACAGCTTCCCTCAACAGAGCGCTTTGCTTCATGAGCAGGGCCGTTTCCACATACCCATTATTCATTCCTTATCACTACATTATCAACAAAGCGTGAATATGGGAAGTGTTTCCTATGATTAACAGCTGAGTTTTGAAATGAAGAAATATTAGACTGTTTCCTTCAGTCCAAAAACCTGTTGCAGAGGATGTGGAGGCTGGACATACAGCACAAAGTTACATTTTTTTTTACATGTACTTCTTACGAGATGGAGATTTCTATGAAAAAATACAAATACAAATTAGAGTCAGTCACTTCCCTGACCAATGCAGCCATGGGCAGATGATGAAATTTACGCCACATGGATCCTCACGGCAACCATCAATTGGCCTTGAATCTACAGCCACGCTACCAGCTCTGAGACTGTTCAGTATTTCATCCAGTGGGGGACATGAATGTTCAACCATGTCTCCTAGAAATTACATTTATACATCACTAAACTTGTTTCTTAATAACGTTGCTGGGTCAGCACAATGGCTGCCTGGATTATGTTCTTTCTAGTAACGTGACACTACATTCATTTACTGCGTAGGATTCAGAATGAGATGGTTGGGGAGGATGCCAGGCTTACAAAGTGCAGGACCTTGACACCAGAACATTGGATTTGTTATTTGCCCAGCACAACATTTTTGCTGTTTTAGATTATTTGTATATCAACGTAATTTCTAGGAGACAGGGCTGGGATGTTTGTACCAAATTACATGACAATCCATTCAATAGTTGTTAAGCCATTTCCCCAGTAATGTCAACACAGTGGCACGAGAGGAAACATCAGGGGAGGGGATGCCCAAAGTCTGAGGATTCATCATCTGGAAAACATAAATAGTGTTGGTGCAATCCATCTCATACTGTAGATGTTGAGATATATACACTGGAAGGGAAAGCTCTGCCCTGCTGGTGAGCTGGAAGAAATGTCAGGGAATCACCAAAGTCATTAGGATTCATCTTCTATCCTCCTCTTTGGCAATTCCTCCAATATTTGTTGGAGTGTATTTCAGTCTGGACTAAATTGGTAGACCAATCAACTAACAGACTGACATCCTGAGAGCTACACCCTTAGCAGCGCTAAAAGTTTAAACAGTTATATCACCACATTTATCTGTACACTTCAAAAATAAAAGGTAACATTATATCAGACCAAAATGTTCTTTCTGATAATTATTTAATACCAGATGATGATGAACATATTTGGCTCCGGCCAAAACTAACCAGTAACTAATCGTCTCCTGTCATCTTCAATAAACAGCTTAAAAGATGATATTACCCATTATTTTAAATGTTATGGTTATCTCTGTGAGTCATATTTGCTGTTTTTAATGCAAGGCCTTTGAGATTTCATTAGTCAGACCTTGTCACAGTTTCCCTTTTGAGTCCAAAGAAACATCTGAAATAAAAAAAAACAAAACCATTATCTTACAGTTAGCCATTCACATCGAGAGACACTGTTGTAAATCATGGAAGTCAAAACTGGCATCCATCCCTGGTACTGAAGAAAACTCAAGGTTGAAATATTTCTCGTTCAGAGATAACTTAAATAAAGTAACCCAAGCTTCCACTTCAGTGGGGAACACCAACAGTGCCCGCTGCCAAGGCTTAAATGAGCTCAAGGCCGCTGACACAAGTGATTTTCTATTATGATGCTGCTCCCTCTCCAGTGCCTTATTTTGTGAGGGATTAAACAAATTGTGGGAGAATTCCCAGTATGTCTACTAACAGGGTCATTCTGGTTATGGAGGGCATATGAGGATACAGTGGAGTGAATGGTAGGTACATAATCCCACTGAGTAAGTGAGTGGTAGCTGTCCGAGCTACCACTCACTCAAGCTATTGAAAATATCATCTAAATGCTCCCTGCATGTTCTCACAGCGGGTGATATTGGATGTGTTTGATCCCAATGAAAATACTGACAACATGTGACAAGTAGAAGCCTTTAAAAAGCTGCAGATGGCATGTGTTCCATCTGGATGCTCTCCTACAAAAGTTATTGAGTGTCGATGCTTTTTACAATTTGATGATGGGCGCACAATGTGTAAGACATGCACCACAGCTGACTTCAAACAGATGCATGCTGCTATGATTTATCTTGCGGGCAATAAACGCCAGTAATAGCTGTGAAATAGCACAATTAATTTTCACTTGCAACAAAAGTGTCATATAAAACCTGAGCATGTCCAGACTGCAGTTAGTTAACGCCTACCAAATGCATTGAAAAGGTGAAAATGTCTGCACTGCAGCTGGTGCATCAGGTATTTTTGTATCACCTGAAGCAGGGGCAGATTGTCAGACAATGGGCCACTGGGCACAGATAACCCCACCTGTCCTTCATATGAGCAAAATACTAAAACTTTATTGCTGTTTAGCCTCTTTTTGTGCTGTTGTCTGCATCTCTTTGTAGTCGTTATGCATCTTTTTGTGGTTTTGTGTTTTATGTCTTCTGTGTCTTTATGGTTGTTTTGTGTCTATTATAATTATTTTCTGTCTTTTTTGGTTATTTTGTTTCTCTTCCAGATAATTTCGGTGTCTTTTTGGTTGTTCTGTGTCTCTTCAAGGTCATTTTTGTCTCTTATGGTTGGTTCGAGGTAATTTACATGCCTTTTATAGTTGTTTTGTGTCTCTGAAGTAATTTTTGTCTTAGTGGTTGTTTTGTGTCTCTTTGAGGTAATTTATGTGCCTTTTATGGTTGTTTTGTGTCTATTATAATTGTTTTCTGTCTTTTTTGGTTGTTTTGTGTGTCTTCAAGGTCATTTTTGTGTCTTTGTTGGTTGTTTTGTGTGTCTTTAAGGTCATTTTTGTGTCTCTTCAAGGTCATTTTTGTGTCTTTTTTTGGTTGGTTTGTGTCTTTTACAGTTATTTTCTGTCTTTTTTGGTTGTTTTGTTTCTCTTCCAGATCATTTTGTGTCTTTTTTGGTTGGTTTGTCTTTTCAAGGTCATTTTTTGTCTTTTGTGATTGATTTGTGTCTCTTCAAGGTCCTTTTTGTGTCTTTTTGATTGTTTTGTGTCTTTTACAGTTATTTTCTGTCTTTTTTGGTTGTTTTGTGTCTCTTCAAGGTCATTTTTGTGTCTTTTTTTGGTTGGTTTGTGTCTTTTACAGTTATTTTCTGTCTTTTTTGGTTGTTTTGTTTCTCTTCCAGATCATTTTTGTGTCTTTTTTGGTTGGTTTGTGTCTTTTCAAGGTCATTTTTTGTCTTTTGTGGTTGATTCGTGTCTCTTCAAGGTCCTTTTTGTGTCTTTTTGATTGTTTTGTGTCTTTTACAGTTATTTTCTGTCTTTTTTGGTTGTTTTGTGTCTCTTCAAGGTCATTGTTGTCTCTTATGGATGGTTCGAGGTAATTTACATGCCTTTTATAGTTGTTTTGTGTTTCTTTGAAGTAATTTTTGTGTCTTTGTGGTTGATTTCTGTCTTTTATAGTTATTTTCTGTGTTTTTGGTTGTTTTGTGTCTCTTCAAGGTCATTTTTATGTCTTTAATGTTTGTTCTGGGTCTCTTCAAGGTCATTTCTGTGTCTTTATGGTTGTTTTGTGTCTTTTATAGTTATTTTCTGTATTTTCTCATTGTTTTTTGTCTCTTCAAGGTCATATTTGTCTTTTATAGTTGGTTCGAGGTAATTTACATGCCTTTTATAGCTGCTTTGTGTCCCTTTGAAGTAATTTCTGTGTCTTTTTTGTTTTTTTGTCTTTTATATTTATTTTCTGTGTTTTTGGTTGTTATGTGTCTCTTTTAGGTCATTTTTGTGTCTTTTTTGTTGTTGTTTTGTGTGTTCTTGTGATTGTTTTGCTCCTATTTGTGGTTATTTTGTGTCTCTTTGCAGTTCCATTACATTTCTTTGTGGTCATTTTGAATCTCTCCCCAGTTAGTACATGTTCATTTGAGTGACATTTTGCAGGTCCCCAGACAATTTGTGCTCCTAGGCCTGCACCCTGTAGGCCTGTTCAGCATTTTCTCTTGAATCAAATATAATCACAGCTGTAATGTCCCTTGATTCCTTCAAAATGTCCCTTTTCTGATTCAAATAAATGTACTTGAAATCATCTATTGGACAAACTATTGGACAGACCTCCTTACAAAGATTATACAGGAGTTTCTTTCAAGATGCATATCTCTGCTGATCCACTTGGCCTTCTCCTGCCCGTGCAGTGCGTGGGGGTCTTACCACATTTCCAACAGCCATATCATCTGTCCACAATGTTCCCTAAATCACAATTCAACCCTAATAAGAACAGCTTCCCAGACATGGCTCACAGAACCATGGTGAGCACCAGACCTGTGGCTTCTGGTTGTCGTTCAAGCTAACGGAGGGGTGGGGGTTGCATAACTGACGGCAATTTTGCAAAGTCACGCAAGGCAAATCCAATGTCTTTGTGTTGACATCATCGGGCCATGCCATTAGGGATTTCAAATAAAACCTTTTCACTCCAGTCTTTGGTTGCTTTCTTGTCTGTTGCTAGTCAAGGAGTATTGTAAAAGCTGCAGTTCTCCACGAATCTCACAGCTGCTCGTGTCTTTTAACTGACTAACTCTATAAGCCAATTATCGAGCTGTAAACATTGAAACTTAGATTATTTATTTGAATGTTTCTCATTAAATGTCAGAACTATGGGCCAAATGTGGCCTTGATGGGTGGTTGCTCAGAACAGTGATACAGTACATCTGTGACCTGTTTTTAATAAACTTCTAGAAGTACATTCGAGGGAACTGTAGTTGGGACCGTTGCTTACATGCTCCAGACAATCCGAAAATGAATAAATATGAAAAATATCTCCTCAGCTGTAAAGGAAAAGACTGTAATTGTATCTTTAAAATCAAATATGTTATGTAATAATTGCTTATTTTAAAGTTCAGTTGGAATTTGTTGATCATTCTGCATGAAAAATTCAAACGTTTCATGTCAAGTGTCTTATGGCTGCACCCTTACATCAAAGAGATACACCTATCAGCCAAAACATTAAAACCAGTGGTGGGTGAAGTAAGTAACATTGATGCCCTCCACCCACCCAAACACCGCTGTGGGCGAAGTAACCCCCCTCATGGCAACGGTACTCCCTGATGGCAGTGGCCCCCCAGCAGAAAAATGAGCCATGCCACACCACAAAAACTGCTCAGGAATGGCCTGAGGAACATGACAAAAAGCTCAAGGTGTCGACCTGGCCTCCAAATCTCCCAAAACCCAATCTGACTGAGCATCTTGGGAAGTTTTGACAAAATTAAACAAATTTTGACCATAAACTATGCAGAAAAGGCACAAACTAGTGCATAAAAACATCAACAGAATGCAGGAAATCAAGTGTTTAAAGATTAAAATTTTCTTTTGAATGTGATATCTCAAGAACACCTTAGGGGAATTTCTAGAACTTTGGCTCAAACGTCCACAATTGATTTGATTTTGGTGAGTAAAGAACAAAGGTCACTGTGACCTTGTCTGTCTATTACTTGTAAACTTCATATCTCAAGAACACATTGAGGAGTTTCTTCGAATTTGGCACAAACGTCCACTTGGACACAACAATGAACTAATGAGGATTTTGTGGTCATAGGTCAAAGGTCACTGTGACCTCATAAAACATATTTTTGGTTGTAACTTGATAATTCTGATGCTAATTATGACAAAATTTCACACAAACGTCTAATAAGAAGATAAAACAATGAAGTGATGATATTTTATATCCGAAAGGCCAAAGGTCAGTTTCACTGTGACATAAATAATGTTCTGAACAAACACTTACCTGGCCATTACTCAACACTAACTCTAGCGCAGAAGGGGAGACACTGAATTGGTGACACTACTCTCAAGTGTCCACCAGGGGTGTAAATATAGACAGTGCAGGTGAGGGTGCCCATGCAAATGATTCAGATTGCGACCTCGGAACTCCATCTGTGTTTAAAAAAGGATGCAAACCCATTTCGATCATGCACAAATGATGTGCTTATTCTACATAAACTATAAAACTATGACTAAACCGTTAAAAAACTATTCGATTAAATGAATAATTCCTTATTTTCTTTAACATTATGTCATGCAGTGATGATGATGTTGAGTAACATCTATGTTGATGCTGCTTCATGGCAAGTCTCTATTTGATCATGTCACAAGATGTTATGATTGCTGTTGCTAGTTTAGGCACAAAATCTGTCAAGACTGACAAGCTGAGCACATCTGCAAGTCCAGCGAACAGCCATGCCTTTTAAACACAAAAGCAGCAGTAAGAAAGGCCAAGAGAGAAAGGAACAGGAGGAAAAAAGTAGCAAAGCTCCCTAAATTAGATTCCTTTGGTTTTTTGTTAACAGTTGCCAGCTGTATGTGTGTGCGCCCTATAACAAGTAGTACGCACTAGGGCCTGTCACAGTAGCATGCACTGGGGCCTGTGGTAACTACCTTACGCCACTGGTGCCCACCTTAAAACTGTGCTGATTGTATAGATCTTCTATACTTCCAGGTTGAATGTGTGTGAAGCATCCACATTTAGAATTTGTAGCTTCTTTGCAGCAACATCCATATCTGAAACATTTTTATGTGTCATGGCTACATATGAGTCTGAACAGACATGGATATAAACTGTAACTTGCCCGGTTTGCAGAGAAAAACAATCGCAAAGTGGTGATTCGAGTTCTCCTTTTAGTGAAGACATCCTCATCTACCATCTAGTCAACAGATAAATGTGGGCCCCATTTGGTTTAGCCTGGAAATCCAGACCCAAATCCAGAAAGATTTAGGGTCAGGCTATGAGTAATGCAATGGCCCAATTTGAGGGGCAGCACCAAGCATGCATTTAAAAATATCACTGCATGCAATTGGATAACACTACGACCAATCAGAACAATTCATGGGGTGACGTATACGCTTAGCTACCAGCGGAGCTAACTGGTAGATTAGACTCTTGCCATATCCGGTCGGCAAAACAGCAAAAACGTCCTTCTTGCAAAGCAAAGATTCGAGTGCTGTCTTCTGTTCCTCTTTAAGAGAAAAAGCCAAGTCTAACTCGGTCATTGTAGCCGCCAAAGCCGTTTCAAACAACAAGGTGTTCATCCGTAGCCATCTTGCAATGTTTACTGACTGATTCCGGACTTCGTCGACGCAGCGCTGTCGTCATAAGTTTAGCTCGCCTCTGGCCCGCCTATATCAGATACACAGATGTGATTGGTGCAGCTCGGCTCCAACGGCATGGGTAATGAGCATCATTACTGATTGCCAGAGTGACTCGCTGAGCAAATTCAAATTGTGTTCTCGCGGGAACTCTGGATTTTCACGGTACATGTGGTTAGAAAATGAGCTGAAAAACTGGGATATGGGACTGTCTATGAGTTCCATAATGGCCCCATGCCCACATGGGTGGGTTTACCCAAGTGGGCCCCCAAATGGGTTATGCTATCCTTACCTGGGTACCAAATGGGTATGGGCCCAAAATGGACATCTTATCTTGGGTCAACTTGGGTAAAACCACCCATGGGGGCAATCGGCATGGCGCCATCATGGAACCCTTGGACAGTCCCAGATAGGGCCCATTTTTCAGCTCAGTTAGAATCCACATGGGTCCCATGTACAAATGTTGGCTGGGCAGTGGGCTTATAGACAATTCATGACCTTGAGGAATTTGATTAAACTCATACTAAGTGGAAAAAAAAGCTCTTTAACCTGGAGGTTGGACTGACGATTGACTGGTGGAATGATCTTATTCCAACAACACTGAAGCAGTGTCAACTGTCATGGCTACATCTCAGGACAGATATGTATGTCTGGACAGTAACAGTGGGCATTAACTTGGTTTGGGTCAAGTTTTAAGATTGTGGCAATGATTAATGAATTCCAGGCAGAAGCCATACAACTATAATATTTGGGTAAAAGAATTACAAGCAAACACAACAATCAACATAATTAGGAATTTGAATGGAAAGTGTAAATAGCAATCCCAGGCATGCGTACTGTTAAGTCTTGTGTTTTCACACCTAAAATATATGGTGGTTATGTTATACAGTAGTGAGTGATGCCAGTACTTAAAATATTTTGTCTAGTAAGTTTAGACACTTTAAGGGGCCCCTTTCAGTTTCAAGTGTTAATGAACTCATTAGCCTCTGGATGAGAAAAACACACCAGCCTTATAGAGACGTTTGGGGAAGGCTGAAATGACGCCAGGCTCCTTTACACCATGGAGGACGTTACTTGTGATTAACACCCTGGACAGTTCCAGAACATCTGTGGGAGGCGAATCACGGTCGAGTGAAACATAAACAATATCGGTCAGAGAGTAGAAGCATGACTGGAGCTGTGTAATCCATGCACCATGCAGGGAGAGGGGATGAGAGAGAACAGCACAGAGAGTGAAGGAGCAGAAGCAGAAAGAAAGAAAGAGGTTTTGCAAAAACTGAAATATATAACCTTATTATTTCCTAATGTGCCCCTCAGTGGCTCTTAAAATGTTCCAGTTTTCAGTTCACCATGTAACAAAATACAGGTTGCATCAGAGATAATGCTTATTTACATGTTCGGGAATGAAACAATTACGTTGATGTCTTCTTGCAAAGCATCTGGATTATGATTTGACACAAAGTATATTAAAATGTTTGCTCATTACAAATCCCTCTCAGCTGCAGGGCTCGTGGTCGCTGGAACCATCATTCAGGCTTGACGTTATCCGTATGTGTGAAATCGGCCAATTAATTCATTTTTATCTGGGAAATATATTAGGGAATATCTAACAGGGAAAATATTTTCATGACACACCATTTGTGGCACATCACGAAACAATAGTGTTTGGCATAACCCGTATCCAGTAATTCTTATTGGATACGCCAATAGTGTGTCTGGGCCATGGAGACGCATTTTGTAACATTTTCTGTGGAAATGGGATCTTGTTTAGTGAGTTATGAAAGTATTTATTGATACAAAATAAATTATTATGGGGATTATCCTGATATGAGGTAAAATTACCATGAAACTGCAATTTTTCCTTTTGCCTAATATATTATCTTTTTGGAATTGTTCTTAATGATTAATAGTAATTATTTTCTGTATACTTGGTCATATCTGTTTGATTTTAATTAAATTATTGGAACACTGTACCCATAGAATTTAGGAACCTCACAACTCTTAAGTCATTCTCCAGATCAACAGAATGGTGGTCAGTGGACAATCAAACATGTTGTCATGATCTGAATTAGTGGTTTTGTCCTTGTTTTCTTACTGTATGTCTGGACTTATGTGCTTTTGTATAGTACGTTTTCCTTAATGTGCTTTAGTTTTGTGGTTATGTCACTGTCTTGCTAATTTTGCTTGTGTGCTGTTGTCCTTGCTTATGTGCTTTGGTCTATGCTGTGTTTTATGTTGTACTTTTGTGTAGTACGTTCTTAATGTTTTTGGTTATATGGTTTTCTCAGTGTTTTATTAATAGTGCTTATGTCTTGTTTTTGCTTATGTGCCTTGCTATGTGCTTTTGTCTATGGTTACATGCCTGCACTGTGCTTATGTGCCCTTCTGTGAACATGCCATCAATCTGCTTTTATCTGTGCTTATGTGCCTTTGTATGTTATTTAATGTCTTTTTCATATATAAACATGTACCATCAACTTGCGAGGGACTGCGGATGAAAATTAGCCTGTATGGCTAAATTTGGCACAATTACGTGACTCAAGTAAATATATAAATTAATGTGTACTGTCCCTTTCTAAATAAAATAAACATAATTTTATGTCACTGCATTTTATTGCTATTCTTAATGAAACAATTAAATTTCCATGCAGGCATCATTTGCATCAATCATAGTCTTAATTTGGAATTACATCAGATATGTTCGTGTATTATTGTTTCTGGCTTCATTCTGGAAATTTTTAGGTGCTATTACCTTGATATTCTTCGTGTAGTTTCTAGTAAATATTGTATGCACAGTAATTTCAGTGCATTCAGTGCTGTCACAGCTATGGATGTATAATGAGATTGGGATACAGCATTGGAGGCAGGCCCCATGTATTACCATGAAAGTTGCTCAGTGGTGCATGAAGCCAAAAAGCCTTGATTTCCACAGGAAGAAATTACCTGGATATTCCACATTTTAGGGCCCACAGACCAAGCGCACTTGAGACTATGAGTTCATTTCGACCCTCAAAAAAATGTATCCACTGATTTACAGACGTCTCTTTTGCAGTGTAAGTCTAGGAGGAAAGGTCTTTTGGGGCCCCATGGCATCACATGACACACCCGGAAGTTGTAATTCCACATTTGGCCCCTGTGTAAAATTGGCTCCAAAGTCTGGCGCTGTTTGCAGGGGCTGGGTCACTGCTGTTTGTCACACAAGTTATGTTTAGACAGATCATATTTGTTATGCATATTTTCAGTTCTTTAAGTTTATAGTCGTAAAACTGAGATGTGGACATCCATTAAACTGTCTTTAGCTGAATGGAATGTCCATTGTTCATGGATGGTAGTTTTCCAGGGGCTTAAACACAATCATTATTTACATTGAAGAGAAAGAATGGAAAGTTGCAAGCTTGTCTGATTATTTACAGCATTTACTGCACTAAATCCAGGAACATCAAATATATAATCCAATTACCACTGCATCTTTTATTTATATTTTTATTGATCTGTAACACGGTCTTTTAATTTCACAGCTAAAGGAAAACTAATCTCTGGTTCTGTCTACGATCAAATTGAAACATCATCTATCTAAAGATTATTGGATCAAATCAGTCTTTCTTCTGACAGACCTAACAGATGTTAGCATTCTCAGTTTGATCCCCTGTAAAATCCATCACAACTAAACATGGAAGGACGTAGCAACAGCACTCGCTGACACTGCACATATATTAAAACCCCATCCAATATGGCTATTAAAGGCTTACATTTCATCTTGCATATTTGTTTTACAGTTAAGTAGGACTGCACTGTAAAATCTGACCAAATGTTGGCGTCTGATTTCATTTAAAGGAGTCCTCTGTCACTTGCAGGCCACATATGAGATTTCTTTTGACTATATATTGAGTGACTGTTTATTATCAGACACTACTGATGCCACGACTTTAGGAACATAGCATATGTATATCATTTCAGGTGAGCAGTCTGGAAAGGAGTCCTTCACTCATACCTCAGTGAGGCTGCCCATAAAACAAAAAGTGTTCCAACTCTCGATCATTTTCGATAGGTGCAAACTAATATTACATATCTGCTTCTTAGTAGAGTCGGAGGAATAAAGGGAAAGTATGAAGTAAAATAAACATATTCATTAAAGAGTGCCTGAGAGGATTGTCTCAAGCTGGTTTCTGGAGGGTATAAAAATGAAAACAAGATTTAGTGATATGAGACTGTCTGGAATCTCGGCAGCAGCCAGCAGCCAACTTGTCTGTTCACATGTTTCTTTTTATGATCAATGGAGTAAATGTTAACCGGCGATTAGCTGTGCCTTCATCAATTTTGCATAAAATCCCAGAGAGCTATTGTTTTATGTTCCGCCGGCTAATATAGATCATCTTTTTGTGCACCTGCCAGACCACAACTGCAGGTTTATAGCATTGACCTCAGTGACCATGCTTACCTTAAAATACCTTTTCCTTTGCTTTGGATGAGTCAGTTAAATAAAGGTGCACCCTGTAGTTTTAGCTCGTACTACTTCACCGTTTACTTCTGTTATAAATGAAAATAGACTGGTTTATTCTTTTAAGCAGAGATTTGTGTCAGGGCAGATATGACTCCTTTGAGTGGATCATGCAAAAATATCAAATACAAGAAATGTGACAAGACGTAAGGAAGCCAAAAGCTCTACGTAGGCTGTTGCCATTTCAAAAGACAGTGTCCCTAAAACTGCATTATTAATGTCAATGTTGGCCATTTAGGGGCAGCAGAACAAGCTGTAGACACAACATTAACATATTATCACCTTATAAAGCTTATAGCTTATTGTAAGTGTGTTAGCAAACAGTTGCCAATTGACACATGAAGCAGACGCAAAGCAACATAAGCATTAACACAGAGTCATGTTTCTGTCTACCTGTATCCACACGGGTTACTTTCATTCATGGTCGACCGTACCTAAAAAATGAACCTCTCACAGTTGGTTTGATTAAGAATTGTCTAACATTGTCTAATTTAAGTGTACACAATCTATCATTGTAGGGTTACACAGGCAAATTGTTTACTTATCTGTAATTTTGTCTTTGAGTTGCCGTGGTTGTTTGGGGATGTTAAGACATTATTGGCAGCCGCTCTAATAGCTGGTTTCTAGTGCAAGAATAAATCAATACAAAATACCTTTCTAAACACACAGATAACGTAAAAAATAGCCTATAATAGCCTCTGTGACCCTATCCTCCTCCGCTTCACTCAAATAAGCAAGGAGCAGGTACCTCTGGCGATAGCAATAATGGAGAAGCACAAACAAACGGTTCGCCATGTTCAACGTTAAACAGGAAGTAACTGGCAGTTTGCCGTAACTTTCCTGGAATGCTACAAAGTCGTAACTCGTGACTTGAAGTCGTGACTTACGAGTTCAAAAGCCTGCCTGGAACGCAGCATTAAATCCTGGAGCCAACTCATTGGACCAAACCATGTGCTGCCATGTCATGGGGGGGGATTTGGGTTTAGTTCAGTTAGTTTTGCTTTGTATTTAGTTGTAGTTGCCGTCCATTTTGATTACATCTTGTGTAATATTTGGTTTGGCTAAACCCCTTGTGTATCAATTTATTCATTTAACACCTTGTTTAGCTAAAGTTGTGTTATGTTGACCTTTTTTATAGGCCTAGTGGTTCATTTCTAGGTTTGTAATTTTTCATGCATTTTTTGGCAAAATACAAACCCATGGCTTTGTCAACAAATCCTGCATCCTTGCTGCCTCGCTGCTTGGTCCCTAACAACCGGGCTCTTTAGCTGACAAACATTCACCACTTAGTTGCTAACTTTGTGTTCCATTTGGTGTAGTGTACAGAGGTTGTGAGTCATAAAGCCAAGACATAAAACCGCACCCGTAACAACAACACCCCCAGCCTTCATAACCTCCACTGACTCCCTATCCTCCAGCATATCCACTTCAAACTCCTCATCATCACCTATAAAGCCCTCCACAACCTGGCTGCGCCCTCCCTGTCTGAGCTCCTCCACCTGCACACTCCCTCCCGCAGTCTCAGGTGTGCTGATGCCGAGCTCCTGCCAGGACAAACCACCACACCTGGGGGTACAGGGCCTTCTCCACTGTTGCACTGTTGTGTCGCATAGGTCAGCATATCCTCATACAATGGCTTGTATGATATTTTACATAAACTCACATACAGCAGTTAATATGATACCTAACAAACTGCACCCCATGAAAACATACCTAACTTAAAGTTACGTACTCAGTGAAAAAAGTTATGTGGGTTAGATTTAGGAAAAGAACCATGACTTGGTGTCATTAGGTTAAGGAAAGTAAAGCCAGTAGGTTAGGTTTAGGAAAGGAAATTATCCAGGTCCTGGTCACGGGGCAGCAGGCCAAGCAAAGCACCCCAGACGTCCCTCTCCCCAGCAACGCTTTCTAGCTCCACCTGGAGGACCCCAAGGTGTTCCCAGGCCACATGAGATATGTAATCCCTCCAGCGTGTTCTGGGTCTGCCCCGGAGCCTCCTACCAGTGGGACGTGTCCAGAACACCTCCAGCGGAAGGCGCCCAGGAGGATCCTGATCAGATGCCCGAACCACCTCAAATGACCCCTTTCGACGTGAAGGAGCAGCAGCTCTACCCTGAGCTCCCTCCAGATGTCTGAGCTCCTCACCCTATCTCTAAGCTGAGGAAACTCATTTTGTCCACTTGTATCCACAATCCCATTCTTTCGTCGCTATCCAACAATGTACCTTGAAATAATTCAAAGTTCACTTGGTTTCACACAGGACACAAACACCAGTCTCCTCGAGAAAAGTCCCTTGTTTGTTTGACCCATCCATCACACCAACTTAGCTCCTTGTCTGGATTTCACTCCTTTCTTTTCTAACACCATTTGTTGGCCATGTGATCACAACCTTCCTGATTAAATGTAATGGAGAACAGCCTGAATATTTCAGTCCTGACTGATTTGGCAACACTGTTACTGATGGCCATGCCAAGTGTGTTTTAATAATGCAGGTCCTTGAGTTCTGTATAAAAGAGGCACTTATATTGGTCACAGCGTCAGCAAACACACCTTAAAGAACAACTTAACATACCCAGAAAACTTCTCACAGTGCTGCAGTGATACAGAAGCGTCTTCAGGGTCTGGTCAGTACACAGTGACATCATCACTGGGTATGTTTATGGGAGCCAAAGTGTATTCTTCTGACCACACCCAACCACATCCAGCAGTTATTGTGTCATCGAGGTAAAACAGACTTGAATGTTTCTTAAAGGTCAGTGAAACACTACTTTTCAGCCTGGTGTTAAGTGACTTTTTAAGCAGCTACTCCTTTAGAAATTGCACGTAAGAAGAAAGTCTGTTTACAGTACACTCACACAAACTCTGGGCTTAGAGGATTCGTCACATTTTATTGTTATAAAATGAAAGAGTGACGACAGGAAAACTGCGGAGGACGGGGAAACTTTGTCAGTAACAATGTAAAAAAGAAAAGCGGTTACAGAATATAAATACATTGTTTGGCTAGCGCTGAATCATGAAAATCTTTTATAACTTAAAGCTGAGTTTCCAACTCCAGCTTTCTGAAGTTTAAGTGGAGCGTCTACAATGTCTAAGTTTCACATCTGGATTGTTCAAACATCTGTTGCAGTCGAGCTATTTGCCTCATACATTTGCAGGCCTTTTTCACTCTCTGGCTCAATGATGTTATGTCTCAAATCTTCATGACATGAGACTCTTTCACCTGGTCTGAGCTAACATTGGCTGATACCCTGAAAATAAAACTTATCTTTGCCATAATTCAAATCATACACGCTGAGATCAAATTGCAGATAAGTATTTAGAAACCTTTGTAGTGAGTAAATTAAATGTGTTTACTTTGGGGCTTTTCTCTGAGTTGAAATCTTAGAGCATGCAGCTCACCTGGTTCAAATTGTCTGAGAATAACACAAAATGTTTATGTGTCATCCAAGAAGATGTTTCAAAGGGGAATTTAAAATAAATGAATATTTCTCTTGCAGAATGGCCTCTAAAATACTTCTGAGACTTGTTTTTTTCCTAAATGAAAAGGTATCTATTACATTTTGCATTCTAACATTGAGTTTGCCCACTATTTGTTTAAATGGTGGCAAACACTTCAGAACCGTCAAAGAAACTTTTCTTATTCAAAATGGCAGCCGATGAATTTGACATTTCTTCACCAAGCTAATAACACAGATGGAATTTGCTGTTCTTTTAATTGTTAAAGACTGATTTAGGTATGCGCAGTATGTATGCTATCTTGTAAAGAGCAAGGAATGATTGGCATCGCACATCCTTTTAAAGAAACCACATGTCTCGCGTGTATAAAAATAAGGTGATATTCCGGTTGTTCATTTGAGCACCAATATGGCAAACACATGTTGGCAGCGGCAAACTCTCTGGGCACGTTGTTTCAAATGTGATCAATCTTTATTTTCAAGTAGTGGGAAGAGTTTCAAAGAAAAAGCTTCCCATAACATTTGAGCCACACATACATCTTCTCTTCACTTGACAGGATGGCTTATATCGATGTGTTCTCAATCATAATGTTGATGTTGAATACATTGTGGTGATAAATTGCTGTGCACATGATGTTTATGACTTTTCAGAGTGCCATGAATGTACTGCAGGTCCGAATATGGCAGAGTTCCCTTCTTTAGTAAACATGACTTTGATAGAGTTTCAGAGGCACAGTTACGGTAAAGACTGAGGTTCAGCTGGAGAATTATTATTGAAACAAAAGCCCCGGCCATACATAAATACTTTATTCTACAAATACTACACACAGTTATTTATACATTCTTAGAATATGACTGGAGAGTCATACATTAAAATATATGGCTAGTTACATTTTGTCCCCAAACAAATGATGCGGTCATCGAGTGAGCCAGTCACAAGTGAACACCACATCACCACAACTCCACATCCACTCACACAAATTCAAATGGTGCTGACAGTTTTTTATTCTTCTCTCTTTTTTTCTGTCCTTCACATTCCCATGGGCCATAACTTCTGCAGTCCATACACCAGAAGAAAATGTCGGTATTGCATCTTTCTGCAAACCACGAGTACATTACATTTTACATTTGTATTTTACATACATTTAACTTTTCTGAGGTGACGTAGTTCTGCTTACATGTAAATGAGCTGACTTTGTCATTGGAAGGTGGAGGGGATGGTGGATGGCGTGACACCAAGGTGAAATGGCTGCCAAGCTGCAGATGTTGGAGACCATCACACAACAAAACTGGCTGGTTTCAGCAAGATATCAGCAGCATTTTCAGTCATGATTGTGCCACCAAAACCAGGTATTTTTAGCCAAAACATGATCTTTTCCTTACCATAACTGTGTGGTTTTTGTGCCTACATATAATCACACGTTAATGGACAGTTTTTATGGACACTCTTGGTAAAGATGGTGTTATCCTCTTCTCATATTCTGAGCCAAAAAATGTAACTTTAGTGGCACTTTGATGCACCAAAATTTCCAGTTTCACAAATAATTCACAGCTTGCATGCTCACACTGGGACCTTTGGCTTTTTGGCTTGTAATTTAAGCTTTTCATCAACTTTCTCAACAATAAAATGATTATATCCCTCCAATGTGTAGTTTAGGCCCTTTTGGTTACTTCTCAATGACATCTGATCGTTATGTCTCCAAAAATCATCAATTGCCTCCTGCGAAATGCTGTGTACTGTGACACCTGCCATTGCGCCGATCACTGAATGTTGATATCTTGTCCGAGTGAGTGGAGGGAGGCGTGGCTTAGCCATAGGTCAGTTGTAGGTGGTTTGGTACTCTCGGCTATTTGTTTTGTGCTTACTGTGTCAGCTACCTTTGTATTGACTGGATCGGATGTTTGATATTTGGAGGAGTCAGGCTGAGGCAGTGTGAGTCCAGGGCAGACTGTTTGTTTAGCACTGATAAATCTGGCGCTTCGGCTGCTGATCGTGGTGCTGATGACAAGCTGGATTTCAGGATAGGGCTTGCATGGCAAGCCTCTCCATGGTGACAGTGCGTGTCTTTGAATATTTGTGTACAGGGATGTGCTCAAGAAAAAATATTTCCCCTGGGGCCAATCCCAGTTATGTTAAGAATGCTGCACGACACCAAAATGTATGCTAACTGAGTGTGTGGATTGTACACATTATCATACTCTGGGTACATGCAAATTTTCAGCTGATCCTAACATCCCTGAAGATGAATGGCCATTTTTTACAGTCCTGTTAGCAGTCTTAGCTCTTTTTACAGATCTAGGGTTACAACATGTAACCATCTGTCAACACTATGGCAGAAATGGTGTGCGCTCTCCCGGGGTGGATTATTGTGTCTGCACTTCAGCGGGACAGAGTCGACATGAAGACTGGTGAAACAATAAACAACAGGCAACAGTTCAGGGTATCTTTCTTTGTTTACTTATAAAGTTACAACTGGGCCGCATAGCAGTAATTATCCCTCTTATTTTGAAATTCCATAATCAAAGTTTTCTGTCTTCTCTCTGTTTGTCAAACACAGAAATCTCTGAACCCTGTGATTATTTTAGTACTTCTGACAGTCCAATAAACCGGTCATACTTGCATGGAGTCGGAGAGACAGATTACGGCTTCTAACACCATTTTTTCTGTTGTCAAGCTGTGTCCTTTTGTTTTGAATACCATCATTGTTTTCTCAGGCTCTTTACAGTCCCCTCAGTGATACAGCTGATCTATTGGGTTAATCAGATCAGTTGGTTATGACTTAAAGCTCTATTTTGGATTGTGCTTTCGTTGTACTGCAGAAAATCAGCAGAGACAGAGATATCTTAATCAGTCCCATACAGCTGTGACAAACATCTGCTCAATCAACAACTCAGTGGTGATTCAATCAGTCATATTGATCTCAGTCAATGCCACAACATCTCATAATGAAGTCTCATGTGTAAAAAATACCAAGATCCGATTTGGTGGCTGTGCAGTGGCATCACGATCCACTGAGCACTGAGTTTGCTATTCACTATCACAATAAGCATAAGCTCCAGTGTCTCTGTTTGCTAATGATAGTTTGGATTTTGTTTTGTAAAGATCACATGGAGTTAAAAGTAAAGCTTTATGGTGAATGGCTGTGTGCCTGGGCGTGCCCTTCCTCTGTGAGTTTTATTCCGTCTACTTCAATCATTTGCCGCCAGATGCCGGTAACATTTCCAGCCAAAACTGCGGCTATTTGGTTTTACTCTTTAAAAATAGAAAAAAACTACTCCATGTGAGATTTTAATTTCATCCAGACTGTCGTTTTGATGAATTAAAGCAGTTGGTGACAGTGGGTACTGGTTGTTCAGTGTAATAATACACCACATTTGATTTAGATTTAAGCTGTCAAAAGGATGAAATCGTAATAAAAGGCCCCTTTGATAATAAATAATACATTGGAAAGTACACACAGTACTTCCCTCGTGTTTAAGAGTCCCTTACAATCAGTTTTTTCCGCTTTTTCTGTCCTAATGGGTGTATTATGGCTTAAGTTATACTGTGATACCTTAAATTGTCATCACCAATACTGTGCTCAAACTGCCTCTTTCAGTTTCTTGTCATATCTCAAAGCATCTGATAACAGTCCATTTAAGCACTGTGTGATATGCGTGTTGTAACTGAGCTACAGTTTGTGTGTACTCTGGACATAATAGGGGTCATGAGGCTTTCTGCACAGATGACTGTGGAGATAATTGACTTTGGAGCGAGCCTGCGCTGCGGTTTCGTCAGGCAGGAGGGAACAGAGTGTGGTAAAGAGTCGCTGGATGAGGGGTTTGTGACACGTTACAGCGCAGTATGGGACGCACGTAAAAAAAAAAGCAAAAACCCTGTTTAACTCAACCATTTATGTTTGACACATCCTGCAAGAGCTGCCAAGTCTGAAATATTTTTTTTTACGGGGTATGAAAATGTGTTGGAGGAAAATAATGCCTTGAGAACAAAGCTGGTTTTGAGGTTGGTTAGAGTTTTTCTTTTTTAGGCATAGATTTCAAGGACACTTAATTCCTAATGCCAAAAGGGTTATAATGAGTTGTGTTGTTTTCTCAGTCAATTATCAATTTTACCCTTAAATTATTTAGAACCCATAAAAATGTTTATACAGTGAGTACAAAGCTTTGGACATGAAGCTTTTTAGCTCCGTGCAACAACAGTCTGAATGAAAGACGTTCATGGATCATGATGAAAGATCTCACTGACATCCAGTGTGCTTCAGTAGGAATTAAGTCAAGATTATCCTGTCGAGATTATCAGTATTTCAAAATAAAATGAACATATCTTATGTAATGTACTTTTATAACTAGGTTCGGGAACGAAGACCACGCCTCGAACACATCCCATTTCCACCCAAAAGTATTTAAGCACACCTGATGCATTCTCTTTCTCTTCGATGCATTTCTCACATCCCACCCGACCAACCCCGTCTCGCCTCTTACATCTTTTTCTCTGCTCCTTTCTGCATACAGGAACCAGTGGGAGCTCTATCCGAAGCCGAGCTCACGAAGAGACAACTCCCCCACTCAGTCTCACTCCTGGGATCCCTCCTGCGTTCCTGCCTTCGACCAACACATCCATCATCACGCTCGCCCGCTACCTAGAAACCCAGCCTTCGTCCCTCAACCCTCAGTCTTCCGTCCGTTCATTCCTCACTCTTCATCCCTTGATCCTCATCCTGTCATCCCTAACCTTTCATCCCATGCTTCCCTCGACCCTCATCCCCTCATGCCTTCATCCCTCAGCCCTTCATCCCCATCCATCTGACCCTCGACCCTCATCCCTCTATCCTTTCATTCTCTGATTTCTCGATCCTCAACCCTTCACACTTTCATCCAAACTCATAATCCATCAAACTCAGTAAACCATTCTAAATCGTTACCTCATTGGTGTGGTCTTTGTCAGTGAATGAAATATAAAATACGATCTTTCCAATTTATATCTCAGGACGACAGGATGAACGATGACCTTCTCCGTTCCTTTGGGAAACATGTCATGTACATCCTCAAAACTTTTGTCGGTATGAAAACTTTATGATGCATGGTTTGAATAATGACCGATTGCAACGTATTAGATGGTTTTAAAATCAGCTCTTTTTTGATTTACACTCCTTTTTCGGGACAGCGGTATTATTTTAATTTTTGGATGATGGATATGAAGAACATCTGTATATCTTTTTCTGACGTTCTCACTGTTCTGCACAGTCACAATGTTGGAGTCATAAACCTATCATTAGTCATCATTAATCCTCAGGTCTCTCTTGAAACTGGCTGCTCCGTAGTGTACCCTGGAGGTATTACATTGCCCATAACTACCCTTGGCTTTAAGGCTATGACAGAAATTATGACCTTAATAAAGTTGACTTTGCAATATTTGCACGCATAAGCATCTTACAGCTGATACAAAAAGACTGTCTGGCTCTGTTTTAGGGCTCCCACGGGCCGTCTCTTGGCAGGCGGTGGATGTCTTCATGACTTAACGGGCCGTCAAAGAGACTCAAAAATCCTTTATGAATAAAGTCCACATGGCCAGTTCAGCAGTGCCACTTGTCATTTACCTTCTTAATGTGAAATAGTAGCATTATACGTCATGTATGGTGAGATTTCTTCACATTTATTCCTATTAATATTTGACAAAAGCACTCAGGGGTTATCCAAGCTGTAGATAAATATTACATCAGAACGCGCCATAGCTGGTAAAGTAATGCATTTTTACACCTGAATAATGAGCCAATAAAACACATCAAACTGCCCACATGCTCGTCTGAGTCATTTCACATTTAAGCCACAGTCTCATCTTTGTTCCTCCACGATGGCAGACGTCGAACTGCATCACAGGCCGTCATAAAGATGAGGTGATGATGTGTTATTTTCAGGGCTCTGGCTCTGTTTATTTCCTGGCGACTCCACAAAAAAACAAACAGCCTGCACTGTAACTTAATTCTCAGGATAAATCCTTCAGCAGGATAAGTGTAGCTGAATGTGGCTGGTGTTTATCCAGTAGTCCTTCTCATCGTAACACTGTTGATAAATGTCACAGTCTCAAAAAACAAAAGAATGCTGCTCTGCGTGATCTCCAAGAATTGTTGTTTATGGCCCCCTGTTGGATAACAGGGAAACGGAGACTTTTTCTGATATTTAAAACTTATCTGCAAATATAGACTGATTGTGTGTTAACATGATCAAGAGTCCTCAAGGATTGTGACATGTTCCTTTTGGTTGTTTTCTTTTAAATGATTTTGGTTTCTTGTTTTATTTTGATTTGGTTTTGAGAGAGACACAAGATTAAATTAGCAGCAATATCATGATTTCTTTACGTGTTTGGGTTTTTTTTCCATCTCAGATTTATGCTGACAGAAAGTTATTTAAAACTAATAGAATTTCCAAGAACACTGTTGAATAACTGTGCCGGTTCAATAATCACAGCTAGAGGCTGAACTCATTATAAACCACTGATCTAATAACCCAATAACTTAGTGTTTGTGACATAACCACTTCGTCTCTTTCTGTTCTTTGCTTCATACTTTTACATTTTGTAGGCCTACTTTGTCATCTTTCAGTTTCAATCTTGCTGTTTTTTGCTCTGTGAGGAACTTTGTGTGCTGCATCTTTCCTGCACAGAACTGGGCAATTTAAAGTTCAAGAGGACTTATGGTTAAATAAAAGTTGCATAAATGAAATTAATATGGGATCATCTCCTGTTTTGTGGGTGTTTTTTTCTGTCTTGTTAAATTGAAATTCAGAAACTTCTAGCTGCATGTGCAAATTGAAAATGGGGTGAAAGTGGTGAAAAGTGGAGGTCACCTACATATGCTGAAGATCATTTAGAGGCACATTTGTAGTATATAATACTGAGATTTTCAGGCATCCATTTAGACTGGCTAAACTTCATGTTTCATCAGTGTTAGATTTCAGTTTTCTCCTCAGGTTGAAGGCCCAGTAGAGGAAGGACAAAGTTATTCAAATCACATCCAATGAGTAAATAAATATGAATTTACGCACGATGTTAGTTGTTGGATTGCAGCACTTACACAAGTCCACCGCAGGTTTTTCATCTCTCAGTGAGAATTTGAGGGGTGGGGCCTGTAATGCCCGCTGGCAGTGCTGAGGTTTGGATGCAAATATCACGGCTTTGTAACTACTTGTCTGAGTTGGATGCAGTTCGACGCACCAAAGTGGATTTAAAAAAGCGCAACTCGCTGGAGCTTCAGTGCAAACACGCGTCCAGACCTCAGAAGACGAATTTAAAAAGTCTGAGTGACTAACTTCATCGGAACATAAATATATTTTTATGCATATAATCTTTCACTGGAGGAATTAATTTTTAATCCCTTGCGCTTTTTTTCTTTTCTTGTGCGTCTTGTGAGTCTCCACAGCCTGCTAGGGAAGTTGCCTCGAAATTGTGACAGATGTGAAAGAAATGAAATCATATGTCTTTTTAAATGATGACAGAGAAAAGTTGCATGGGGGTATCCTGTAGGAGGAGTTCTTTGTGACCAAACAAGTAACGGATTTTCCCTTATAAAAAAGGAAATTGAGTCCCGACCGCTCAATGAACAGCATTATTCGGAGACCCCGCTGCGCAGGTGCGTTGATTTTTATTTTACATTTTAGTATTCAGATCAAATTTTTCAAGGCTTTGGTTTATGATTTCTTTTGAATAAATATCCTAAATTGGGGTTAACTTTGTTTTAACGAATCTAGAAATTTGAATACGTAAAAATACTTTATTGTAAACATATGGAAAACGGTCTTGGTTTAATATGTTAATCGAGCATTTATATGGATATTGTTACTCTAATTATATATAGTTATTATTGTTAATTATATGCTGTGACGACCTTGATTCGTTTTATTTTGCAATAATTACATTTTCAGATTTTTAACCATCATATGAACCAACTTTTTCCTTAAGTGCATTTTAAACTTATTCAATATTTAACCAAATAAATTCAATTATACTGAAAATTACTATCATATTTTATCATGTTGACATAATATTTGACAATTTTTCTGCTGCTTAATCTTAATTTAAAAGTAGGGTACAGTTTACATACAGTTTTTTTTACTCTTTAGGATAACATCCTGCAGCATCTATCCTCACACACACTTGTGTTAACACACCACACACACTCATTGTCATCCTCAGGAGCTACATAAATGTCAGCCTCTCCAGTTTCAGAGTGACAGGCAGGGAGGGATTTAGAAAAACAACAGGACAGAGACGTGAGGGCAGAGATGCTGGACTGGGCACAGGTGGGGATCTGCACTTGATTTCCCTTCTCCCTGAGGAGCAGTGCAGTGCAAACAGCTGTAATCCAGCATGGTGTGCGAGCCTCAGAGTTAAAGCTGAACTGCGCTCAACTGAGCTGAGCAGGATCAGCCCTCTGACTGCTGGAGCTGTGCGGGGCTTAGTCCTACATGAAAACTCAAAAAGAAAGTCTGGTGCTGGTGCTGGTCTTCTCTGCCCTGAGTGTTGAGTGTTTTTCAACTGCTGCACATTTGACCTCTCACTGCCTGAAGTCTTTAAGCTGCAGAGCGGAGGAAGTGATTACCAAAATGGTTAAGGCTTCTGTTGATGCTGCTGGTGCAGCCAGGTGTTTCTCCTCATTCTGGACAGGCTATCTAAAGATTTAGATTATAATATGTTGAGAGCGTAGGGATGATACCTCAGTCAACACCTCATCTCTACTGTTGCCTCTTTCCTGTAGCATCTCTTTATGTTCTTTTTCTGTTTTTCATTGTGGGTGAAATTGGCCAGCACAGCTACATCTTATGTCTTGGATGTAAAAGAAAAAAAAATAAAAATCATGGATTTTACGATATCAAAATAAACAAAACATAAATGGTCACCATGACTGAGTTAAAGCACCCACAAATTCCTGTAGAATTGTTTGCTACACACACAGACGGCCAAATTTGGGGAGAAAAATGTGCCCAGAATTTACCGCTAACTCGCCTTTTGGAGTCCATGTAGCAGATGCCACTTAAGAATAATTTCATTTTGAAAACAGGAGTGATTTGAGGTTAGTGTGGGGCCACAATAGGGAAATGCTGGCTCCAGCGTTTGGCCGTTCCTATGTGAGGGAAAAGACGTTATGACTAGTGAGCACACACTGAAATATCCAAAAGTTTGTGCCTTTTTTTTAATCCTTTCTTTGCCTTCTGTGTCTCTTGATGCAAATATTATTAGTTTGTGTGCGACTGAGACATTTTGGTACAAGTTAAACAAGCTGATGTTCTTTGGTCAGCTCTTAAATATGTGTGGAAAAGCCAGTAGGTTCAGCCACAGGCAGAAAGTTCATCGACAGGTTGCATTTGTAACTCTGAGCTCAGAGTTGTGGCACCTTCTCGAGTTCGATAAATTCCCAGTGTGGGAGCTCCCTTTCAGCGCTTGAATAATTGATAGATCAAACTTAGGACTTACAAAGGAGGCAATTTAATCTCCTGACTATTTGATGAGCGGGGGCTTAGTTTCATTGGGCTCAGCTGAATGTGGCCGACGATGAGGAAAGGCACACAGTTTAATGGATGAGGGAGCAGAGACAGAGAATTTTGAAAACATACAGGTGCCACAGTGTGCCACAGTTGCCTGGTGAGATGAGTGTTTGTTAAAAACAGACCTTGAAATGGAGATGGGCTGAGAGTACAACAATCAGTTTTCTCTGCGAGTTAACAGCTCGATCCTGTCTCTTATCTCCATGGTGTGCGAGAGCAGATATGGATGAGCTGAGGTGTGCTTCTGGCAGGTTGCGCAGAGTCGTGGGAGTGCTGGGTTATGAAAGAGTCTCTGGCACGGAGTCTTGAGTTACTCAGTGCTGGAAAGGTTATGTTCTGAGTGGTCCAGACACTTAGCATGTCCCATTCTCCAATCATCACTCTCTCAAGTAACAGGTGCTGCAGAAGACTGGCTGCGCCACTCTTTTGGCTCATTCCTGTAAATATGACTTTTAGCCGAGAGGTGTCAGTGACACTGAGACTCATTAAGTGTTAAGAAGTAAATAAACCTACTGCCGGGAAAGAGAGTCAGAGATGTTTCCCAATTAGGAGAGGATACAAGTGACCCTGTTCTTGTAATGATTAGACAAGGAACTTCTTTTTTTCTTGAGTCTTTATTCTGTCTTTATAGATCGCATCATCTCACAAGATGACTCGTGATTATCACATGGACTTGAAATCAATCTGGATTTGTTTCCATTTGAGTTAGAAATTAAATGAAAAATGGATTTCATCATTATATAATTTTCAGATCATCCTTTACCCTGCCCTCGAGTGTAACTCCTCTTCAGGATGCTTAAAATATTTTGGATCAGTCCAGCTAAAAGAAAAATAGTGAAATATGAAATGTTTTGTCCCTTTTGATTTATACTTAAACAAATAACGTAATGTTGCCTGCAGGAATGTTTAGACGCACCAAATGGCATTGTCCCTAGTGTGAATCTGAGCCACAACCAACTCAACAGCCTAATATGGTCCTATTTTTCTTTAATGAGCTGCGAGGGAGGACCTCCCATTGCTCAGATCCTAACATGTTCTGTGTGTCCTCTTCACACAAGAGCTGTAAATACAGGCAGCGTATGACACTATCTAAAAAAGATCTCAGCACCAAATACAACAAAAGCCTCCAGCCCGAGTGTGTGTTGCATTTCCCAGACGGAGCTGACTTCACTGTGTTTTCAAATAATCAACATGCTCAGTTCATCATCCGAGTCCAAATACAAGTTGAAATGCCACGACCTTGAAGTGTTTGTGGCGTTTAGTTTCCTTGTTTCACAACTGATCATGTAAATTAGCTGGTTAGTTCTTCAGATTACAGAGAGCTCTGATACTCGATGATACATGAATGAATGTAGCCTAGACCAAACAATGTGTCCCTGGTGCAGTGGGTAAAATTGACTGTCACTGATTTCAGTATGTAAATGTGTTGACAGTATACTGACATTACTGTATTGCTTTTGAAAAATATGCTGAAGGAATAGTCCAACATTTTGGGGAACTGGCTTATTTGCTTTTTTTGTTGAGAGTTCGATGAGAAGATTCTTGTGCTCATATTATAAATATGAAGCTACAGCCAGCAGCCGGTTAGCTTAGCTTAGTTAAAGATGGGGGAAAGGGGAAAACAGCCAGCCCAGCTCTGTCTAAAGGTAACAAAGGTCATCTTTTGGTACATCTAAAGCTAAATCTATACAGAACTGATGGGTAAAAAAATACAAGCTGCGGTTTTATTGAATTGTTTTTTGGCCTGGTGCAGTGAGTTTTGGCAGTGGTGCTTCTAAGAGGAGTGATGGCTTTATGCTACGCTAAGCTCAAAGTGGTTCTTTGGCTTTATAGTGCTATAGAGAACCATTAGATGTGCCAGTTGATATGTGTCTAATGACACTTTTACTTAAAATATGAATGGTTTTTATTGATAATTTCTTCCAAAATATTGGCTTAAAAGATTCAGAATTTAGTACGAAATGCTTATTGAGAAACACAATATGTTCCCAAATCTGTCAAATTTCCATGCACGCCAGGACAAAAAGGTTGAGTCACTCATTTAATGTGTTATCCCTGAAAATAGAGCCCGATCTCACTCAGAAGTCATCGAAATCCAGCAAAAAAAGGCGTCCTTTAACGTGGGCATGGTACGCGGCTGGTTGCAGTTATAGTTTAATGGCGCCCGGCGGCGTCGGGGGGAAACAAAGCGGGACAAGGATGAAAGTCCGACTGGGGCAGGCAGCAGAGATGGTGGATGAGTCCAACAAACACCAATCCGAGAACGCAGTGTTTGCATCCCGTAATATTCTAAAGCCAATCCCTGTTCTTTTTTCATAAACCTTACAACATGTTGTTGTTGCCTAAACCTAACCATGTGTGTTAGTTGTTGAAGGGAAAAAAAAGTCAATTTGTGGCGTTGTAGTGACGTAGTGCGTTAATTTTGAAAGAGACTGTATGTAAGCATTGAATTTCCTGTGAAAACTGAAGTGTATTTTGAAAGAAGACAATGTATGTAACAGGCAGAAGTTGACATGGTGTCCCAGAACGTCAACTACCAACACACCCAGGGTACCTTGCATGTTGTATGTGGACATGGAAAGTGCATGACCAAACATCAATATGTGACGAGGTCAGAGTGAGATTTATGTCGGGAAATACAGTATTTGCAGGCTACTAAACAAAGCTGAAGGACCAGTAGAGAATCATAACATACAGCAACATCAACCATACAGGGACTTAAAAAGTTTTGTTGTGCTATATTGCACCTCAACCTACGATAAAGACCTACTGAGGAACATTTTATGTGTGTACCTGTAACAACCCTTCTCCTTAACCTGTTCCCCACCTGTCCATCTTCTCTGCCTCCTTTCTTCCTCAGCAGGTCCTGGTACAAGCAGATGTGTTGTCACACATAGTCACGAACCTGCATCCATCTTTTCTCAAGCTGCATGCCAATATTTTAGTGCCTCTTTAGTTCATCTTTTATAAGACACATGCTTGTGAGCTCGGGCACCCACTGACAGCAAAGCCTCTTCAAACAGCAGGTTCCCTGCTTCCCTGCCAGCCCACCCTAAGCTTCATGGGTTGAACCACCAGAAGTTCGACAATTTCCTCTTCATTCTCTCCTCCTCGTCATCCTCCGCACAACCCCTCAACCCCACCCTCCATCCTACAACCCCGTGCCGTCTACTCTTTACCAGTACTACAACCAGCGTGATGGCTTGTTGCGCCTCGGGCTTATTTAGACTTGCAACCGCAGCATCACCCTCGACTTCACTGACTTGCGGACGCAGCAGCCACTAGAGTGAAAGATCCAGAGAGACAGAGGGGAGGAAAGGGAGAGACAGACAGAGACAGAGAGCACTACCACAGGAGAGAGGAGGGATCATCTGTCCCAGCAGCAGAGGGATCCACCTGTCCCACAGAGGAAGGGGCCCCCCCCACCTGATCCATCTGGTCGCAGGGGGGGACCCTGCGTAGCCGGGAAGGCAACAGGGACTATGCAGCTGGGACTGGTGGCGCTGGCAATGGTCTTCTTCAGCTCCATGGGTCACAGCGATGCTCTCAAGCTCTCCAAGGCGAGAAGGCAGAGACGGGGTGAGTTCCCTCTTTCTCAGTTTGTTTTGATCTCCTTTTTCTTCCTCTTCAGCGCTGCTGCCTTTCGTCTCTGCGGTCTGAGTCACAGTGGTGGATGTCTTGTAAACATTTAACAAGCAAAGTAAAGATAACATTTTGTTTATTTTCTCATCATTCTTATTTGTTTTTCCTAGATGGGTTATGTTAGGTTCAGTGTTTCCCCTGAATGGCTCGTCTTTCTTCCTCTTTTTAAGATTATGCCTCTCTCAGTTTATGTAAAACTTTTATGGGTATTAGGATTGTTTATAGAGGGGGTTTTGATGGATTCGCCCTCAAAGCCATCACTCTTTTTGTGTCTGGCTCTGTGGGCACATAATGGAATGAGTAGCTGACAGTTCTAAGCTCTCAATTGGACCGTGCTGCCGGTGTTGTTGGAAGCATTTTTCTGACCTCACGCAACCACAAAGATGGTGCTCAGCCCGACTTGCAGTATATCTCTGGCCTTAAAGCCTCAGCACTGGTGTTAATGTCAGCTTTGAAATAAGTCTTCCTTTACACACAAGGAGCTTTCAGCCAATGCCAAGCTCACCCCAACCTCTGTGAACCAGAATTCATTTAATGCCATGACTGGCCACGGTAACAGATGGGTTTATTAAAATCACACACACACACACTGGATAAGGAAGAGCTGTTGTTTGTCATATAAGAGGAATATTTTACACACTCATATGTATATGCATTGACCTTAGATGCTGTTGCAGTTTGTCATGTGCCACTGTAATGAGGACAGAAGGATTTGGGTCAGTCACCATATACATGAGCGCCCTCTACAGCGTCACAGTCAGCTGAGGCTTCACCCTGTCAGATATGGAAGTGATCTACAATTTCCACCTCTGATTTACGTCTTTCAAATCTTCAGTGTCATCAGATTTCTCTCTCTGAATGATTTCAGTGTAACGCAGAGATAAAATTGAGACCGTCAGAGAGGAGCTTCAGACAGCGCACATGCTCTCATTTCCAATCCACGGCGTGTCACAAACAGTTTACAACACCGCTACATCCTGATTCATACACTCCCCTCCGCTTTGGTTCGAGATTACTCCCCAGGGCCATTATTAGTCCTTTCATTTGTGATAGCGAGCAATATGACCTGGCTGTAATTGCTGCGTTTGAGGTTACCGTGACTCACACATGGTGTAATCTGTTCATGGGAGAACCCTTTTAACGCTTTTACTGTCCGACTTATCTCTGGGAGGCAGGGTGGCAGATGGATTGCTGTGTGAGAGCATGTATATTTAGAGCTGATACAGTGCAGGAATGTAAATCAACTCTCTCACTGTGGTTTTGTTTCTGAGCAGCTCCCAGAAAAAGGATGTGCCATTTGACACGTTTCCTAGAAATGATTTAGATTGCAACTGGTGATACACTGGTTGTGCTTTTGTTGGAAGATGAGGGAATTTGATTAATGTCTGAGTCTGGGATGACAAGGAAGTGATGTACAACAGTTTGCATGTGTACTTTTCATAGGCGTGCGTATGAAGAGAGCATGAGCACAGCCTGAAACGCATCTGTAGTGTATTCTCAGACCTAGGACAGGGGATGAATGGTGTTTAGTGCCACTGTAGAAAAACACTGGCACTATTTGATTCTTGGCCACGTCTGTAATGATTGCAGTTTTCTTATGCCCAGATCATTTGTGACTGACCCCAGTAGAGGCCCTGTGTGATGTTAGTTGCCTGATTATGACTGGCTCTTGGTCGGCTGTCGGCCCCAATTACCCGGGTTTCTCCAAATGAAAATCTGTTAAGGATCTCCGGCGAGCAGCTTGAAGTAAACATTGAGTAACTGTTCAAACAAAGATGTTTGGCTTAGCCCCCGGTTAGATGAGGCTGAAAGCATTAACCCCTGCTTGTTGGAGCGATAAAGCCAGTTTATAGTTGAATCTGTGGAGATGCCAGAAAAATATTAACGTTTCCTGACATGCCCTGTTTATTTCCTCGTTAATATTAATATCTGGCTGGAAACAATTTATCTTTTTATGTGATAGTACTCCATGCTGTTCTGTTGCCTACCTCAACCTGACTGTTCCTGTCTTTATGTTTATTATGTTTCCACAGTTAGCACTGAGGGGCCACCATCTTGCCCCAAAGGCTGTGACCGATGCTCCGAGTATAACGGCTGCATCAAATGTAGACCCAAGCTCTTCATCTTCCTGGAGCGCAATGATATTCGTCAGATAGGCGTGTGCCTCGCCTCCTGCCCCATGGGATACTTTGGCATGAGGAACCCAGAAGGCAACAACAGATGCACCCGTGAGTTTTGCTTTGTTCACTAGACTCTTGACCAAGCATCATTACAAGTGTCACTGTGCACCAGCAGAACGTATCAGATCAGTGGGCGCATTAGATTTGTAGATACACATCTGGAAACTTCATGCAAGCTGGAGCTAACACTTGGCCACAGCTCATTCTGTAAAAATCCACAAAGCTGATGTCAAGCCTGCAGAAGTGCAAACGATCTGTTTATCTTTGGCTCAACCATCGCCTGTTTGTGTACAATATGGGAGTATTTGGAGTAGCAGAGGGATACCCTGCTTGTTACTTTGTCTTGTGTATCTTATTTGTTGTATTTCCAATTTTTAACACCACTTTGTGTGTTCAACAAAGACCTAAAATATTAATGTAGAAAGCAGAGATGCTACCATGTGTCTAACCCTTTATTTTCCTGTGTAATTTCATGCTGCCTTATTTTTTGACCTATCTGTGATACTATTTTTCAATGCCTGAGTAAATAGTGAATAGGAAAGACCACTTGATGAAATCCGTCTGTTGTTGCTATATTCCATGTTGAAAAGAGCACAAAAATAGCCACCACTTCCAGAGAAGTATTTGCTGAACTGGAGGAAACTCAGAACTTTTAATTGAACTGGTCTTCATTATAGGCAGGTTTGGCTCATTTGGAAGGTGGGTGAAAGGGTGGCCACACTCACGGCACTTAAAACGTACTTAGCTGGCTCTGGTGGCACCGGTCCCGCATTTCAGCTGAGGAGTGCCAGCACCTCAGTCTGTTGTCTGTTTCCCCTTACGTGTGGGCCGAAAACAGGGTCGGAACAAAATCCCAACAAAAACATCTCTAATGCATTGTTGTTTGTCTGTTCTTAAGAGGATATGTGTGTTTTTTATTTGGCCCTCATGTGCAAAGTTCATGCCAGGCCTCAATTCGTGTCTGTTATGCTTTTACTGTTACACAAATTTCATTCTAATACGCCCTTACTAGCTGTATCATACACAGTCTCTGAGGTAAAAGGTTTATTTGAATGTGAGTGGGACTAAAATGATCATTTTCTACACAGTAAAACATCTATTACCTCAATAGTTAACTCAAATTATTTAATGACATTTAATGACATTCATGGCTTCAGGTGAGTTGTAGGTATAGGTGTTCGGTGGGCAGCTACAATATCCAGCAGCCTGTTGTGATTTTCTGCTACAGGAAGAAATATGCAGGCTATTCTTTTCTTTAGAGATGTTTTTCTTGACTGCCCATCCCTGTATCCCATAATGCTTATCAGATGTGCTAAATAATATTTTCAAGTTTGTATAACCCCGAACAGTTAAAACTGCTGCTACGGTGATGCAATATTGTTAGATTTTGATTCTTCGGTTTTCAAAAACAGGAGCTGTTATTTTGTGCTCCAGCTGTCATGCGGTGCTAAACTTTATTGTTTGAGAGGTAGACAACATATAGTAATATGTTTCTAAATTAACAGTTATATTGAGACATATCTTATTTTCCATGTTGCATCAGTGCAAATGACACTAATGGAATTTTTATTATCATCTGAGATTTTTGCATTTTGTATGAGATATTTGGATATTTTACAAAAAAAAAAAAAAAATTCAACCCCATGTGTTACAGCATTCCTCCAACGTCCTGGTTTGTTGCAGAGAGGGCTGAATTTCCTCAGCAAATTCTTTTCGGAGGCCCGCAGTGGCTATCCTCAGTTATTATCCAATCATCTGACTTTATACATGTCATCCCAGAATGTCTTGTTAGCAACATTTGTCTTACATTATAGGGCTACAAACGTCAGGACTGTCAAATTTAGCTGTCAAGGGCTTAAAAATAGTAATTGGGAGCAGGAGGCAAGAACCCAGTGTTAGATCATTTCTGACCTTGGCGTCCGACCAGCTGCAGAGTAGACATTCTTACTGTAAGTTTAGCACACATGAACGCAACGGGTCTAGATCTGAATCATTTCCCTTATAGAAATATTGACAGGAATTTACAGATTTCCATCTTCCGCCGCTGTTGTTCCATGAGAACAAGGAGGTGCCTTTCAAGATGAGGCCAAAGCTTTTTGGAGTCTTTTAAAGATGTCTGTTTTTTGTCCTCCTGTGTTTGTAATTATCCACATTTCGAGGAGTTGTTTGTTTGACTGGAGAGTTAAGAGATTTTAATGAGTCTGAGGTGTACAGAAACTCTTGAGAAACCCACTGAAGCGATACACTCCTGGCTGTACTCATTCACACCCGCTCTCCAAAAAAACAAGGCCTGTGGTGCATGTGTTTTTAAGAGAAGAGTGTTACTCCCCCTAAACAGACCCCGTGTTGTTTAATCACTAATAAATCTCTCAGAGGAAATAAAATTCAAGTTCCTCTTGCCCTGTCTCCAGAGAACCACTTGCCTTCTCCAGCCAAAAATGTGATGAATAATCTTTTAAAGAGATTTCTTGTGACATTTTTCTAGAACAAGATGAAAGAAATCTGAAGCTAATAACATGAACTCTCACCATCAGCAGACACAATGTGACTGAAACTGATTTGATCCCTTCATTTGATCCTCTCTTTTTGTCTTTCAGAATGTAAAATAGACAATTGTGAAGCGTGTTTCAATCGCAATTTTTGCACAAAATGTAAGGAGGGCTTGTATTCACACAGTGGGCGATGTTATGTCAGCTGCCCTCCAGGCCAGCGCACCTCCAACGAGACCATGGAGTGTGTCGGTGAGTGACCTCTGACCTTTACCCTGAACTGTTTAAGCATCTCTTAAAGATCCAGTGTGTATAATTTAGGGGCATCTATTGGCAGAGTGTAATGTAATATTCATAACTATGTTTTCATAAGAGAGAGAATTGTTGTTTCTGTTAGTCCACTATTGTTTCTACAGGAACACAAAATGGATAAATCAAACACTGGCTTTAAAAAGGGTCATTCATGTTTTCGCATTTGTGCATCAGCCACCCACACAACTGGCATACGGAAGAAATTTAAGTTGGTTGCAAGCTGCAACCTCACCACTAGATGCCGCAAAATTCTACACACTAAGCCTTTAAAGCTCCTTTAATGAACTAGAAAGTATAATTTCACTGTCTTCCACTGAAGCATTAAAAGGTGTGAGCCACATGTTGACTCAATCTTTATTATTACTTAATGAGAAGCCAACTATGTTCAATTGGCCAGCCTGAGAAAAGGGGAAGTGAACTCGAGAAAATTCACAAGATCTCTTTATATTGCCTTTATTTCTCTTTTCTTTTTTGGTATTGTTGTTGAAAATAATTCTGTTATAAGTTATAAACAACAGCAGTAACAGTTGTTGCTCTAACTGGACCCTGCTGGTCAACTGAGACTAGAAAATAAAACCGTAAAAACCTTTGTTGTGAGCTCAGTTTACTTAATAGCCATCTGCTTTGGTACATTTTCAGGTTCATAGCAACCCTCTCAATATGGCCCTCTCAAGTGAAAAAAAAGCGAGAAAGATAAAATTGCTTTCAGATTTGAAAATTACTGAAAGTCATTATTGTGAGCTAAAACTGCTGAGCTGTAAAAAGCAGTCATGAAGGCTGTGAAGCAAATGTGCTGTGTTAGAGCTGCGGAACACTCACTCAATACCTCAGTCCCCATTTCTCTTCATGCAGGTCAGCGTCCTGCAGAGTGTGAACTGGGCGAGTGGAGCCAGTGGGGTTCCTGTATGAAGAAGAACAAAACATGTGGATTTAAGAAAGGCTCCCAGGCCCGGGTTCGCGTGCCCCTACCGCAGGTCGACATCCCGGACACTTCCCCGGCCTTGGTGCCCTCACAGACCTGTGCTCCACAGACAGAGAGGAGGAAGTGCATTGTGACCAAGACACCTTGTGTGAGAGGTAAACACAAATACACATATAATACAGAACATTAAACACCAAGGACATGCAGTAGGGACTTCTAACTAAATGTACAGCTAATAATAGTTAAAATCAGGTACTCAGATTACAGATGAACAAGCACTAAAGTCCGTGTGCTTCACAAAATGCCCCCACCAGTTGATATGATGACTGATGGAACCATTACTCAACATCCAAGGACCTGTATTCCCGCCAGCGTGTCTGTGACCCGCAGCGTGTTGATTGGGTTTGGTTTTGGCTGAGCTCACAGAAGGATACAGAATCTCTTGACTTCTCAGCATGTAAACAATAAACTCTGTCTACGAGCCAAGCAGATGAAGGGCGGGCATTAGGCACTGCAAAGCTGGACAAGGATCAGAGCTACACAGAGCTATTTGTTCTGAAGACCACTGAAGCGTGAGGTTTACACGGCCGTGACATGTTTGCTTGGGCTCTTATCATCCGCACAGCAGCTTGCTCTCCAGCAGGTTAACAGTCATTCTCACCAGTCAATGGCCATTATCAACTTTGATAACAGCATATTAGTTGCTCTTGGCCTCAGTCGCGGCTAATAAAATGACAGATCTGGCCAATTGGTCCGGAGTTTATTGGATGATAAGTGCAACAAAAACAACAATGATCCCAGTTATTTGGTTTTAAACAGTTTATCCTTAGTAGTGAGGCAATATTTACCAGCAATGGCGTTGGGATAATAAACCATCTTAAACAGAATTAAGAAGTAGCTGTTGCTTAGCATGATTAATTCAAGCTATAGGGTTTATTCTCTTGAACTGCAAATGTCTTTGTCTCTAAATGTCACCATATACTAATCCGTTTTGCATAAAGTGCCAGCTTTAAACCAAAGTTGGAAACTTACACACATTTACAAGGACTGAGAGAATTGTAAATGAGCAGTATTTAAAGCCTTTATTGGACGGTGGCACGCTTAGGGGATTTCGGGCACGGCAGCCACATTACGCAAGGATATTTGCACAGTGTTGGCAGCTGTACAGATGTTGCAACACGTAACAGATGATATGCCTGGATATATGTGAGTAAACATGCTTGCATATTCAAGCAGCGTCCTCTTTTCTGGAACAGTTCCTGTAGGACTCAGAGACTGAAGAACAGAACATGATCTGACACTGTCCCATATAGATCTGTGGTCATGTCTAAAGGGAGGGGGGCTGACGTGGCTTGTAATTGCTCAGTGAGGAGTGGGATCTTCGTTGGATGGGCTGTGACAGCACAATTTGAGAAACGAGAAGGAAATTTACTCTGTCTGACGCCTGCATCCTGGAGAGAATGTCAGCCACGGGTTCACAAGAATAATTAACTGTGAAATATTATAAACTGCCCTATAAAAACTGCTATGCAGGCCGCCAAATTTCTAAACTTGGAGCAAAGTCATATCAGAGAGACAAGGATGACATGTGAGGTGTCACCTGACGAGTGATGAGTCATAGAAGCTTTCTGGATTGTGAAACTGTTGATGCCGAGGAGATTTTTAGTCCTGTTTTTCTTTTGTATGAAAATAAGACACATACGACTGCCAGAGTTTGAGGGAATGAATTTTCCTCTGTGAGGTAATTCATGGGTGATGGTACCGTGACTCCGGTGAACCAGTTCATGTGGGTAAACTCACTCAGTGCAAAAAGAGCACAGCTGTGGATTCATCTGTGGGAGCTGGCTGGCAGGCTGGCTATATAAAACACAGGGGGCAGACCTTGTATAACATTAGTGATTTAGTGGTCTGCAGAACTCACGCTTTGTGTTGATTTGGCTGCAAATTTTTTCCCCTTTTTCCTGAAGCTCAACGAAAAGGGTCTCACGCGAAAACAGAATTCTCTGGATGTGTTTTTGCATTTGTCAGACAAAATTGTTTAGTTTGGATGGAGAGGAGGTACAATCAGGCCTGTCATAAACTGATGGAGTCTCCCTCTCTCCCGGCTCCATTAGTGATTTGTTAGAAGTAATTAAGTCCTTACACAGTAAGCACATCAGCTCAGACGCTTTAGAGTGTGTGTGAGGACTCTTTACTTCACTCGAGTTCATTGTGCCTCATTGATATAAATTGAAACCATTACAGCTCAATATTAAGTGCTTGTTTGAATGGTTGCTATAAAAGCTTGGAAAAATGTTTCTTAACACGTAACTGATGAATGTGTTGGACATAGAATCTTTTTATACAGTTTTGAGCCAACGTAACAAATAACATCAGCAGTATTGTTGTCATGATTTTGGCACTAATGGCTCTTGAAAAAGGCGAATTATTCCCATTTGTGTACTACTGTGCGGGACTGAGCCTCGCCATTTTCAGTTCAGAGTAAAGCAATCGTGACTCTGCATGGGCCTGCGGTGAGTAAATGTTTTTGTATTAGATCTGTCCACATTCAGCTGCACTCGGTGTGCTCCATCACTGCATAATGATTTTCACTGGCTGTGTAGAAACATGTTTCTGGTGAAATCTGAGAAACACTGTACCTTTGGTCTTTTTGTTTTTCTACTTTGCGCTTAAACCAAAAGAATCATAACTGTTTGTACGACAAGTTTAAAAATGCTGGTAGGGGAAATAAACACAGACCTACAGCTATTACTGCACAGCAGTAGACAAACATGGTGGCGCCATAAGCCCTGCTGTTGTCAACTGCATAGTGAACACTGTCCAGCCCTTGGCACGCGTTCACTCAGTTTCCAGGATGTGCAGAGACTCTCCACGCACAAGTTCATAACAAACATCCTCCAGCGTAACTACACTCCCTCAGATACACAAAACCGAATACTTTTGAGTGCTGCCTAAACAATAGCCATCTGACTCCAGGCAAAATGTCCATTTCCACTTTGTGACAGCTCCTCACGTCCTTATGGGCCATTATTGGGCCCTTGACAATGTTTAACTCATTATGCCAGAAGTGATTTTAAAGTGATTTATGTGACAGAAAATTGTGTCACTTGACTGTCATGAGTGCTCTCACAGTTTATACATGCGTTGCATTTTAAAATCAGCAGCAGCAGTAAGCTCTTTCCTCTCCTGAATGGTTTACATGTGGACATTAACCACTCTGTGATGGATGTTTGTATTTAGAGGGCAATTATACTCTTAAATGTGTGACAGGTGTGGATCCTAATGCAAGAGTACCAGCTGAGAGGATATGGGGGGAGTCCTGTGCGTGTGTTTGTTGAGTAGCTGTTGAAATAGAAATTAAGACTAAGGGCCCCATCTTACACGCAGTGCAAAAGGGGGCATAATGTAGCGCAAGTGTCATTGATAGATTCAGACTGACTTAGTTGTCATTTTAATGGCCAGCACCTAAGCACAAATGAACTTGTGCCCAAGGGTGTGTAGGTCTTAAAATGCAGTGTGGTCAGGCACATGTTGGCTTGCTGCTATTTGGAGACAGCAGAAAGCGATTGCGCCACTGACCAACAAAAACCTGTTCTAAAGTCTGGTGCAGTGTTTCCCTGCTATTTAAAGGGCGCATTATTCAGACTGTAACAACATGCTTACACTTGGATGGGTTACAGGTAGGGGAAATATATAAATTAATGAGGAAAATATTAGTTACATTCTCTAAGATGTGAACGTAGCAGAGAGCAGAGCAGAGCTGCGGGGCTGCTGTCCAACTCCAGAGAGAGCGCTTTTAAACATGAGAAGCGGTGTAACTTCATTGATTATTTCAGAAGCTAAAAGTTTAGCTCTATTCCACCTGTGAATGTGAATGGAGCTTTTTCTAGTCTTCTGACCACTCAAAGCACTTTTTACACTACATGTCACATTCACCCATTCACACAAAGTCACACACTGGTGGCCAAGGCTACCATTCAAGCTGCTCAGTAGCCATTCAAATGCACTTACACACCGATGGAACAGCCATCAGGAGGATTTGTTGGTTCAGTATCCTGCCCAAAGAATCTTCGAAACCAAAGAGGTTAAGAGTGGACGACCCTCTCTGCCTCTGAGCCAGAGTTGCCCCTATCAAGTTTGTAACTACAGTTTTGGTTTTGCTGCTTAAACGCCCCACGATATCTGCTGCAGTGACATTACTGCTCTGACTGCATTACTCTCAGCTGAAAACCACATGCTTCTCCAGTTTGCCAAATCTGTCATGGAATAAAATTGATGAAATAACACATCTTTATTTAGCTAATGAATTGTAAAAACCTTTAATCACAGTAGAATATTATGACTTGTAACTTCAAGCCTTGCAAATATGTGATATAACCACAATGACTTAAATAGAGTCTAAGTGAAAAACAAAGCACTGCAGAGCAAGGTGTGAACATTATGAAAAATAAATATTACCGATCTCCAGTCAGTTACAGTATTGCAACAGATCACACAAACTAAAATGCACACTGGCTACGGCTCTACCACTTGCCTTGTTATAGACATGTCGTTAAGGGTTCCTGCTTCAGATTCCAGGCCATGGTCAGGAAGCACCCAGACTCTCTGCTTCAATCACCCACACCTGTCTGCTCTTAGCGCATCACCGTAACTCTTTTTTCTCTCTCGCTCACTACAGCATACAGTGTCATATGTAGACATGTGAATTGCACTTAAACCTGGCCTTGGCCATTTTACCACAGCAGTAGGGTGAGCAGTGTAGCTTTTTTTTTTCCTCAGTTTTCTTTTTCAACTCTCATTCCTATATGTTATGTAGAGTGTAGGACACTATGTGAAGCCCACAGGGCCAGTTGTTTCCCAACCCAATTTTTTATCGCAGCCTATGCAATTTGAAAATTGTGTTCCATTACATCACAATGCCCTTGATGGCCAATTCAGCATGTTGAATTAGCACCAGAGACAGTGGAACCCATCAGAGAATGAAGTCACTGTGATTGGCAGGTTTACGTTATTATTTGCTAACACACAGTAAATATCCTTCGTTCTTTCAATATCGGGTTGTGTTGTCAGTTTGCTAACTAGCTAACTAGCATCTTGAATCTGTCCTGCCGATCTTCTAGTTTAACTTTTTGAATGGCCATTACGGACTAGAGCCACCTGCTGCTATTGAGTTATTTTCTTTCATGCAGGTGTGGAACATACATGCTAGTTGGTTGTAGTCTTTGCATCGTGTTCAGTGCACCTTTTTGTCTGAGACACAGGTGACATGAGGCAACACAACAGCTGGCCTTTGTTGGTTCTAATTCTCTGATGTTGGTTTGGTTGGTCTGGGCCTGAAGGGATCAGCAAAGTTATTACAATCCATCCTGAAGAGAATGTCTGCAACAGTCGCCAACATATTTCATTCAAAAGCACAAATGTTGAGCTCATGGTGGCGCTACAGGAAAAGTCAGGGGATCACCAAAAGGTTTAGGATTCAACCTCTGAGGATCATGAACACCTTTGCAAATTCTCATGGCAATTTATCCAGTAGTTGTTGAGATATTTTAGTCCAGGCCAAAATGGTAGACCGATCGACCGATAAACTAACACAGCTAAAAGCAACTGGCTTCCAAATGTTTAGCGATATTATTTTGTCCTATTAGTTTTGATTATTATTTGTTGACTACTTGCGGTGCACTGGTCCCTGCTGTACATGATCCTGTCAACACGGCTTAACAAAGCATCATGCTGCCATTAATGAATACTTCTGAACTGGATGAACTCAGTTTAAACTTGTTTTGCCTGCATTACAAACCACACAACTACAGCCACGAGTCCCGATCCAACACACATCCCTTATCATCCACCCTCATCCCTCTGGAATCCATGTTTTTTAAACTTTTGTTTAGCCAAGAGGAGGCGCCTCTGCATACACCATCTGATGATGACAGATAATATACAGGAGTTTATTTGAGAAATGACACAAACCTGTTAATCATATTTCCGATGCGTTCTCATTTCAGAGAGGAAGAGCAAGGGAGACCGACAAGATGATACAAACAGGGAGAATGCACGCGGGCGAGGACGAGACAGCAAAGATGGGAGCAGAGGCGGAGGGGGAGGAGGAGGAGGAGGAGGAGGAGGAGGAGGAGGCGGAGGCGGAGGCGGAGGCGGAGGAGACGGAGGTGGTGGAGGTGCTGGAGTAGGAGGAGGAGGAGGAGGCGGAGGAGTAGGAGGAGGTGGAGGAGGAGGAGGGGGGAAAAGGCGAAGAGGCCAGAGCAGGACCACCACTGCTCCCAGCATCACAACCAGCTCTGTCAGCTAAACTCCATCGCCTGCTGGATGGGTGCTGAGAGAAAAACAGAAACAGTGCCTCACCCAGCAGCACCAGCCACAGACAAAGATCAAACTGATGAAGGAATGGATTAATGCTGCTATGCATTGTAGAAGATGCAAAGAGAACTGGAGGATCGCTGCAACACAAAAGGCTTATCTGAGCTTTGTGAATAGATGAACATATCTGGAAGATACTGGTGTTCAGAAAGACTTGTTGATTTTCATTCCACCATGAGGGATCACTGTTGGACTGCAAAGCCAGTGTTGAAGATAGCGGTTCGTGTCATGAACCTTTGTCTTTGTCACTTCTTGAACTAAGAACAGATTCCCGTATTTCAAATGCAGCATTCAAGCTGGAAGTCTGATAATGAATGAAGGGTCTCCTTGGTCTCTCTCTGGTCTAGATTTATTTTGTTCCAGTTTGATTTTAATCACAATCTGTTCTTTATTTGATTTCATGTTCGTGCGAGGTGGCAGATGGACTTTCTCAACAGCCGCTGTACGTGATGTAAAGACGATGAAAAGCATTAAGTCTTTGTACCTTTAGTTCCTGTTGTGAGATGAAACAAAAAAAAGAAAGGCACTGGAAATCATTTGTGGTTGTTGAGGACAGAAAGTCCTCTATACAGTATATTATTTCGAGGAGGGAATCCATTACAAAACAAGCCTAAGAGAAGATGTAGGAGGATTACTGGGGGCTCAACTCACATCCTTCTCCGGTGTCTTGACACAGACTTGCCATTTGATAGCTTAGTTGTTTGGTCTGAAATAAATGTCGTGTTTGTGTCAGAAAATAACTCTGCACAGAAAAGGAGGAATAAAAACAGAAGTATTTGCATGTGCGTGAGTGAAAGAGAGTGTGTGTGTGTGCGTGTGTGTGCTTGTCTCTACCTAAAGTCTGGGTGTTGGTGTACTTTGTATGCATTTCTGCACGGAATCAAGTTGTTTGTCAATGGAACTTAGTCGTTTGTACATGTGTGTTTACGTTTGCACATATGTGTTAATATTGGTCTCATAGATTGAAGGAATAGGTTCTCGAAAAAACAAGGAGGAAGGAAATGTAAATGCACAGTGATATATCAAATATGCAGTTACTACAAGCCACTGATTATCATTTAAGCCATCAAATCATCAGCTGCTCAGTAATCGTATCTGTTTGCAACAGGGTCTGAAGATTTTGCACAACTATAATGTTTCCTACTGCTCGTGTTTCAGAACAATCATAGCATTTTATACATTTATACTCCAATAGCTTCATGACATTGCAGATACGGAGAGGAGGTTTTTTTTTTTTTGTTTGGTTTTTTTTCCTAGAACGTTTTTCATGGGTCTGTTTGCTTTACACACGATATTAACTTCAGGAGAAGTTACACACTACATTATTCATTCATACTATGGATTGTGATGCTGAATATGTCATACTGTGTTTATCATCAAACATACAAAGTATTAGAATCATCATGTATAGCTTATTCTGTGAAAGCCTAAATAAAGTTCAGATGAAGCTGATCAAAGCTCAGTCATACACTGATTGTGCTTCTAGTTTGTTTGATTTCAGTTCCAATGAACCTCATGATTTTGTCCACAATTGATCCACTATTTATTTATGCAAAGTTCTCTTATAGTATTCATGGCATAAAGTAGTGCCACATATACACTTCAATTCCTTAAAGCCCCATTTCCACCGGGTGGTATGTAACAGTTCAGTTCAGTTCAGTTTGCTAATTTTATGTTTCCACTGTGAAAAGTTGTGGATGGTACCAATAGAACCGTTCTGTACCGTCCCCATTTTTGGTCCCCCTTCTATTGGGGTACCTACAGTAGCACACAGATCTGGTACTAAAAGGTGGAGCTGTGAACACTGCAGTCTGTTCACTGGTCACTCTGCTCAGGGCTGAGCTGTGGCTGGTTTTGAGGCTCATGTAACCACTGTTTGTACCGTTGAGAGTTTAAATAGTAGATTGTAAGTATAAAATGAAAGGATGTTTTGCTGCCTCTCACAGCAGCTGGAGTCTGAGAAAAAAATAACTCAATTCACTGGGCCGACTGCCGGTGACTGTAAGGTGGAACGTTAACTTGTAATGTTACTCAATGCATGAGTTGACAACCTGAATCAATCAAGACACCTTAAATTTCACTGTGACAAATTTGACCATTCCATTAGTTTTTATATGACATACACTTTTAGTAATGAGTGGATCTTCAAGCGTTTATATATATTAATTTCAACCGGGTTATGTGAGCTGCATATATTCTAATCCCCACTGGGAGTAAAAAAAAAAAAAAAAAGCATTGTGGTGCATTGTTCCTGTGGGCTTTGGCAACACTAAACCCCTGAGCTTGCATGAGAGGAACTAAATGCACAAACTTGCCTGAGACTGTCACTGCAGCCTGTTCTATTTTGTTCTGAAAATGTTAACATGCAGCCTCGTTCTGTGGACGATAAACGAGGTGCAGACTTCCATCTGCGTCACCGGTAATGAGAAAATACAGTGAGTGCTGGACGGAGCAGTGAGTGACAACAGCCCCGCCCACATTTAAGGGTACTGTTTGTGGTGGAAACACTAGGCTCTAGGTACCATGTCTGAAGGGTTACTTTTTGATTCCAAAGGTACCATACTGAAAGTGTTTGGTGGAAACAGGGCTTAACTCTCATATTAACGTTCTCAACTATTTTACTCCAACAGCATAACAGACTTACTAAAATTCAGCGTGCCTTTTGGTTGTCAGTGGCTCCATCTGGCCACCGCTAAAAATTTCTAGTGGCGCCACTGGCTAAGCTGAGATCTGGAAACTCAGTGAGCTGATGGTGCAAGAGTCACAAGGAGTTTCACAATCATACAGGTTTTTTTAAAAAGCCTGAGTAAACTGACTTAATGGCAGATATAAAAACAAAGACAAATAGTTAACAGTTTAGTCAGTTAGTTAATCGGTTAGTTAATTATGGGAAATGGTTCTTCGGCTTCACCACATAGCATAAACACAACAGATGAGGGTAAACATCAGCAGCACAGCATCAACAGACATGACAAACATACATTAAAAATAAAAATAAAGTGCAATGAAATATAAAAATTTGAACTGCTGTAATGACTCTGAGCATAAACATCTTTCTTGTGCAACCAGGGTTTATTACCAACATTTCAGGTGCGCTCTCGTGCACAAATAAAGTGGTTTAGATCATCTGAATAGACTTGTTTACTGCCTGTCTGATTGTCTAACCATTCGTGTTTTTGCCTGTTAACATTTTATTGAAGCAATTTCACCATGTTCTCAGATCAATTGTGCAATTACATAACAAATAGAAGAATGGCCAAAACTATTAAATTACGGCCCAAGTGACACTTAGCAGGACGGGGTTAATCTAGTATTGATGAAACAATAACGGTATTTGTTCATATAACACACACGACATGGGAGGTCAGTCTCGATCAATAGAGGACTATTATGACAATTTGGGGATAGATTTTTCACACTAGCCCTGCTGTCATAATGTACAGGGAAAGTTAGAAGTATTAAGTATCCATCTCTTATTCTCTGGCCTGAACTCGATCAAAATCTCAAAGAATGAGAAAAAAAAAGTCAGCTTGGAGTATGATGCTATCTATCTCCAGTCGAGAGCCTGCAGTTGTTATGGTATGGCCTTCCTACAGGAGGCCATCTTGGGAGGTGGAAGAGCTTAGATGGTGTGATGGTCCCGATCACCGGCCAAATGCTGGCGCCTGGGCAGGGGTCGTAAAAGCAGAGACAGAAATAAAAACTAATGGTGTGTCATAGCCAGAAGGGAGGGGGTATACCATGCCTTGGCCCTACAACAAAACAGCCGTTTCTCATTACCAAAAGGGAGGGCAGGGGGAATGGTAGAGTATGCACCGTAAATTACACATTCATCGCTCTTCCTGACCATAAATTCTTACCCTGGCTCCATTGGACGGAGCTCTCCCTCACCTCCCACTCTCTCTTTTTTCACTCTGTTGTTCCCCACTCCCATGTTTTCCAAGAGAAATGAATGGTAAATCTTTTGAGTATATGGGTGCCCTCGATTTGCCAAGATCCTTAACACTGAATGATTTCATTACTTTAGTTTGGCCTTTGAGCCAGACCCCAGGGAGTGCATCACGTCAATAGGGAACACCCAGTCCATGTCTGCTTGACTTAAACGCACATCCCTGATCCAAATGTAAACAAAAGGGTACCACCACCATGCCACAAATCAAAATCAGAGCCTGATATCACTCTCAGATGGACTGACGTGGCTTTAAATGCAAAGATTACCACTGGACTACAGCTAAATCTAATCTATTAATGTTTTCTAATCCAGTTTGTATGGCTGGTGAGACAATGTCAAGTTAAAGACTCAGTCATGCAAACTTTTTCTGACCTGAGCTGACTCATGGGTTTGATGTGACCTAAGCATGGAACATTGACTGAGAGATGCAGCTGATCCTTGAGTTGAGATTATCAAGTTCCAGGGTTGCTTTTATTGTCTACCTAAAGAGAACATCGACCAGGACGAAAGGGATGCTGCAGCAGGAAAGAGACATTACAGAAAGACTTACAGCTTAAAAGAAAAAGCCTCTTTTATAAAAGTCGTGAGAGGCAAGGCAAAAAAAAAAACAAACAAAAAAAAAAACAACTGCAGGCAATGTTGGACAAGTAATACTTTTTAAATATATTGTACCCTTCATACAAGACATGCAGCACAAAATGCTTTACAATCATGGACAAAGCTTAAGTTTCTCATATGAGATATTATCTCCTACATACAGGATGTTATCTCCTATGTGGGAAATACTATCTGGCACATAGAAGATAACATCCTTTACATACGAGATGATTTACGTTTTGGCCAACATTTGTTTTTTTGTTTTTTTTTAATATGAAGTAACGCACACCAAGAATTATGATGGGGTGCTGATCACTGGCAATACACGTGATTGTGGATTGATCTGAGAAAGGCACAAACGTCATCAAAAGAAAAGAAACGCATATGGAGCCAGAATGTGTGACTTTTTTGTTTTTGTTTTTTTTTTTGTTTTTTTACTTGCCTCACAGAGCTTCCGAACTCTTCCACGTCACCAGCCCTATCTGTCACACACACTGTTCCCAAGGTCAAGAATGGACTTCTCTGCTCTTTTATATAGTTAGTTCGTATCAGTAATGATTTGCTCAGCAAAGTACACTTCAATCTTTACAATCTGCGACATAATTTTCAAAAAAAAATCATGTGCTGCTTCCTTTAGATAATCCACAGACCCAACTCCATGTGTTTCATAAGGAAGTGTTTCCTTTTAAATGTAGAAAATACTTGAGAATATCCACAGAAAGGTCTGTGAATTATCCAAACTAACAGGACGTATTTCTGGAAGGGCATGTTGCTGTTAAGATTTTCAGATGTGATTGTTCAATGCTGCGAGGGTTTATGAATAATACTCCTAAATATAATGAATAATAAGTCCCTTGGCCTCCAGTAGGTATTGAGACAAAATCACTGTAAATACCCCCACAAGGTAATTTTTGGGTGATTTGACTGTTTAAACTCTGTGACTTTGGTTTCCATTCATTGTCTCAGCGTGAAATGCTGTGAAACCCTGTTAGATTGCAACATTTCCATCTTTGTCATGCTTTTCTGTTTCATTATAATGCACAGCATCAATGACATAATTTTCACAGAAACCTCCCAACGATGTTCTGTCATCAGCCGGGTGAATGAGAGGTCTGGGGTACATGAGGCCACTGGAGTCTCCAACTGAGTCACCAGTGTACTGCCAGCAGCATCTACTGGACCCTGCCCTTTCAGTTTAGTGGCTTCCAGTTCTTTAAAGATTAGCCTTTGGAGATGTCCTGTCAGCAATCCCACTGATCCATGATAATTTCCATCTCTGAAGCTCCACAAGCGTCCTCTCTCTATGGCTCAAGATCTGAGGGGTTGGATCTGGAAATCTACAAAGAGAAAATGTCCTTTTCGATTGGAAAGTATTCCAACGAATTGTACATCAAAACTGACAGCCTGGCATGTTTGATCAGCAACAGATATCTTTAAAAGTAGGGCTGCTAAATCAAAATAACAAAGCTATTTTATGTTTTTAGGGAAGCCAGCGCTCTTTGTGAGAGAGACAAATCTACATCTGATGATGGTTAAAAGACAAGTTTCTTGAAATGGAAATCATAACTGAAGCATTGGGGTGCCGTAGTGAGTACAAATTTGGCCAACTTGGGTTTAATGTTCATCATCAATGCCAAAATGTTCAAGTGTCCTTGAGATACTCGTTGAACTTCTGCAGTATCATCTGCAGGGCTGACTATTTGCTCGATACTGACTGCAAAATGAAGCAAGGAAAAGAAGGATTTCCCAAGGAGAAACAAACAAGAAACTCTTTTTATAACAAGCAAGTGGAAAACCCAAAGTATGCATGGGACAAGCAGGATACTTAATGAGGTTTAGTTGCTATTTACAGATCTTAATTTAACCCAAATGTGTGTGAGGCTCAGGAAAAGGTCAGAAACTCCTGATGGAGGAGAGGAAAAGTTTCGGAGATGCTTGTAGAATGGTTGATAAGATACTTGATATGTACTGCCCCCTTTTGGTGGTAATCAGTACTACAAGGAAAGACACCTGCACTGTGTTTAATGCTGTTGTGTTGTGCCTCTGTGTGCATGTACTGTGTATTCAGAGGAGGGGACAAAAGAGGAAAGGAGACTGTCTGTGCGAGGTGTTTAACATATTGAAATTCACAATAATCACACAATCTTTTCAGATGATTATTTTAAGTAACTGGGTTTTTAAAATGCACTTCTACTGTACTTTGACTTTGGCACAGCTGCGAAGACTCTATTCATACTATATATCAAAAATAGAAAGAGCATGCTTATACATTTGGTGTATTTGTTCACACAGTGATGAAGTTCACGTTCATGTCAATAGGGAACATCCAGTCAATTTCTGCTTGACTTAAACGCACAATCCCTGATCAAAAATATGCCACAAATCAAAATCAGAGCCTGATATCACTCTCAGATGGACTGATGTCTCTAAATGCAAAGATTACCACTAGTCTACAACTAAATCTAATCTATTAATGTTTTCTAATCCAGTTTTTATGATTGGTGAGACAAATTGTCAACTGAAAGACTCAATTATGCAAGCTTTTTCAGAGCTGTCACCTGATTCTCATGGCCTTTATTAGCAAATGAGCTGGCTCAGGTGTTTTCAACCCTGTGAGGGCTTTGGGTTTGCGAAAATAGGTCTAACCTCATTGCAGACAAGGAAAAATAACGAGGATACAATGTAATTTTATTTTTGTTTGTCATGACGCTGGCCCTAAACAGACAGTACACAGTGGCAAACTATCTGACCACTGTGACAGATCAGAAATTGAAAAAGACACTGACTATGTACAGACACAGGCAGAGCTGGCTGCCCAGAGAGGACAGACTGTGGCAGCTCTGTCCTGAGAGACAGGTGGAGACAGAGCAACATTTCCTGCTACAATATCTGTTATTACAATAATTCAAAGTTCTTTACAAAAGTCAAATGTAAGATTTTGAGTCACTCTCTGACCAGACTAAAATGCAACATCTGCTTGGAGAAAATAGTGTCAGCCCATAGATGCAGCAAAATATGTCAAAGCATGTCACGGACTGAGAGACAACCAACACAACAACATATAGCTCATCTCATCACAGATCACTCTCTGCCCTTTTATTTACTCCTTTACTTAATGCATTTTTTTCTACTTTAAAATGTATGTCTATGTATTTGTAATAGTACATTGTTGTTAACTGTTTTTGAATTCTAACTGTCTTAAGTTGTAATTGTGCTTTGGCAACACATAAGAAACAGAATGCCGGTAAAGCTTATTAAACTGAACTATATTGATCTAGCGTTCTGTTAAGAAAAACCAAATTTAATAGCAAATTGCATCTAAAAGCAAATGTATACCTTACGAACAAATATTAAGAATGAACTAAACATTATGTCTTAAAGAAATCAATCAAAACACTTCTTCTCACATATTGTGACATTATTAGTTTGGGGTGAGGACGGAAGAAGGGTGTGGATCAGCAATGGGGTTTTTTCACAATGTGCGAGGGAGGTCAAAGCAAAATTTCATGTCGGTAAATTAATGTTATTTGTTCAATAACATGTTGCAGATCGTCTTATGGTGGCACACAACTGCAATGAAATAAAAAAAACACAAGAGGGCGCCATGAAAATATAAAACACTTGTCACCCGACAAACGAGCCAATAGTAACTCACACATGACATTATCATTATGATCTGAAATTGATGGTAATGGTTTGCTGGGTTTGCTGTGTTATTGATGAGATCATAGTGATGGTCATGTACAGTTTGGCAAATCTAAATATGTAATAAAAGGCTCTCTTTTTTTTTCCATTAGTGTGTCAAGGCTTTTGAAAGTTTTTGGACTGGGAAAGAGAGCCGCAAAGCCAAAAGAAAAGAGAAGAGAAAAACAATAAAATGATTCAATCATATCAGACTTCCATCACTGCATATAAGAAGTTTTATGGTTCATCTACGTTTATATTTTTCAAAGAATTGTTTTATCTTTTCCAGACTATCAAAACAAAAGTCACAAACTAAAATCTGCCAGAAGAAAATGAATAAATTTACGCCCACGTGTTTTTGCTCATACTCTTGATTATACGTGTGTGACTTTAATTTTCTGCTATAATCATTACTCTACACATGCCTTTAGAAGTTCAGTGGGTGGGGGCTTTTGGCAATATGAGACAAAGGCTTTCTGTTAGGCCGGTGTTTGTTATTCATGATGTCGGTGAAAATGATCAAGATGATACAGAAATGTGTGAATTCTTTTCATCTATTTATGTCAAGATATTTATTTCTGTAAATTGACCTCCCAGTCGTCATCTCGAGAATTTGCCCATCCAAGTAAATCCGAACTCTATCCTCCCGAGACCCTGTGCTGTGTCCTCATATGAAGTCATCACATTTTGGGTTTACTTGACCTTCATTCTCGGAACCCATCGGCTGTATTCGGCGTCTGACTTCCGGCAGACAGCGATACAGCCTCTGGGGACAGACCCTCGATTTTTTGGCATTCCGGTTTGATTTGGGCAGAGGAGGCGAATTTCCGTTTCCGACATCCGTTTATTTATAAGTAAATAAGCTGAACCACTGCGATGGATTCAGCGTTTGAGTTTGATTCGGGGTTTGCCTACAGACTCTACATTCACTGAATGTAGAGTCTGTATATAGAGACTACTTGACCTTATACTATTACTTAACTTAGACCTGTTGTCCTCGTTCGTGGACACTTTTGGTGTCATCTAGTGGTAGTGAGCACAAAATGCAGCCATCTCTGCCAAGTCAGTCTGCAGTCGATCCCGACACAAAAGTGAACAAGGTCTGAAACCCGATCGCATTTTATGGTTGAATCTTTTTTATTTATGATTGATAATGTTTGTAGTTTGATGTGGCAACAACTTTGACCAATTTTAGCAACAGTAACAAGCTAAGACACTGCTAATTAGGAAGTACTCGCTTGAAGATATTGGGACTTTATTATCGTCTGGTTTGAGGACATTGAGACTTAATTATCATTGACAACGTTTAGTTTTTTATACTTATCAAATCCTACTGATCCGAAATAGCTAGGAGAAATTAAAACAGCATACCAAACAAAAGTTCAGGTCTATGGAGGCTATTTACTTGCTTGTCTCTTTCACTCCGTCAAAATTGAACTTTTATACAAGTTCTCTTTTTTAAACAGGATTCAGATCACCCCTTAACAAAGAGCTGGAAGGCTTATCTGCTTTTTTTCAATGCTAAATCTTCTTGACGTTCTGAATTACAGTCAATCATGGTCAATCCACTCCTCAAGCTTTTTGCATTCCAAACATCTCATCTCCAAACAACTGTTCCAACAGAGCTGCCCAGCTGCCAACAGCAGAGGACTGTAGTTATACTGGGCCGCTAAAGCAACTGTACGTTAGATTGTTTCTTTCTTTTTTTTTTTTTTTAAGTATGCATACTCAGCAGACTGCCCTTTACCCTCCCGTTCACCTCTGTCTTATAAACCCAAGCAGATTCAAACACATCTTGCAGTAGACATGTTTTAATTGACCACCGTCAATCCCGTTGAAGCATAAAAGTAATCAAGAGGTTTCTCATTTCCCGTCAACAGCTTTGGCTCGTTTGATCCGTCTGTCATCGTCCTCACTGCACTCACCCCTGGCCTCACCGCAGAATCACTGAACTGTGATCCACACTCATTTGTTGCTTTGACTCAAACCTTTACCTTATTTTCACCCACTGACAAGTTGAATCTTCGAACACCTGCACCGATGAACCTCAAAGTCGAGTGAAAGGCAAAAAATAAACCCTGAAAAACATCAAAAGGAGAGAAGTCTTTATCAGGGACATATGTCTTTTTGTTTCACTCCTTGCATATTGCCGTAGCAGCTGCCAAACCTTTGTTCAAGCAGCATTACAAGTAAACAAATACGAACTCTGGCTCTCAAACTAAGCTGAAAGAGCAAGAAAGAGATGTAAGCTAAGATAATAATCTGCTGACACAAATTGCTTTCCTCTCCAGGCACAAAGACGCTTTTAACTGCATACTGTACATTTCAGACATTATATTCTTTATGGCTTTCGCCAGAGCAATTACCAAGCAGGGCAGAGCTCAAAACCACAGTCAGACGATGTGACTAATATTCTTGTGTCCTGAGGATGTTCAAGCCTGAATTGCTTTATAAGAATTTATCACATTCCTGCACTCCCACATTAATGGACCGCTCCAGTTCCAAAACCACATCAAACCCTTAAAAGTGTAAAAATGTATGGGGAGGGAGAAAATGGCAGCAGAACAAACAAACATTGTGTCCGACACTTTGCACTGTAGAATGTGTGAAATGCAGCGTGGGTGTGAAGTTCAAATATAATCTGTATATCTCTGTAATCGCCTATATACAGAACGCTGCATTTATTAGCCAGTCCGGTCGCCAGAAGAAAATGTTGGCATTGTGTGTTCCTTCAAACCACAAATAAGTCACATTTGTGATATGTAGCATATTTGTGAAGTCACATAGTATGTGAGCTGACTTTGTCATTAGGAGGTGGAGGTGATGGTGGATGGCGTGTCACCTAGGCAAGACCATTGCAGACCACCGCTCAACACCAACAAACAATAAAACCACTTGTGATTTAGTGAGTCATTGCTGTTTATAGCAGCTGATCCATTGCTGTTTTATCCCAAAACTTGGGTGTTTTGTCACAGCCTATTGCTGTTTTTCTCGTTGATTTTGAGGCACTAATTGTGGATGTTTTGTCACAATCTGTCACTGTGTTTCCTGCTGATTTTTAGGCACTAAACATAGGCGTTTTGTAGCTGTTTTTCCAGCAGAGACAGTGTCATGGAAAGCAATTGTTTTTTACAGACATTGCTGCTTTTTCCTACATGGATAGTGGCATGAAGAGTGAGTGTTTCATACTGAGACATTACTGCTTTTCCAGCAGGGATTGTGCCCCCCAAACCAGGTATTTCCAGCCAAAATATGATATTTTTCTAACCATAAGGAAGAGTTTTTTGTGCCTAAACCTAAGTACACAAGTGTAAATTTTCAATGTATCCACTGCATAATAAAGTGCAAATGTAACATGTTCGTCATTTGCGGAAATGTCCAATGCCAACGTATTTCTGGAAACTGGGTTGTATCAGCATGAGGTGATTTTTTTACACAAATTTTCCTTCAAGTAGTCGTGGTGGTTTTTATATGTACAATAAGGGTACGTATGCATGTGCTGTGGTGTCAGGTATGCCTTGTGAGAGTACTAAACGGCACACTGACTAGGAAGTCGTCCAGAGTTGCAGTTGTCATCGGTCTTCCTTTGGAAAGGAGAGATTTTAAGAGAAGTTGGATCAGAGCGATGGACGCATCCGACCCTGAACTCTGGAAAAACAAGACCTTGTTTTCCTGCTGAGAGCGCTCATTACAAGACAGTATAAGAGCTTCCCACAAGCAAGCACAACTCCTTGACCTCAGACGGGAGTGAATGGAGAGGACGAGAGCTTGGGCCAAGCCACAGAGGCAGACTCCAAACCTCGCCAACAAGCACCAGCCCCGTGAGTGTCAGCTTGGGACACAGATGTATGTTGTTTTTTTTTCCTCTTTCTTCATCCCCAGCACATATATAAGCCTTTAGTACACAGTGAAACGCTACAGCTGCTGCATTGTGAGTCTTACGTGCTGTTGTGATACAATACTTCAGCCAAGGAGAAGAGACTCTCTTGGCAGTTCATCATCTACTCTGGGAATTAGAAAAGATAAACTAAGAGACTAAGAGTCTTCCATCTGTATAATGTTTATCATATTCATCATCTTAATTTAGCATTTTAGTATTCTGACATTTGTAGACCAGCACTAAATACAAAGGACAGTTGAGGCCGTTGGGAGAGTCAAGAGTTTTGCAAGTGTTTGGTCATAAACCAAAGTATTAGACACACTGACATTTTCAACCGATGATGCTAGTCAGAGAATCATCAATGTCATTAGAGTTCATTCAATATCACAAGTATCAACCTCATAGTGGCACCAGAGGAAGAGTCAGGGGATCAGGGGACGAGAGCTCAAACATTTTAACTACCTTAGGACATTCATCCAAATAATACAATGATTTAGCACACTTAGCACACAGTAAAGTTCGGATTTGATTTCCTTTTTCATTTCTCAACCTCAAAACAAGAGGTTTCCCTTCAACAAAGGCAAGTCCTCACATACACCAAGAGGTCAATTTTTTTAACAATCAATACGTTAGGAATAAGAGTTTATTTTTGACTTAATGGGCAATCTTTGAAATCCAGGGGGAAAACCCTCTATCTTACAAATATTAAAATACGTTAAACATTAAACCCAATACCAAATAACCAGTAAGAATTTGCCACTAAATAATAATAATAATAATAATAATATATTTTTATTTAATGATGAGGACTGCAAGGTGCTGCAGCCAATGGCCTATATTTTATTTACACCACAATACGAAACACTGCAGTATAAGAAAGAAAGAAAAAGGATAAAAGGCACACTTAAGATTGATGCATACATAAGAGGAAAAACGATGACCACACAGCACTTCCTGGTGCTAACACAGCTACGGCTGCTCACAACCAAACACTTAGTTTTGTAAGAAAAATAAATAAATATTTGAATAAATAAATAAAAAATAATAATAATAATAAATGTCACATTTCACTACTGAAAATCAGGGTTGGTTTATGTGTTATTGTGAAGGAAGTGCCATCTCATGGTGACAGCTTGCAATTTCATGAATGTGCATGTTTACAGTCTTCATTCAGGATGATCCCCAGTAGCTGTTACCACAGTAACGACTACTCTTCCTGGGGTCCATACAAAACAAGACAGGACATTAAATTATCACATCTGTGACAATTTACAACATCGACAAATTGGAATTCTAGGTCGCTGCATATGTTAACCAAATATCATGGATAAAATTATCAGATCAAAACCAATCTAAAAGTACAGTGTTCAAGAAAAGTGGGAACAAAAAAAAAAAGTTCAGATATCATGCAGATCAATATTCTTTTAGGCAATGTATGTTGCCTCTGAAGGTGTCATGTGATCTACCAGTGAACAGATACTTCCTTTTTTCTGATGTTTTCAACTCCCTTTTGCATCGTAGCTTTCTGTGTGGAAACATTTCAGTATTTGCATTAAACTGCAAACTGACAGGCTCTGTAACTTAATTTCACTCTGACTCTGCATCGCTGCGTCCTGCAGCTTCTCCGGTAGCAAACATGCAGTTAAGTAGTCACTGAGGTATGCTGAATTACCAATGAGAGTATAATCTCTCAGACATTTGGGGTTAACCCACATCTGCTGAGGTTACATACTACAGACGTGACTGCGGTGGACCAGTGCACTTTGTCAAGTGGACACCTAACGCTAAACTGAGTAATGACACGGGCCAGGGGAGAGCAGGAAAAAACCAAAGGGCAGAGGGTTTAACTTTCTGTCTTTTGACAGCTGTGGCAGCCTCCATGTTCCACTATGGAAAGTATTCAACAAGTCGTTTTTCTGTCAAAACTCATGTCTCTTTTGGTCTCACAGAGTGCATATGGTAAACACTGCATACACTGTGTCTCTGGTGAGTTAACGTGACTTGATATTCAAACATTCTTTGTACTTTTTGGCTTCTGATTTTGGTTGCCTTCATTGTCTGTTGAATAAATTCATAATTCTGAGAGTCAGAAAATGTCCTTGAGTTTTTAAACACGCCAAATGCCCATGAGAATATTTGATCAAGGTAATAAAAGGTAATCCTTTTTACAAGACAGACAAACAACACTAACTGCCAACTATTTTCTAATTCCCACATAAATCAAACTTGTCTCTACAATGTTAACAGATTTTTTTTATTGCACTAGCAGTGTGACTCACACACAAAACAGAAACCCAGTGATGTATCAGGAGTGAAAGACGAGATCTGGCCCCCCTCGCAGACTATTTTTCATCTTTTGCTGCGTCACTGCTGATAACTGGGCTGCAAAGTCACACACTTCCAGTTAAACGCTCTGTGGCTGGATTATATAGGAGATTATGTGAAACTTTATCTGATAGGAACTCTCAGTGGAGCGCTAAATTATTGGAGCTAGAATGACAGGTGAGGTCGTCTTTAGTGATTCAACATTGTCTTAGGAATGCTTACTTGCTCCCCTTTCTACGGAGACACAGCATCTGTTACTCAAGGTTGGAAAGTCACAAAGAAGTGTCTGAACTAGGGATCGGAAGCAGTTAAATCTTAACCCAACATGTATTGTTTGAGTGAAAATACATATTGATGAGATATTTGGACGTTGGGGTGTTTGTAGTACTGATTCTACAGTCAAACTATGACTGAGCATTGAAGGCTGACTGCAATTTGTCAACACGCTCCAGCTTTAATCTTGCACAAGGTATCCAAATTTCAACAGTTCTAACAACAAACCACACTTTGAGGTGTTGATTGATGGAGGAAATTCCCCAAACTGGTTGCACTCCTCAGCCAAAACCACATCAAGGATAGGAGCAACTTAAAATAGTGTTTGTTCAGAAATTAAAATATTCACGGCGACATTCTGATTGTGCTAAACTTCTTCAACCAGCAAGAAGAGCAAATCACACACCTCACTATATATCCATGCCAGCTCACTTGCTCCAAGTGTGTTTCCCAATCAGTAATCAACACACCCTTGACACAGTTATTCCGACCAGGTGTGTCAGCTGCCACCAAGATAGTCAGCGGAGTTAAAACAATGCTGTGAATAAATGATTCTGAAATGATGTTGCCACAAAGGATGCGAGGAAACATACTAGATTCTGATGAGGTGTACTTCCTGCGGTGCGCAAAGTTTATGGGATACAGCAGGCTGTGAACAGTAACATTGTAAAACTGACTCATACTATTGAGTGCTTGTCTAGACATCGTACATGACGTGACCGCAGCTTGCTGCAACACTCACCGCTGCTGGTTCAAGCTTGATCAAGTTTTTCTGATTATGTCAGCGGTGGTGTTTTGGCAAATGGAAAACAGGAAGATGGTCATTCATTCAGTATTTCATTCAAGTCATGCAGTGTCTTTAATATGTTTGTTCTCATATTTATGCTCACAGGGGAGGTTTATGATTACACTTTAACCAGCAGGAAATCAAAAATCACAAATTAAAAACAAACTGTACAAATATGAACATGGAAGAGAGCTTTTATTAGAAATCTTTGTCAGTAGTGTTCACTTACCTTCTCACCATTCTCATATGCTGAGTTGTAAACACAAGTATAGTAAAGCATAAAAAGCCTCCACTTATAATCAGTGGCACATCATGTGAGGTGATCAGTGTAATCATCATTTATATTTCCTTTATGTTTGAAAAATAGATGTGTTAATTTCAGACAGTCACTGCCCACATATGCATCCTTTATGTTGGCATAAACACTGTAAAACTATTATTTGCTTAAGTCATTGACACCAACGGGCCTATATCTGGGACAGGCGTCTATATCGGCCAGGACTTTAATTCCTTTCACACAAAACTGTTGTTCAGCAAAGATCAGGAAATAAAATCAGATTGTAGCCTGGAAATCCAAACTCAAATCTAGAAAGATTTTGAGTCTGGCCCTCAACAATACACCCTTCCTACCCAAAGGGCAGCACTAACTGAGGCATATTAAATGCAATTGGATAGCACGATAGCCAATCAGAGCAAAAAACAAGGTGATGTATTCATTGCACTAAGCCCCATTGGTTTGCTGACCAGTGGGGTTAACTGATATACTATGCTTTTGCTGTACCCTGTCGGCAAAATGGCAAAAACGTCCTTATTGGAAACAAAGGCTTCTATAGACTCACAAGACAGTCTTTAGACGCTTTACTTAACTAAAGACTGATGTCTTTCTCCCTGATTTTGTGTTTAGATGGGTGGATACAATTTCAGAGTTTTAAAAAACTCCCTATGTGGCAGAACCAATAGTAAATCCGCAGGGCTTTCCTTCAGTGGCTTGCTGAACTCGCTTGTAAACATAGTCCGACTGCGTTAAAAGTTTTAAACGACGTCGCTGTAAGTCCTTCATTTCCACAATCTTGTGGACTGAGCACACGTTTGATAGAATGGAGTCAAATTTCTCGGCATCCATTTTCAAGCTCGGACTAGAAAAGGGGCTAGTCCGAGCTTTGCGCACATTTCAACACAAGAGGCGTTGCTTTGTTGACGGCCGTTTTCTCCGGTGTGTTAAACACACTTTAGAAAGGAGTGTCCCCAGACTATCAGAAGGCGGAGATCTCTGATTGTCTGGTGGCGAGACTAAGGCTTCTTGGGCAGTCTTCCGTTCCTCTGTCAAGGAAAAACATAAGTGTAGTTGGCTTAGCGTTTCTTCCAAAGCTAAACTGAATGGACGCGGTCCTTCAGCAGCTGCCATCTTGCCTGTTTACTTTTCGACTCCCACGGCGCAGCGCTGTCGTCATCATGTTACGCCCGCCCAGAGCCTGCCTCTGTCAGATAGACTGATCTGATTGGTCTGATGGCGGTTCAGCGGGCTCTGCTCGTCAGGGCCAGATCCCCGTGCAGAGCAAATTCGAATTTGCTAGGGACGGGGCATTTGGATTCCCAGGTTAATCAAATTTGTATTTAAACTCGTGAATATTACTTGTGTAAAATTAGGCTTCAGATAATACAGCGCATCAGAGAAAGAGTTACGGCACTTGAGAATACTAACAATACTCACAACTTGGATTAATTTTTATGAAAAACTCTTCTGATTCCTTTGATCTGAAGGCCTTGAGAGACTAAAGGAGTATGAATAACTTCCATGGTAATCGAGGAATGGACACATAAGTAGAGGTAGTTTTATACAACCAAAGAACGTCTATTAAAAAAGAATTAACTGCTTGGCAACCAGACCAGGCGTCTAATTGAGACAGGCGTTTATTTGTCAAAATGTGTAGCCACACCAGGCTAGTGAGGCTAGTGAGAGGATCTGTGTTGTGTTGTCCTCTTCCTGTTTTGTTAGTGAAATGGTTGACACACATCCTTTGTGCTGTTAATCGAGCCTTCGTGTCACCAAGTGACCGTACGCAGCAGACAAAATTGTACAGTAAAAGTGAGGCTTATAGGGAACCATTCTTAACGTCGATGGTGTCAGTATTCTACAGCCACTGTGTGCAATCACCATCTAATTCATAGTAAAAAAGTTCAAGAGAAAAGTCTATTTTTACTTTAATTTGACAAACACAGATGCAGTACTTGTACTAATACAGTATGTAGTTTATTGTATCTTGCATGCTAAAACACCCTGGTGTTTCCCATGCATAAAATCAGTGCAAGTAGAATGGAGCAAAGATTACAGTTCAGTTTGATATTTTGTGGGTCACTGAGGTATTGATATATGCAGAATGCAGTCCAATTAATAGATGCAGGTTTGTTGCAACAGGAAGGCTCATTTAGACTCACTTCCGCCCAGCTGCTGTAAAGGCCCTGCACACTCACACAGGTGTTTTCACTCACTGTGTAATTAGACCACTGCTCTCTTTGTTGGTGGGCAAAGAAAAAAGGAACTTAAATGTCTTGTTCAAATAGGTGCAATAAACTTTAGAGGGGAGGAAAGAGTTGCAAAGACAGAAAAATAAAACATGAAATTTAAAGTTATTTTCAGTTAATATCTCAATTTTGACAGACTTTACTTTTACTACCTTTTAGATGTCACTTGCCAATATACCAAGTGACAAACCATCTATTTGCAGTAAATCTGTGCAGATCCAAATGGTTCCAGTTTAATTTATTTAATCACATGATCAAGTAAATACAAGATATTCAGTCAGCATAAACTATGTTCTCATATTAAATCAGGAATCAGTCCAATTAGGCTCCACACAGTTGTTAAAAATACTCTAAAATATATTTAATCTAAAAGTGTAAACGTAAAAACATTTAACATTAAACACCAACACATCAATAACAATACACCAATAGTTATATAAGACAGGAGACATTAATGGCCACTATAGGTAGATGCAAACAGTATAAGCATTTTATACTTCAGGGACTGGTTGCACAAACACCCTTAAGTCTCCTCCTTAAGATTTGCTTAAGTTTATCTCCTTATCTTGGTCTTATACTTAAGGAATTGCTTAAAGTCTGTTAAAACGTTGCATAGAGGATCTTAGCAACTCCAGTAATTTATTGAATTCCTCTGGAAATATGATTTTTTTTCTACCTTATCTTCCTTATGCATCTCTCTTTTATTTTCCATCAGGCCATTTTTGTGAGAGGGTACTTAGGTCGCCAACAGGCTATCACAAGCGCTTGTTCAAGTAAACAAATGGTCTTTAACACAAACAGTAGAATTTTACTGCTGTAAAATCTCTTCCAGTGCATTTAATGCCTTAACATCTTTCCTTGACTGACAAAACCTTTCAAAAGTGTCATACTTAAGGAGCAAACTTAAGGTGTTTTGCGAAACTGGCCCCAGATCTTTGAGGGCTGATATTGTTATACTGACTGCATTTTGTCGATCCCATCACCTTCGCCTTGGATTCTGAGAATTTGCTTCCCTCTGAAAGTTGATAAGTGATTCTGATTTTATGCTGAAAAGTGATCCAGTTGGGTGAGAACAGGGCAGAGCAGACATCTGGCATCAATATGGACAGGGTCTCTGCTAATCATCCCTCACTGCTGTTTTTATGGACCAAACTTTCTATAAACCTTTGGGATCTGAGCCTGTATTAACATTATTCTGTCTGCCTCTCTCCTCTTCTGATACTTCCTGGTGCCTTGGTTGTTGCTACCTTACAAGTATGTTCTGTGACTATAATCTGTCACTTTTAAAGACCTGCTGAAGCAATATATAAATAATCACAAGAGGAAACTGCATGTTTGAGTTGACCTTAAACCCACGCATGAACTATAGACTGTTTATAAAGATCCATTCATTCTCTGTGACTGCATGTCCTTTTACAGGGCTGTGGGGGGACTGGAGCTGATCCCAGCTGACACCGGGTGTGACACTGCCGTCCCGTTTTCATTCCGAAGTCATCGAATACTGCGGCTTTGTCAGTGACTTTGTTGTCAGACACCTGACACTAAAAAACAATGTTTGGCAGTGACATGATGCACGGCCTAGATAAACAAGTTCTTTTTCATCAGAAAAACTCACTTGATAATCGACACAGCCAACTAAATTGAAGCAAATAGCCTGTTAGCTAGTTAGCAGTCTGTTAGCTAAGATAGCGCAGTGTCATATTGTCTCTCCGATATCCACTGAAAAAGTTCAGTGACGGAAATATTACAACATTTCGCAGGCACATGGGATATCACGAAGATTCCCATGGGAATAAATGGACTTCTGGTTGCCTCATCTCCGTACATATACGCAAGTGGAAATGAGGCGTTACAATACACTGCCAGTTGGCCCGATGGGAGCTGTCGCGGCAGTGTGATACACTGGTGAATGGCGTCAGGTTGCAACGTTGCTGGTATCGACTTACTATAAGGGGCTGGAAAGGCCCTATAGGGTGGGCAAACGGCATGACCGATGGAGCCAAAAAGCTGGGACTTTCTCCCACAACTCTGGTGTTCTCTTCCCTTATTAACGTAGAGCAACACCGTGATGTTTTTTTCTGAACCTAAACATGCACTTTTGATACCTAAACCTATCCATGTGCTTTTGGTGACATCCCAGCACTTTTAGAGTCACCAATGGACCCAGAAAGAACATGCAAACTCCACAAAGAAGGGCCCCAAGCCTGGGTTCGAATCCATCTTGCTGTGAGTCAACAGTGCTAACCACTGCACCACCACTTACTTCCAACTATTTATGATTCAATGTGAATTTTAATGTCCATAATTTTTACATGTTGAGAAAGCAAAACGAAGCTTGCACGTCTCGGTCAGGAAGCCATCTGTCCTTCAGCAGTGAAGTTCCATTTTGTGATTAAGGCTGATAAGACATGTTCATTTTCACACACACACAGCATAAACTCTGACATGTGCAGCTTTGATTAAAATAAACCGAGCTGTGTTCAGTGTGTGAACTGCACCCCGATCTCCTTTTTGGTGAAATTGTAAATGACATTACTGGCAGCAGCCTCACGAGTTATATCAACTATAGATGGCTGATGGAGTTTGGCTGAGTCTACTTGTGTTGGTCTTGTCATGTTCGGAGCCTGACTACAAGTCACACTGTTTGTTTTTGCATGGAGGGTTGACATTTGGGGGAAATGTTAGGCCAAGCAGCAAAATTGTGAGCCTAATATCTTTTGCGTGAAGAGGCCAACCTCTTGTGAGTGTGAGAAGCCTGCTATTCTGCTGACTGCACACTTCGAGTCCAAAGAAAGGCCGTACTTTCTCAGACGTGTCCTGTTTTCCAGGAACTTCTGTTGTGTAAACTTAATTCTGTGTGACAGTGATAACAAAGACATTGGACATGTTGCTGAAAATCAGACAGACCACAAGCCAACTTTAAAATTCATGCTAATAGCTGTAAAAGTTGAACTCGTTCGCAGAGTGCATTCACCATATGATACAGCTAACGTCTCCACAGCTCTTCCTCTGACCCTTCCTGCGAGCTGCCACCTCCCCGCCTGCCTCCTCCCAATAAATCCAAAGGGGGCCGAGTGTGGAGCTGACCCCCCCAGTGAAAGTGCCATGGAGCAACTCCAGATGTGAACATCCTCCCTCTCTCTCTCTCCCTCTCTCTCCCACACTCTTTTCTCTCCCACTTCCACCACCACTCACCCCCCTCCTTCCCTCCCTCCCCCGTGCAGCTACGAGTTTTCCATTTCCTTTTTTGGTGAAAAAATCTCAAACGCAGGCAGGGAGGAGGACATTGCACCAATGCCGACAGGAGAGTGTATCTGGCGGTCTGTGTGTGTGTGTGTGCTCCATCAAGGCGATGAAACAGTCGAGTCAGCATAAACAACGGCATATACATACACACATTCAGTCACACACACGTATACACAGATGTGCATTCACTCTCGCTTTTACTCTGTCTCTCAAACACACACACAGATATTTTAACCCCACACACAAAACACTTTTTACTCTTTTATTACACACACATGGTTTCTCTCTCTAACACTTTCTCACACTCACACACTTTTATGCCCTTCCCCCGGTGCACTCACTCTCTCTCTCTCTCTCTCTCTCTCTCTCACACACACACACACACACACACACACACACTGATCTTTCCTAGAAAGTCTTTTTAAACGCACCAGAAGGGTTTTCTCCGGCTTAGACAGTAAACACAAGTCCGCAGAAAGCTACGACCTCATAAACCAGTAATGGATATTTCACTGTGACCACTGATACACACAGAGTATAAAAAACTGCCAAGCAAACATCAGTCAGTGTAAATTTATTTAATAAGACTTCACAAATGTAACTAACCATGTAGCATTTAGCCATCAATCATTTATCATCTTTTTTTTTTACAGTACATTCATACTGTTATCACCTCATTGCCGTATGTTCCATCTTAAAATGTATATTTGCCAACTCTGACTCACCAGCATCAAAGCTGAAATAATGAAATATAGGTATTTTTTAATAACTTTTCACATACATGTTACAAACTAACAATGTAAAATACTAACAGCGTTATCGGCAACAAAATAATTATCAACGCAAATCATGGCAGACATGCACACTCCTGCAGTACACGAGGGTACCGCATTTCATTTCAGCTTCTTTTGGGGTTATAAATGCTGGCTCTTTGAGCAACGGTGATTAAAAAAAAAAAATCATTACAACAAATGAAAAAAGACAGAAATAAGATGTAAAAATAAGTGTCATTGCAAAGTTCAACAAAAGCAGATACATGACGAAAAAAGTGGTCTGTGTGCCATGTTTTTTTTTTTTTAGGTGTGTTTTTATGTGCACATAACATGGTAGCAAGATAATATCTTATAAAAAGTGCAAATGACTTTATTGATCATAACTACCATACACTGACTACCTCACTGGAAGCATAATCAGCATTGTTTTTCTACATTTTCTTCTTGTTTTTAGTTTCTGACATATTTTAATTAAAATGCTTAAAACTGCAGTTATAAGAGCATGAAAACAGTACCTCCACCAATACGTTGAAATACAGACCGTAAGGTTTACATACTATACTGTATCAGTGTTCTGTGTCTTCTCTTCAGAGCCTGACCTCTACCTGAAGTGGCAATTTTTATATATAAAATATGAAGGATTATTTTTACAAAGTGACTAGCATTTTGCGTTTCTTTGGTTCAATAGCACATAACATATAAGTAATGTTATTCTTAAGGCACTCTATAAACTTTGTTTCATAAACTTATTAACCCTTTGGTTAAAGAGGAAATTTTGTGGTGGTTCATTCAAACGATGCAGCACTAGCTCCTGGATGAAAACCGCACTCAGGCAGGGACCATGAGGAACTCATCTTTTTATATAAAAACAACCTGAGAGGCAGCATTTGTTAGCCTGCGTTACCTTCCTCGGTAATGACTCGGGGTTCTTAAAAATGCTGTGACAAAGGGTGAAAGGTAATTCAAAGGAAAGGGCGAGAACGCGGTAAGTGACCGCTCTATAGGCTGCTGTTGCAGTCGCGGCACAAGATCCTGTCACCATCAGGGAAAAAGCCGGCGCCCACCAGCGAAGCAGAGCACTGGGAGCAGGTGAAACACGGCTGATGCCACTGGCGATCCTCAAATGAGATGTACTTCCCTCCTCCAAAACCTAGGACAAGAAGAGCAATGAGACAGAGATTAAACTACTGAAACAAAATGAGAGTAGACTTAGACATTTCCATTCAAATTAGTGCACCAGGGTGGTCAGAACTGCAGCCATTTTTTATGTGTGCTGTTATAGTGAGCTAACTTCTGAATAAACTTCAGTATAAACAAACCGACTCTTGGCAAGTTTTGAACTCAATGAGATGAGGTTTTGCAGTCAATTCTACCCTTATCCATTTCTATTGATTGAACTGCATGCCGAGCTTTAGGGCTGGCTTTGAATCCAAGACAACTGAGGGAGCAGATCATGCATGCTTCAAAACAAGGCAACCAGGAAAAAAGTCTTTATCCATCACTCATACAAAGAGAATGACAGAGAAAATCAGTTTTAAATGCCTTTAAGACATTTCCCATAGATATTTTTGTTCCCTGGAACGGAGCTGGTGTGTATAATCTGTAATTGGCTGAAGAGTTTCAGAGAATGAAGCCACGTGGAACACAATGCACCAAGCAGAGACTGGCTGCAAATCTTACGGCCCTTTTACACCTTCCTTTTTGGTCTGGGCTTTTGGACTTTTCAGTTTAATCTTAACCAAAATTACAGGTTTGAAACCTCCCCCAAATCACTGTCTGAACAAAACAGCCAAATTAACTTTGGTCCGACGTGAAGAGGTGGTCTCAGTTCGGATCAAACTAAACCATCGGTTTATTTCTGGTGTGAAAACATTTTTTGGATCGCTCAGACTTTCGGACCAATTGCAGGAAATTTTGGCAGGCAACTGTCAAGTGATAAGAGTAGCGTAGCAGCTCAGTGCCTAGTGTGTGTGCGGCAGGGAGAGTGACGGTGGCTTGGTTCGGACTTCCAGGTGTGAAAAGGCCCATTTGAGTCAATCTTGTTTGGAGTATTAATAGTAGTTTAAACATTTAACCCTAACCCAGTATCAACATTAGCATCTACAGTAGCACAGGTCAGTGTTATCATGTGGAGCATAGTGATGTAATCTTGCCTGTGATTGGTTTGCTGCAGGCCTCACACTTCTTGGCGTACAGGCTGCCAAAGCACTTGAGGCAGTAAGGGTTCTCATCTCGGGAGGTGAAGTGTTGACCCGCTAGCTGTGTCTTACAGTTGGTGCACACAAAACACTCCTTATGCCACGGCTCGTCCCGGTAGGTCACACCACCTTTAGCCAGGGTCTAAAAAAACACACAGGTCAAAGGTCATGTGCAGATCCGTTAAATTCACCTGTATAAACATTACTCCCCCTCGTGTCTCTCCTGCATTTGCATTGTGTCTGTGGCCACCATACAAAGGGCAGTTGGAATTATCTGATAACTGTACTGACCTTTTTACAGCGTGTGCAGCGTGGGGCGAACTTGTCCTCGTAGCAGGGCACACAGTAGTGTTCATCCTTGTCAGGGATGAAGGACTTCGAGCCAATCGGCTGTTCGCAGCTGTGACAGATGAAGCAGCCCTCGTGCCATGTGGAGCCCGCGTACTCCAACTTCCTCGTACCTGGCAGAGAGAAGGAAAGATGGATGGAAAGAATGACAGACAGCAGTTGAGACTCAACTTTTTTGGGCAGAACGCATCCTTCGCTGTCCTTTAAAGGCCATTTTGATAGATTTGGTGGTAATTACAATGAGCTATGAAATAACACATTTCAATTGCTTGAAGGCATATAAAACTCATTTTGTTACGTTAAGATTTACTTTTATTTTAAATCAAAACACCACAGGCCGCACACTTCTTTCCCACTGCTGGAAACTGGCGGCAGGCCGTACAGAAAGGGATAATGCCATTTTCCCCTCCGTGTCCCCAACCAATCCATCTTCTATCCCTTGGCTGTTGAGTTTTTTATTACACTGCTTGGTTTACTCTACGGTGACGCAGTGGTTTGTGTGGGGCTGACATTTTGCACTAGTGTTTCACTGCTCCAGGCTGTGTGTGCTGTGGTGTTCTCAAGTCAGAAACTACAAAAAAAATCCCCTGCGAAAACATTCCAGGTTATAAGCTTACAGGACTTACACTGGCTCAAGGAGGACGATATTAGCAGTTCGGTTGAGTATTGGAAATGGAATAAAAGTGAACAAGCTAAAATATGAAATATAGAATATATATATTTTTAGGGGGGCAATGTCAAAAGCAAAACAGTTTAAAGAGCTTTGAAAATAATTAGATGTCATTAGATGTAATATGCTTTGAGGCCAGAAAAAGACTGATTGCTGCTACAGTACGTTTGTACTGGTGCTGGATTGTGGTGGTTTGTTGTACATGACTGCATCTGCACATTGTTTGCACATGTTAGACACTGCATATCATAGTGCACTGAGATTTGTAACAAATTGTTAAGCCCTCACTCATCACTGTACGCTTTATTCCATTTCATTTACAAAGCCATACTGGGTAAACTCCCTTCATACACTTGCACTTTGACTGAGCAAAGATCTGACTGTAGCTATAGTCTGATTTTTAAGCTCTCATACGTGCAAGGATGAAGAGTCTTATCATTCTGCGTAGGTGTTTGCACATGTTACTGTGTATCTTCTATGTTTTATATTGTGTGGTTAGTTGGCTGTAAATATTTGTGTGCTGTTGTCTCGGCCAGGTCTCCCTTGTAAAAGAGATCATTGATCTCGATGGGACTTACTACTTTTTGAAAGGTCCCATGTGCAGGGTTAAGGGTGATACATTGGCAGAAATGGAATATAATAAGTATGTTTTCTTTAGTGTATAATCACCTGAATGAACTAATCCTACTGTTTTCATTGCCTTAGAATGAGACGTTTATATCTATGTAGGGCACTGGTCCTCATTCATGAAGATTGCCATGTTGCACTGCCATGTTTCTACAGTAGCCCAGAACAAACAAACCAAACACTGGCTCCAGATAGGGTCATTCATGTTTTCACATTTCACGCAATCCCTCCAAATCTTACACACTGTTCCTTTAAAACAAGTTTTATTATATTAAAAAAGCATTTGATTGAATTCATCTATTCAATTTAAGTTTCTCAATCCTTCAATTGCAAACACTTCTACTACGCCTGAAATCCTACATTATTCTCTCCGCATATTGTTGAAGTTCAGTTCAGTTCAGTTTGGGACTAGATATTGCAATCCCTGATGCACATACTTGAGACTATGGGTGGGAGTAAAAGTGCTGTCTGGGGGTCCTAGTGGGAGCCAAAGGGTTAGATGGATATAAATGTAGAAAGAGCAAAGGTAGATTGGAAGTTGCTACAGATGTATGTATAGTAGGTTTTCGGTGTGTCATGGCGAATAAATTGTTCCAAATAAAGTTCAAATACGATGCTTTGTCACAGGAGGCAGTGACAACATCAGACATGTAGTCTCTCCGAGGATTTTCCAACAGAATAAACTGAGTGAGAAAAGAAGAGGGCCATTGTCTGGGAGACATGCAACATCCTGTGTGACCATTTCTGGCAGTGGGAGCATTGCAGCAGTTTTATCAAGGAAATAATCTTATGAGAAATCCATGTACATGGCTTTGGTATTAAGTTTCTCCCCTCCTTTTGTCCCTGACACAAACCACTTCAGCGTAGCATCCAACTGTTAAACAACGATAAGTGTGAGTGTCTGTTTCTGAGGATGTACATATTTTTGTATAATGCCAAAAGGATATGTCTGTATGTTTCTTTTGTTTGAGGAGAGGCGACGCTATCCAGAAATGCAACCAATTTTTGATGATACAGGAGTGTGCAAACTCCCAGGAGTTTTCCTCGTTTCGATGTCTTTGATTGGATCAGTCTCTATTACAATTTTTCCTTCTCAAGGTGACTCTCTCGAGCAAAACTTACACTGAACCTTGTAATGCAAATGTGTGATCTTCATAAGAAAGCATGAGATTATCTACAGTGGAAATAAAGGGGAATGTCACACTCTTCCTGGAATCATTTCTTGCTTTATGAGGGCTGCGTAGGCTGGAATAACTGACTTGCTTATCGCTCGTTATCATCAGTCTGCTGGCAGCCCACCAGCCCTGGGGATCTGGCTTACAGACAACAAGTCAAGCAGACTGGCAATTACTCTGTCACATTCAGCCCTGGCTGCTGCTCAATCGCGGACCCTCGGCTTCGTCTCTTTCCCCTTCCTTTCTTTTTTGTAAAACCTCTTTCCTTTTCCGTATCTGCTTGATCTGTTACTTTATACTTTGTCCCCGCTTCCTGGAGTTTGCCATGTCATCATTTTCCAAAGTCATTTGCCTATCTATCTTGAAATTTGAATTTGTACACTACATGGAAAATAAAATGTGGGTTAACGAGACTTATGCTTAGTGGGTGAGTGAAGCAGCATAATATGTTGCACTGTCAAATGCATTATGTGTAAGGTATATCATATGTCACTACCTCTTTCATTTTCATTTAAATCATCTGTCTCTTCCTGAATTTCAAGATACGCTAGTTCATGTTAAAAAAACCCTCAATACTTGGGAAAAGAATCATTCAGACTTCAGAGAGCACAAACAGAATGAGCCTTAACACGTTAAATGAGCCATAAATGATGCACCTTTACCTGGCATGACGACTTTGTCGCAGGCTACACACTTGGAGGAGAACTCGTTACAGTAGCAGTCGTTGCAGAGCAGCGCGTCATCCTGGCTGGTAAAAGGCTCATCTGCCAACGAGCGATCGCAGCGGAAACAGCGGAAGCAGTGCTCATGATAGTGCCGGTCCTCGTAGAAGAGCTCCTGGTGGCAGCGTGAGAGGAGGCGACAGGGATTGGAGGTCAATTCATAAACACATCACAAAAAAATGACATTAATTATTAGTCTTTTCCAAATTTATTTGCATGTTTTACAGTTTCAGAATGGCAACAATCTAAAAGAAGCAATAAGGAGAAGACACATCCAGAACTCTGCTGCTCCTCTGCTCACCCATTCCCACTCCTGCGATCACACCACCCCTGTCCTCCACAACCTCCTCTGGCTCCCTGTCCCGCAACACATCCAATTCAAAGTCCTTCCCCTCCCTGACCAGGCCCTCTCCTACCTCACTGACCTGCTCCACCGCCACACTCCTTCCCGCAGCCTCTGCTGCTCTGATGCCAACCTCCTGACTCAGGACCAAGCACCCTGCCTGGGGCGACAGAGCTTTCTCCATAGCTGCCCCCTCCCTCTGCTACTCTCTCCCTAAACACACTAAAGACTGCACTGACCTCTCCTGATTCACTCACTCATCAAAACTCATCTTTTCAAAATGGCTTTTAATGAGTGATGAAAAGTGCTCTATAAATAAAATGTATTATCATTGTTTTTTCTCACATGCCCCCACAGAAAACAGTGAACATATTGATTTATTAGTATTGGAGTCTCGCTTTAAAGAGACCATATGGAGGTTCCACTTTCAGTTTAAGGTGAACCGTTTTTTTTGTGTTCGGGACGTACTGAGCGCAGGACTAGATAAATGAAACTTGGATCACACTGCACGAGTTGTGTGAGAGTTTGTAAATGGATGCTTTGTCACACTGTAGTTTGCTGTTGGTAAACACAGTCCTTAATAAATCAATGTGTGTGCTGTTATCCATGGAGACACGCGAGAAAAACAAAGGTTCCTTCACAAATTCAAGGCAACTCGGCATCACTAATTGATTTACAAATGGTTATTTTGTGGGTGAAGTGTTCCTGTCACACAGTGGTTCCCAACTGGTCCGGATTTCTCTTTAGTCATTAGTTCAAGGTCCACACAGTTCCATTTATCCAACGTCATACTTGCGCTTGGTCATGTCATCGAGCTAGTTTGCTGTCTCTGTTAAGTAGCTGTCCGTTATTCACTCATTCTGCAGCACTTCAAAATAAAAGCTCTACACTGGAAATTCACTGTACTTAAAAGTAAAGAGTGTTTTTTACTAACTTGACATGTTCTTGGGAACCACTGCTTTAACACCAACTAAAGTTACTGATTACAAAAAAAGCAGAAAGAAGTGCTGGATTGCTCTGAGTCAAACTGACACATGCAAGCTCTACATAGGCAGAAACAAGAATGTAGTTTACCTGTGCATACTGTATTGTTCTTGTGAGCATACCTCTGTTTAAAAAAAAAATCTCAAGAGTGTTGAATTGATTGCCTAAAGGGCACCGAGCCAAGAAAACGCCAGCTTTATTTATCACCCACTGCCCATGAGGGTGTTGATAACTCACTGGCCGCCTTTGCCTTGCCTTGCCTTCGCTAAGCAAACTACTACACTCTGTAGCGTGGCCCGTTCTGTAAACGCCACCAAGTTGCACACGTTGGTCTTAAATGATCCACGTCATGTTAGTGTTTTCCATTAGGGGAGGATTAAATTTTAACTTGATTGTGGGGAGGAGGGAGACGTTCGCTCATGCTGCATTTTTACAGTGTGAGGCAAAATTAGCCCGTTGGCTTATGTGGACTTAGTGGAAATTGCCTGTATAATTGCATGTTAAATTAGCCTTCACTGTGTCTTGCCACACAAAATACATGGAACACGCCTCATTTAGCGCGAATTATGCGTCATTAACATGACATAATTTCTATTTTAGCTATCCAAGGCCGTGTCAAAACATGGTAAAAAAAAATGGCTTACACCTAATTAGGCCTTTGATGTGCTTTATCTTTGTTTAAACTTGTAATATGTGGGTTAAGTTCATGTATGTGGTTCACTCAAGTGCATGTATGTACAGGAAACAAATGTTAGCACAAATATATATGTCTTCATTTTTTATCCTTTGATCAAATCTAAAAGCGATGATGTTTCAGTTGCAAATTTGGATGCACTCCACTTGGTGCTGTTGTGCAGCACATAGATGATTGCATGTCTGATCATGTCAAAATGGATGCCTTACCCTTGCGTCATGGCCGATCAGCTCTTTGCACTCATCGCATGTGTTTGAGAACAGGCTGTCGTAACAGGGGATGCAGTAGGGACTGTCATCTGACTGGATGTACTTGCGGCCATACAGGGACTCCTTGCAGTTGTCACAGTCAAAACTGTCAGCCATTGTAATTTTCTGGTAAGCCTGAAACACAGAAAGGAGACGCTCGGGTCAGCAACATTTAAAAAAAACAAATCTAAAAGAGATGAGGCCAAGAACAAGGGGACAATAGGGAGGAGAAGAAAAGGAGGGAGAGCACTAAGGAATGACTCAATCACCTTTCCCAGCACAGCAGTCAGACATCAGTATAGACTTTCACTGCCAATATTTACGCTGTAAATACTTCGGCTTGTACCAGCAATGGAGCTGAGCTCAAACAAAACACGCTGTGCAAGTGGGAGCAAGTGGAAAATGAAAGAGAGACGGAGGGAAAAGAGCGAGAGAGAGAGCGACACGAGAGGCAGCGCAAAATGCCTATTAACTTTTATTGCTGTGTGATGAAAGTGTGGTGGATGCAGGAGGAGGGGACAAGAGAGGGAGCTGTCATTTTGCTTTCTCTCGGCGGCTACGAAACTCCTTCCTGTTGCTGTCAACCGCTCAAAATCTGCAACCTAAAGATTAATACAAACGGAGCAGCCTCTCTCGTGACTGAGCGGGAATACACTCGCATGTGAACACATCATACACACCTGTAAATATTTATGAAGCAAGAATCTATTTGCGAGTAGAGCATGGACCACCAACAGATACAGAAACCCCACGAAGCATTTGTGAGTGTTTGTGTGTGTCAAACGCGCAGACACTTGAAGCTGTTTGAACATGACTCCCTAAAACGTGGCTTCCTGTCAGCATAAAGATGCAACTACACGCACATACAGATACAGGAGGTATACAGTGTAAGTGCGCGGTTTGCACTGCGCAATAGGCCCCTTGATCATGACTGAGCACACAACAAAGTGACAGAATAATATTGTGAGAGCATTATGGCAACAATATCAGGTTGCCAAAACATTACAGCATGGCTGGAGGAGAGCCCAGTGATAAGTGATACAGCCTTCTGGCAGGGTGCAGTGCTGGCTATCCATTCCCACTACCCAGTAATAATAATCACCTCTGATATAATAATCAATCAAACCGTAAACTGGCCCTGCGCTGCCTGTCTTACACTCCCCCACACACACGTGCAAAAAAGTCCACCTATGCAAGTGCACAAACTGCACACACACACTTAAACACACAGTGACACAGAAAAGGGAACAAAGCCTAAAAGCCAAATCACACAGGATCCGTCATCAAAGAAAACATTAGTCCCAGACTCTCATGTTTCATCCGTCTCAGCCGTTTGAGAGACAAAAGCTCTTAATGAGTCGGGGTGAGAAAGTCAAGATCCAACAGACTTCACCTGCTTACACTCTTCATATTTAACACAGTGACAGGCTTCCCGCTAACACAACTTCACCAAACTCTCAGCACCCTGTGATGACCTCAAGATTTAAATAAGGGAGTATAAATGCTCAAAAGCCCTGCAGCCATGTGTGTATACTGGCTCACACCCCTCGACTGCCTTATCTCACCATCAAATGACTGGATGGATACATCTTTAGTATCTGATGTCTCATATTATAACATCCATCTGGAGGTTATGGCAAGCTATCAGAATAAGCAGCTGTGGCTGGCCTTTGTAACGTACAGCAAGGTGCTCAACTCGCGAGTCTGCGTTTTAACAGCAATTTCTGTACATATGACACACCATCCATCAGGCATTGCCATCAGCCCCCATAACCGCAAACTCGAGATTAGATCAACAAAGCGTGGAGCTGAAAATGAGCACTATGACCTTAATGTTATCTGCAGTGCTAGGTAGGTATGCACTGCCTTCACTTGCCAGGTGAGAGAACGAGACGAGGCATGACTCACAAAGCCGGGAGGCCAGCGCTATGACGTCTAATGTCAGCTTTAATTTCCAAAGCAAATCAGACAGCTGTTTATTGCCCTCCCCGAATTCATATGCATCATCCACATATCCGCATACTAAGAGGCTCCAGAAAGTAGGTCATGAAACATCTCAAATGCAGATGTTTGACTAGCCAACATCCCTGTACCTGAGATGGATCACGTAGTGTGTTCCTGGTTGCGTTATTTCCTCACTACAAGTGTTTTTATTGTCTCCAAAGAGATTTAGGATTGAGCAAGAGTAACTTGTTTGCCAGCAATCAGATTAATACTGAGTAAAGGAGAAGTCGCTAAAGCACACATGGGAACGTTACACTCAATTGTAAAGATGCCAAAGCTTGATTCATGAATATGTGTTACTTAAAAAAAATCAGACAAAGGGCTTTTTGACTTCCAGGTCTTGTAGTGTTTCCATTTCAGGGAGGTTTACTTTGAGCATCAGTGTTTGAGTGGCCAATGCAGAGCCTGGAATGAACTCCTGATGGCACAGGCTCTCACAGAGAGGGGCATGACGTCAGCACCCTGACCCCTGGGGTGATGGACTAAGACGTGACTGCATGCAGCAATTGCTGACCCAAAACCCACAATCCCAAATTCAGAAGAGAGGAGCTGGATCTGGGTCACAGTGAACTCCAGTGCGGAGGCCAGTTCTCACAGGGCTTTGTATCTGCTACTGTATATGCCAACTTCCCAGCAGAGGTCCATCTCCTTCACATCCAGGACGCAGTGACTAAGAACACCACTCTGGGTTAATAATGTTCCCAAATACCAGAGCGGTGACTGAATTCAGCCCCCTGGGAAAAATGTGCGCTTCAAGGAAATCACCGCAGCCCCCACACAGGACAATGGTCCAGAAATATTGTGCTGAGTGTAATTATAGTATGGCAGCACAGAGTGGGGATCTCTTTAAAATAAGCAACAGAGTATTTCATTCTCTGTAATGATCCAGAAGGAGTGCATCTGAGCGAGAAACTAAAATGTATATTCAACGCAGCTATGTGGGTCAGCATGAATGACTCTGCAGAAATGCCTCTATCTGTTTTTTTAACCCTTGGGAGGCTGTAGTCTTTTCATCGGTGGATTGATCAGTTTTTCAAAAGAAAAGTGCTCACAAAACAAATGGAAATAGCCTTGCGATAAAGACAGAGAGAGCAGCTCTACACCGCAATAAGATTTAATCCACTTAAAATAGCATTTTAAAAAAAAGAAGGTCATGTTCAGCCTGCCACACACTTGTCAGTTGGGGTATTGGTTGACGAGGGTCGGCTATCAGTGACATAAAAAACATTCTGAATTTGTATCCTTGGCACTAACATTAGAATTTTATGACCCACCACTAAGGCTTGATGAAAATCTAACTCCCCAGTGTGTTCACATAAATTCTGAGGCTCAGGAACTATATTTTAAGATTTTAAAAACTGGAAATCATGTGTATATGTGTAAAGCGACGACTAATATTTTGTGATTATACATGACATTTTGTTGGAACAGTGGCCATGGTGTAAGCAAGATAATACTTGACTTAATGGTTCTTAGCCCTCACCTGTTAAAATTATGGAAAGTACAACTTGTTTGGTAATACCTTCTGGCTTGATATTGTTTGTGTTTGGTCTTTCTGGGGCTGAAAACAGACAGATTTCTCATTTGTTTTCACACATCCAGCTGTGAGATAGCAGAGGAACGCCAAGGTTACGTTCTCCTAGTCATCACAACCCTCCCTGATTGGCACAAGAGGGTAAAGTTCAAATTGTGAGACACCACAGAGCGACAGACCAGTGCAAGCAAGCAGACTGCATGCTGTTGCCAGGCAACACAGTCATGCTTGGTTACTGAAGGGCTAGCAGATAGCCTGTCCAGTCCGGTCCCACAGGCAGGCCTGTTAATCCCCAGCCCAAACTTTGCTTACGCTCCGGTTGATTCCAAATGAACAGTCCGCGCAGCCTGCTGGGAACGAGCCTGCCAGCTCTTCCCCCCCTTTTTCCTGCCGCCCATTAGAAGAATCTGCTTGTAAAGTGTGTATTTTACTAAGGCTAGACAAAGCACTTGACATCGTGTTACAGCAACAGAGGAGAGAGATCATCTTGACCTCAGCAGGCAGATGGCCACAACCACAAAACGCCTTTTTCTCTAATGTCTCTCGCTGCCATTAAAGGTCCAGTGTGTAGGATTTAGAGGGATATATTGGCAGAAATGGAGCCATTTATATCTACATAGAAAGCATCTACGGAGATCCCCATGTTTCTACAGTCGCCCAGGGCGAACTGAACACTGGCTCTAGATAGGGCATTTATGTTTTTGGATTGTCCACCACAGTTAATAACCCCCCTGTGACGAGCAGTTTTAGAAAAACACTGATTTGTAACATAAAACTGCATAATTCTGTGTTTAAATCAACTGCTCCATTTGTTTAGGAGCGGATAATCCAGCTCTCGCTAAAAACCTCCTAAACAATAAACACTGAAGGAATCCTAACTGTCTCAACCGACTGCTAGATATCACAAAATCCCTCTGCTCCCTTAAGTTATACCTTACGCTTGAGCACAAAAAAATTACACTAGTGTGTACAGACTAACTGGAAAATACGTACTGTGACATGTAATTCATAAATTCCACCAAAAATGTTTACAAGGGTAGGAATGTCACGGAGAAGTCATGACTAACAGACCACCTTTTGAAGCTGTATTAACTCTAAATGTCTAGTTAAAGGTCTGCAGACACCTACTGTGGATCAGTTTGTGTTACATTACTGATATATTGTAATATTCCATCTAGCAACAGCTCAATTTACAGTAAACAAAGGTAACCAGAGAAATACTAAATCTAACTCTAGGTGCATGACGTTAATGTCAGTGGAGCAGCTGTTGTTTTCGTCACTTGTTGACATCAGGTCAAAAAGGGGCAACAGTAAGTCTATTTTTTTCTGTTTAACAAGGAGAACAACAACAACAAAAACACATTTTATAGCTGTGCTACTGCACGGCCAATGTGTGACTGCTGTATTACCAAGATGAAAAGAAAAAAAGAAGTCATAGCGGAAGTGGTGCAACTGTGTCCACCTTGATAAGACAACATGACCGGGGGTGGAAATAGCATCACAGTCTGCCAATGATGTCTTGGCAGACAATTTTAAAACAGTTTGGTTTATTGCCAAGTGGGAAACTGTACCAAAGTATGAAGCCTGCAAGCAATACAGTTAGACAGAAACCATTTCAATACAGCTACTCTATTTGTTAGGACTGTGTTTATTGGCCCGTTGTGACTACTGTGCTTTTATGTCCAAGTGGGTACTTTAACAAGTGTGGATTTTACTGTGCATGGTAAGGTCTGATTTACTTTAAGAAAGTAGCAGCTACAAAAGCCACTCAGTCACCTTTAACTGTTTGATCTCTTGGCAGCAAATAGACTCACACACAAGAGGAAGGAGTGTGTCGCTGAGAAGGTCCCCTTAAAGTACACATGACTCTGTTTTCTTTTATACAGGTCCCAGAGGGAAGGATGAAGGGACGGAGGAGAAATCAAACACAACAGAGGGACAAGAAAAGAGACAGAAAAAAGAAAAACCATGTAAGAAGGTGACATTTAGAGGTAAATGAATGCTGGAGCAGGATCTTAAACCAATGACAAGTCTTAAATCAAATTAGAGGAAAAGTGAAACGGCTGCGTTTGGATAAACACATACCATCACATTGCCTTCTGTCTGGTGACTGGACATCTTCCAGACACAGTAAAGCTCCTTGGCTGACTTTAAGATGGGGGAAAAGTACAGCACTGGACACTTAAGTGTATCATTTGATGGCCTGGTTGAGCATATCAAAAATAAAGTACAATGTCAAAAACACACTTCAGCAAAGTTCATTTGTGTCTCAGTCCAGTGGCCACTTGAAAGGAGCCTGATGGAGAAGTCGTCTGATCCTATTTATTCCAGCGCCTCATGACCGTGGAAGACTTTTCCATTTGGTGACTAATGCGAAAAGGCAAAGGCATGAATTGCACAAGACTTTTTTTAATGGTCCAGAACTTATGTTTATGACACAATGTCAGAGGGATTACATTCATGTTTTTCTTCAAGGGACTGGAAACCGAGGTCAGGTCCTTTGAGAGAGGCTTCCAGAGCCACATACTCTGTGAGACTAGTCACTCCACAAGCTAAATCACATCAACGTGACTGATTGTGCGCGCAGACAACTGGTCAGAACCACTCAGGTCACAATAAAATAACACAAAAGTTGGACATTGAAATATATTTGTTATATAGTCAGTGCCTTTGGTGTGCAGTTTCTGCTGGCTTTCGCTAGATCAGATAAATGAAGTCCAGTAATCGAAAGGACACGCTGAGGCAATGAATCTTATCACAGGAAGAAGAGGAAATTGCTCATGAAGGGAAGATAATGCTGCAGCCCAATTCATAAACAGATGTGTTTATTCAAACATGCTTACAAGTGCTGGACATAGTAATACAAGAAACATTTTATGATGTTAAGAAAGAATTTTGCTTACTTAAAGAAGTATTTCACTGCTGGAAAGATGGTCCTCTTTGAAGTAGAAAGATGCAAATACTTTTGAAAATGGTGCTACGTGACCAGAGAAAACAGAGGAAAAGTGATAAGGCATTTGCTTTTTCTCAAGAAAAAGAAAACCTACAACTACCAGAGCGCACTGGGCCACACAGGACCAAAAAACACTCCCACCGGTGGACGACATAATACGAGCTTGGACATTTTTTATTAGAAACCAATATGGCAGCCAGCAGGTAACAAACGGTCTCGAATTACAGTTAAACAGTGCACTGAAATAAGTTTCTGTGTGAAATAGGCAACACAGAAACAGAATGTTGGTTCATATGTTATCAGCACTGCTTAGTTTTACAGTCTGAGCTTTTAAGCTTTGTTTTTACAATACAGGAAACAGTACGGCGTTAACTTCCTGTTCACAAATTCTCATATTACAGCCAAACAGTGCACTAAAATGTGTTGCTGAGATATTCTGGGTGAGAAACAGGCAGTGCAGTTACAGAATCTTGGTTTATATTTGATCAGCAGTGCCTTGAGAGGGGCAGGTCCTCTTCTATACTCATGCATACGGAGCATGGTCTCACTCCAAAGTCATCAAAATCTGGCGCCTGGGCAGTGACTTGGGGCGTCAGAAACCAACAAAAAAGCGGTCCTTTAACATCGGCATGATACGTAGCCTGTTGCTGTTATAGTTTAACAGCACCTGGCTGCATCAGGGGTAAATGCGTCGGAACAATGACAAAAGTTAAGGTGGCGAAAGACCGAGTGGGGCGATGGTGGGGTGGTCGATGGTTCCAACGAACACCGACTTTCACGTTTTTGTGTCCAAAGAGATTCTAAAGCCAAACCCTGTTCTTTTTTCCTAAACCTTACCACGTGCTTTTGTTGCCTAAACCTAACCATGTGTTTGTTGTTGAAGGAATTCGGTACAGCAATTTGCGTTGCTGTACCGACGTAGTGTTTATTTTGAAAGAGACCGCATGTAAAGTGTATCTTGAAAGACTAGAACATGACATGGTGTCCCAGAACGTCAACAACCAACACACCCAGGGTACCTTGCACGTTGTATGTGGACGTGGAAAGTCCATGACCACAACGTCTATATGTGACGAAGTCAGAGTGAGAATGTGTTGGCATATGAAAATGCGGAGGTAAAATCTGTACTTTGAACAGCAGCTCTGGATGACATGAAATGAGATGGCTGGATTTTTGCTGGGAGACGAGCAGGGCAGATCTTGGTGCTGGTTAGATGGAGGGAAGTTAACCACAGTTCATTTACACATACAGTTCTACCCGCATTGTTATGATACAAGGCTGGTTGAAAACTGACAAAGTGTCCCTTTAAAGGTCATAGAAAATGGCGGTATGGTAAAGCATCATGCTGTTTAGTGTAGTTTTGACACTGATTCCAAGCCAGAAAACCAAACTGCAATCATCATCATGACACTCTTGGCTTTGAGCAATCCGCGGTCAAACTTTATACGATGGGGTCAGCGCACAGCAAATGTTCAGATGAAGCTGGTAAACAACCAGTGGCTTAACTATGAGTGTTGTTATTTCTGTCATCTCTGTCTCGCATTAGAGGAGAACCTGGGCCACCCACATTCTCAGGACATGAGCCTACTGCAGGAAGCTACTGAGAACAGTTTAGTTTTTTGTTAAACATCAATGGACGAGCTGTGGCAGGGCGGAGGGGAATAGGGGTGGGGGTTGGTCTGGGGGCACCTGAGAGTGCTTCTCCGTGGGAGCCCGGGTCAGACTTGACGATACAGCACAGGCTGCAGAACCAGACACTGGAACGCTAACCTGTTATTGTCCCTGAGCATTTAAACACCGCCTGGTGTGGAGTGGGAGGCGACAGAGGGCTCAAATGAAAGCCGACATCATAAACAGAAAGGAGGAAAATGACTACCTGCAGGAGAAAATGTCACCACTGCCTTTGTAATTTGTCCCTTCGCGGCAACTTTTAATGACCATGCAAGTGTGGGGATATGACTTTATGTCTCTTAATATTAGCCTTGATTCTGTTGTGTGGTACACACTGCAGAATCAGAGAAAAGCTACAAGTGACTAGCAGCTGGCCTGAAAGACCTGTGCGTCAACCCCTCTGGCCTCAATTATTAAAAGGATTTGATATGGAGATTTAAATGTGTACAAAAGATAAACAAAAGCGCAGCACGAGCTTGCACTGATGTATGTTTAGTTATACTTAAAACATACGTTTGTCATATTCTGACAGTTACTTGGCACACAGAGAATTGAGGACGTGCTGTAAGGAGGGTTCCGTGTGCACATGGAGGGCAAAACTCGCAAAAAAAAAAAAAAACACAGCTGAAAATGCAATTGTCACAGCTCATCTGTCCTCTTCCACAAGCCCGTCTCAATCCCAATGTTCCACAATACTCCACCAACACCAAACAATAACATCGTAATTATTTTAAATCATACAGTACTGTCCCAACCACCATGAGGGAAAGTTTGGAGCTCAGGAATGAATGTGAATTTATTTTTATATCACTCTGTGTCTGGATGACCAAAGGACTACATTTTTGGCCTACATTTGTCTTCCTTTGAAGAAAAAAAAATGCTGCCATACATTAGTGCTTCACATCTGGTTTGCATTGGGGAAACTATGCAGTCAACTCCTGTGTGCCAGTGGAGGTTTTTGGAGAGTCACTGCCTGGAGAATGCAAGAAAGGTTGTCTTTTTTTTCCCTCTCTCTCTCCTGCTCTCTGTGATGGTATTTGCCGGTAAATGTTTAGATGGCAGAGGGAAAACTGGAGCGAGAGTGAGAAAAGAGAAAGCAAATCTTGAAAGCAAGCACGAAAAAAAAAAAATCTTGACAGTCTGCTTGCTGATCTTCGGGTACACTTTGAGGCCGTAAACAGTGTGGTGAGAGGAGAGGAAGGTAAGGAATGCAGAAACAATGGAGTTAAAGAGAGTGTGTGATAAACAGCCAACAAAAAGATTAAACACTGTTGCCTGCTGAACAAAACTACCGAGTCACACAGATAAGAATTCTGTATATAGTTGAAGAAAACTGAGAAAGGTGCTGAGAGGTCTCAGGGTAACAGTTGCATTTTCTTTCTGGGGGTTTCACTCGGTGCTTTTGTGTGTGGTCGCTGGTTTAGAAAAGTTGTCTGGTTGCTCTAAGGAGGAAGAGTGTATTATTTGTCTTAGTGCACACATGGCCATTAATCCCAGGGACCCCTTTACTCCAAAGTTTCCCAGAGCACATTTGTGCCCAAAAATGGATATCTCAGTCATTATCCCAATATCTTCACATCCTCCCTGTCATCCTCTACCCTGTGATCCACGCGATAGGGCATCCCTTTGAAATCTGAAGCCTGCAGACCCGTCTCAGTTTTGACACCTGCTTTGTTTTGCAGAGGACTGTGGATCTGCACAATGCTCAAATAAATGTATTCAGTTTTAAAGCACCCTGTCTTACACACACTCTACACTTAACACGTGTAACACAGCCCATTCATATCTGAGTCGAATGAGAGGTATGCGCAGTGAGGTCAGGGTACTTTCACTCGCGAGCTGGGTGATTCAGTTGCTGGTTTGCAAGCCCCTCGAGAGGATGCTGTTTTCGCAAGACCAACCTCCAGAGGGGAACAGAAAGAGCACTTCTGATGCAATATCTTCGGTGGCAAAACAGAAACATCAGCTTTTGTGTGTCTTTGCTACAGGCCAGGCAGACAAAGCAAATGTCTCACAAGTCACCACAGTGGAAAATTACCTCTGGTCTGCTCCTATAAATAAAACAAACTGCTCTAAACTGTCAGAGCCGAGGGATGTTAAGGCCAATTTGGCCTCCTTTGATTTACACATTTCCTAATATGGATTTGAGGCACGTGCCTTTGAGCTGTTGCTACGGAGTTTTGGACCATGAAATCTGACCATAGAGGATTGAGGATGCTTTGACTTTGTTGTTTCTGCTCTTGATATCATAGAAAATCGGTCAGTGCCTTTTCTGTTATGGCTTTGTCTTAACTGTTGAACTTTGGTTCAAGTGTTTGTTGTACAGTTTTGTAGCCTTGATATCAGCCCAGAGTTGCTTTTATCAGTTGTTGCTGGGCTTTGTCAGAGGCAATGGGAAATTTCACTCCCACTTCTAATGCAAGAACTACAATAAAGAAACAGGGCCAAAGCAGATTCTGTCATTATTTATGTGAGCAGCGTTGACCCTGTCTTTTGGTAATTACGTTTGTATGTTACTGAACTGCTTTCTTAATTATGTTGTTGTGGCAACATAATCTCTGCCTGGATTATGTTTCTTTCAGGTAATGAAACACAACATTCATGTTCTGCAAAGGCTTCAGAAGGACGTGGTTGGGGGGGTGACGGTTGTACAAAGTGCAGGACTTTGACACAAGATCCCAGGGGTCACGTTCAGACTCCTGCCTTAGGTTTTGGCAACAAATGCAGTTTAGCTGAGGTTAGGGAAAGTTCGTGATTTGGGTTAAATTTTGATTTGAAAAGAATAAAATAATGCTGTGGTCACTACAATTGAATACTGCACTGCAAAATTGCCTATTTTTGTGGACAACAACTGAAACACATTTTCAGCTAACATTCAGTATTAACATTTTTGTGACTTAAGGTGCATTCATTAGCAACCTCTCCTAATTATGTCAATAGGAAATGTAACAATGACAGAAATGTAACTCATTCATTTTGTGTAATCCTGTTAGGGGTCACAGGGGGCTGGAGCCTATCCCAGCTGACATTGGGCGAGGTGCGGGGTACACCCTGGACAGGTCACCAGACACACAGGGCTGACACACAGAGACAGACATCCATTCATGCACATATTTACACCTACGGACAATTTAGAGTCACAAATTAACCTGCATGTCTAGACTGTGGGAGGAAGCCGGAGTACCTGGAGAAAACCCACGCTGACATGGGGAGAACATGCAAAGTCCACAGACAAGGGCACAAGGAACCAAATTGAATACAAAATCAATTAATTCTGGTTACAGTGTGATCCAACTCTGTTTCACTGTTTAGAATGAAGTAGTTATACAGTTGTATAGTATGTCTGTATAATTTAAAATCCGCTTGTTAAACATAACTAAAAAGTTGAGAAAGTCCAGGGAGCATGATGATAATGACTGCATCATCATTTCTGACCAAAACGTGACCACTGCTCTTTACGCACTAGCTTTGTGGCTATTAGTAACCCACAGGGACTGAAGACCAAGGCTAACTGTGAACCAACAGACACAAAATGGCTCCCGCAGACTGGTCATTCCCAGGTGGTCTCCTAATGTTGCTGAGTCAGCAAAACCAGCCAGGACATCAAGGGGCTGGGATAAGGTTTCACAGGCTGCACACTCAGCAATCTAAGCATGCCACACACACAACTGTGCAGTACACACCCACAACTGCTAGCAATTATTTATAACTCATTCAGACTTGCGGCTCGTGGCTGCAGTGATGGCACCTGACCCTGAGGTTAATGCCCAGACAAGACGGCTTGTTTTTTTTTAAAGCATACATCCCAACATCCCCAGACATGAATATTCAGCATGTTGTTATTCGCAGGTGGGTGTTTCCAATCACTGCGTGCGGAGGGCTTTCATGGGCATTATATGTTATAAGCAGTAAGAACAATCTGCATTCTTGACAACAGCTGCACCAAGCGCCTCCCAAAACCGCAAAAACACTCACCTCCTTCCCTGTCCGAGTCTGTAACCCTGAGAAGATGGGTTCATATGAAGAAAAAAAAAAAAAAAAGCATTACGTGTGCTTAGAAAACTGAAGGGGGGCTGCCAAATTTGAAACGACTGGGATGAATTTCTAAGAAGTCATTTCCAGTATATACAGCCATTTTTTCCCTTCTCAGACACATCTCCCTGGCAACGTGTAAACAGTGCCCTCATTCCCCTGGACCATAAACCTCCTGGCAGTGACGTGCAGCTCTCGTTTCATCCTGCGCAGCTCGGACTGAGGGTACAACCCAGCGTTTTATTAGGGATGCAGTGGCAATGTGAAAATTGATGTGCTGTGCCATAAAAAATATTGAACCCATCAGGGAACTCAGATATCATGTTAATACATGCCAAACTTAGATCATTCAGGGATATTTTAGACTTCCTAGCTATTTGTGGAGCCTGTAATTCAGATGTAGAAAATCAGGTCAAACTTACCTAAAATAAATTTGACAGTACGCCAGTGCATACAGTTAACTGCATACTATTATATGTGTATTTTAAACCGCCACACACTAAAATCCCACAGCATACAACCGAAGACCTAAAAATAGATGTGATAATGTGAGTTGACCTCCGAAACATCCCTGTGGAGCATTTTCCTGTCATAAAAACATAATTTCTTCTTCCTTTACTCTGGTATGCGCTGTGAGAACCAAACACGGGTTCATTTCCTACTGGGCAACAACCCCTTTCACCAGTGTGGGGTTGATAACAACGAGGAAGTCCAAGTCAGTGTGCACACACTGTGCTTCCTCCCGTTACCCCAAACTGAGACATCTCTGGGACTTCTCAGAAGGACGGTCACACACATTTGCAAACACAGAGTCACAATGAAAAATCAGGTGTATTATCTCTAAACACACTCAGACAGACACACCTGCAGCCACGTGCATGAGGAGTCACACACCTAAGGTAGTGTGCACGCACATACACGTGAACACACAAAGCTGAGGGTAGATAGAGGGATCAAACACAAAAAATAAACACAGCAGCCAAACTGGGGGACAATGGGCGACTTGTGCAGGAAGAGCAGACACACTGAGCAGCTGCATACACACACCCGCAGTTTGTTTAAGTTCCTTTGTGGGGACTTCCCCTCGAGTGTAATTACTGCTCATATTCAGAATCCCCGGCTTTTCTGCTCACATAAATGAAGCCGATAAGATCAAACAACTTGATGTATTTAGGAAATGAGATTCAAACAAAGTGGGAAGATCTTGGTTATGACAATCCAAACACATCGAACAGATGATGAATTTTAAACCACACTGAGGCGCTGGGACCAATGACTGCCAAGCCACCCGCCCCAAGCCTAGTCCCCAATCCTTACCAGCAGAACAGACGATGGAGGCTTTACTTAATTAAACAACGATGTCATCATTGGTGAAACTACTGGTGAGGAGATTTAAACTGCAAAGAATGATAAAAGCAGTTTCCATTCAGACTCCGCTGGAGATACTATGAATTTCCCCTGATAATTCTGCATACTGCGGCAAAAAAGGAAACTAGCTGGACTCTGTAGGAACATATCTCTCTTGACCTAATTTTCACGATCTCAGAGAGGGACCACCTCCTTTTCCTCTTTGTCATTCTCCCTGTTTGCTTTGACCTCTAAATACTGACTGAGGAGGGAGTCACGAGTCCACTGGATACCCAGGCGGCTCATTTTTGCTTGTTGGAAACCAAACACACGCTGATGAATTGCCACATAATCAGGAAGTGCATATGTGAGTGGTACACTAGTGGAGGTTGGTGACCTAAGGGTCATTTATCCCCCTCGCCGTACCGCCAGGAGAAGGTCCCTGCTCTGAAATGCAGCAGGCAGGCCGTGTGGCTGGAATGAGCTCACTTCAAAGGTGTCCATAAATCATGCTGCCATGCATCCCAGGCCTGCCTCCACCCTCCACTCTCCACGTCCCCAAGTCGCTCACCCACCTACCCTTTTGTCTTTTTCTCTGCTGTCTGTCCAGTCCAGGTTCACCTAGACCTTGCGCCTTTGTGTGTTACTAGTTCCCACTTGTCATTTGTGTTTTAAGCTTTTGCATCCCCCCACACCGTCAGGATAGTTGAATTTGTTTGTGCGGTAACCTGGCAGCGAGCAGGTCATGGAGAAATCAATCACAGCAGAGGAACAGTAGAGCGGTGGAGTGGTAGTGGTAGATGTAAACATGTAGTCACTTAAAACCGATTAGCATTTTTATCAAAAAGCAATACCCCCTTTGGTACAAAATGGATCTCAGTGGATTTATCTGAGGTTCATTTAAGTCTCGAGAAGAGCTGCAAGTTCAGAAATCCTATAGCTAGTTTCTCGACTTTGCCAGAAGAGAGCTGCAATCCGTCAGGTCCTTATCTTCCAGTGTCACACACTTGGATCTCTTTATCATGCAGCCATGCAAAACACCATTCATCTTCCCCACCTAATTCATTATCAGTGATAAAATGCAAAGTCCCAGCTGCAGTTGTTAAATGGAGAGACGACGTGAAAACAGGTGCTTTGGTAAACACTGATAGCATGGTTGAATTATGTTGCTTCCCAAGCAGACCTGTCTATCTCTTTCAATCTATTAACCACACCTCTCGCCCGACTCTTGTCCGACCTCATTCTGCTTTTATCCTGCTTTTCTTCTCTAGTATTCTTGGCTTCGAGGGATGCGGGAACAGCGCTGAACACAAAACAGACACAAACAAAGTGAGAAGCTAGTTGAAGGCACCAGGCTCTCGCAACGTCCCTAAGGCCTCTTCATCCATCAAGTGAAGTGTAAATGTATGTCGCACACTGTGTAAAGTATCAGGATATATAGCCATGCCTTGATTATTAGACGAGCAGAATCTGGTGGCACTGGCAGATGAAGGTTAAAAGCTACATGGCACTGACTTACTCACAGTCCCGTGCAGAGCCACGGTAATACTCCCCTGACAGATCACCACAAGGATGACGTGGTGTGACCAATGACCGTCATCATGCATTACTGCTCACACTATGGGACACTTTTTCTTCAGCAATCACTAAACCTTAAACAGTTTCCACTCACCAGTGTTGAGAAAGCGTGCGATGGGATGAGGGATGGGGGTTTTTAAGGGGGGTTGAATACTTCCACGGTGAAGTCATGGTGCTTGTGTCATTGGCCCTCTGCTGCGCTTTGCTCACCGTCTGGCCCCCATTTTACCCATTGATCTAATTTCCATTGCCAACATTGGATGTGGTTCTGTTTGAAGCTGAATGTTTGGGCCCATTAAAGCACTGATAGAATTGCAAACGTATGGTGGACCTTAGGAAAAGTAAAGAAGAAAACAACTTAGTGATGTTTGCCAGACTCTTGAGAGGACTGGAGTAAACAGAATGTACAGTTTTGAGCAGCGTTTAGTGAGGTGGGAAAACCCACGGCATTATATACACCTGGTGTTCACGAGCTTCTTTCATCCTCGCTTTGAGCTGGATTTAATTACTGTTTGGTTTTAAAATATAACAAAATATAAAAGAGCTCTTTCTCATGAGATGACAAATATCATATATCATCTTTAAAATTGAGAATTCATCTGGTCAATCTGAAAATCATTTTTGATTATAGCCTGCCGCCTGTCTGAACTGCCTGCACATCTTTCTGGGTCACCATGTAACAGCTTATGTGCATTCATATAGCACCTACGTGTCGATGGGCTGCAGAGATGTGCTACATTTGCTCTTCGCTGCTGCTAATGCGGTCAAGCACCATCTCTGTAGGTGGTTTGGCTGAATGCCTGAGACTTACACACTACATCAGGCTGCCACTTGTAATGGGGGTATGTATCTGTCACATAATTTCCCCGACATCACAGAGACGGCTTCACTTCCAGGCGTAACTGCAAAGAACTTGGAACTCGTAATGCTCAGATAAGACAAATACACCACACCATCGTGAACTTCAAGACGTGAAATCTACACCTGACTGAAGACTTTATGAAGTGCAGATTATCTGTTGTTTCTTTAGTGATGCCCCAGAAGATATAGAGGTTTCGAATGGCGTGATGAAAGACTTTTCCATAGGCACAAAAATATACTTCTTTTAAAACCCAAGATACCATTGACGACAATGAGGTCCAGACATCTGTAATTTCTGCCCATCGAATGAAATTAAATTGCTACAAAAGTCGCTGTTCTTCTACTTCACTGTACCATCTGTATATGTAATGCTGTACCACATGGACTGCAGCGAGTGCACTTGGCTGCACCCATCTATGCTTTTCCAGCTGCAGACGCGAGACAGGAGACTATGGTTTGGAGTTTTTTTCATATGTAATAAAGTATAGTTATGATTATGCATATGTGCTTTTGTAATCTCTGTGGACTGCGGTGACAGCTGAACCAGAGAATGGCAGCATCAAAGGAGCGAATTTCATAAATGAAGCTAAAACACTATATATTAAAAAAGAAATCTTTATTCTATGGTTTCTGAATTTTTGCTGAGTTACAGCTTTAGCTGAATATATACTACGCAGGATTGTTGGTTATTGTCTGTGAACACGCTCACAAGTTAAAGTGAGAGTAAAAGCCAACCCCAGAGTCACTTGTTTGCCATTTCGCCTTGCTATCTTTGTATTTTTTCAGCTCTTGGATGCCTGCTGCTTACTGTCTGGCACCTGGTTGCCACTTTTATATAAAGCCCGACCCCACCTGAGCACTGTGGGGGTAGATGCCCTTAAACGTCCTGCACACAGAAAATAAGAAAATACAAGCAGATGGCAGAGTCTCTGCAGAAAAATACACTCTCACACACTTCTAGAGGGTCATAAGTGACGATTGTGAGGGATTATGTCCTTCTGAGTCTATACTTTTGTTGTTGTTTTTTTTTTTTTTTAAATCCTGCACAGTATATCTTAAATTCCATAGAATACAGGTTGATATGTGTATTTTAGGGGAATACATAGTTGATACAGATTGGAAAAATGCAGAAGATGGAATTTGAAATGCAAGAATTTTCTCAAGGATGACCTCCTTGCTCAGAACTGCATGTGTGGACCATTGCAGCTTGGTGGAAAAAAAAAGGTCTGGCAACAGCTCCAATGCCTTTTTCTATCTAGCGGGTATTTCAACACCAGATGATTATGCTAAATAACAGTCAAAACAACAACAACAACAGTATTCTCTGGCACTGGAGGTCTGTGAATCATTTGGTAATTGTGTTGAATGTAAATGCTCTGATCTCCCTCTGGACTGAGTTATGCCCGATTACTACAAACATCCTGAGCTCAATATGATCTGTTGGTTGTAAATACGATGTCAAACAAAGCAGTACTTCACTGTAATGTTCTCTCTGTGCCACTCTCAAGAACGTTACTCACGTAAGGTGAGTGTGCGCTGACGCCGGATGCTTTGGGGGAGTCACAACATGTTCTTTCTCTTGTGTACATTTGTTGTGATAAGGGTAAATAGTCTCTGCACACTAATAGAAACTTTTCCAAGACAGAGAGGTGCTACAGAGTAAACTATACACAGTAGGGGCTTGCATTTGTCTTCGATTACGCCTTTCTGTGACAGCCCGTTGACAGATGCGCCCACAGGCAATAATAGTGTACTCGGGCCACTCCTCTCTCCATCTCATCCTTTCATTCTCCCTCTAAACTTCACCTGAAGAAGCCAAGAAATCCCTCCTTAGCTCTCTGTTACTCGTCTCTGTCGTAAATCACCATCATCTTCTCATCGAGGAGCTGACGTCCTTTTATAGCCACACCAAGGACACTTTCTGCCATTTATGGCTCCTCCGAGGCACCGTCCGAGGGCCGGTTAGTATCCCATGAAGGTGAGGGAACGCAGGGCAGCAAGGGAGGCCAAGAAACATCCTGCTGCTTCCTACTCATATTCACTCCAACTTTGACAGCTTAACAAATGAGTGCCAAAGTGTGCCCGAGCGGTGCCAAGTGCACTCTTCTCTGTGTATTTTGAAAAAGGTAACTGTCATATACAGTTCAATTTACAGACTAGTGACTGACATAAATCCACACCACAGTGTACGCAGCACGTCTGGCTTGTCTAAGCCTGTCTCCTCTGTAGAGACTATTGTCTCTCCAACAGAGCCATAGAGACGAAAATGAGAGGGTGAGACAATGTGTGTGTGCATGTGCATGTCCCTCTGCCTGTAAATACTAGTGAGCACAAGACATAGTGGGAAAGAACGACAATGAGAGACGGATGGTGTAAGACATTTTGGATAGGGAGTCACATTCTTGATCGCTCACTAGTTTCATCATGCAGAGCAGGCATTTTAACAGTGTTTACTTTCAGCGAGGGGAATGCTCTCGCTCACAGCTGCTCTCCAAATAAACAGTCTTGTATTTATCAGAGACAAGATGATACACATCTAATCAGAACAAGTAACTGCTTTTCAGCAGGCCAACAAGTCTGGTCCTTCTGGTTTATCCCTGGAAGGCAGTTGTGCAACACAGAGAACATTAGTGCGCATTTGAATAAAAATGTGCACATGCTAAACACCAACACTTTGCCAAACACCCACACTCTCATGACTGCACTTCCTCTGCCATGATGTCACAGTCTGGGCTCATTCTTTGCAGATGTGGGAGCCTACCCTATTAAGTGTCTGGGAAGCAATCAACACTAATGCAGTTGGCATTGTGGCAAACTGAAGTTACTAGCCATATAAAGACACAACTACCACAGCAGCAGGGGGTGAACATGGGGATACAGCGGTGGCACGGTGGAACAAACAAAGCACGTACGCAGTGCCAGGGCTTAATTACCTCTCTGAGACATCTGTTATGAGAACAGAGTCCTGCTAACATGTTGTTGTGAAGAAACACTCTGTTAACAGCCCAGTCTCTCAGGGGTTTACAGTGTTTTGAAAGGTGACATTTTGAGCCTCAGGCATTGTTGCCTTGTTTAAGGCCTGCTGTGTATCACTGCGTGGTTAAGGACTGCATGCCACATGGTCTCAAATTATTGCCCAATTAAGCCAGTGTACAAGAACATCCAATGGGAAGGATGACGACATCGCTGCTCCCATAGAAATAAAACCACTCTGACAGCTGTAGGCGGATGGTTGCTGTTAAATTATTGCAGACTTACTCATACTATAGCTGATCTGTATTACACATTCCAATTTCAATGTACCACTAGACCTTTCACAATAAGTACTGATGCTAGATGATATACTGTCACAGTAATAATTGCAATACATGATATCACTGTCATTTTGGCAATTTTATGCGACTGATATAATAATATGATAGCATGGCAATGCAAGAACACCCTTTCAAGAGTGCTAAACACCCATTAACACCTATTAATATATGAAAAAAGTATATATAATATTCTTGTACCTTTATAGGGTAAATTTACTCAGTTTGAGACTTAACACAAGATTCGGCCAACAAAAAACAAGTGATGCCTCTTGTGACTGCTGTAATCCAGCCAGTGTGCGGCCGGGGATGGACGGCCGGGAGCTGGAGGGCTTGCGGGTGGATTTACGGAGTTGAGGGTAAATCGACTATCAGGACTATCCCTCTTCCACTCCAAAAGTGCAGCTGCAGGCTACCGGTAAGCTACACTGTGTCGTCTTTGAAGTTTCATTCATTCATTTATTTTCCATAACCGCTTACCCTGGTACAGAGTTACAGTGGGGCTGGAGTCAATCACAGCTGATATTGGGTGAGAGGCGGGGTGCACCCTGGACAGGTTGCCAAACTAGAGACAGACAACCATTCACACTCACATTGACACCTACAAACAATTTGGAGTCACCAATTAACCTGCATGTTTTTGGACTGTGGGATGAAGCTGGAGAACCCGGAGAAAACCCACGCTTACATGAGGGGGAACATGAAAACCACCACGCTGCTGTCTCTTAGAAATCCTATAAGTAAGCGGGGTGGAGAAATGCGTACGTCAACAAACACACATGTAAGCACAACAGGGAATATCAAGATCAGCAAAATTATGGAGGGCATGTCCATGTATCATGTGTTAATTCGATAACATAATTACCGTGACAGGCCTAGATACCACAATGGGTAAGAGTGTTAGTCGGCGTCAAAGATTAGGTACTGAGTCTAAATTAGTAAATCACGCAAACATCAATTTAAGAGTGATCCACTTCTGACAGAAGCCACGATAATTGTAGGTCAGTGGACCAGTGATTCCCTCAACACCAATATTATCCAGAGGAGGATCACTCTCTTATCCAAGATATAAAGATGTGGTGTTACAAGATGAAGTGTAAGCCTTGGCTCTTCACTTTGTCATCTGTCTCTGCGGAGATTATCACGGTGAAATAACATCTTATTACCTCACGTACTGGAGAAACTCTCCTTGCCCCAACATTCTTCTTCTCAAGTGCCTCCATTAACCATAGGTTATCCTATGATTTAGCCATTAGCCACAGCCCTACATAACCATTAGTTATATGAATTCATAATACCCATCACATTACCAGTTGTATAAAAACCACTGCAATTTGTCTGTAGACATCAAATGTGTGCTTCCCCTCTCAGTCCTCCCTTCTCTCTGCTGCTTTATAGGACTTGCTTAGTTGGTTTTGGACGCCAGTTTGCTGACCAAATGTATCTAGCTGTCATGCTTATTTATGGATCTTTGTGACGTTGATTCACTGTGTAGAAAGGTACTGTGTTACCAGGATAACAGCTTTTATGAGCGCCAATTCATTAGGCAACAGTGACATTGAGCAATTCAAGACAGATCTGCACCCTTTTTTGGCAGTGAATCTGTCAGCCCACAGCAGAGGTGAAGAAGGAAATAAGGTTTGTCCCAGGAACAAACTGAGGCAGGTTGAGTACATGATGGAGGAGTTGGTAACCGCCGCACTTTTTGCATCATAGCATTCCTTTCATCAAGTCCTGGGAATTAGTACATGCCATACACTTCTGTTGGAGCATGACCCTACCCTCCTCCCTTGAGGCGAGGGTGCTGGAGAAAACAGTCACGCCTGACTCACACCTCTCCTCGGCACAAGTTCATAACATGACCGAATGTGATGATGCAGCAGTGAATCGACAGGATTCCTGCACCCAAACAACATCTGTTTTATGTGAGACTGCAAAGGAAACGCTGATAAGGTAGACGGGGTTACATTAATCCAATGTGTAATAAATTTAACAGACAGATGAGGCGATATGAAGTGAAAGGTGGAGCGAGCCAATGCAAAGCCCACTCTTTAATAGCATATAATTAGTTACTGTATTAAACTAGTAAGTGTGTAGTTGTGAGGTATCTGCAATTCTGTGCTTACTATTTGGTATTTCCTTTGAAAACAGCACTTCCTTTGAGAGTAGCAGGTAAGTGCTGGGTATAGACCTGTAATTGTATCTCTAAAGGAATGTAATTACCCCATTAGCACAGAGTCAGTTACCTTTTACACTCCATGGCTGCCTGTATAAAGTTTATGTTCTCTTTACATAAAATCTCACATGGTGTGAATGCTGTGACAGAGAGAGTACAGAGAGTGAGAAAGAAGAGAGGGAAGGAGAGCAAGGCAGGATGACTGGATTGTGAGGGGGCACATTACCTCCCATGGGGGCCCTGGCTCAAAGGATCAAGTTTCAGACGTTTACCAACAAAGCATCCATGGAGGAAGTCTTGTGCCCCTCACAATAACACCACAGCACCTGGCCATCCCCACGCAGGAAACCTGAGGTCACTTCCTCCCTTTCAGGGAATTCAGACACACTCCTGCTGCCAGCCACGCGCCCCCACAGCCAAATGAAGAGGGCGCTGACTACCAGGGGGAAAGACACAGAGACACAACTGACTCAAAAGAACACCTGAATTATGAGAAAATATACATCTGAAACTTTGGTTTTTCCCACATTCTCACTGATACAGTTCACAGAAATGCGAGCCAGAGATGTGTGCCAGACAGGTTCTGTTAGCACCAAAGCAGAAAGATTTCTAATTTCCCTTTATTTGGTCTCACATGTAGCACAGATGTGATGTTTTTTTAATCGGTCTGATTAGCTAAAAGCTGGGTTGGGCTATATTTTTAATTCTGGTTGGAACCACATAAAATAAGAGGTTGAGAACAAGGTATGTACCCTAATAACTGTGCTGGAATTCACAGATTGTCGAAACTTGAGCACAAATTAGAATGTCAAGACACATCAAAACAAACAGTTAATGATTAGAGAGACAAACATGCCTTGACCAGATGAGTGTGAAACAAGCAGAAGAAGCGTGAGAGTCTGAAGTAAAAATCGTCCAGCAGTTTGGAACTCAGCATGAAAACCTGATGATTAAAACGTAGCCCGACACCAAATGTGACACAAGTCATTAAAACAATACAAACTGTGTCCAGAGTGTCCTCTGAAACACCACGGAGAGACAAACAGCTGCAGAACGTCAAGAGAGAACTGCCTCAACACAAATCTAAATTCTGCTCCCTAACCACCTGCAACCACTTGACCGCCCATTCTCCATCATTATCGTTGGCCTGGTTTCAAACGATGCCAACCCATAAAACCAGCCACAACCAGTCCGAGTCATTTAGCTGCAGTCCCACTGCAGTTTAGAGCTGGCCGGCGTCCAACCACCACGCAGGGCTAACCTTTGGAAAACACTGAGACCTCCGAAGAATGTGACCATGGTCAATGAAATGGAGAGGGAGAGAGGAAGAGGAAGAAAGCAAACAAATACATTATACAGCCCGTGGGCTCTGTCGAGGCAAGCTTCCCAGATGCTAAACGGGACAGAATGACTGGCTTTTGGCTGCTTGGGGATTATTTCTGCTTTTTCCTGTGACAAACAGTTTGTGTAAAAATAACCTGTCAGTGGTGAAAGCACAGTGTGATGCCTGAGAGACCGAATTCCTCCAAGGTGTAATTTCTGTAGTGACAGACAGAAGAGAGATCTGCATTATTCAAGCCATAATTTTAGTAATGGCTGAAAAATGTCTATAAAAATTATTATTATTATTATTATTGGGATATTTATTTCAGTCTCACTGCTCTCGTCAGCATCATTTTCCGCAGCAGGATGGAACTGGTTTCAGCAAAAGAATTACATTTAGAAACTGAAGGGCCCGTACACATGACATGGTTTTTTGCACTCTAAAATCTGTTGTTTTCTGTGTAGAGAGAGCTACACTGTCACGGCATGCAAGTGTTCCCAAGCACCTGTTTTTCAGGGCACAATGTTCCAGAAATGCTCACTGCATGTCATGTGACACAGAACAACCAATCACAGCTGGTAGATATCCTCCCTTTCTTCTGTAAATATCAGTCTATGATACACATGGACAGGAAGTAGATTATTTAAGTACAGGGCTACCCAGAGCTTTACATCTGTACCACAGATATTTTGGGCCTTCCTACACTCAAAAAACAATGCTATGGTTGCTTAGCAACTTCAGACACAGCCTGCGTCCACGCTCTTGAAAGCTGGCGCCCAACTTCGCGTTTGGAGGTGGTCAAAGATGTGGCATGTGTGCCCGCCTTATGAGCCAGATATTCCCGTCAGGAGATGGTAGAGACCAAAACAAAGCTAAAAGGAGTTGGACGTCCATTTTGTCAGGTGGCTAGGACTCCAAATGAGTGATAATGTGATTAAATTTTAGCATTGAGAGGTTTCTTAAGTGTCCCAGACCTTGAATGTTAACATATTGTAAGCACAAGTGGCATATGGTTATCATATGCATGCTTAAGATTGGACTTTGAACACTAATGAAACTTTAAAAAGCAAAATAATTCCTGTATCTAACAAGTGTGAGTGCCAAGTCAGGTATCATCACATCAAATGTTCTTCCAACTGGAACCAAGATCAAATATGACCGTCTTCTACTGAACTGTAGACAAAGCTGATAAGCAACATCTTCATCTCGATTCCCTCCAGTAGCGCTGAAGAATAGGTGATGCATTCCCTCGTAAACGTGTAAGATCTTGATCAAATTCTCTCGTCTGGCAAGCCCCGACACTTTCCTTTCCCACCGCCGTGCCCACTGCGCCCAGATGACGCAACAAGTGGAGCACCAAACAATCGTCACAGGGATGACACTACTACTATCCGCTGTGATGTGATGATGTACGCCCAAAACAAAACTAGAAGCTGGAGCACAGACACACCCTTCCCAGATGCACACTGCCATATCCCACTTCCTGCTGCTGGAAAAAAAGACAAGTTTAGCCTGAGGGACTTTGCTCTCTGAGGCCTTCACACACACACATACATATACACACACACACACACCGCTCAGCTGGGAGCTTCCGTGACACAACAGTTGCTCTTAATCCTTCCTCCACACAGTTCATTGGGTCACACAGTCCGATACAGTCTCTTCTCCCACTGACTGAATGTAGTTTATTTCTCTTTTTGCCTTATCTGTGTGTGTGTGTGTGTGTGTGTGTGTGTGTTATATTACACACAGACATGAGCGCACGTGTGGGACTGTGATTAGAGTGGCAGGAAAAAAGAGACAAAGGCATAAACAAGGAATGCAGAAAAACACACTGGCAGACAGAAAATGTCCAGACCCCCTCACTTGTCACAGGAAGTGGTTCCTTGTTTGTCAGGGTTTTACTTTGCAGGCTTCTCCCCGGGCAGCGTGTGTGACTAAGGTGTGAAGTATCAAGGCTTGTCATGATGTCAAGCCCACGCCTGCTTTAATCTCTGCACTCACTGGTTTTTACTTAACAGCAAAAACTCTCAGTGTGAAAAGTAAAGAGAAAATATGACCTTAAGGTTTTACATTAAATGTTAACAGATGATAACTACTGTGCAACTACCACTACTAATGATAATGAGAAAAAGACTTTAAATTATTTTATGAAAGAGATAAAGTTGTTTACATTAATTATAAATTTAAATAGTTATAGTATTGTTATCACAGCGTTTGAAGTCTACAAACTTCAGTGATGCTTTGTGTCATTAATTTTCATTGAAAAACCTCAGCCAGTCATCATGATGCTTTCAATGACACTTGGGATAAACTGATTCCCATCAAATAAAACACTTTTATGAGTAATTTCCGAAAATGCCAAACGTGAAATAAGTAGTTTCGTGAAGCCAGGTCAAAGAAACGTCAAAAGAAGTGTAACAAGGTATGAATAAAAAGTGAAGTCCTACCAGGAGTAGTGTCTGAAGTCTGGAGGCACCTTCTGCTCCCTGACAGTGGTAACCCGCCTCCCTCACAGTCTCCAACGTCTCGCTCAGATCTGGACTGGGATCAGTTTGCAGGTCGCTAAACTCCGGCGGCTCAGCAGCGTCGCTCGTCAGCTGTAAAACTTTTTTGTGTGTCTTCTGGCAGTAGTCAAATCTCTGTGGCGAAGAGTGATGCAGCTTGCCGGCTACATTTGTTCTACTACTGAGGAAGTTGCTGGTGAGTCACAAGATCCCGCCCCCCAAAAAAACCATTCCTCCCTCCCCTCCTTCCCTCCTCCTCTCCTCCTCTCCTGCGACTTCAAACGAGCCCAGAGAGGAGTCCAGGCAGCGGAGGGTGTGATGGGAGCTCCGGGAAAGGCCCTCCGTCTCTGCGCTGCCGTTTATTTTCTGTCTGCTCTAATAGAATTAGGTTTAATTGGTGAGTGTTGGCTGGAACAGGCCAAAACTAGTTTTTGTAGGGTTTCTGAATAAGGCAGTGTTGACCACTTGGTGCTTTTAAGCTTTATTTCAATTAATTGTGTTAATCATCAGCCAGTCAGTAAGTCAATCACCTACAATAACAAGTTTGACATTTTTTATTATCTAAACACCTGAATTTGATCAATTGCAAGAATATCCAAACAAAGCAATTTCAAAATAAAATGTCCTCCTTTTATGTCATCCTAATGTTTTGTTTGTTTGTTTGTTTGTTTTTTAACAGTTGATACATCCTGTAGTTTAACCTGTCAATCAGTGATGGTGGGGGATTGGTCTGTGAAGTCATTCATGGGCTGGCACAACAGTATATTGCTGAACTTCTCTGCCCCTCCGAACAATATCTTTTAACTGTCCCGCAATTGAGGCTGATTGGTAAGTAAAATGTCAAAAAATAACCTTCAGGGATTGGATTTAAAATTAGAAATAGGTTGTGTAGGTGTAGGGTAGATTCGGGGTCAGGGGTTAGGTAAAGTAAGATCAGAAATCAGATTAAATTGAGGGTCAGCACCAGTTAAAGGTCAAGTGTGTTGGCTTTAGGGAGATATAATGGCAAAAATGTTGGATAATACTCATAATAATGTTTCCATTAGTTCATAATCACCTGAAAATCGTGTTTTTGTTAGCTTAGAATGAACCGCTTTATATCAACACATAGAGTGGGTCTTCTTCCATGGAGTCTGCCATGTTCTTCTACAGTTTGCTCAGAGCAGGCAAATCAAACACTAGCTATAGATAGGGCCATTCACATTTTCAAGTCGGTCATCGTCTCAGCTAAACGTGCTGTTGTTGAGGAAAAGTCTGACAGCCGCTAGGCTAATTTATACAATGTAAAATGCCATAGGCTTGTGCTAAAAACATTAGCATGTTGTATTTGTTGGGAAAATGTGTCCAGCAAAAGACAAGTGCTTTGTCTGTGAATGCTGTGAGTTATTGTGAAGCTAATTTGTGTAATTGTGTTTGAAATAGTCTCTATTAAGCCATGTTTAGTGTGTGTTTAATGTGTGTTTTGAATCAACTAAACTTTACAGCACTTCACAGAAACCCCACCGCCAACTAGTGTTTCGGAGGTGTAACTGCAGAGTGACACAGACACACCACCACACAAGTATAAATGCTCACAGCCGCATAGGCCAAGTGTGTAAGCTACGGCGTCGGACCTGAATAGCGCTGACGCATGAGAATAAATCCCGCTTAAATCCTACAAACTCGACCTTTAATGTCAGGGTTAAATAATTTGTGGAGAATAGGTCAGTTTTTCTTATGCAATTTGTTGTCACTCCCTATTTTTAAAATTAGTTTTATTTACAGTGACTTCTGTCTTCTAATAGAGAGTTTGTTATTTATTCTAAATGCTATTTCAGGCAAGATACTTATTCTAGGGGAATCATTAAATATTTGTAAATCTTCAAGCATTAAATTGGTGAAATTGGTATAAAATGAAACTCCCAAATCCCTTGTATCTCTCTTTATTCTGTGTGTACACTGCTTTTTAGTGACCTTTACTGACTCGTCTTTGTTCGCCCTTACTTTACCAAACAGGGTGAAAGACCAACCCAGCTGTTTCACTTCCCTATTTTACAGTGTTGGTCCTTTCTCCAGTCTTGATGTGTCATTTTTGTCATGACTCAACAGGTGGGAGTGACGTTTATCCTCATTGCAGCTGGCTGCCACTTGGTCATACACGGAAGGAGTCTCACATCTTATCATTGAGTCATTACTCTTAATCAGTGTGTGCCAACGGTGTTGTTGGCAGAAGCACCACCCTGTATGACGAATAGCATTGTTCTGCTTTTACATCAGAATTTTTGGTTCAGTCCTACATTAAACCTACTTGAATCTCTGTTTGTTAAAGATCAGTGAAAGCTGAAGCAATATTTTTATATTAACAGTGACTGAGTGTTATGATAAAGGGATAGCTCATGGTGACAAACCCACAGAGAATTATCACCCAACTCTGTAGTTCCCCTTATCTATACAGGGCATTTCACTGTCTTATAGGTCATTGTTTTGGTTTCCAGACTTTAGCTTTTTTCCAGTCTCATTGCTTTTGTCAACCTCATTTCCAACAGCATCTGCCACAAAGCTCTGATAAATCCACTGTACACTACTTGCCGAGTACCACACAGAACAGTTAGCAACCAGCTGGTAAACATATGGAGCATTTAAAAGCTTAAGAGCCATAAATTAAGAATGACTATTGTACTGCCACTTTTAAAAATAACTACCATTTACAACTGAACAGAAAGTGGAACTTATATATGTGCTCTTTAAAGCCTGGCTCCTTTACCAAGTTTTTTTTTTTTTTTTTTTTTTTTTTAGCAAATATACAATTTGTTTAGGAAGCACTGAGCATATGACCATGGAGTTATTTGAGAATAGCAACGTTTTTTCTTTATAGATTCAGTTAACATTAACACGATCATTTTGTGGGTGAAGAATTCCTTTGAGTAAAGTACAAAAGTATTAGCATCAAAACAAAGTACCAGAAGTAAAATTATTCATTTCTTCACACTGGCCTATTTAAAAAATTATATATATTACATTATTGAATTAAAATCATTGATGCATTAGTGTATTCATCACTTTAATGTTGTAGCTGGTAAATGTAAAGCTAATTTGATTATTTTAAATACTGCTTAAATGTGTATAAGTATAAAGTAGCACAAAATTAAACTCAAAGTACACAAAATACAAGTATCTCAGAATTGTCAATTATTTGAAGAAAATGTATTTATATTTAAACACACTATATTCATTCACTGGGCTGAGATTGCCTCCACACAGCTCTCACCTCTTATGTCACAAGCAAACATGGAGGTGGCCGAGCCAAAATGGCCGCGCTAATGGTGCCAACAGTTCTAACAACAGCAACCATGCTGACAGAGCCAACAGTGTTAACCTGGGGGGAAAGGGAGGGTGGGCACTGTGCTTGTGCTTGACATGTCCTGCAGGGTCAGGACAGTAATGAGTGTAGTAAAGTGGCAGTGATTAGCTAGCTTGTGGCCACGCATGGCTGGCCCGGCTACTGCACCAAAGGACAGAGAAGCTCGAATTACAGCACACAGAGGGAGCATGACTTCAGTCTTTGCTCAGGACGCCTTTATGCCACTATATCGTTACATAGCAAGTAGCTGTTTGCTGCTATATTGTTGTTTAAAGCTTATATATAGACCCTTTAAAGGACAGTAGTCATTATGGAAATCTGAAACTCAAAACATGAGTCAGAGAGAACTGAACTTCCAGAGTTTTATGACGACATTATGACATCAGCAGGCATTATATGTCTTGAGTCAATACAAATAATCCTTCAGTAGAGACACACCACTGTGAGAGAGACACACACATTTTTTTAGCAGAGCCAAACCAGAGAGACACAGAGAACTGTTCATCAGGGACAGGCTGCATCTATCGCATCTATCCAAGAAATTTTGCTAAACTACGATCTAAAAATGGAGCAGGCGAGAAACAACAGGAGGCCCCGGGGCCCTACCCCACAGGACCAAGTGAGGCAGCTGAGTTACTTCTTGGCACAAGAGTGTGCCAAATACTGCTGGGAGTATACTATGAGGCTGCAGCTTGGCAAAGAACTGGAAGACACTAAACAACAGCTGGCCCATCAGCAGAGCCTCAAAAAAATGCCCATAGAAAAAGAAAGGGACACCCGCAATGAACTGGAGGAGCTGAAGAGACTCAGCTACCAGACACCATGAACACCATGAGTCTTGCCACTGAGGTTCAAAACACCATCAGAACAAAGCAGAATAAAGTGCTTCAAAAAGAATCTGAAGACCTCAAAGTGGCCCACAAGATCAGCCAAGAGAAGTTCTCAGCAGAGCTTCAGGCTGAAAAAGACAAAAATGAAGCTCTTTAGCAAGAAATTGAACATCTGAAAGCTTCACAGCAGATCAACCTGAGCTATGAAGCTGAGCTCAGGGCTGAAAAAGAAAAGAGTGACAGCCTTCAGAAACAGCTGGACAAGAGATTCAGTCCCGAGCTGAAAAGGTGTCAGAGGATCTGAAGGCCATAAAGCAGCTGATGGCTGAGAGGGACACTGGTTACACAGATGATGAGCAGAAAAACACCTCTGAGAATGAGAAGTGGTTTTTCAAAGAGTTAGAGGACCAGAAAGAACAACAGGCCTCAACCAACCAGGAGCTGCTCATTAAGCTCCAGACTGAGGAGGAGGAGGTCAGTCAGGGCCTCCGAACTGAACTCACCAAGCTCCAAGAACAGCAGAAGGACAAGACCAGGGAGCAGGAGGAGGAGAATAAGCCTCTTGAAATGCCAGTGGAGGAGCTGAAGACTCAGCTGCAAAGTGCTGAAACTCTCAGCGGCTTGCAGGAGAACGTCAAGCAGAAGTCTCTCCAGAAACAAGTGGAGACAAATAAGCTCCTTCAAGAGAAAAACAGCACCCCGCAGGACAGATGATGGAGCTCATGTTCACAGTCAACCAAGAAACATTCCCAGCAGAGACTGAGGGTAGAACTTGAGCAGCTGAAAGTAAAGGACACTGGTTCAACGGATGGAGGAGGAGATGCACATCCTGAAGCAAAACACCTCTGAGAAGGAGGAGGAGGTCAGTCAGGGCCTCAGAGCTGAACTCGCCAAGCTCAAAGAAGAGCAGAGGGACAGTACCAGGGAGCAGGAGAAGGACTCCATGATTTACTGGATGTTGAATTGCTGGAAGAGATCAATCACTCTTAGAGGAAGAGGTAGAAGAAAGAGGAGAGGCTGGAGGAGGAGTCATAATCTACCTTGGACTATGCTATTAGAAATAACACTTTTAAATCAGATACACGTTAGAGGTGTTCTGGGCACGTTTCACTGGCAGGAGGCCCCAGGGCAGACCCAGAACACACTGGAGGGATTACATATCTCATCTGTCCTGGGAATACCATGGCAACTCTTAGCCTTCACAAGTGCATCACTACTAGGTGTGCAAAGTCATCGAGTGAGCCAGAGTGGACCCTTTGGTGGGCCCCGGGCTGCGTGTTTGACACCCCTGCTCCAACAGAGGGGAAGGAAAAACGTGGGACAGACAGAGTGACTGACTGACAGAATGACACACTGACAGTTTCTGTGATTATGTACAGCATACCATACCATGACTTAGTCATACCAAAAATTAGGGGGGAAAAACAACATTCGGCCATAACAGGAGCCACAGCGATTGGTCGCATTTTAGCCATTTCTAAGCATTTTTCTGTTGTTATAGCGCCACCCAGTTGTCAATTAGAGTGTTCTACATATCTACCAAATTTAGTAAAAATCGATATGGCGGTTAGGCCTAGATAAGAAATTAGCTCTCTAGCGCCCCCATTTTGTTTGATGGGGTCAATAATGGAGGGGTCCCCTCAGATTATGTGTGCTCATATGCCTACAAAGTTGCGTGGTGATCGGTGAAACCCTTGAGATGTTATACACCTTTATGTGATGAGCCACGCCCTCCGCAATATTCATTGCCTTATAGAAGCTCAGTTTTAGCAAGTTTTCCAACTTTTGCCATGAGGGAACTTTAGATATTGGTCCCTAGATTATGTTCACCGAGTTTCATGCAGATCGGTCAAACTTCCTAGGATGAGATTGATTTTAAGTGTTTTTCAAAAAATTCAAAATGGCGGAAAATCTATATAACTAGAAGTTATGGGTTCTTGAGGCAAATTTATTCCTCATGAGGAGAGGCATCTCTGTGCAAAGCTTCATGTCTCTACGACATATGGGGCATGAGATATGCACATTCAAAGTTTGCAATTTCAATTGGTTGCTATATCGCCCCCTTTGGCCAATTGATGTAATATTGCTTCATACACATCCTCCCATGACCCTCTACCACTGTGCCAAATTTCACATGGATTGACCGAGTCAGTGAGGAGAAAAACGCGGAACAGACACACAGATATTATATAGTAAGATAAAACTCAGGTTTTTTTGTTCATTTGAGGGATGAGTGGTTTAATATAATGCTTACCTTGGATAGATGGTATTTTGTTCTGGTGAATGTTAAACCAAGAGCTGACTCATTTTTCTTTTGTTTGAGCCATATGGTACTCAAAAACAAAACAAAAACAAAAGTAGTTGATACATAAGTCTAGAAAATGTTACTTGTCCCCTTTTAGCCCAGGGTTTGTGACAGAGCCAGTGATACAGGAAGCGCTGGAGATCCAGATAAAGTGTTAACAGAATATGCACAAATAAACACAACATGTCTGTTTCTGATAACATACATGTTTCTTTATTTTATGTCAATAACTTCCCTACTTTAAATAAACAGTGATTATTATTTTAATTATGTACAGCTTTTGTCATATATTACATACAGCAAACATTCTTCATTGAACTAATTCTTGCAAAAACATCAGACACAACTACGATAAACAGAAGTTGCAATGAAGCTTTGCATCCAATATCAAACTCAGCACAGTGATCTGTAATCTGAAGGAGGCATAAAATGGTGGGGTTGAAAAAATAAATAAGAGAAACAATAACACTGCTGTTTTATTTGGGACTGCTGGTCTTGGAAACAGCAGAAGGCATCTCATGCGTGTTTGTGTTTCCTCATTTTATTTATGCTGCAAGATGGGAGAAAAAGTTAAATAACTAGAAAGATACAAAAACATGATTTATGGAAAATGTGGATGTTTTCATTTTAAAACTAAATTCTCTCCATTTTATTCAGTCACATTCAACTCACCATCAGAGAGACAGGCCTTTCTGTGCTGGTACTGAGATCAGACAGGCTGCTGAATGTTTCTCCTTCATGCTTTATGACAGATGGCATTGCTCTACTGCTTCTCATGACGTGAAGGATTCAGAGTGGTTGCCAGTATTCAGTTCACCAGTAAACCTTTTGTGGTTGATGTTTTCAACCTCAGATGATGTAACTCAAACGGAACGACAGTAGAGTTCGACTGATATGAGATTCTGTATGATGATACCAGGACTGTCATCACCCAGAGTAAATACTGTGTTGTTCTTTACAAGGAAATTTAAAGAAAGATCAGTGACTCACAAATATGTGTCTTTGAACTCATGGAGGAGTAAAAAAGCATCTACAAGAGGAGTTGGGCTACTGTCCTACATAGACGGGTTTAGTTTACATAAAACTGCTCACAACAAGGTCTGTGAATTATCTTGAGCAAACGTCATGACTTTTGGAAGGAGACATTGCTGATTTGTTTTTTGGCATTTAGAGCACCACAGCTGAGTGCAATCCATCCACCCATCTATCCCCGAGGTGTTCCCAGGCCAGATGAGATATGTAATCCCTCCATAAAAAGCACGACAGGTAAGGAGAAAAATATGCATTTCTGATTTTGGGGTGAACTGTCCCTTTAAAGCAAGAGTTGAGGGATACAGCTTTCATGTCTGTCTGATATATATGTCACTGAGGCCAGCAGCCACTTAGCTTAGCTTAGTTTAGCATTAAGCCTGAAAGAATTGAACAAAAATAATATTGACTGTGCATGGTTTAATCCAGTGGTTCCCAACTGGTGCAATCCCAGGGTCAAGATCTGAGTTTGGACATGTCGTCCAGCTAGTTTTCTGTCTCTGTCAAATTGTTGTCCGTTAGTCACTCACTCTACAGCAAGACACGGCACTTCAAAATAAAAGCTCTGTGCCAGAAGTTCACTGTACTTAAAAATAAAGTGTGTTTTTCACAAACTTGACATGACTGCGAGTCACTTGCGGTCCATTCAGAATGGACCTGCGACCCACTAGTTGGGAACCCCTGGTATAATCCATTGTTGGATTTAACTCGTGAAGATTTAAATAGTTTCACATCTGTTTATGTAAATCACACTAAGCACACTAAATTCAAAGCATTAAAACACAACTAGTACATGTTCGGGATGTTTTTGGAAATGCAAAAGCAGCTGCAGAATGTCACACATGAAATATCTCAGTAAACACAGAAGACCTGTTTTTACACAACTGCAAACATGTGACTCTTGTCTCTCATGGTCTCATGGTCCTGTGACAACTGAAAGAGTGGTCTGACCCCTGTTTTCCCCACAACCCCTTAATTATAAATTCTAATTTTACACTCTGAGGCGTGGTCCTGTCAGACTGCGTGCAACAAATTAGAGGATAGATGCCTGTCAATTCATCATGGGACAAATGACCTGATGAGTCCCTCGCTGCTTCTTTCTGTGTAAGAAGGTTAAGGGTAGCTCTTTTTACCTACAACATAAAACAGCTCTCTCTGTTTTAAGTAATGAGTCTAGAGTGTCAAAATGTACACTGGAGAAAGCATATCAAGGGAAAAAGCAAGTGTCACAACATTTGTATCTGTATGGAAAAGCTAATTAAACCAAACTATCTATGCAGGATATTTTCTATTGATGAAGACTACAATAAAATCAAATTTAAAACATACTTTACCTTTTTGAAGCAGCACATGAACAATGACGATGACGTCTCAGGGGACTGCCATGCTGCTAAATAAAATTCAAATTCAATTGTAAACCTCAAACTCTTTTTACAGATGTGTGGTTTTGGAACACCTGAGTGAAATTAACTCTAATGAGCGCCAAGGCTCTGAGCCGCAGACTAATGAGGCCATGCAATTGTTAACAGTCCCATTTAAGTAATGAGTGGGTACGTCTTGTAACAGTATTTGTCTCTTTGCATCACATACATAATGGCGATTGGAAACTGTCGCACAATGCACGCAATAACACATAATAAAAGGTGTCTGTGTCTGTTGCTTTAGCATATGCGGATGATACAGAGCTAACCTTTTAAAGATAATCTCAAAACAAACTGGCAAAAAATCATCAGCTGAAGGATCCTTTTGATTATACTGGCCATAATAGCTTATTTTACAGAGCACTTGAAGCATGCTTTGCCTCATCTGAAACCCATCCACTTCTCGCCACTTCACTGCTGTGATTGTCTGGAATATAAAACAGGTTATTCTACCATATACACTTCAAAACTCAAGCAGGGAAAATAAGCACAGTATTGGCGCTTAATTGTAGACCATTTTTGTTTTACAAGAGTTTGTGGTTATGGAGAGAATCCCACCCAGGAGTGCACCTACTATATGGCTCAGGCATTGAGAGGTGGAGGGGAATATTTGGAGGTAAGGTAGAAATGTCCAATAACCTGTGGTGAAAAGTTATCACATTTATTAAGTAACATGACAAAGCAGAGGTGGGACTGCTGGGCTTACACCAAACGATTTTCACAGTCCCAGACTAAAAAGTGACAGTCTTGAGGAGTCTAACTGGAGTCTCGGCGCGCTCCCGTCATCTCGATCGTTAAGTTTAAGGTGGTAATCAGCAGTCAGCGACCGCGTTTCATACCAGTCTTTCCCTAGTCTTGGGCTTGCGATCATATCAAACGTGTTTAATATTATCGCCAGTCGCAGTGACGGAACACAATCAACAACCAATAGACTAGTCTGGGACTAAAAACTCTAAACACTAGTCTTTAGATGTGAGCTGATAGTCTTTTAGAGTCTTTTCTAAATCTTGTCAAAGTCTTCTGGTGTGTGGGTAGCATTAGTCATTGTTTTGCAAGTCACATTTAAGTCTCAAGTCCTAAACTTTTAGTTTCAAGTCCTAAACAAGCCATAATGCATTCTTCACCAGATGTAATGACATTTTTACAAAAGAGAAAAAAATATATTTACAAAAATAATGAATCCATCTTAAAATTATTTATTTGTTAAAACAATTTTGTTGGAAGTTGTTGAATCTCTGTCTGTGGTTTTCAGCTCACACGCTTTGCATGTTGCCCTTTTGTTGACAGCCGTGTAGTTTTTGTCCATCAACAACATTATCTTTGGTGGTAGGGCTGACAAATCTTCAGAAATGTGTTATATTCATTTCTTAGAGTATACGTGATCTTTTCAAGTGAAATGCAGCTGTTCATTTTGAAAAAACAAACAAACCCGATAATGGGAAGATGGGAATCAGACTTCCGTGCCACTGCTATGCACTTCCTGGTAATGCTCAAAGCTATTTCCAAAAACCTCTTTTGGAAGCTTCGTAAAAGAAGCTGTCCAGAAGAAAAGACGTTCCCCAGTAGGCAAATTTGTGGGTCCAATGGAAGAAGTTTTCTCATGACTTCACTAAAGTTGTGCCAAAATGTATCATTTTGTTTTTTTTAAGCAACACATTAGTTCTTCATGGTTCTCTCCTGCTACTTGACTGGATGCTGTTGGTTCAAACAAAGTGGATCTGGGAAGTACCAACTTGCTTCGAATGAGTAGCGTTAAGTAGGACTTGACTATATTAGTTAGTTAAGGTGGAAATGTTTTAACTACTTAATATACAATTCAGATAAGTGCAGTGGCTCCCAATCCTGGAGTCTCTACTCCTCCAACTGGCCACAAAATAAATGAAATGATTAATCAGATAGGAAAGGAGAACAAACAAAGTTCTGATAATAAATCATCAAAATTTGCTTTTTTGTGAAATACAATAGGATGCACACATCTACAATGTGACAAGGGGCCCCAGTAGACACTGCTTGTGGGTGACTCACTGACTTGAGGCTCCAGACACTGACAAACGAAAAGCCGTCCTTTAACATCTGCATGATATTCAGCTGGCCACCGTAACAGTTTGACAATGCTTGGCAGCATCAAGGGGAAACCCAACAGGACAAGAACAAAAGTTAAGGTGGCGGAAGTCCGAACAGGGCAGGTGGGAGGTGTGGATGGGTCCAACAAACACTGACCTTCACCCGAGGGGGAGCGGAGTTCACGTCCAGCAAGATTATTACGCTAAACCCTGTTCTTTTTTCCTTAACCTAACCATGTGCTTTAGTTGTCGAAGGAAAAAAAAAGTCAATTCACGTTGTTGTACTGACGCAGTGCTATAAACGGTAAATTTCCTGTGAAAACGGAAATGTATTTTGAAAGAAGACAATGCATGTAACAGGCAGAACTTGACACGGCGTCCCAGAACGTCAACAACCAATGCACCCAGGGTACCTCGCACGTCGTATCTGGACGCAGGAAGTCCAGCTGTCTATGTGACGAGGTTGGAGTGAGAATGTGTTGAATATTTGAAAATGCATTGTATTTTATGAGCTTATCGAATGTTTTTAAATTCTTAATCTGAAAAGCAATTGGTAGCTGTAGCTGTCAAATAAAAGTAGTGAAATAAAAAGTAGAATATTTTCCTCTGAACTGTAGCAGAGCTCAAGTATAAAGTAGCAGAAAAAAGAAATGATTCAAGTCGTAGCACCTTTAAAATTAGACCTTAGTAACTGCACTTAGTTTTGTTCCCACGGCCAACAACTAATTTAACAGACTGACTTTTGAATCTGTCTGCTGTTGTTTTGCTGCCTTGTGTTAATTTTAGGAGATGCAACTAAATAATCACACAGGAGGTAGGAACTTCTAGCTCATGCATTTTTTAACTGGGCTGGCCTGGCGGCTCGCTGCAGATGAGGACCAACCATGGTCAGGGGAGACATACCAAAGCCCTGAGCTCAGCCCAAGTGCAGCAGTCTTACAATATGTCAGCAGTGTTATTTTTACAGGGTCATATTAGAAAACCAAACGGATCTGCATCTGCCCCACAAGGGCATTCCTTTATTGCTGACCCTGAACAAACCCACAACCTCTTGTCCTCCTGCTCTTGCATCAGCTTGTTACAAGCCCCCGATTTCCAAAGTAGTATTTACCCCTATCGTGGCTCACCAGGCATTTCACTTGTAATGATAAATACTCCAATGAATTAAACAGCAAGGAGCCAAGTAAGTCAGGACGCAGACATTTTACCCGTAAATCCTGCCTGCTGTCTGTGTTTGCTTAGTTAAACACGTTAGTGGGTGATTGAACCAGCCGGGCCTTGGGCTGAAACCTTCACAGGAATCAGGGTCATTAGCCATCAGACTGATAAACAAGCCTGTGACATAATGTGGAAACACTGATCCCATTCATAGGTTGAATCACCCGCAAAACATTCTGCATGCCAGGCAAATCTCACACATATAAAACGAATTCCTCGCGGTTGGTGAGGGGATAGTGAGCTGCCATGGGGGGAAAATAGATGTTTAGTGGAATATCACTCTCTGTCCTGAGGCTTCTTCTCACATCCACAAAGAGTTGGGAGTCTGGGTGAGATTAGAGGACTGGTGCCATTGCGGCTTTGTCTTTGTCTATCCACTACCCAAAATATCATGTCAGGAAGTGGAAAGTCTTTTCCCCCAGAGTGGAGTGATGACCCCCTCATTGTCCAAGTTCCTGCAGCACTTTTTTCCTCTCAAAATGGCGGAAAAAAAGTGTGTGAGAAGTTTTTAATGTTATGGAGCTTCTGTGTAATCTCCGTTAGGTCTATTGGTCTGGACGTAAATCAAAACAAGGGTCTGGAACCCCAACGGAAACCTGCAATAAATGTCCATGTTGGAAAAACATAAACTTGTTACCAATTAGTGTTAACTGTGCGCCTTGGCAAATGCAGGCCTTCATTATAATGACCAAAATAATTTGGTGTTTGAACAGTGCAGCCAAAACATATTAAGTCAGCAGCACTGTGATGACCCTCTCTTGTTCTGAAGAGCATCCTGTGCCAAGCCTGGCTTGTACACAACTCCTTAATGGCAGATACCAATTATACTGGTCCTCTACTTTGATGAATATAATTAAACCCACTTCCCTTCACCAGTAAGCCCTGTAATGCAACTTTTGTGGTCTTGAATATTTAAAGCCAAATTAAATATTGCAGAGCTTTGAACTTTAATGACATGAGGTTATTAAATAAGGAACGATATTAAGGAAACTGGATGGTGACGTCGTTCAAATGTTATTCTATTTCCATCCATTTATTATTTCTTAAATTATTCATTCACATAATACCAGTGGTGGAAGAAGCATTTGGATCCTTAAAGTAAAAGTACCATAAATAAAAATATTCCACATAAAGGCACAACAAAAGGTCCTGCATGACAACCTTACTTAACTAGAAGTATAGTAGGCCCTACAGCAAAAATGAGAATGTAATATGTTTCTTTATATATAATAATAATGGAGAAATGTGCATAAACCAGCGAGATGCATTTTAATGTTGTAGCTGGTGAAGATGAAACAAATATAAACTACTGTGGAGCAGTTAAATCCATAATAATCGCTCATATTTTACAAACTCGCAATATGTTTTGTTTGTAAAATCTCAATCTGCAAAGTAACTAGACAAGCAGTCAATGTGACATAAAACGTACAGCTCAGACAAGGCTCTGCAACAACCTGGCTGAGGGTATAAGGCTGTCTGAGTCACTGTCTTCATTTAAGTCTCTCCTAAAAACGTACTGCTATTGGAAACCATATCCAGATTTTTTTCTGAGTTGTCTGTTTATTTTATTGCTATCTTATTGATTTTAATTCAGGTTTATTAGGGTGAATGCAGGGTGATTGGAACAGAAGGTCTAATGGGGACAGTATAACTAAACAGCATTTATTTTCTCGCCTTAGGCGTGACAAAAAAACATTTTTTTCTAACACCATAGTTGTGAAACACCACACACACCACATAATTAAACTGCATTTATTTTTACCTGAAGTATTGTTATCACCTCGAACATTTTTTGAATTTTGGACTTTAGGGATTTTTTATACCTCAATTAAATGTGTTCAGTGAAATTTGGTGGGAGAGAATTAAGGGAGGATGTTGGATGGAGAGGGTTTTTCTGACAGTGAGGAAAGGCAGCTTTATATTGTATGACCTGTGAATGGATTTCAGCAGTAAAGTTAAACAGAAACGTACACAGAGTTTTAATTCATTGCCATAGGATTTGGGTCAGTTTATACAAAAGGGTCTGTCACACCTCCTGGGTATATGACATTTTATTACCTCCTCAAATGGATAGGTAACATATTCAGTATTACAGAAATGTATCACATATTGAGCTGTTTCTTTTTCTAGTGACATGAAAGCTTACAGAGGGAGGACATTCAAAAACTGTCCCAAACACCGTTAATTCGCCCTACCTTCATTTTAGTTTTAGCCTTTTACTTTGGTGAGACGTTATGACATTTTAGTTTGCTTTATTCTGCTTGTGTTTTAGATGTGTTTTAATTTTATTTTAAAGCACTGTGTGTTGTGAAAGGTGCAATATAAATAAAGTTTATTAGTATTATAACATCAGCAGTGTGCAACAATTAATGAGTGCAACAGCGCCATCTGCTGTTTGGTGCGTGGTACTATAACACGTAGCATTAAAGTCACAGCACTAGTTTTTATTCCGTTTCTTGTCAAATTATACAGAATAATTTTAAGGATTTTTTTAAGGTCAGTATTTGCCCGATATATCACCCCAAAGATGTTTTTAATGTGACTTGAGTTGCGAATCTGCGGACCGGAAATGAAAATCACACGGCAGGAACCCACATGTTCAGCTACCGGGGAAACAGTAGAGCTGAAGCAGCAGGGAGGTTTCAGTGTACAGCTCATTAAAGCCCTACATTTACCCTGTCTAACTAAAATATTCAGCTTTATCACACCGAGGGACATTTTCTAAAATGTCTTCGTTCAGGAAAGCGTTGAAATCCCGACAGAAAAACCACCATGAAAGATCTCAGGTGAGCGCTTCAGTGTTTTGCTGCTACCTCGTTAGCTTGCTAGCCTGCAGCTATGTCATGTTATGAAGTGCCCCTATGCAGTTTTAAGATGTCTCCATATGGTCACTAAGCTAATAAATAAAATGCTATGTTCCTGTGACACCCGCAGCAATAAATGCTAACATTGTATGTGTCATTTTGTTTGAACAGCCTGGTTCCAGGAAACATCTGGGGTTGCTGGAGAAGAAGAAAGACTACAAACTCCGTGCAGAGTGAGTTAACACAAGTTTAAGAGACATGTTTTATGTCTTTTAGGCTTTGGATTCAAAAGCATACACTTTTTAATGTCAAACACTGTTGAAGAATACTGTTTGTTTTATATTTTATAGTGACTACCACAAGAAACAAAACACTCTTGCTGCTCTGCGAAAGAAAGCTCTGGATAAGAACCCAGATGAGTTTTACTACAAGATGATCAACGCTCAGCTGCAGGTAAGAGGAGCGTCATCATCAGAGAAAATGACCCTCCTAGTTAAATCATCTTATCTGATCTCTGGTTGTAACACTTTACATGTTTGGCTTATTTTGTGGCATGGTGACAGGATGGAGTTCACGTAGCAAAGAAAGGCACTCAGGACGAGGAGATGACAGAGGAGCAGAAGAAAGTGATGAGGACGCAGGATATCAAATATGTGGAGATGAAGAGGGTTGCCGAGGCTAAGGTAAGCTTATTTTATAACATGTAATACATCATGTATCAATCTGTTTTTCCCCTGACTGACTCGATGTAAGTCGCCCTAAATTTGGAGTAAGAGCACAACGAAAGTGGATTTGACTATGCACTCAAAACTAAATTACAGATGTGTTAGGGTGTCAGTGGTTGCCCCCTGTAAATCATTGTGTCTTTATCATTTGCCTTCAGAAAATTGAGAGGCTGAAAGCAGAGCTTCATCTTCTAGACGCGGGCAGCAAACAAAAAAACAAGCATACATTTTTTGTGGATTCCAAGAAGGATGGTAAATAAAACTGCACAGTAGTAAATTAAAATGTGAACAGGCATTCTTGTCTTTGTGGGTTTCAATGATTATTTGGTTTCTTGAAAAGTTTTAATTAAATTTGACTGTGTCTCCTCAGTGCAGTCATTTGACCTGGTGAAACACCTGGACACAGCTCCTGAGCTGGTGGACAGAGTGTACAACAGACCAACGCTCAGAACTCTGGAGACGAAGAGCGTCCAGGGAGCTGTGGAGCCTCACAGTGTGAAGGTCTGTGTTTGTCATGCATGTAGATCAGCCTCTTTTGCGGTGTGACCATCACAAAAAGTGCTTCATTGATGTTTTGGTGAGTTAGACATTCAGTTCAAGCTGCATTTCAACCCCTGCTGGTTCTTGTTTTCTCCTCACTCTAACTGCAGAAGTTAGCCAAGCAGAGGAACCACCAGTATAAGATCCTTTCCCAGAGGATTGACAGAGAAAAGAAAATGTTTGTGATCACTCAGAAGATTCAGACCCGCAAGGACCTACAGGTGACGAGACAACAAGCATATTGGTTTCAATTGCAAATGAGTGTCAAGCTGTCAAATTAACAGCGAGATCTTTTTTTTACTCTGTGCACCAGGACAAGAACAAGAAAGTGAAGGTAAAAAAGGAGACAACCAGTGCTGCCGCTATCTACAAGTTTGAGGCCAAGAGGAAACGCTGAGCGGGGAGTAATCACCAATTTTGCCAACAAGATACTGGTGAAATAATGGACTTGTAGACAATGGGATGATTCTCATTTCCTCAGATGTTGCTCCAGCTACACAGTTTTGTACATATTTATCTACAATTTTTAGTTTCTTTCAAATAAATATCAGAAGTACACACTTTTTTGTGTGTTTTTTTAACTAATACAACTTGTGGTTGACCTCATTTTGAAACAGTAGTTTTGTTATGGGTCTGTTGTTAATGGAGACTTGTGTAATAGGAATAAAAGACAATGACACGATTAGTGAAATAGGCATGTGGCTGAATTTGAGCTGAGGATGTCATATGTGCTCCGGTCAGCTGAGCCATCTGACTTGTGGTAGTGCATTGTATTTTGTTCTTGTACCAGTAGGTGGCATTAGTGTTCTTTATACAACTATCTGGGAGACAAAAACTGTTGGTGGCTGGAGACACTGGGACATCCACAGAGAGCAGACTGAGCAGGCAGTCAGTGACACAACATTTTGACATTTAGACTTCAGAGTTTAATTGTGGTTGTGATGTTGTCTGTAAGATGTCAGTGATGTGCTCGGTCTGTGTCGCAAATGGTTCTCAAGTAGGTTGTGGGCTCTCTAGTTTAGAACAGAGGAGCTGAATCCCCTAATATCCAATTCAAACCTGTCATATTTACCATGATGTTCAGTTTCAAAGCCTTCTCTTAAAACGGCTAAGAAATACATTGTTTGACCGATTTTTAAGAGACACAATTCCAACATCCCTCAGTATCCTACAGCTCATTGTAAGGTTGCATTCAGGTCGTCCTTGTCAACCAGGTACTGTAAAACTTCAGTGAAAAGCCTAGCCCTAATTAAACACCCAATCCCTTCTACTAGCACATTTTCACAAATAAAGGCCCATCTTAATTCGACGCCTGGTCTGGTTGCCAAGCAGTTAAGTTTTACAGAAGTTGCTGGACGTATAAAACCAGGTTACTGGCTACCCACTTGAGTTAGCTGATTCAATCAAGCATATAAAACGGGGACGTGGTCATAAAGTCAGAATACATGTCCATTCCTGGATTACCAAGTAAAGTCATTCATATTCCTTTAGTCTGTAAGCATCCATGGATCAAAAGACTCAAGTGCTTTTCATAAATATTAACCCAAGTGAGCATTATTTTAACAGGATAAAGTGGTGTTATGTTGGTAACTCTGATGCTCTGTCTGTTGCAGCTAGATCAAATTAATGATTCATTATTAATAGGTTATTTGAAGCCTAATTTTTGAACAAGTAATACTCAAACTGGTTTAAATAATCAATTTGACTGTATTTCCCATCTTTGCCAAGCCTGTTGATTTCAGAGATTTAAGCAAATAATAGCTGGGTAACTAATCGAGGTTGTACGTTAGGAAAGTATCACGTCTATGCCATATTTATCAGGTATTTGCATTAATGTCATGATCAGTCATTAGTAAAAGACATGATGTGAACCAATTAAACAGTCACTCCAACAGGTAAACAGTTTAACTCCACTGCTTGTTAGCAGCCATGATGCGTTAATCATTGAGAACTTATCTGAATTTACTGGTTCTACTAGTTTGCTGGTCACTTGAGTTTAACTTTGTGGTGATAAACTGGGAAATGTCTGACTTAGCATTTCGCAAGAAGAGCACAAATACGCCATTTGTTCTTGTGTCTGTGAGGCTGGACCTTAAGTCCTCAGAGCCTCTGCAGGACACACCTTTCTCGCAGCCCTCAGGATGCAGCACGCACCACCTACAGATCCTTCTCACATGTCACAGCAGGCGAGCCACAGCTGCAGCTAATAAAATTAAGTGTGATTTAGGTGTCAGTTAGCATGCATTGATAATAATAATACTATTGTCAATGCTTGCTCATTAGCTGACTTTAATCAAAATTACCCATTATTAATTTTATTAGCTGCAGCTGTGCTTATGCAAAAATACCTCTGTTAAAAGGCTCCCTTGAGAGACAAATGTAACTATTGTTACAGCTACACCTGTTCATACAGTTGAATCTCACTGAGCTATCTTGATGTGACGCTGCCTTGGATTTGTCACAGGTCATCAGATATCCCTATATTTATTAACCGAATCAATGCTCATACTCCTTGGCCTTTTAATGGCAGACATTTTGGCTTGTCATGGTGGGAAAAGCAAAGGTGTTCCTCTGTTACAGTCAGGTGTCTAGTAAGCCCAGACAGTGAGCCAGCATGCACAATACCAGCACCCAGCAACCAGATGGAATCCAGCCATCACTAATTTAATTAATTACACCTGCGCTTTTCATACTGTGAAATGTCAAAATGTCTTTCCTGATAAAGGCATGTGAGGGCTGTCATTTTCCATGTCTTCCTCACATCTTTCTGCTCTCACGAGACAATTCAGGCGCCATCGTCTTTGGCTAATTAGACCTCTCTGTAAAGTGTGATCAGTTTGCCTGAGTGCCATGGTGGAGCGGATGATTAGCTCTGATGTCTCATTGTAAAAAGATTCCTGGTTTCACTGCCACTAAGGCCAACTCCTCTGTTGACCTCCTGCCATCTGTCTCTGCCAAGTCCCTGAAGTTGGTTGAGTCAAGTACTTCATGTACTGAGGCACCAGGTGAGGCGAGCACACTTAAATTTTCCTCACCACATGTTTCCTCTTCTAGTTCTTTATAGTGCTGTCTCTCTCCATCAGCCTCTCTGTGGTCATGGTATGTGCGTGTACTAACAAACTGTATGTGCGGTTCTTCCAGCCTACAGTGTGAAGCAGACTGAAGACCTGGCGCCCAGCAGCACATCACAGTGACCCGGCTTTGATTGATCACTGTGGTGGCAGCAGCTTCATAAACAGGGCCCATCCATCAGCCTCTCCTGGGAGCCACTGGAGGGGAAGAGGGGAAGAGGGAGCCAGGCAGAAATGTCACTAGGCGCAGTGAGAGGTGGAGGGGCCGGCGGAGAGGGACCAGAGGCCTTGGCCCAAACACTGCTGACCAGAGCAAAGGTGAGCCAACACCTCATGATGGGCCAAAAGAGGGAAAGAGTGATGGTGTGTGTCCACTTGGACTGGTTGCTCTTTCATTTAAAACTCAATACAGAGCCAACAGCAGTTTCCTCATTATAGTACAAATGTTGATTAGGGTGTTTTTAAATTAAAAACTATGTATACACACGTAGCAAACAGCCCATTCATGGATGTGTGGATTTCACTTCACTACACAAGCACGCACAAAGTCCTTCAGTGGCATTTCTGTGTGACCATTGATGTCAGAATTGTGTTGCACCCAGTCAAAGAGTGATTGACGTCCTTGGCCAACTCTCCTTCCCTCCTTCCTTACGCCTTCCTCCCACCCTCCCTGCCCTCTGCTACTGCGTCACCCCGCAGAGAGAGCGTGCGTGTATTGGGACCCTCAGGGCCCAGCGTCCATAAGCGGAGGGGGTGGAGGTCGTTGAGGAGAGCCCAGGGGTCAAAACACTGTGTGCGCAGTTCCGGGACCCCTATCTGGCTGTGCGACCCAAGCACAGACCAACCACTGTTCCTCCTCAAGCTCTCCTTTCATTCCCCCCAGCAACGGGACACTTACGCCGGGATGCAGCGGCAGGGCTCAGGGGTGGGCAGTGGGCGACCTTCTGATTTTAAAGATATAGACAGGCAGTTCTCTATTGTCAAAAGCCTCATAATTCATTTGACGACTTGCACAGGCCATCCTGTCCCCCACAACGCCATCGCTAAAGTTAATGACCCTGGAGGTTTGCTAACGAATAGTCATTTTTGGAATGGGGGGGACTCAGAAGTGGAGTGTTGTGTGGTCACACAGCTGCAGGGTATGACATTGACCCCAATATATAGTAACTGTTTCAGAGTAAAAGTGAAGCCTGGTTAAGATGGGGTACAATACAATGAATCTTTGTTCTACAAGTTCAGTTATCACACATAGAGAAAAACTACTCCATTAAATAAGGGAGATATTTTGCGTTCAGTGTCTTTGATCCCATTGTCCTTTGAATGCTGCACCTTGAGACACCAGTGTTTTCTATTTGACGCTGACATTGTGTTTTATCAATTTTATTTTAAGGGTCAGTCCATCCGAGTGACATTTTCTCACTCACCATAAGTGTTATCGACCTATACATGGATTCTGTTTTATTTGCCCAGGTTTTGAGATATGCGTCATTGAGATTTGAGCCACCATTCCAACACGGTAGTTGTAAACAAAATTTTCCTTTTTGCTGCCTTGTAGTATTAAAAAATGTCATTCAAAATATTTTACTCCTTTCCTGAGACAATGAGCTCTAGATCTCAAAAGCCAAGTTTCGTTCTAGTACCCTTAGAACCGCTATGTAACCCCTACGGACATATACCTTAGATCTGTCTTGTGTTTCTAGATATTTCAAAAAAGTGGGTTTGCTCATTAAGTCCTTGTAGAGCAAGAGTGACGATTCTCTCTTGACCAGTCAATGCGCTGCGGTGTTTCTAGCTCCACCTTTTAGTATCGGATCAGTGTGCTAGGTTCCTCAACAGAGAGGTGACGAAAAAATGCACAGTATGGAAAGTTGTTGTTGGCACCATCCACACTTTTTGACAGCGGAAACACAAAAATATCCGTTTTAATGTGTAATAAACTGAACTGAATGGAATTCTTAGTGGCAACAAGGCTATTGTGAACTACATTCTACTGAAGAAACATCCCCATGAAAACTGTTGACTACATGCTCTGTGCATTATCCAGGGTGACTGGGGAAAGTGATGTTGCTGCTTAATTTTTAAAATGTAATATTTCAGTGCTTACCTTCAGTGTATCGAGGTGGTGGCAGAAATGTCAGAGACAAATCAAATCTGGACAAACAAAAACATTTTTTTATTGTAATTTAAGTGGACCAAACCTTCAAATTCTTTTCTTTAAGAACCTGCAGGCCATTTTGTGTTCCCATTTTCTTTATCGCTACATGATACAGAGTACAAACCACTATCACCTCCCAAGGTTGCAGTGATACACCGGTTTTAGGGTATACCATGATATATAAGTTGGCAGTTATCATACTGTGTACATTTGATTATCCACAATATTGGAAAAAAAATTGCAACCAGACAGAGAATCTCTCCTTTATTTTTGTTATTTTCAAAGGAGAGACTCTTTACACATACCGTAAAACTTCAATTAGCAGTCTTGGCTAATATTTGTTTGAATCGCTGAACTCAGTGGGCCTGTATTTGGGACAGACCTTTAATTCCTTTCACACAAAACTGTTGCTTAATAAACATGTGACAAACCATCAAATTGTTTATTCAAACCAGTATGAATAAAAAAATCTAACCCACTAACAATATATAGCATCTTCATATTGTCATAAGTCATAACATATTGTATGTGTGATCTAAACAGCAAACTAACATTAGCTTATCTGTCTACAACATGTGTAGCCACACCAGACTAGTAAAAGGGACGAGGTGTTTGATTGAGACTAGACTTTTAATTTAAGTTTTACGGAACAAAATGGTTTCAAGTTTCAGTTATAGTAATAAAACATTTGTTCAGCCCTTCAATTTTCATTCCTTTCAGGGTCATTCTGACTGATATTAAAAAATTCTGTAATACAGTGAAGCTGCGATATTTTCTGAGACAGTTATCGTACCATAAAATTCTAATACCGTTGCGACCCTATCACCTCGCCACATGGTTTTAACTTGGCACTTGATCCCTGCAAACCACAAGTGCTGCGCCTCCACCCAGCTTATTCACCAACACCGTTCTGCCGAGCTCTAAAGCCAGCCGCACGGAGCCAAGGTTAAGGATGGTTAAGGACAATACTAATCGATCCCCCAATTACGGAGAGCTGGAGAGCGAGAGGTGGGGAGAAGAGAGAGGTAGCCTGGGGTTTGAGTGTTGGGAGGGTGTCTCAGAATGCGAGGGGTTGGGGGATGAGAGGTAGTCTTTATCTTCGGATCCCTCTCTCCTTTAACTTGAAGCTGGGTGTCATGGGGCTTTTGAAGTAGTGGATAGAGAGGAGGGACAGAAAAGGGGGGAAGGAGAGGGGGGTTCAGCTGGCGTGCAGGCAGGGTCTTTCTCCATGCCAGGGGGAAGACGTCTGAAGGAAAATCTTTACAGCCTTGACAGTGCCCCTGACGTGTGTGTGCTTTTTTGTATTTGTGCGTGAGTATTTGGATATGTGTGTGTATCTTAGCATGTTTGTGTGTGTGTGTGTGTGCGCGTGTGTGCATGTGTGCCTGAGTTGAATGTCTGGCTCATGCAGTGAGGTGGGGATCACAGAGCCCCCTTTTTTAAATTGCCGCTAATGAGCCCTGGCTTGCGAGAGGTACTCGAATTGATTAAATTTGCATGGGAGCCTAAATCATGAAGGGGGCCTCATACTTGTGCCCCCCACCTCTAGGTGCACACACACACATACACAGCACCCCTGGTCCCCTCCCCTGCACCACCCCACCTCACCCACCCCAACCTCCACATCAGACCTACAGGGGGTATCTCTCTGCAGGAGAGAGGGACAGGATAGACCAGGGGGAGGGTGTGTACATGTGTGTGTGGTGTTGAACGGGGCGTGGAGGGCACCCATCTGCCCCGGTATTACTGTCAGTCCATCATTCAGGGGAATGCCAGGCGCGCGCCTCGGGGACGTGTTCATTACGCTTTAACTACCGGATCTGTCCTTGTCTCGCAGCCTCCCCGTGTCATTGTCTGCCTGAGATTGCGTGTGTGTATATTTATGCATGTGTCTGCTTGCATCACAATTGAACGCACCCAGTTCTTCTGTGTGCGTGTGTGTGTGTGTGTGTGTGTGTGTGTGTGTGTGTGTGTGTGTGTGTGGACACTGTACTTGGGGTTTGGTACTGTAGGTGTGTACGCTACATTAGTTTCCTTTTCTGTCAAGCTCCCTTTTTACTTTGTTAAAATATTCTCACTCTCTTATTTTTTCCTCTGTCTTTCACACGAACACACTCTGACGTGCACTTTTTTGTCGCTAAATTTGTTAGTGTGTTGCTTCTCTAATGGTTACCTCTCTAATGGCAACTACGTGATGATGCGTGATGAGAGCTACTTTTTGTGTACACGTGTGCCTCGTATCTGCTCAACAGTGAGGTGTTAGAATGAGTGTGTGTGCATATGTGTGTGTGTGTGTGTGTGTGTGTGTGTGTGTGCGCACTGGTGGGGGACAGTGCTTGTGCGTGGTTAGCCCGGGTGATTGCAGTAATCAGATGGGGGTGTTAATCAGAGTTTGTTCGTCAGTGGCCTGATGAGGGGCGATGAGGGCCGCTGATTGTAATGCGATGCTTCAATCGGTCTCTCTGACGACTACAGAGACAAACCCGCCAAGAGAATCATTATCATACCGCACACTTCCCCCCCCCCCACTCTTTTGGAACACCACGACAGACTGCCAAAGTGTAAACAAACAAGCAAAACAAGGCACTTCTATATGCGTCGAAGTGTGTCACTGAGAAGATGCAGACTCAATTATTATTATACGGGATGTTTTCATTCCAGTGGACACAATGAAGCACTGTCAGAAGATGGGTTATATATCACTATTTAGGTGTCAGTGTCACTGCTATTGAATAACAAGAGCAGGGGGGAGGGACGAGTTGGGGTTAGAGGGGAGAACGACATAGTTGAGAGGAAGGTGGGGGGTGGGGAGGTAAATGTGACCCCGTGGTTTATAGTCCTGTCTTGTCACCGACTGGCTTGCATCAGATCTTTTTCCCTCTTTCTTTTCTTTTTTCTTTTTTTTTTTTGCGAGAGGAGGGAGCAATCGCTGACGCTATTATGGCTGCCTCATCAGCCAAGTCCCTACAAGGGCTGATACAAATTAATTAACCTAATTAGGGGCTGCGATTGCGGGTGTGATTATAGGGGCTGGAAGGGGAGGGAGGGAGGGATGGATGGAGGGATGAGGCGGAGAGGGATGGTTCACGGAGGTGGGGGTGCGCTGGCAGCCAGGGCCCAGGCGATGATGAGCCGGGAGGTGTGGGAGCAGAGCCAAGATGCTCTGCATGGCTAATGAGGGAAGCTAGCTAGTTTCAGCCTTCCCTCCCCTTTCTCTTTTCAGTTCTCCACCTTCTATTTACATTTTCGTCTTTATTTTGTTACTCTGGATTTCATATTACACGTCTGTTGTGCTTCAATATTCTCCTCCTCTGCTTAAGTGTAATTTTATATGACTGCATCCTTTACGCTCCCTCAGCTTCTGATAAATTGCCTGTGAATCGCACATTTTTATCATTATTTCCCTCCTGTTTTGTCCTTGTGTTTTTATTTTGATGTCCTGACGTAGGCTACAAAAACTTACTAATGCACCTGTTGCAGTGCACAGTTATCTTTTCCAAGTCGAGGGTCAAAGCCAGTGGCCTATCGGATTCAACCACCGCACCTTCCTCACAGTTTACCACTGATATTCAAGGCCTTTGTGGCCAACATTTTTGACCATTTCCAAGTAGTAGTAGATTCCAGATTTCTCTACAAAGCCTGGAGTCTGCCTTTTGTTGATGCTCTGTAGTATCACGCTGCATAGGGTGCAGTGCAGCACTGCCTATTGTTCACTTTAACTGTACTCCACACAAGGAACAGAAATACCCTCTGGGAACACACATAGTGTCACACACACATACAAGCTCACACAATTTCTCATCCTTTCGTATGCACAACCAATCGCGGCTCAACACACAGATGCACACAGCACACTCAAACTCTCTCTGCCTCCCTCTCTTACACAGCCACACAGGCACACTCCAGAGGAGCAATATTTAAATCTCCTTCTATTTGTATTGGAAACAGAACAAAGATATTCTTCAGACCGAAGCAAAATGTGTTTTCTTGCAGGCATCAGCAATTCTAATGTTTCTAATGAGTTGGAGGAGAAGACGGGCGACTGGAGGGGTTAGGTATCAGTAAATAAAAAAAAGGACTCAAAGAAAAGAAACACCAGTAAATTTCCTCACAAGTGCAGTTTTGGGGCTTCTACCTTTCTGAAGGTGCAGGTGCCCGTGCCAGTATTGTCCACTGATTGCAATGTCACCTTTGAATGTTGTCGCTGTATCTCCGCCACACTAAGCATGCAGTGGATTGTGGCATTTGATTTCCAAGATTGTACCCTTAGCTGCCTTTCCCTCTCTCTATCTCTCCTTTCTCTTCTTCTTGCTCACCCTCCCTCTCACGTCCTGTTTCTGCCTCAGTATCAGTAGCAGGGATGTGATTAGGAAGCCACTAGCAGACAGTGATAGGGAGGTGTTCATATCGCCGTTCTAATCTGGAGCCCCAGGAAAAAAAAGGCCCCTTCTGTTTTCCTCTCCCAAGGATTCTGCATTGTAAATGCCTGCAGGGCTGCTCTTCATATATGGAAAAATGCAAAGCAGCTTTTTATCTAGCATAAAGAGTAAAAATAAAGAAATATTAGCAATGGATAAAATACATGTGAAAGGGGAAGTTCATAGTGACAAACCCATAGTGAATTATCATCTGACTCCTCAGTTCCCTTGAGCTCTGTGGAGCGTTTTAGCATCTTTTAGCTCATTGTTTTGGTTTTAGAGCTGCAAGAAAGCACAGTTTTGGTTCACTCTTATGCTTGCACCAATACTGTTTCCAGATGTTTTCAGAAGAAAAAACCCCCACACATTAACCCCACTGTGCGTTATCCGCCTAGCACCAAATGGCAAGACAAGGTTAGCAAGTAGCTGGTGAACCTAGCTTGCTTTCTGCTCTGCCTGGATGTCCCTCACAGCCTGTGATCGCATCATGTTCCTTGCAAAGGATTGGTCACTTCCCCATCTAGTGCACTGTACTCAGTCTGGCCAGTTTGTGGAAAATGTACCATTTAAAGGTACAGTGCGTAGGATTTAGTGGCATCTAGCTGTGAGGTTGCAGATTGCAACAAACTGAAACTTCTCCCATGTGTCAAGCATGTAGCAGAACGATGGTGGCTGACATGAAAAGGTGAATGGCCCAATCTAAAGCCAGTGTGTGGTTTGTCCATTCTGGGCTACTCTAGAACAAGATGGCGGATTCTATGGAAGAGGACCTGCTCTGTTTGTAGATATAAATGGCTCATTCTAAGGAAACGAAAACGCAACAATTCTTATTTTCAAGTGATAATACACTGATGAAAACATAGTTATTAATGTTATTTTCCATTTCTGCCAATATGCCTCTAAGTCCTTCAAACTCGACCTTCAATATTGTGCAACATTTTCATTAAAATATTTTTTTGCATTATTGTTTCCTCACTATTCCATGTAGCACATTAATGATACAACCAATACAATTACATCTTTCCAGGGAAAAATCCTCTGGCACACAGGAAGTGAAATGTTCCAGCAACAGTGAAAAGTCTTTGTTTGTTTGGAATTAATAGAAGAATAATTAGCATGAGTCGCTACAGCCAAACGACTGAAGAAATCCCCTTTCACACACTGTTATGTTGTTTTGTTTTGTCTTAATGAGGTGTTACGAATGTTGATTTAGTTCAACTCTTTGTATTTACTGTATGTTTCATTAGATAATTTGAATTCCTGAAATTGATGAGAAGCAATGTGAAGCATTGGTATTCCATATGCATGAAACAGGGAGAGGCATCACGAGACGGGTGATGCTCAGGTTGAGGAAGAGTGTGTATATGTGTGTGTTGAGGGAAAGAGGCCCGAGCGATTACTCAGGCCTTTGAGAAGTCCCTGTCTCTTGGTTCCAGTACTCTCGCCTTGCTGATAAGCATGAGCCCTGTCAGAGGGAAGGTAAATACAGCACTTAAGGATTCCTCTCTCATTTTGTAGTCACACTTACGCTTTAATTAAAGCCGGCGAAAGAGAGCGATAGCCCTGCAATGAGCCGATGCTATCAGGGGGCCAGGCAGGTAGAACCACTGGGAGATGCTGGGCCGATATCTGGCCTCCGACCAGTGCATGCATGTGCGCGAAATAGAGAACAATACGTACAATTTAAGCATGTGTGTATGTGCACATGCATGTCCAGTCAAAATGTTTATGTGTGTATGTACGTGCGAGTTGCTTTATGTTGCTCTCCTAGCTAAACAGCTGTAGCGAGGCTGCTATCAGATATTTATAAGCGGCTCATGAATATGGATGGGCAGCGTGATGGGACTGATGTTTGTCCTCTAAGAGGGGATGAAAGGAGAATGTGCTCCCTTCCCTGAGAGACCCAGTCAGGGCCGCTCGTAGAGCAGGGGATGGGAGCTCTGGATTGGGAGTAAAATGGGGATTGGGGTGGGTGCTGGTGGTTCAGGACAGATGGTAAAATTTAATGAAATGTGATTTGGATACTCAAGGCAAAGCATTTCCCTTATGGATTTCTAAATTAAAAACTTGTAGTGAAGTATTAACACTCTCATCAGTATGACTGTGGGTTCTTGCCTTCTCCCTCCTCTATTCTAAGATTTTCACTGCTTTATTCATAAGGAAATAAGATTGTCCCACTTAAAAAAAAAGAAATTTGACAGTGTTGTTGATCTATACTAATTACTTTTTTATCTAATAATTAAAATGTGGCTTTGAAAAAACAACATTTTTCGGCATGTACTGTTCTACTACAGAATCAGAGTCCAGGATGCACAGTTTCTGCATTTACATGCGCATCTTTAGTCCACTGATGTAAGGTTAGGTAATGAGGACGAAACATGTGCCTTCCCTGATTCCTAACCACAATCATACCCTGTCGGCCAAATGGAAATTAAGTATGTTTTTCAGCCCTACGATTAAAAAAAAAAAAAAAAAGTTACATTTCTTTGTCATTGTCACATTGAATAACGAATGTCCTTGTCCACAGCGGTCACTTTGATTCCCAGCAGCAAACATTTGGTCAGGGACGTGCATAACTGACCTGAGTGTCCACAGTAGAGGTCACCACATTGAGAGACAGGATCAGAGGACGGCAAGCACGGGGGCAAGCAGCAGCACCGCACTACAATGTACCTTTCAATGCTAATCACTGAGTCATCTATCAGAGCTAATACATGGGCGCTAAGCAACCTGTACATGCATTAGACCTCCCCAATTACCATAATGGGTCGGTTTTTAATATGGCTAATAGGCTGGCACGACCTTGCCCATTCACTCAGCAGGTACATGCACCCAGCCGATGTGAAATGGACATATTTAGAGACTAAATGACCATTAGGGACTTTTAGCTGTTATGGGTCCATAGTTATGCAGCTGAAAGAGGAAGGATAGATGGGTGGATGGACAGATGACAAACAGGAACATTTGTGGGTGAAAGAAAATAAAATGAGAGGAAAAAGCTGAAATGGTGATGTATGCAGAAGAGAATGGATATTGTTGGTTTTGCTCTTTGGAGTACAAAACACAAAATGGCTATTTTATGGGGCAGCATTTTGACCGGGCAGCTTTCTCCATATCTGAATGTGCTGGTGTAGGAGTGCCCCGTGGGCATCGCTGGGAAGTACGTCAGTGTGGGCACAGTGTGGTACCAGGAGGGCGGATGGGTAGAGAGGGAGAGAAGGGGCAGAATCTGAAAAATGTGCCTCCGCAAAACCCTGGGGGGTTAACATTTTGGTTTTCTCTGAGCCTTTGTGGTAGTGGACAAATGATCCCAGGAGTCGGACAATAATGTTTTTATGGGACTCTAAATGTTGAGCTCAACAAGGTCATTGTGGGAGTGTAATGACCAACACGTGGCCAGGCTTGAACTCCAGCAGCCTTGCAGTTGGTCCGGGGGCCAGAGGGGAGGGGAGGAGAGGAGGGGAAGCAGGGAGGAGAGGAGGTGGGAAGAGAGCAGGGACTCACCCCTCTCTGGCTTTCTCCAACAAGACTGCACTTTGTTCTTATGAGAGACAAGAGCCACTCAGAACATAAAGTACCTAGATGACCAAACTATGCCTGGCCAGGCCAGACTGGGTCTTGTAAACTGTCCCAGAGAGATAATGTTTCCCTGTGGCTAATCTGTGCCTGGGTGCCCACGCCCTGGCATCTAGTGAACAATAACCCCTTCCTGCTTCAAACAAGAATCCTTTTCTTGGTCTCTCTTGGGCATGTCGGACTTTTACTGCCTGTCGCTCCCCTGTGTGTGAGTGTGTGGGTCTGAGCTGAGTGATTTATCTGTTTGTTACTCAGGATAAAGGACCTCACTGTAGTCTGGCTGTCCACTTCACTGTCACTAATAAAAGAAGGAGACGGGAGCTGTGTGTACCTCAGTTGCAACTGAGGTGCAGATACATTATGGTATCAAACAAAACTTGAAAATGTGTAAGATCTCATGTAAATACTAACAAAAAGCCCTATTTTCATTGGACTAGTACGACCAGGGGACCTCTGATACTTGGTAATAACTGCAGACGTCGCCTGTTATCTTATAATAATAATAATAATAATAGATTTTATTTGTTGGCGCCTTTCTGAGCACCCAAGGACACCTTACAGTGAAAACATAGAAAATATGAATTATACTACATTAAAAATAAGTAAAATACAAATAATACAACATTAAAATAAAATACATGACAGAAAATTAAACTGGATAGGCAAGTCTGAACAGATGGGTTTTAAGCTGTGATTTAAATTGTCCAATGGAGTCAATCTGACGGATGTGGGGGGGCAGAGACCACGTTTACACGAAAATAATCAGCCAAAAAGAGAATTGTTTCTCATTTTCGTTTTGAAAAAAATTCCACATTGAGATGACAACATTTTGACTACAATCGGCGTGCACACGGATCTGCAAAACTGACCAAAAAAGCTGTAGTATATATGTGAGGCCAGTAGTTGGCAGTGTGACTTTGCAATTAAACAACACGCACCTGTGCACATGCACTTCCTTCTACAGAGTGGTGATGTATAAACAAACAAAATGGCAACCACACAAACATTTGTCTGGACGGATGACGAGGTGCTACAGTAAATCTACTTTTTGCTGTCTCCGTTTTCAGAGGAACTGCACATTGCAAGTTTACATGACAACGGAGACGGTGCTGTTTCCAAAAAATTGCACTCTGGAACCTGTTTTCAAAACGTTGCATTTTCAGGCACCCAAAACACTGCTGTTGTGTAAACAATCAGCCAAAACACAACTAAAGTTTACTGTTTTCGGTTGAAATTGTTGTTGTATAAACAGGACCTTAATCCTGTGTGAATCTGCCATGTCTGTAATCTGTTAACTAAAAACTCCACTGCAAATTACCTTCCGTATTTCGCCAAACACAGAGGTCCTGTGATGATGTTACCCCTGTGTGAATCAACATGGCAGTATTTTGGGGCTGGATTTTGTTTTTCTGTTTTCTCCGCAACTTGTTTCTGCCTCTCTCCCAGTTGAGAATTGCAGAGGCTGCGTTGGCAATTATAAATAAAATTTTTGAATGCATTTTGGGTGCAGCAGGCTCATCTTGCTCCACAGTATAGAGACCTGTTCACAGAGAAATCAAGCTCAAATCCTTTAGAGGAGCAAAATCTCAAAAGATGATGACATGGATGATGTAGCAGAATCAGTTCTGTTTGTTTATAGAAAAAAAGGAGGTTAACACTGTGTATCACTGCTAGTACTGCTATGTAGTGTTTCTATAATACGTAGAGTAAAGTTACAAATGACTGAATGATTCAAGTAAAACAACAGAGACTTTGCTTATCTTGTGCAAATGCGCTGCACAAAACACAGACGTCAAACTAGTCCCATGCGAACAGGGCTAAAGATAGATATGTGCTTTGCTTTCTAATATGTATGACATTTTTAGATGTCTATGTGTGACGTTTATGCCTATCAACTTTCACTAATGTGTTTGATCACGTCCTATTTGTCAGTGTCATCTCACACACCTGGTATAGCTGTTATTTATATGCTGTTTGGTTTAGCTAAGTGCAAGGACAAACACTTTCGTACACTAATAAATACTGTAACTCCGAGACAGAAATGCAGTAGATGTCTTATGTGCATCTGTGGAAGTGTGTGTGCTCTCATTCACATCTGATGTTGACAGTGAAAATCCAGAGCAAACTGAGAGCAGCAGCAGATTTACTCTTTCTTCTGAAAAATGTGTTTTCGGCACACATACGGTGAATTCCCCTTCTGTCTTTTGTCAAGTGATTATCAGTCACATAATTCTATCTGAGAAATGCTGATATGTGACAATAAATTCAGAGATGTAAACAGCCTTTGAGTCACAAAAGGTGTTTGACTGGCTGAACAGATGTTTAACAGGAGCGAGGCTGACTAGGCAGCCTCATCCTGTCTCTCTTTTGTCTCATAGTCCCAATAGTTGCATGGTAAATAGATGGACCTATGGCACGTGTGTGTCCCTGTGAGACCCCGGCATCACAGTCCCCTGAGTGAAGCTGTATGTCTGCTGTTAAAGAGGGCTGGAGCGGCAGACAGCTAATCAATAGATCAATCATAACATTTCCACTTCAAATCAATTATCCGTGACTTCCTATCCATCTTTGTTCCTTTGTTTCAATAGACTGCGCTTTGTCCTCTACGAATAATTTGCTTCATTTGATGTATTATTAAGAATGAATCAATTTGCCTTTATGTTTAGTCGTATATATACAATTGTTTTTGATGCTCAACAAGAATTTTACAGGTGACATGAAAGATATGCGTCACAATTTAAGCGCCAACACAATGAAAATAACAGCTACATTTACAGAGCGGGAATGATTCAAAGGCAAAGAAGAAAGAGTGAGAGTGGCAGAGAGAGAAAGAGAACGTAATAAAGAGGGCACATTGTTTCCAGTCTGCACGCATGAGCTTGTCTTTTCGACTAAGCTGAATTCCAGCCATTCAGATGACTGGAGTGCGTAGGCCAGGCCTCCAACGCGTTTCCCCGTCACCATCACAACAGTTGCCATTCATGAGGCTCTGCTGGCTGTGGGGACATCTGCACCACAACTCTTGTCACCTCAGCCCCCCCCCCCCCCTTTCCCCTTCCCTCCCTGCTGCACACTGCTCTGCTGAAACAAACACACACACACACACACACACACACACACACACACACAGGGGTACACACACACTAAACTTCTGCAGCTAAATGCCAACGGAGAGAATCAGAAGGGCATCAGAGATGGCTGTTGTCTGCTTACGCCCATATGTGGGTTTGTGTGAATGGGACCCAAGGGTGGGGAGGTCTCTGATACCACAGGGTGCCGGCGGGGGTGGCACATTGCTTGGCCCGCTCGGGTGTGTCACGATGCTTGAGGGGTTGAGCGGGTGACAAACCCAAGGTTTTCGACCAGAGCGACCCCCTGGCATTCCACACTGGCTTGTTACACCACAGTGACGTGGGTGGGCCAGGTGACCTTTGAGCCTGAGCAGCTCTCTCATATGTGTCCATTGTGCCATTGAATTCTGTATCAATTTCACACATCTACACAGTATGGATCCCATTGGGTTCCTATACAAGGCTTAGTGTTCAGAGCACAGTCAATCGTCGTCGATCTGTGATTGTTTTAATGTGTAGAGTTTAAAAAAAAAAATCACATATCCCTCAATAATGGAAAGTATTCTATAAAGTTCCCATTCATGATATTCCCAAGCTGGCTCTCCTGCTGGTATTTCACACCATTGGGTACTGGGCGTCAACACAGAGGTTTGTTGGATAAACATCCAACGCTGAGTAGGAGCGCCAAGCATCACTGTTATTGTTACTGCTTAATGCCATGCACCAGCATTGTTGTTTTGCAGCAATCAACACATACATATGTAATAAAGCTGAGAGGCAGCGGAACAATACGAGCTATTGTAACGCCCAACTCAGATCAGCACAAAGGCCTCCACCAGTCTCGATCGAAGCAGACACTAGCTTAGCATAACTGTTTTTTCCAGCACTGGAAATAATTGTTTCCTAGTTGAGAGTGCAGACTAACGTGATTGGTCCCTGTTGGGAGTTACCTGGCATTTCTCATGATCTTATTGGTTTAGAGCCATCTGTTGAGCGTGTTGGCATTTTTGTGAATGATGAGGCTTGATGGATGGTGATGAGGGTTCAATGGAAGAAAGGACAAGAGGTGACGGGACATTGTGGAGTGACTGCAAAGATGCTGTAGATTGTCCATATGTGTGCTTCAGTGTCTTTGTATGTGTGTGTGTGTGTGTGTGCGTCTAAGGGCAAACGTCGATGACTGTGTCAGGGGTGAGTGATAACCGTGGTCTTTTCAGCACTGTGGGGCGGGTCAGACGGGCGTGATGGATGGTTAGCAGTCTGGCCCCCTTCTTAACGCCTCTCCCCAGCCCAGTGTCTGGAGGTCTGGGCTGGGGTGGAGGGCTGAAGGGGCTGGGCAGCTGGGTGGTTGGGGGTGAACACGTCTGGCCCTCGTTACACAGAGGCTTTCTGCACTCCAAAAAAAAAAAAAAGAAAAAAAAAGAAGCTTATTCAGTGGTTCTTTCTAGGCTAAATTGTATTAAATAGAACGATTGCTACTGGCTAAACCACTTGAATTTCTGAATGGAGCTGTCAGTTATTCAATACAGCACCTAGAATTGCTCTCAGTTTTGACATTGACAGCTAACAGATAAAAGCGGCTTCAAATATGTAAGGAGAGGTGTTTTTCTGGCTCTATTTGGGTTTTACCTCTACTTGGAGCCTGTGATCTACTGAACTGTCAACACATCTGAATATGAAAAACAAAAACTGGTACTTGAAAGTAAAGTAGGTTATTTTGCTGATATGGAATATTTAATATACCTAAAAAGGCTTTTATATATCAGATTTTTTTTTTTTTTCACGATTTGAATGTGTTTCAGGGACAGTTGCAGGACCAAAAAGGGTCCCTTGTTGTTTACAGAGTGGTTGATATAAGCTTAAAGCCGAGAAAACAGATGTTAAACTGAGCAGTATTAATTCTCTTTTAAAGAGATAAAAGTAGGAATATATATATGAAATATATATATGTATACCATACCATACCATACCAAACTTAAATTAATAGCCTGGGTTATTATTTGCTATCATTTGCTATTATCACTTAACTTGACAGGCTCATATTTGGGACAGGCGTCTTTATGGGACAGGATTTTAATTCCTTTACACAAAACTGTTGAATATTACATGGGTAAAAATTAGGCTTCAAAGGACAATTCAGTTCCAATCATTCATTTGATCTAACTCAGACAGACAACGCAACAGAGAGCGCCATCACACTAGTTTCATGGCACTTGAGGAAACGAGCACAACACCACATTATCCTGTTGAAAAAATATTCACAATTTGTATTATCTTTATGAAAAAAACTTTTGATTCCTTTATCTGAGGACCCTTACGGATGAAAGGAATATGAATAACATGCTAGGTAATCGAGGAGTGGACACATTTTCTGACTTTATGAACGCTTCAGAGGAAAGAGTCACCACTTGTTTTTCCTCATGCCGGTAAATCTGGATGATTTACAGTCTTCTCTGGTGCTCATGGTTTCAGTAAAATGAACTGAACTATTGAATTGTGGGGAAAGTAACTAACGACGTGTAGCATCTCCATATTGACAAAAGTTCCAACATTTATATTTGTAGGTGTGATCTAAACAGCTAACCAACGTTAGCTCTAGCAAGTAGCCAACAACCCGCTTTAATCCATCCTGAGGACTTCTAAAGAAATGAACTGCTTGGCAACCAGACCAGGCCTCTAATTGAGACAGGCCTTTATTTGTCAAAATGTGTAGCCACACCAGGCTAATAAAAGGAACTGGGCTTTCAATTAAAGTTTTACAATATGATGACATTTTAATCTAAATAGAGTGGTGCACGAATAAGTCCCAAAACCCGTGAGTGAGTTAGCATTTTAGCATTCCTGGTTTCCTCGTCTTAATGTCAATGGGTTTCTTGAATGAGTTTTGGTTAGATGCCTGAGATAACGTCTGTAGTTAACACAAGATTAAGAGAATTTCACGTTTTGTTCTGTGACATAAAATACACCAGTTAATACCCTGCTGTTGAATTTTGAAGCCTTTACATGTCTTAAAAAAGGCAGTTTCCAACAAGTGGCTAAATGAGACTACAGAACATCATCATGCAGAGCACAGCTGTACAGCCTCGGTGTGGTGACGATACTGAAATCACGTAACCGTGATGTAGTTTGTTTATAACCTAAAGTAAGCTTTTTTCTGTCGATTGCATTTACACCTCAGAAATCACACAGGTGGTGTTCACTTGTAAAGATTATCTTGCTGTATAAAACATATAAGTATGATAACCTTTTCTTTGCCCCAGATTTTCTGCAATAATCCAAAAATTCCTTGGTTACCTTTTAGTGAAGGTACAAATAATCATTGTCCCTGCTGCACTCTATCTTCTTTTTCTTTGCTTTCTCTACTTTTCTTTTATTCTTCTCGCTCATTTTGTTCTCCTCCTTATTGGCCTTTTCCTTAATTTTCCCTCATACATCTCAGCATTTCCTTCGCATCATATTCTTCTCCACCTTCGTCTCTCTGGACTTGTTTACTTCTTGTCTTTCTTGTTGTGTCTCCCTCTCTTTCCCTTCATCTCATCCCTTGTCCTTTTTCTTCCACCTCCCTGTCTCCAACCTCATCCTGACCTGCCTTCCTCTTAGCACTGTCACTAAATTTCCTCCTCCTTCTCCTCTGTCACCGACACCTTCTACAAACATCACACAATATGCATTTATTGTACGTACACATCTCAGGGGCCATTCATCTTTCTGCACTGGCAGAGGTGATGGTGTATCTGACACAGCCATCCTTTTCTGACGGAGCTTGGCCTTCCATGGCCAGGCCTGTTTTCCCCTCCTGTATTTGAAGGCTCTGTGGACACTGTGGTCTGCTGCTTCAGGCCCAGGCAGGCATACAGAGGGGCAGACAGCAACCAACACCCCAGAGAGGAGCTACAGTAACCTGCCTCGTGTCTTTTCTCAATCTTCAAACACGGGGGAGACAGAGAGCGGGAGAGAGAGGCAACAAAGGCTCATGTGAAAGAGCACAAGGCCTTCGCACACCCAGGCTCACTAATTGACGGCTGCAGGGAGTGGGAGAGACAGTGGGAGAGATAAGAAAGCCACCAGACCATGCTTATTCTCTGCGCATTGTGCATTCAAATGTCCATGCAGAAACACATGGACACACACGTACCAAAACTAAAACACATTTAAAGAATGTATGTTTAAAATGTCCATCATTCACCTTTGTTTCTTTGATGCTGCCATACCTGTAAGTCCTTTTCTCCAATATTCACACTTCATAAAACAACTTCTGCAGACACATGCAGAATTTGTTTCATCTCTCAGGCATATGCGCTCATATGTGGGCACAAGTACGAAGAGAAAGGCCCAATTTGCTGCTTTGTCACTGGTTCAGTAATGGCAAACTGAGGGCCTAGGGCCACTATTTAATTGCTTTGGCCATGTGCACCAAAGAGGTGCCACACCAATTAATCCCCTCAGTGGTAGAGTGTCCTGTCCCACGCCTGCACCCCCTGGTAGAGTTGTCCCGCAGGGGAGAGGTGGGTGGAGAGGCACAAGGGAACCCCCCTACCAACAATGGGTACCAAATCCATATCCTCTGCTGCACCATCCCCCCCTCAGCATCAATGGATCACCTTTTATATGTATATACAAGTAAGCACATCTACTCTGTTAAAAGCACATGACACAGCTGCATCAATAGTATTTGAACTGAGGTGAAAAGAGAAGTTTCACAACAAAGATCTAGTTTCATATTACTGCTGATATGGAAGAATAATTCACATTCTTTACATATGCAAGTTACTTACATAACAATACCACTGGGTAAAAACACTCTTCCACTGCACACAGATATTACTGTACTTAAAATATTAAAGGTAAAAGTAATCATCAAGCAGATTAGTCTCTGACACTGTTGTTATCACATACTTTAATATTAGATTACTAGTTCATACAGCATACCATACCATGACTTAGTCATACCAAAAATTAGAAAAAAACAACAAACATTGGGCCACAGGGGGAGCCACAGCGATTGGTCGCATTTTAGCCATTTTTAAGCATTTTTCTGTTGTTATAGCGCCACCCAGTTGCCAATTAGAGTTAAATTTCTCCAGTCACCTTGAGGCGTCCTGTTCTACATATCTACCAAGTTTAGTAAATATGATATGGCGGGTACGCCTAGATAAGAAATTAGCTCTCTAGTGCCCCCATTTTGTTTGATCGGGTCAATAATGGAGTAGTCTTTATATACAGACTATACATTCAGTGAATGGCAAACGCCAGAGATCTTGCCTCCAGAAGAAGAGTGGAAGAGCCCTGGTTTCCGGTTGTAGGCTGTTTGTAGTCCGCGTGATATTGACGGATCGCGTTTGAGCCGGCTGCAGTTGTTGTCAGGTTAAATGGTCCGTGCGGTGAACTAACGAGGCGGAACATAATTGGCGTCACTGCAAACTCTGAATCCATCGCAATGGTTCAGCATATTTACATATATATAAACGGATGTCGGAAACGGAAATTTGCCTCCTCCGCCCAAATCAAATCAGAATGCCAAAAAATTGGGGGTCTGCCCCCAGAGGCTGTATCGCCGTCTGCTGGAAGTCAGGTGCTTAATACAGCCGATGGGTTCCGAGAATGATAATGGAGGGGTCCCCTCAGATTATGTGTGGTCATATGCCTACAAAGTTGCCTGATGATGGGTGAAACCCTTGAGATGTTATACACCTTTATGTGATGAGCCACGCCCTCCTCAATATTCATTGCCTTATAGAAGCTCAGTTTTTGTAAGTTTTCCAACTTTTGCCAAGAGGGAACTTTAGATATTGGTCTCTAGATTATGTTCACCGAGTTTCATGCAGATCGGTCAAACTTCCTAGGAAGAGATCGGTTTCAAGTGTTTTTTCAAAAAAATTCAAAATGGCGGAAAATCTATATGACCGGAAGTTATGGGCTCTTGAGGCAAATTTGTTCCTCATGAGGAGAGACATCTCTGTGCAAACTGTCATGTCTCTACGACATACAGGGCATGAGATATGCCCGTCTGAAGTTTGCACTTTCAATTGGTTGCTATATATTTGTATAGTACCTTTTTACATTTCAGGACAAAGCGCACACACGGATGGTGTCAGAGATGCCCTGCAAAGCCCCTTAGGAGCAATGTCAATCAGTGTCTTGCTCAAGGACACTAAATGCGGACAGTAGGAGCCAGGGATTGAACCTCCAACCTTGTGAGGAAAGGGCAACCTGCACTACCTCCTTAATAGCATTTGAGCAGTTGTGTATAATCACAATCCACCACTGATCCTTAATTCGTACTAAAAAGTGACAGAAAGACCTCCAACTACACGTCATCCAGTGGAACATGAAAGGTCAGGATTTGAGCAGAGTGACAGATTCCCTTACCTCTTCCTCTGCCTGCCTACCCATGGGTCATGAGTCTTTACCCCAACAAAGGACCTGTCACCTCTACCCCATCATCCCCTCATCCCCAGGCCCCTTGACTGTGACTGAGGAGGGTAACCCAACCTAGTCTGACCACTGCAGGGCAGCAGCAGGTGGACAGACAGACCGAGGGAGGCAGATTAGAAGGAAACAGACAGAGAGATCAAATTGGAGAGAATTGTTTGTTTTCCTCTCTACATAGGGAGTAAAGGGTGGAGGGGGTGGCGAGGGGAGGAAAGGGGTGTAGAGAGGAGGAGGAGGGCTGTGGGTGGATGCAGCATCTGGCTGATATGCAGCCGTGTACTGAGGCGATGAGGCGCCTCCAGCCCAGGAGGAGGTAAAGGGGAGTTTGTATGAGGCCAACACAGATAGCCAAAAAGATAGACAGTGACAACAATAGCCTCCAGTAGCCCACAGACAAACTCTCTCGACCATATCACTCTGTGAACTTCCCTTTACATCTTACCTAAAACTTGCCTTCATTCAGTTTCAGAAATGAGGATCCATCATGAATAAAGAAAAACTGTCACACAGAGAAGGAGATTAGTGCGAAGACAGGTCAGGACGCCGACTGACCTTTTGTCTTATTTAAAAATCAAAGGGTGCTGCTGCCGGGCCCGTTGGGGAATAGAGGTGGGCTGGCTGGAGAAAGCAGGGTTAGTGGGGGTGTCTGGGTGCTAATCCATGGGACCATCGATGACCCTTGACCCCTGGGGGCACGGGGTTGGGCTCTGCCGAAATGCGTCTGTGAAAGTCAGGCCTTCCCTCTGCTCTCCAGGCAAGCCAGTCCCTCCCGAGCCCTCCTCCCTGTAATGATTTATGGGGCAGGGTGCGATCGACACACGCTCAGCCCTGGGGATGATCCTAAATGGTAGTTTTGACACCACTGAGAGACGAGGTTAAAGGTGATCAATAACAAGCCACTGGAGGAGGAGGAGAGACAGAAGGACAGATAGAGCGAGGAGGCGAAAGGGAGGTGGTAGATGAGGAGGAGGAGGGAGCAGCTCTTTTTAATTGGCCTCTGCTCATTACTTGGGTCTTTGTAGACCATCGCCTCTTTTGTGTATGTCCCGGCCTCTAGCTCCAGGGCACATATGTGTTGGGGTTTAAGGTGTTTTCACTCAATTCTTCTCAAGCTGACCTCAAAATGCGGCACTCTTAAAAGACGGGTTTGAAGTTCGACCTGAAAGCGACTCAGGGTAGAACAGTGAAACCTTTTCTTTCATGATATTCTTGAATCTTACTTCCAGTCAAGTATATTATCGCTCTCTAGCTATGCTTGTCTCAGAAAGACTGTGTGATGAGAGCTCCTGCCAACTCCTACCCTATCTCTCTTTGCATCCCCCCCTTAATCTTACCCTTCGTGGCAATCTGTTTCCCATGCTACATATATATATGGTACCCTCTGTCATTCGCCACGTGTTTTCATCATTGCGAGTCTTTGAAACTGGCTCAGCAGCAAGCGTTCATAATACATGTAGAACATACAGTTATAGCTCCCTCTTCAACCAATGATGGCCCAAATTCTCATCATAAACAGATCTTGCTTATGTGTTTGCATGTTCAAATTAAGTGTCTGCTCATACCTATTCCTATGTGTCTCCCTGTCACTGGATGTCTAACTTTGTGTGCATGGGTGTCTGTATGCCAGTTTCCCTAGTGTACCCTCCCAGAGATGCCTAGCAGTGAGTAACACCCCCTCTACTTTTACTAGAGACACACACATACACACACACACACCAGCAGTCTTGGAGTATCTCTCAGAAGTGAGCTGATTAGGCCTAAGACTGGGGACTGCTTTGCCTAATCATATCGCTGCATCCAAATCATCTGTGTACATTTCTAATTACATAGTGGCACGCGGTGTCCTTGAGCACAGTGGCAGGTCTCCATTTCATCTCTGTGCTGTGTCTACCCCCCTTACTTGCCTTATTTTTTCCCTCTCTCCTCTCTTCCACCATCCTTATTTATTTATTTCCATCAGCCTTATCTTTGTTGTTGTTGTTTCGGTTGACTGTGCGCTGAGCAACAGCACTCATTTGCCCACCGATCTTCGTCCTTTGAACTCAGCATCGCAGGGCAAAGCCGACTGTCGGGGGCAGCGGGATCATCTTTGATGATCTGTTTATTGTCCGTCTCCAATTTGCAGGGGCTCACAATATAATATCCATTCCGGCATGCATAACACGAAGGATCAGTCATGGGTAAAGGACTACAGCAAAGAATATTGTTTGGGTTTGGATTATAAGGCTGGCACACAAACAGTGCAGAGCGGAGCTGGAACTTCCTTGGTTACTTTTGTCCTGCCAAGATCTCAATGTGAGAGTCCTTTGCGATTCTTCCCGAGATTGTCCATATGTCTTCTTAAAGAAACAATGGAGCTGCTTGGGGTATGCAGAAAGGCAATCTTTCAGCTGCTGCGCCTATACATCTGTGAACTCTGAATAGCCATGGTTTTTTTTTTTTCCTTTTTGAATATCCTTGATGAAGGAAGGCCATCTAAGTGCGCTCTAGGTTTTAGATGACCTTCCTATTGTTTATCTGTATGTCTCCCTCTACTGCAAGGTCTTGTCTTTCTTTCCCTCGCCTCTTCTCTGCAGCGTACCTTGTTATTGCAGTCAGGAAGCATTGCAATGCCTTCGCTACAGTTGACAAAAGCCAGGCTTGAAGGTGAAGAGAGGGGACAACCTTTAACATGGGAATGCCATGTCCTCTTAGGCGCAACAATTAACTTTGCAACCTTGTGCAGCAGTTTAAGAGGCCTCCTCAGCACCTGTGCTGTGTGATTTCAGAAGTGTCATCTTGAAAAGACTAAAAAAACTATTATTATTACTGCTTTGTTTGGTTAGTGTGTTATCCCTAATACGTTTCCTTGGGCTATTTGCAACCTTTTGTCAGACATCCGACAAAATGAAGGCGGCGTGTGCAGTACAGATGATTGCATTTATCTTGCCTTTCTCACTGTGTTCTTATCACCCGTTAAGGTTGTCACAGCCATTGTTTAATACCAACCAGCTCACTGAATCAGTAGTAATTGCTGCTGCTGAATGCCTCTAAAGAATGACTTTCTTTTCATTGTATGCCACCAACAGTAACATCTATGTGCTGCTGCCTGGAGGCAAGTTCCTGAGATATTAGTTCTCCACTCTCAGAACTGTTAGTCACACTGACAGACACCTGAGGCGATATAAAATGTCCCTCAAAGCCATGAAAGAGGGAGACGGGCTACTTCTCTTCTTCAAAACCTGCGAGCGAGGAGCAAAGAGAGACAGAGGGGAGGGGAGAGTAACTTTCTAAAGCCGCACTTAAACCACTTCGCATATGGGGGCCATACCTTGGAGTCGACATGAAGGGGGAACCCATATAGCTACAAGGCCCAGTATCATAAATAACACAAGACTTCTCCTCTCCCGTCTCCGTCTCCTCCAGTTCACTGCTGGAGTGTTTCATATGGTAACTAGGTGTTCACTGTGTGGCCACATTGTTGCCCATCTTTCAAGTGGCTCAGAGGAGGAAACCTTGAGGTAGGGGAAGAGAAGGAATTTTTGATGAAAAAATGCATTATTCTGTTCTTTTGCCAGTCTCCATCCCCCCTTTCTCTGCCACTCACTGTGGGAGTGGAGTATTTATTACATAAACGGTAGGCGGAGGAGAGGAGAACTCGGCTGGAGGAAGAGGTAGTAATAGAGAGTAAGAAAGCTACAGGCTCTTTCACCTGTCAGGTTAAAATGTGGTTTCAATGGAGGAATGAGCACTTTTTCCTCCTCTACACTAACAGAGTAATTTGTGGCGATGTGGCTGTGGACATTGTAGATGCCCTCTATGCAGTGTAATCAGTGTCAAGCATGTGTTGATATTGATCCAATAGGATTTTAACATTACCTGCCATAAAATGAAAAGGATGCATTTATTAAAGGACACTCTGAGCCCAATGTGACTTATTAACACAGTGTAAATGATGGAGCATGTTTTTTCATGTGCTTTTTTCTAAGCTCGCCATCTGTCACATCAACTTCAAGGGAATAAGGCGTAATATTTTGTCTTTATAAATGAATACTCTACGACATCTATTTCGTCTGTCTGTCCTGGGAGAGGGATCCCCCGTTTTTCTGTCTGTGTTATTGATGGTCTCAGGACAGCATGTATGTTGGAAAGCCCTCTGAGGCAAAATGCGGGTTGTGATATCGGGCTAAAAAAATAAATTGAACTGAATTAATATGCAGTTAAAACTGATAAGGTCAATTCTTGGGTTGCCAGGTGATGGACTTGCAGGATGTAAACTTGCCAGGTTATTAACAAAAGTGTCTTTCACTACTATCTGAGTTGTTTGCGGGTGGCTTTTGGTCCTGGTTTTCTTTTTCCCCACGTGTAAGTGACCAAGTTATCTATCAGATGCGGCGTCCCTGGTGATATGAGAGAGCAAAAGACAAGCTGGAGGAGAATATTCACCAACCAAAGGGATATTTTACAGCCTGGCAACCCAAACCTTGTTCTTACAAATGGCTTATTACTAATCTATAAAGTAGTCATAAATGATTTACTGAGCATTAATAAAGCCATTAACAATATATAAACCCCTTAGCGCATAGTGGTACCCAAAGACTACATGCTGCTCTGCTTACCAGCATCTTGGCTCTCCAGTATCACCCCATGTCTCTGTACATGAGGATGATGTGGAATCCCAGGAATCCCAACCAAGTAAATTATTCAGCCGCTCCCATTATTTCCATAATTGCCAGCATTGTAGTGGTGTTTGTAATGTCATTAATAACAGGCGTTGGCGTATAATACGCTTAATGTTATTTATCTGTTGGCAGATAGCTTGATGCTGCTAATCCTCATTCATTTGCTGTGGATCAATGCAAATCCGCTAGCGTGAGTGAAATCCCCCTCCCCCTCCCAGAGCCGATGGTTCCTAATGTATTTTCCCACCATTAACCAGCCATAATCCCTGCTAATCATCACTAATCCACATCTCCTGTGTGTGACGATACTTCCCTGATGGAGGCATCGTGTTCACGAGCGCCCGGGCACTGCTGAGGCTGGAGCTCCTCTTGCAAGTGCTGCCGAGGGCCCACTCAGCGTAGGAGAGCAGACTGCTGAGAAGGGAAGAGGAGGAGAGAAGGAAAGGGTGAGCTGTGGTGATTCGTAGGTCAAATAGCTGGGTTTTGCTGTTTTGTGATGAGTTGGGCTCATGTATTATTGATTTATCGGCATAATGGAGGTTGTGTCCCTCCATACGGCACAGATAAAAATTGCATATCATCAAATGATAACAGTCGGTGCCAGTCACCACAATCTCTCTTGTTTGGTCAACTGTGGACTCCCTCTGTTTCCCAATCTATGTTCACTCTGTAGGCCTCTGTGTTCTGCATTGCATTTCAAACCATTTCTACTGGTCACCTCGAGGCCCTCCATGATCTGAGTACCCATCCTGATTCTGAGAGGTCCCATGGTTGACCCCTGACTGAGCTGTATTTCAAATTTTTAAAAAAGGGACCTGGTGTCTCTCTGCTCAGCTCACTACAGTGAAGAGGCGACAGACCGATGACTAGCAGGGGCGAGGTTACTTGTGCACCCACTTCCAACAGTGCCGTGCACCTCAACCCACATGAGGTGTATTCATTAGCTTAATATCTGACATGAAAAGGAAAACACAACCACAAACATGCAAAATGACGTTGACAGTGACCATCACATGATTTGCGTTGTTACTATGTTGTTGTTTTTCTTACTGCTCATTTCTATGAAACTTTAAGGTTCAGCTTTCATGATGCAGTACCCCGGTTATGCCAGCAGGTGTCGCCTGTGCCCCGCTGTTCTCTGACGGTTGCCTTGCTCCCTGATGTTGGCCTCCTCTCCCTCAGTTTGACCACCTCAGCCAGTGCAAAGACACTTTCCCCCCACCTGCATCACAGCAGCACAAAAGCCAGATTTTAAAAACTGTCTGTCTCAATATTGTCTCCTACTATTTATATGTTTTAAAACGCATGACACGGCTGCAGACAAATGACCGCACACAAATCCATCTTTAAAAAAAATAATCGCATAACGCAAAATGGAGGAAAACGCTCCTGTATATTGAGTGTCAAAATATGTGTAAATGCATATAAATGAATGACAGTCCAGTAAATGTCTGTGTTGAAAATCCTACCTAACTTTTCTTTAAAATCTGAACGATACTTCAAACTTTGTGGTGCGTATTTGCGGCACACTTTCACTGAGGATGCACCCTAATAAAATATAGAACTCCTTTATAAAATAACTTCCCTCTAATAATTAACATAAAAGCCTAAATGTAGACAAGCTTGACTTATCCAGCAAACCTGGAATTGAAAATTTAAAGCGTCGTGCGTGTGGATTTTTACTGCTGCTGCACAGATTTTCACTTTTCACGGTCATTTTTTGGGGGAAAAAGTATAAAAAGATGTAAAGTATAAATGAAATTGTGAATGTGGTAGAAGGAATTAAAATGTATCAGCGCCTGCAATGAATCTCTCCATGGACCCTGGCTGTATCCAGGTCTAATATGTAGATGTGGAAACAATGCGCACAGCCGCTGTGGCTGCTTTTACGCGGAACACTGAAGGGGCCAAACTTTAAGACTACATTTAATATATGATTTAGAGGAATCGAATATTTATTTAGGTGCTGGATGGTGTTAAAATGTTGTCTGTGAATGTGGGCCTGTCTTTGCTCTTATTAAACTTTAGGGCCTGCCGTTTTTTCGTTCATCCTTTATGTGCTTTTCTCTCTATCTTTGGAAAAGAGGCTGATTTTTGCCCGCAGGCACCTCTGTCTCAGATCAAAGATTCGTCACAATTCGCCTTTTAAACGCTTAAAACATGACAAGTGATGATGGTTTATATAAGGAGAGCAGCTCTGTGTGGTTAAGGAAGGCCTATACTCTGGATAAACACTTGGATAATACTGCCAATGATTATAATAGTAATAATAATAAGCACTCAATGAAAAGACAATAATTCCGTATTGATATTGCACAATTTAATACTGCGATTATTACACAAAGATGTGAACAACGTCAGAGACTGTGTGAACTTAGCAGGGAATGCCTGAGGTAAAATACTGTTGTCTATTCCCTTTAACAGCACATGTACACAGCTTCTGATTTAAACGACCCCCTGTTACATAACGAACCACTGCTATTTAAAGTGAACACATGGCGTGCTGACCACTTCCCGATGCTCAGCACCCCGGACAGCATTAAACTTTATGATCATGTTTATCTTGTTTGCCTGCTGATGATGCCACAATCATAGACAACAACAAAGAGGACGAGAGGGTTTTTTTTTTTTGGGATCTTAATGAAGACAAAAGACCATTTCTTGTATATATGTTTTATGTAAGTAATAAAATATTACTATAACATAAATATAAATGTGACTTTGCAGTCTACATTTAGCAATCAACATACAACCAATGTAGTAAACAAAAAGGAAAAACATACTGGAATCCACTGCAACATAACCATTAACAGAGCTAAACAAAAAAGCTCCAAACACGTTTAAGAAATAAATATATATATATAAATGGTCAGATTCATAAATGAAATCATATTAAAATATCTTCTTGGAATTAGTAAGTGTACAAAACTGCCCGGAAAGAAACAAAAACAAAACAATATCTCAGAACAAATACAAGTTTACATATTGGACATATTTACATATCGGAAATAATCCTGGCAACATTTTCTCTAAAATCTTTTTTTCTTTTTAACTATTATTTTTTCTTGAAAAACAAAAAACAAAGATTCCCTCATTTTGTATTGAATAGCACTGCAGTAGGCTTTTGGACTGGTCCAACATTGAGAAATGACACACAACGCATGAGATTTTTCAGATTTCCTTTCAGGTCAGAAAAAAATAAATAGATCTAAAGTTAAGTCCCTTCATCGCTTCCCCTTTTTGGAATTATTATTATTGTTATTTTCTTTTCTCTGAATCCAGCGTTTTAATATAATACAGTGGATTTGTGGGACAAAGGAAATAAAAAAAAACGGTGAACCAGATTGAAACATCTAAAAAAAAAAACAAGAGGAAAATAAAATCATGTACAGGCGTGATATTCCGACATGGGGCACTGAAGTTACCTGAGTTATTATTACTTTTCATTTTTGACCAATCTCTCTTGAAATGTTTGGAATACAACAGGATTAACAGGCAGTAAGCAGTGTGAGCTGACAGCGCTCTGTGGTGATAACCAGGAACCTGTAAACATGGGATTTTTTTCTGTGTGTGTGTGTGTGTGTGTGTGTGTGTGTGTTCAAACCTATGGAGATCAGCTCCACTCACAATTTTATCAACAAATATAAAATCGCAATAATAATATCAACGAAAGAATAAGTGCTCCATGCAAAGAAAACAATAATTTGAACAAAGCAACCCTCCCTCCCAAATAAATTTTTTTACTTTTCTTTTTTTAATTTAATTTTAGCGTCTGGTGCTGTTTGCAAATTTCGACGTGGTCAGCTGCAAAGCTTTAAATGTTTTAAGGCATGCAGTCAGAACTTAAACGTCCTGTTGCATTGGACATTTTTTTTCCTCTGAAACAAATCTGACCTTAATTATGTGTGTTTTCGGGTGCCATAATTTCCATCACTTTTCCCACCATCAACTCCCACTGAGTAAAGAGAAAAATGAGAGGCTGCTCTGATGAGTTACAGTACCTATAGCAAAAATAATGACAGAAATCATAGAGAGACACTGAAGTTAAAAGTATTTCCAAACCAAAAACATCACACTTAATATAACAAAGAAAGTATACACTAATATTCAGAAATCTGGTTAATCAGTTTAAGCCTGAAAAAGCAAAAATGTTCATTCAGTGTAGGCTACTCATCTCCAGTGTTGATCATTTTTCAGGCAGCCACCTCATTCTGGTGAGCGCCAACAGTTCATGGTACACCAGGAGGAGATGGCCTCAGTTGCCACATTTAATTACTCCCCCATTTGAAACAGCCATGGGATATCAAATTTACTTTATATGCCTTCTCCTCCATATAATTTTGGTAAATAAAGATCTTTGTTTCACTTTAAATGCGCACGGAATCAGTAATAGCGAAGATTTTTTTGTCTTTTTTTTTCTTGATTTTTTTTTTTTTGTTTTTTTATCTTAACATTTTTCCCCTCTTGCCATCTATTTGCTGGACATGACGATCTCCGAAATACTAAGGGCAAAACTCATCTGTTCAACTTTTTTCCATGTCTCTTTTTCTCTCAGGAAAACAAAAGCCAAACTTAAATACTGTAAACTCCATAGTCCCTTTTTCCCTTTTTCTATCCCCCCGCGGAAATGCTCGGATTGTTCATGAAAACAGTCACTGTACAGGACTCTGTAGTGTGCGGTGTAGAGGAGGGGTCTCTGCTTGGGAATATACGTCCTCCATATTCGGGTGAGGGACCCCAACTGGTGTCATTCTTTTCTCTTTTTGTCTTCTGTTGCAAAACCAAACACGGACAACCTCTTTTTCCAACTGCAGAGTGCCGGCTAAAGTGCTGATTTCATGAGCAGACGGCTTTGGGCATTTTAAGAAATGATTTTCCAGCGCCCCTTTCACCCCCACTTCAATGGAGGTCCTCTTCTTTCGTTTCCTGCCCTGCGCAGCAATCTTGTCCAAATTGGTGGGACTGCCCGTGTTTGAGTCTGTCTCCTCCAGCCACTTGTTTAGGAGCGGCTTAAGTTTGCACATGTTCTTGAAGCTGAGCTGCAGCGCCTCAAACCTGCAGATTGTGGTCTGAGAAAAGACGTTTCCATACAGGGTGCCTAAGGCCAAGCCCACGTCCGCCTGCGTAAAGCCCAGTTTGATCCGCCGCTGCTTGAACTGCTTGGCGAACTGCTCCAGGTCGTCGGAGCTGGGTGCGTCCTCGTCCGAGTGGTCCTGGTGGTGGCTGAACGCCTGCTGGGGCGACTCCATCTGGTTGTCGTGGCTGCCCGAATCGTCGTGGAGCGGGTCCCGCATGCCATGGTGCAGGGAGCCGGGCTGGGGACTCAGCATTGCGTTGAGGTTTGTGTATCCAGGCTGGGAGTAGACCAGCGACTGGTGCCCGTTTGATGCTGGGGACAGCGGGGATAAGTGGTGCGTCGTGGTTGGCGCCCACGAACCATGGTGGCTACTCTGCGTTTGTTGGTGCACCAGGTGAGATCTGTGGTGGAAGCCGCTGCTCAGGTCCTCCCGGGTCGCCTGCACGCTGGCTTTGTGCTCCTGCTGTCCGATGTGGGTGCCGCTGGACCAGTCGGTGTTGGAGGTGGGCAGCCACTGGTGGTGCGTCAGGCTCATCGGGTGTCCCGTGTTGGTCGCCGCAAGCCCTTGCAAGTACTCGTGGTGCATCATTTTCTGCACCTCTCTGTAGGTCGTCCCCTGATGCATCCTATCCGAATCCGGATGCATGAGCGGGTTAGACGGTAAGGAGTTATTCCTCGGAATATACTGAGCTGTTGTCGCCATGGCTCCTACTTCGAAAACTGACGAGCACTTCGGAGGTCTCCAGGCTTTAGAGCCAAAACGCAACAACCTGCTCTGGGAGGTCTTGGGGAAGAGCGAAGACACGCCTCCCTTCCGCTTGTATTGGCTCCTCTCCGATTCAAGCCCACTGGGGACATATTCAATAGGCGCAGGGTTTCAGACCATGGTACAGCGCATTTTTCGCACAGGATGGATAGAGCTCCGATCTTACATATGTTATAGAAAAACACATGTTCTATTTATTAAATGTCTCTTTGAGTTTTTAACAGGACTCATCTCATTTCCTATACCTGCGCGCAGATAGCCTCCTGCCTATCTTTTACATTTCTCCCTCCAATCCTCCACAAAGAAGGTGAACGGGACTGCAGCAGCGGGGTTTGATTAGGTTTCCCTGGGTTTACATCGGTTGTTTTGCAAATAACCACGTGGGGGAGTACGGGGATCTTTTTGAAGGGTTGCCCCCCCCCCCACACACCGCCACCCTCCACCCCCCACCCCAACATACACACATGCACTTACAAACACGCACCCGTGCACCTTTATAATAGGTCACTGATGATTATAGCGCTCCTCATTTTAAATAGATTATAAGGCGCGATGCTCCAGCTCCTGCAGCCACCCACACGACGAGAGGCGTGCAAATAAGCACTATGTGATGTATCTGTGAATGCTGCCTGTAAATGTGTGACAAATCTGAAAGCATTTGCTCTATTTCAAAGCCTCCGCGTATGTCATTTATTTGTATTGTCTCGGTAATTTTCAATGTTGTATGATCTCATCATCACCACCCACTTAGTTATGATAGGCCAAGATACTCTCCCTCTCTGTCACACACACACACTCTTTCCTTCTTTCTACACACCCCCTCCACACACACGCACACACGCACGCACGCACACGCTCAGGTGACAGATATTATACACAGTTTACTCACTGTCTTATTTTGGGTTCCTGAACGCAGCAGTGCAGATGTTACTGAGGGTTAGTGCCACATCTGATCATAATCTTTTATAATTTATCATAAAACAATCTAATTTAATTTTTACATGACAGTATATCCTCACTGACAAGCTGCTGCAGCTCTTCTGGATTTTCCCTGGAAATTTAGATTTAACGCGATTCAAAAAAGAAATAAATATATTTTTTATATATTTTTTTTTATATCATTTACCTCTCGAAGCATTTTACTAAGCAGCAACTTGGAGAGAGAAACCTTGTGTTTCTTCCTCCTGGCTCCCTCCTCACTACCTCTCCCGGTTGATCTGATTATTTTTCCCTTCACGTTTTGTCCCAATAGCAAATTACCAATTCTATGAATTGCAAAGCAGCCTCAGAGACGCTGAGGGGTAGAGAGAGGGGGGGAGATGCGAAGATTGAAAGGGATCTTTGCAAACACAATCACGTTCTTAAATGGAAATGCGGGGCTTTAAACAAATCTTACATCTCTCCCGTTCCATTCGCCTAAAACTCTGCAATCAGGCACATGTTCCACTCCTTCTAAAACAGGAGCTTTTTGGGAGGTTTTTCAGGCGCAACAGTCTCATTTTAATCATTTACCTGAAAGCAATGTTTTGCCTTTTTTATCTATCTCTGCCGCGTTTGTTTGTTTGTTGTCATCTTCCCCCATGCGACTATTCTCTGTCTATTTACAGGACGACTCAACGCTAGTGTTCATTTTAATCCGGGACTACATGACTAAAAGGTAAGTTGTCTCCTTTCTGCTGTGACCGCGTCCTTGCTGTACTCTTGTCTCCTGCGTTAACAATGTAGCGTGTGTGTGTGTGGAAAATGTTGTCGGGGTCACAGGTGCTCGTCATCATCTCTTGAAAGGCGTGGTTTTTGTCCACCCATCCTTTATATATTTATTTGAGATGAGTGGGAGACAATCCGCGCGAGTTATCTGTGTGTCATTTTAGGGCGATTTATTAAGTGTCAGAGTCAGATTTGGAGATATATGGTGATGTTTTCAGCGCTGTGCAGCTTTTATCCGCGGTATTTGTGATATGTCTCATTTTAAGAAACGCTTGTGATGATTAATATGTCACGTTTTGCAAACATGTTTTTCCCTTAAACAATAATTTGCATGCAATTCTACTATGCAATTGACTGAACTATAATACCATCGCCCCACATATACACATATTTTTTAAACAAAGCATTATTTATTATGATTAAAGTAGGTAGAATAAATTCTATAAGATGTAAAATAAATAAATAAAAAATAAGACAATGCCTCTCTAACTCGTTAATGGGAAACCCCAGCCAGGAATTTCTTATCGTCAGTGTCTTCAACTCCTGGGAGACCTCAGTGGCTGTGTGTCACTGCTATAAGCGACCGGAGCTCCATGCAGCTCTCAGTTAATGAAGATGCGTTAGCCATTCACTCATTCTTGTCTCCCAGTCTATAAAAAGCAGTGGTTTCTCTGCCACACAGACCCAGTCTTGTGCTTTGCCATGCCAGCGAGGAGCTGCTGGAAAAAAAGAAAGATCCAGATGCTTTGGCCCTCTTTTGTAAAGAATATGGCCTTGTGTGCGCTGAGGTGCATTTTTGCCAGGACGCACTAGGTTTCCATGGTGCGCGCGATGAAAGGGATCACACAGAACTTAGTGGTGAATGACAGGCCGTACAGGAAAAGAGCGACTGGAAATGAACACGATATGATGGATTTTTAAAAATATGAGGGAGGAGGGGGGAAAAGAAAGAGATTGCGACGCGCACTCAGAATGAACCGCAGGGATGAGTGTGGAGGAAGTTGGGTGACCCCTTTACCAGAAATAAGTGTGTGCACAAGTCTGCTCTTTGTATCACCCTGAAGACACATTTCTCTGATTTATTCCTCACTTTCTCTGCACTGTCTTTCCTGTCATGTCCTGACATAATGTGAACATGACAAAACTTAGACTCTAAGAATTATAACATGGACAGCACTATGAACACGATGCTCCTGCTGGCCAAACACAACTTGCGTACTTTATTTTTTGGAGACCATGTTTAACTGGATGTGGGGAGTGTGTTTCCGTGCTGCTGTAATTGGGGGGCTTATTTATTAGAGTGAGGGGCCTTTTCTTTTTTCAGTCACGTGTTAATCTCAGTCTGCTTAATATGCAGCAGTTATTGTGAGGACGCACCTCAACCAATAGGACACCTTTCAATTAAACAACTTTCCATCTTTGCAGCACAGTTGAGATGCGATAAATAAAGAGAATTGTGAAATTATGTCACAACATTTCCTGTGCACATGCATTCATAAAATAAAGCAGAAAATAGAATGGTGTCATTAATCGTAAAGCAATTAAAAATAACCCAAACTCCATTTTAAGACATGAATCAGACGTTTTAAAAGCGAAAAGTACAATTTTTAGAGCAGGTTATTTTAGTCCTCAGCCCCCAAGGATATAAATATGCAAACATTTAATTTGGAAATGAACTTTAAACTAATCAGCGGGTTTTTATTTCCACAGATGTACCTGAAATAACACGCACACATTCTTAAAACGGCCTCGGCCTCATATTAGATGTTAAATACGAGTCTCCCTCAATTCCAGGGGGAACATTTCGACCTGCCACCAGCTATGTTTAGATTTTAAAATTCATGTGATGTACCCCCCCACCCCCAACTACAGCGAGTAGAATAATATCCACCAACTCACTCAATCAGATAATTGTATTTCGTTTTCCAGTTTTTTTTTTTTGGTTTTTTTTGATAGACATGCGTAATAGGCACTAAATATGCAATAGCAAAAAAAAAAGAAAGAAAAAAAACCTGTTTGCCCATCCATTTTGAAGACCAAATCGTCCCGTGCTTTTCAGGTAACTTTTTTCCCTTTCTTTTTTGGCTAATGAACTTGGGCTATTCTGCCAGCATCCCCCTGAGAATGCGACGGGGGGAAACGCTTCTCTTGTGGTAAAAGGTGCGAGTTTCTTCCTCTATCTCTCGGCTAATTAGGCGGGGTCTGAACGCGCCAGAATGAATATTCATGAATGGCACCAGCGCGCAATTAGTAGTGGAGAGAGTTCCCAACTTCAATCCCCAAACAACGCAGCTTGCAGAGGAATGGGGGTACCGGTCCCCCCTACTCCATGTGCCTCTGCTTCTGCTCAAGCACTCTTTGAGCCCTCACTTATACTGTCAACTCTTATCAGCCAGTCTCCTGCTCCTACTTTCAAAGCAGCCACCAACATAAGTGATTTGTCCACTTCATGTAAATCTCCATGTTGGGAATAACAGCTAATCCAATTAGATTTCTCAATAACTTCTGAGGGGACCAAAACAGATATTTCATGTGTCAGTTGAGGGTTTAGAGTTCTTTGGAGTCACTTTATGACGAATGAAGAAAATAAAATACAAGATTTCTACATGTAGAAGATTTTAAAACGTGTCACTGATATGTGTCTAAAATGAGGCTGAAGACACACACACAAGCGTGCACATGCACAGACACAACCGCCTAATGACGCATATCATCCAACGACACACAATTTCATAAGCATCAAACCTCACTATTACAAATCCCCTGAATTGCCGATGGCCCCTGGTGCACCCATCTGCTGCCATCCCCTAAAGCCTCCCTCTACCTGCCTCGTGGTTTGTGTGTCACAGTGGCGTGAGCCTCAGCCCGTGTGGCTGACTGCCTGTCCGTCCGCCCACCGAGGACCCACAATCCTCTGCTTTGAATTCAAGGTGATTCTTATCCCCGACCCCCTCCTGGCCCAGCGCGTTTGCCTCTTGCCTCCATAAAGACGTGTTTATGTATGTATGTATGTGCAGAGGGGAACACGGGGAGGTTTTTCAAGGGTTGGGGGGAGATAAGCAGAGGAATTTGAGGCCGGTGAATATGGATGGGGTCCCTGCTTTTAGAGAGCACCGCTGATAGAGAGGTAAACAGCTCCTGGCCAGGAGAAGGAAGACGGGGGAGAGGTGGAGGGGGTGGTGGGGGGCGGTTGATGCATGCACTGGCATACATTTGAGGCCTAACTCCATATCCCTCTCTCTCTGTTATTCACTCACCATCTCTGAGGACTATCTATCATTATTCCTTCACCTTATTCTGTTGTTATATTGTCGAGTTTTTTGCTTGTGGACAGTCTTGTGGATTTCGACAATGAGGTTCCATTATCAATACACGGAGAGCGAGGGTGTTGGCAGGCCGGATTTCAGGCTCAGAAGTTTTTGGTTTCTCAGTGCTGATGCTGCGTTTTTAAGAACGGTAGAATCAGAGCAGATTACGGGTTACAGGTGGCATTGTTTTTGTGCACAGTTACTAGTGCCAGGCATGTTAAAAGTCACCATTACTGTTACGACTATCACCGTCCTCACTGAGCATCAACCACATTTCTAGCAATCCTGCCTACAACTCCTTCTCCTCTGTCCTCTCATTAAGATGATGACAAGACCGCCAACATGATGATCTTTAGACTTCTGACCCTCTCTGCTTTTCTTTCTCTCTATTCCTGTCTCCTCTTCTCCTGACAGATCCTGCGAGGCCGAGCGTCTGGCCAACAAGAAGGCCATGACCCAACAGGACACAGCAGGAGTGAGTCGACGTGTCTCACACATATTGTCACAATGTGCGTGTGTGCAAACATGTTGCCCGGTATGGAAAGTCTGTTCATAATGACTCTGCTAGGTCCACTCCATCTTTGTCCTTTTATTTTAGAGTTGAGCTTGAACAAGCATGGCTTTACGTGTGTGTGTGTGTGTGTGTGTGTGTGTGTGTGTGTGAGAGAGAGAGAGTGAGAGAGGGGGAGACAGACAGAATCCTATACTCACTTACAGTATGAAGACAACATGCTGTCACTGTTGCAACTTTGTTTCTGGTTAAACTCCACTTATGTCTTTTGCTTTTAATCCTTCAACATTTGGTGAATGAAATATTTAAAAGAAGGTTTTTGTAAACCAAAAAATGCGTGTCCATTTAGCAAAAACAGTCCCACAGTTACCCGAGTTATCACCTGACAAAGCCACACTATGATCAGTTTGTAGCACGAGAGCACACATGACTTCTGTTTAACGTTTTCAAAGTACGATTTGGGGCATTTTTCTGCCTTTATTTAAGACCTGAAAGTCAAGAGATGACAGGAAACAAGGGGCAGGAAATTAGGAATGACATGCAACAAAGGGCCCCAGTCAGATTTAAACCGTGGAAGTGGCAGCTCATGGTTAGCGTCTTAACCTCTGCGCCACAGGGGTGCTGATTTCCGTTTTAAAACTGTTTTAGCTGCAGCGGAATTAAACGCCGAATAAAGTTAACTTTATTTGGTGAAGAACATCTTCTTTGCATTCGGCTAATTCAGAGCAGTTGTTTTGTTCCACAGGTAAGCCCTCTCAGGCCCTGACTTTGCTTTGGAGCAGCTGCTTAGTTTTATCCCACTTGATTGCTCTCTTGGCCACGACACAACACAGCTACTCTCTCTCTCGTGCGCGCACACACTCCAGACACACACACTCCAAAGAACTTCCACGCTAAGGCCCCACCGCAAAGTTATTAATGAGCTGTTTAATTTTAATTAGATAGTAATTCATGTTAATGCCTGCTTAATGGAGCCAAATAATTCCCCTCGGTCACTCGGGGTCTTTATGCTTCGTTTACCAGCCCCTGCAGTTATTCTCCGGCTTTTGTTTTTATATTACATTTCCAAGTCTTTTTTTTTTTTTTTCCCAAGCAGTGAGTGAATGATGAAACAGTAAAAACAGGAAACATATGGGGTGAGTGAAGCGTGTGAGTGTGTGTGTGTGTAAAAGAGTGTCAGTGTGTATCAGTGGGAGTGAAAGCTAGTATTCATATGTTTCTGCTCTTTTTATTTATGTTTCATTTTTATTTAAGTGCTTGTTTAATCAAATGGGTTTTTGTCCGTGATTGTATGTCTGCATGTGTGAAAAGTTAAAATACACACACACACACACACACACACACTGGCTCTCTTAATACACAGGCCACTACAGTAAATGCCTTAAGTCAGACCAAAGAAAAGGTCAAACTCAGTATTGAACGCTAAGCAGGGTTAAACCCTCAGGTTGAAGCAGGTACCAAGACATTTGTACGAGAGAGGTCGTGACCTTTTTGTCCAGGCCAGACCTCAAGGTAAATTGCCGCTGCCTCTTGTCACATGTGCATCCGCCACGCTGCAGCTTACCTAGAGGAAGCATTTGTTCGAGACTCGACCCCTTGAGGTTCAAACATGGGTAAGGCTGTGTAGGAGTGACCACAGTGGGTCGGACCACCGTGTGTGTGTGTGTGTGTGAGAGGAGGAGAGGGGTCAGTGCTGTTGTAGTCTGTCTCGGTTCTGTCTGGGTGCCTCGGCTCTAACAGAGCACTAAGCTGAGTGGTTGAATTGAGTTAGTGGCTACAGACAGGCTTTTAATTGTTGATTGACCAGTCTGAGTGCTTCCTGGGCTGGGGTCATTGCAGAGAGCAGGCGGGGAGGTCCCCAGGCCCCAGCGGCAATTTCAGCCACACACACCCAAGTGCCGCGGAGGGGCGGAAAGAGATGGAGAGGTACAGAGGTACTTAGGACACGGCGAGGGCGGTTTGGATAAGAGACTTCAGAAAGTTAGAAAATTTGTTGTGCTTTATTTCTTTTTTCTACATGAAGTTTGATCTCGGGATTTACAAGGACTGTGCGACTCAAGCAAACAGACACGCGTACTGGCGACAGCGCTACAGTCGCTGTGAGCAGAGCGGGCCTTGAGGTCCATAGATTAGCAAGTTCAATGTTTACTCCTCCACAAAATCTCCGCTCCTTCATCTGTTTGACAATTACAAATTTACTTTGTACCCGTTCCATTCACTCCTGTGCCCCTGCACACCCTCCCTCTTTATCCTCTCTTCTTTCTCCCCCTCTCAACCCTTTTTCCTCTAATTCTGCACGGGGCCACAAAAGCCCATTCTGCTGTTTTAGCGGGTTAGCTCTTCTCTCCCCTCCTCCCCTCTTCTCCTCCTCCTCCTCCTCTTCTCCTCCTCCTCCTCCTCTCGGCTCACAGCAGGTGCCCGTCCTCGGCTAACATTTGTTATCTCTAATCCTGCAGGTTCGGCGCACAAAAAGAGCGTAGTAAACTCTCTCTCAGACCTAATCCCACCACTCCTTTTTTGATGGCGCTCCCCTCGCCCTCCTCTTCTCTTTTCTCCCTTCACTATCTCTCTTTTAGGCTGCTGGGGGGACACTCCACTTCTCTGATTGCCACATAGCTTTTTATCTCCATGGCCTTCAATTTGGGGGGCAGCTGTTGGTGGTGGGGGTGTCCTTTTTTCCCCCCACGTTCTTTATACCTCCAATTCCAACTCTCTTTTTCCTTTCTCTCTCTCTCTGTCTCCTTTTTTTGCCCCCTTCTCTCTCTCTCTCTCTCTCTCTCTCTCTCTCTCTCTCTCTGTATCATTTACAGTCATTTTCTGGCAATTAAAATGGAGCGCTGCTGCAGGATTTTCGCCTGCAGTGCAACACTACAGTGCTGATGAATAATTCTTCACCCTGCAAACTGGAAAGCTAGCCTTTCTTTCATGTCGGCCCTTTGTTGATTTACCATTAAAACTTACTGCACCGTGCTATGAGTGGAGGGCCCGGCTCTGCGGGAACTAACAAAAAGCAAAAAATGAGGATGAAGCAGATATGTGTACATATGCTTTAGGGTCATTTTTTTTCCTCAGCCTAGGATGAGGAAGTCTCTGAGTTACGTGTGTGAGTCATATTTATTTGTGTTTATGGTTTAGATTTATGGCGCAAGAGCCATTTTATTTATGTCCACTGTCTCGTTCTGTGCCACTTAGGTTTTATGTTAATTCTTCTTATCAACGGTTTTCATTATGGGGCTTAGCTGTATTGTGTGAGTGATTAGACGGTCATTCATCTCTGTTTCTCTTCCTCGCACACACTGACACACACTCAAACACTCTCTGTCCTTCTCTCTCTATCACACACACAGCGAGCAGTGACTGATGTGTGGATGGAGTGTGTGGGGTGCTCAGGCTGCAGAGGTGGGGTGGTGTTGGCAGTATGTTAAATGATGCGAGTCTCCAGGCCGGCCCTGCTCGCCACTGTTTTCTGCTTTGAGTATTTTAGTTTAGGAGAACAAGTTTATTGTCACAGGAAAATTAAAGCTTGAGTGTCAAAATAATAAATAAAACTGGCAATAAAATAAATAGACATGAGGAAATAAAGGCAGACTGGTCAGCCATCACAAAGATTCTGAATTCTACGTACTTATATCCTGTATTTAATAGACCCTGCTGTAACTCCGTCAAAATTAGTCCAAGTTGCAGTTTTGAACTTGTTACTTAGAGCACGACTGTTAATACTGAATCACCGCTTCTTTGGATACTGCTCTCACTGGAGCATAATTATCATTTGTTAAAAAAAAAGAAAGAAAAAAAACCTAAACTAATAAGCCCAAGTTCACATTTTCCTGATAAGTGACTACTTGCAAATTTGCAAATGTTAACCATCCTGTCTGGAAAATTTACAAAATAGATTTGATTTTGTTTTTGAACTGCTTTAAACAAACTATGCAGGAAGCAGTGCTGAGTTTTTAAAGAGCTGTGGAAAGTCTAAAAAAAGGGAAAAGGTGTTTGTGTCCCATCTTTAACCAGCAGTCAATGTTTCTTTTAAAAAAGCACAGGCATAATGTGTCACTAAACTTAAACGTAAATTTATTTGTCTGAATTAAGAAAATAAGTGCTGCTGCAACATCTTTTTCTTACCACTAGGGGCACCAGATAAACAACATCAGTGTGTATTTTTTTTGTCTTGTTCGTTTGATATCACTTAAATTGATTTACATCCAATACCAAGTCATAGGAAGTCTAGAATCGCCAATATCAATACCAATTCTGATACGTTTTTATTAATAAAAGCAGCCAATGTGCTATCGTGTAGGGGAGACCCATGTGTCATGATTTATGAGGTGAAAGCATCTTTAATAGGCTACTTTTAAATACATTTTAAATTCACTTTTCTTCTTATTCTTACCATTCTCTATTAATTTATTAATCACATGCATTATAAAACAAAAAACAATTGTTTTAACGCTATTAAATACTTGTGGAAATGTTCAGTACTAATAAAGTGAATTCTGCATGATTGCACATGACAGTGACAGAGAAACACTCATAAATCAACTGTTTTTTGGTACAGATCCTATGAACACCATTATCAATACTCAGAACAAGACTTAGTATTAATGCCGCCTGCCTCTAGATACTATCCGCAACCTTCAGTATGCTTTTGGAGCGAGTTACCTCTTCTCTCCTCCCATAGCAGCAGGTTAAAATCATTTAATAAAAGAGGAGTGTAGCCGGAGAGAAGTTTGTCCACTTTAATAATTATAATGAATGAACCGGTCGTCTGAAAGAGAAACAGGGAGAAGTTTAAAGAGCTTTAACCCTGGCTGGAGGGGTTGAATTAGGGCTTTCCTGCCATGTCATCTGGCTCAGTAGTTATCTCCCAGTCAGTTATATGGGCTTCAACATATTGAACAGCAAATATGAACATGCGCTCACTTGGATCCACTGACAGGCACACACATGAGCAAGCAAACACTCAGACACACACACACACACATACACACACACACACACACACAGCAGCAAAGTAAACAAACAAACACTCTAAACACACTATTTTTCACACTGTCACACTCACATGGACACAGTCATGCGCTGAAGAGATAATGGTGGCCAGAGGCGGTCTTAGTGCTCTCTCTCTCCCTCTCTTTCTCTCCCTCTCTCCCTCTCTCCCTCCATGTCTCTGAGGCAGAAAGCGTGCTCCGGTCCTCACTGTCTGTTAGATTTGATCACCATCACCCAGCTGCAACGGACAGTGCACAGCTCAGCTCAGCTGACGGTTCATTGGCACACGCACACATACGCACACACACACACAGCTACTGTGCCAGAGGATATTACATGCAGTGTCTGACACCTCTAAATAACTGTTTACTCTGTGTTTATGTGTGTGTGTGTGTGTGTGTGTGTGTGTGTGTCAGAGTGTGTGTGTCTGTGCATGTGTGTTTGCCTTTGCATCCTATTTGTCTGTATGGTTGCCTCCCCATCCATGACCATGCGTGTGCATGTGTGTGTGTGTGTGTGTGTGTGTGTGTCAGGCAACAACAGGCCTGTGAAATGTATCCAAAATGATCATCACCCATTCCTTGCCTCTACATGGCTGTCTCCATCATTAACATAGGCAGCATGTAATTCCTTGAAGTACAACTGCTCATTTGAATTGACAATTTCCTCATCTTATGTATAAGCAAGTGAAGTATAATTGTACTGTGTAATGATTAAGCAAAATAATCTAAATAAAAAATGTGAATGAATTCCCGTCTGATGTTTTTCTTTTTAGCGGTCTGGCGTTTCTTTAAACATGATGTGTTGGTGTGAACGTAAAGGTAAAACACATTCATTTATCATTCTCACACACACACACACACACACACACACACACACACACACACACACACACACACACACACACACACACACACACAAGCTCAGGCAGTGTTTTATAAAGTTGGGGCAGACAAGCTGTGTATGCATGTGTGTGTTTGTGGGTGTGTGCGCCTGCGTGCACACACGTGCATACATGTATCTCTGTCTGTCTGCAAAGAGGTTTTAATAAGACAGAAAAGAGGGGGTACAGTAAATCCTAAATCTAAGCACGCCCATCTTAGAGACCCGAGGGTGCCACGCTATGATTGACAGGCCTCCTTTCACTGGCGCTGTCGGACGGGGGACGGATTATGGCTGTCTCGCCCTAAAGGGCCATTGTGGCTCCACGTCTCCCAGCTGCTTCACCATGCACCCCTCTCCACAACCAAGGAGGGGCCCTTGTGAGTGTGTCTGCGTGTTAGGGGTGGTGTGGTGTGTGTGGCATGGGTGCGCTTGACCTTCTGTTTTAATTCTCTGATCTGTTAAAATAAGAGGATGTTAGCATTTAGTCAGGAGTTTTGTTTGTTTTGTGTCATTGCTAATTTTATTATCATAAGACTGTTAAGAATATATGTTAAGCAACTTTTAAATCCTGACAAACTGAATAACTTTGGAGTTCAACTTCACTCAGAGAGGTTTAACGGGTTAGGTCTTTTATCACATAAAATCAATTTCAGCCTTTTATGTTAAAATCTAATGCCTAAAGTGCTGTTCCATGATGACAGTCCTCTTTTCAAAAATCCTTTCCAGTAGTTTTGACAACTGGCATTTTTAAAAAAAAAAAAAAAAAAAAAAGAAAGAAAGAAATAAACGTACTATGGATGATGGATGATCACTGCATTTTTAACCTAACTGCACATATTTGAGACATCTCTGGGTTTTCACACTTGGCTTTAAAATGCTTCGACTCATCTACTTCTGCATCAGAATTCAGCAATTGCTTTATTTTTAAGTCCCTGTGTCGTCACATGACCCACTAAAGTAATGTTTGCAGGGACAGGTGACGCTCACATGACTATAAAACCCAGGTGTGTTGCTGTAGTCGCCCCAGCTCTGTCTCCACTCTGATGTGGATCGCAGGGCCCTTAGATCCAGACTTGTAAAGTACAACAGCCTTAAGTCTAAAGCCTTTAACCTCATCATCGCTGTGATTGATGGCACCAGTTAACTGGTTTTGTTCCCTCTTTAAAAGCAGAGACGCTTTTAAAACGGTGAACTGACCCTGCTCATAATTGGAGGCTTGTAACATCTTCCCTCTGTGTTCTTGGTTTCAACTTTGAGTTAAAGACATGACTCCATTTTTATGTTGGCAGAAGATTTGAAAGTACTGAGTAGCTGTTTTTTTTCATCGAAAATGTAATAAATTCCTGAAATAAATTATTATTGCTATATAATGGTGTGTGTGTGTGTGTGAGAAACAGAGGGAGGAAAAAAAGATTGCACTACATGCGAATACATGCCAGTAATATGACCTTTCCAACCTTTCTGCTGCTTCCCTGGGGTTTCCCATCCGTTTCCAAAGAGGCTAGTGGGGAGTGCCCATCATGGGGGATCCTTCTGGGTTATGAGACCCCTGGCGTGGATGCGGGGCAGGGCAGGCTGGCACTGCAGCAGCACTGGCGCAGAGCTTTGCCAGGAATGGGAATGCCAGAGGCCTGCCACACTCCTGCTCAGAACCTCCCAGGCAATTAGACTGCTGCGGTGGTGAGCCACCGTCTGAGCTGTGAAGCAGAGGAAGAGTAAACAGGACCAGCGATTAGCAATATACGACCGTTTGCATTGACACTATATCTGACATCCGTTACTCGACTGAGTGTAAACAGACATGTTGTTGCAGGTTAAAGAGAGCATACTGTTAACATGCACCCCTGCTATACTTGTAAGCATTTTGCTCTCAAAGTGTGCGCAACATGAGAAGTCCTTGGAAGAGGAGCCTTGATTTGATATGTGCAAAGGGTGAAAAAAGTTGCCCTCCTTCTATCCATGTCCCTGTCACCCCAGCGGAAAAAGGAGTGGATCGCTCTCACTCTCACTGTCTCTCTTCCTTTCTCTCCTCTCCATTTCTCTGTCTGATGAAAGAGTAGCTATGATCGCTTCGACAACAAAGGGCCCAGCCGCCTGTGTTTGGATGAGGCTCTCCTTTCTTCTCTCCTTCCTCCTCCTCCTCTATCTATCTCTTCTAACCCCCTCTGATCTCACTTACTCTCTCTTTCCTCCATGCCCCCCCTCCCACTCCCACCCCTCTCTTCCCCTTACTCTCTCCCTCCTTTCCTGCTCTATCTCTCGCTGCCTGATGCCACTCACTGGTGTTGCTCCTCCGTTCTTCGTTAGGGCCTCAGCGATACAATCAGGGGACGGAATTAAAAATCAGAAAGTGTCCTTGTCGAAGAGACACCCCGGATGGCGCACTTTGATGTCTTCTCGGAAATTTGAAATTCATATGTTGTCACACTTCATTTTATTCCCTCTCTCTCTCTTTCTCTCTCCCTCACTCTCACTCACTCACTCTTTCTCCTTCTGCTTTCTCCTTTTCTTCGTCTTCCTCCTCCTCTTCTCCGTCAAGTGCCATCATGTACTATTCAGTTAGAAAGACAGAAACGTGGGGAAGCGAGAAAAACGTAAAATGCATTGAACAAGTGTTTCTGAAAGCCCTTTCTTGTCTTTTATTTTTCATGTTTTGACTTTGTGAAGAAGGCGGGAAGATATAATGAATCATTTAATTTTCTTTTGATTGTAGGTCCTGGGGTGCGTGGGCTTAGAGGTAGATGACAGGGAGTAAGGGACCACAGGACGGGGTAGAAATGTGGCGGCGGGCCACTTTGATGCCATTTCAGAACCCGCCGCCAAGTCAAAGCTATTTGACAGAGTGAGGAAAAGTGTGGCTGCCACACACTCTGTAGAGCGCGCACACACGCATTCACATAGACTCTGGCAGAAACCCTTGCCTGGTCCCCAGCGAAAACAAATAAATGCACATGCTGCACGAGTTTTCTTTCCGCCCATGATTTCCTCAAACCTTCAAAATGAAAGACAGGAGTTTGGACGTAATCCTGTTAGGATTTCAATAAGGGAAACATCAAAACATGTTAATGTTCCTCTGAATAGCGTGTGAGTCACTGTGTGAGTGTGTGTGAACACATTGTTGAGACTCTGAAGGAATTCCTCTTGTAAGAAGTGTGGAAGAATAATTACTCTTGAGTCAATGACATTAATAAACAGTAGCCATCCAAAGGAAATCTCAGGAGCTGGATTTGGAAATGACACATTTCTGGACACATTTCTCATTCTTGTCTTGAAGAAAATGAGGGGGCACATCACTGGGTCCTTGATGGCCCCTCCCAAGACAGTTACAAATGGGCATGAAGGTGGGGTGGCGAGGGCCCGGGATTGGGTAAGGGGTGGGGGGAAGGTGGATGAGCAGGATAGGGATGGAGACGGGGATGGGGAGTCCCACTGGTCCACTATACCCCAGATTCATCATTAATCACTCCTGCTGAGCCCCTCAGACCCTCCCACTCCTCCTTACCACCCCTGTCTTCCACCTATAAGACCCACTCCCCAAGGTGGTGGCAACTCATCCCTCCTGCCCCCCCCACTCCCATCATCAACACCACCCGCAACACTCGCCCCTCCTCAAGACAACAATTTCTGTTATCCAGCACCTTCGGGAAAGTCACCCTTCTTTGTCTCTACCTCTCTTTCTCTCTGTTTATATGTCTCTTTTCCCCCCGTCCTTTCCCCTCACTCACTCTCCATCTGTGTCTTTTCCCCCCCTCACTACTTTTTGCTCTCTCCTCTTCGTTTTCTCCCTCTCTCTTTGTGACAAATGGGTTTTAATAAAAGCTGACAGAGCGATGAAATTAAAGGAGTGCATCCCATGGCCAGCTATAGCTCCAGCCTGTGCGTGGCACTGACATATTTAAAACAGGGCCTTAATTCAGTAGCCTGCCCGTGTCTTACATCACCGGGGCTCCTCAGTGTTATCGGAATCATTATTACTGCCTGACACTGTATTGTTGTTGTAAAAAAAAAAAAAAAAATCACAGTTACAACTGGCACCAGAGGAGACAAGCATTTAGCAGCTCCTTCGTCCTTGTGCCAACAGTGACCCCTATAAAACAGTTTATTCCATTGACCCTATTAGCAGATATTAGGCCCCATCTCCCATGTTGCCTCATTACAGCGCTGGATCATAAAAAAAAAAAAAAAAAAAAAAGGGGGTAGGGACGGAGGAGGTGGTCAGAGACAGAAAGCGAGTGCGCGTCTTTTCCGAGGGAACCCTTCCATAAGGAATAACTGACACGGAGGACTTACCCACGCCTCCGCAGCTCTCGCTCGACGTTAGAAAGCATTGTTTTGTTGGATTACAGGGTTAGGAGGGGAACCTAATCCCCTAATTTTTAATCTCTCCTGATTCCAGAGGGATGCATAAGAGACTGGGGGGCTTCCCTGACACAGCTTGGGTAGGTGGGTTACAGAGAAGGGGGGGCTGGGGGAGGGGTGAAGGCATAAAAGAAGACGGGAGGTTTCTTAACAAAGGGCATATGATATTATTGGTGGGGCATGGCTCTATTGCTTTGAGACACTGCGAAGATAACATGAAGAATCTTTAAATGTAGCAACAGAGGCCATTTTAGTGAGGAAACTTCCATAAACTCAGTAATTTTAGGATGCTAGAAAGTACTAGGAAAGTTCACAAACTTATAATATCTAAAGTAAAATCAAGAGTAAAAAGATAGCAGCTTACGAGTCCCTTGTAACAGAAATAATTCCAATCCTATTTGTAGGCTGTGCACTACACAACATTCAAAATCGTTCTGTGTCAGTGATAACATATCCTTCTCCCAAAACATTTCTGCTTTGTCATTTCATACCCTCACCACCATGTGTCTGGGTGTGTGGATAATTTCTCAGACAGCTTACAGTGACAGGCTTTTGGGACGGAGGGATAAGTTGTCTGGGAGCTCATCCCCATAATCTGTGAAGGATATACAGGGTCTCCCCAGGCGGAATACAGGGACTGTTCACCTGCAGCATTAGCTAAATAAGATTAGGAGCTGGACTGGAACCCAAACACTCGCTGTGGGCGGAAATATATATATGAGTATATACAAAATCACATAGGGGAAATTTGTTTGAAAATTTCTAAGCTGAAAACACAGTTAACACCTTTTGCAATGGGAATTTCAAAATCCAGTTGATGCACAAAAACGTATGAGGGGAAAGAGAGGACATCAAACCTCAAACTGGGTTCAACTGAAGGCCTCTTTCAAATGTAAAGTTAGCTATGGAGCTGGCGGGAAGCGGAGCAGGAGGGATGGAAACAGGGATGGAGAAGGGAGGGTGGTCGCGGCGGACACAGGGAGTTAGAAATCATTGCGCGCATTGACGAAGTAACCTTGGGCGGCTTCCAGCATGACTGAGAGAGTGAGTGAGCGACGGGGTCTTGGAGCAGGGCCAAGTCGAGCCTTTTGTGCCAGCAGCCGCCACATTCCAATCAGCCACGGATATTTATACTCCGGGCCTAATTGAAAGGTTGGCTTGTGAACCATCTGCATGCACCCACACTCCAACTCCCCCTTCAACACACACACACCCGCGCACAGACAGACACTCTCCTTAGTGCTTTACTACCGCAGACACAGCCGGCTTTGACCCACAGAAGAGGGAGGCCAGACATGCTGCATCTGTGATGGCTATCATCCCAACAGGCCGAAAATGCAAAGAGTGACTTATGGCAAAAGTGTTTCTGCCAAAGGTTAAATTCAAAATTTGTTTCTGGTTCTTGATATTTACTTCTCTTTACCAGAATTATGTGAAAAGATGCTGGTACAGGGAGTTGTCATTTCCCTGGGCCATATACGACATTTACTTGCTTTAAAATAACAGCTGCAGCAAACTGTGCTCCTCAAGTGGTTGTAATTACATTCAAACAATAACCCCAACATTACATGTCAAGTATCCTATGTCCTTTTCAGTTCATTTTCTAACAGCATACGGCAGATAGGCATGGGAACTTGACTTTTTATCTAGTGGTAATTTCTACAAAGTGAGCCAACAAACCTGTAGTCAGTAACACTGTGCAGCTGAGGGAGTCTGGCAGTTGATAAAAGGAACTCAGTACCGGTGTGAGATAAATGACTTGATGATTGATTACTGCCTAAAGCAGAAAAATGAGCAAAGCACAAAACCAGCCAGTGACGTTTGTGTAATGAACATTTTTCTCACAGTACTCCCTCTCAATCACACAGTGGCTGGGTGTTAAGGGTCGCTGTATGTCAGGTGAATCTAAAAGGAAATTTGTGTTTAAAAAAATAAAGGGTAATTGTCTTTCTTTAAAGGGGAACAACACCATTTTTTAAAATTCATAAATGTAATTTCTATGGTCAAAGACAGTCCAAAGATACAGTAAAAACAGCTTTCTCCCAAATGCTGAAAGTCAAATTTGTGATGTTGATGATTGTATACTGTATATCTTGCTATATGTACTCTAATAAATAAATTAGTTTGAAGTAAAAACAAACTGTCTACCTCTTCTTTGAATGTCTTCCCACAAACTTTTCCAGCAGTCACAGTCTGACACATGCATTTCATTTAGTTGAGAAGTTGTGAATATGCATAAGGCACTGGAACTTTACCTGTAATAGCTGTGGGAGGCAATAAATATTTTCAGGTAACCATGACAAAATGAAGAGCTCATCCCTGTGTGGTGAAGACCTAAAGCCAAAAACAAGTCATGTTAGCAAATTGTAAATTGATGATATCTGAATGAATCCAGCATTAATCTGTCACACCGACGATCATAAATAAAATCACTGGTTTCAATTCTAGCCAGCGTTCACCTAACTGCTTATCTTCACTTTAAATCTAATCGGAAAATCTGAACTACAAGTTTAACCGACTGACTAACCACACGCCAGACAGCAAGCCAAAGTCAGGACTCCAGGGAGCTATGGAAGAGTGAAACACAAATATCAGACTTCTGTTTCACAACCACTGAAATGCACCACAGGCTCATGGGATCGGGTAACTAAACCCACTGATTAATGCACAATTAGTGCTGTGTTGTGTCAGTTAACAGGATGGGCTGATGGAGTTTGCAGCAATGGTGAGGAGTGTGTTAAAGCTCTCGGCGGGCATCCAGCTGGCCCTTCGCTCATCTCTGGGACGTGCTAGGCTTCCTCTGCCAGCTGGCACTGGAACACACCGCCATGTTCATTCATGACAGGCATCTCCAAAAACTTGTGAAAAACCTGGTGATTCTTGAATGCTCCTTTCACAAGATGCTTTCAAAAGAGGGGGAAAATAGAAAAAAAGAAAGAAAGAACACCTTTTCATGTGTTCTAAGCCAAGGACATTTGGGGCAACTCAGAAAAGTTTATTCAATACGCTGCCCAAAACATTATTTATGTGTGTTGTGTATGACGCCGCTCACATTTACATTGCCACAAAAAGGCAGTCAAAAAGACAAAAAAGCTTTGCCACATATGCAAAGTCTCTGTCATGTGCTACTGTAAATGCTAATGACATCCGTGTTGTGAGTATGTTGTACATTTAAAATGGAAAAATGCCAAAATCAAACATATTTTAAAATGCCGGTACACATACTAACATTATTTTATTTTTGTTGCTCAATACACCACATACTGGAATTGGAAGCACAGCTCACACCTGGGAATATGTTTTAAAAAATAATATAACAGCTAGACTAGAAAAGTGCACTCAGTAGAGCTGCATTGCTGCCGCATGTTGCACTGAGCAGATCAATTCCTCCTGCTAAAATGCACTGTATAGATAGCCTGTGTCATAATTATGAGGATGAATGTATTTTCAATTACTAAAAACAGCAGTAAATCTTTCATAACTGGATTTTCGACGGTAGCTATTAACTTGGTCTGCAAACAACAGCACAACAAAGTAGGAAACAACAATAATAAACATAAACCATTTAATTACATAGCCTGCTTACAGAAGCACAAATATCAATAAAAAATGACCAAATCTGCAAGTCTATAAAATCACAAAAAGACAAAACACTTCTGAAACACTCCCAGTGTGGTATGATGCTGTGCAGAGGACAGAACACAACCAAGTTGGACCACAGAGAGTTGCGCCTGGTGCAGTCTGGCTGTCTTACAGTCAAGATGGCAGCCAAATATAACAAAAATGGCATTTTTTTTTTTTTACCTTGAATCGTGCCGAACTTTGGTGGTTAATTACATATCAGGTATTGGAATTAATTTACAGATGTTTCAGTTCAAAATGAGACCAAACTTTTCTATGGATGTCAGTTTCTGAGACAAAATGAAGGCCAAAATGTGGCACGCAACCGACGGTATGGCCTGTTGTTTTTAGCCGAGCCAATTTCCGGAAAACTTGCCCCCTCTGCCAGTTGAGAGGAGTCAGCAGTCAGTGATGGTTTAAAAAAATCAATAAAACAGATTTTTCAACAGTTGTGGATCACCACGACTACAAGAAGTCCTTGAGCATACAGTCATAAATGTGCACACAACATATTAGACTGATTGGTCCAGTAGTACGTGAGATTAACTGCGGATAGACAGGCGGAGAGAGCAAAAAACATATTTAACTTATTTTTGTAATATTATCAAGTCTAAAATGAACAGACTTAAATTCACATCTGTAAATACATGTTTTGTATCTTTCTTGTTAGTAAAAGTTGGTACGCTCAATAGTTTTCATGCTAGTGTCAATAATGGTAAGAAATATCCTCAAAAAACTTCATGCGAAAAGATAATCTACAACCTCTAAAGTTTTAGCAACAAAAATGTGCTTCAATAGTATTCAGATTTTTAGTTGTCATTACAGAGAACAGCCCCTTCAAGGATCTTTTAGAGTGTTAAAGTGGAATAGCTTCAACCTGCATGGTAACTAAATTTGTCAGATTAATGTAGAGGAATAAAAAGTGCAATGTCTCCCTCCTAAATGTTGTGGAGCAGATGCAAAAAATAATGCAAAACTGAAATATTCAAGTACAGTACAAGCACAACACATAAACATACTTAGGTACAGATCAAAATAGTGCACAGCCAACATTAGTACACAGTGTGCCCTTTGGAGTATTTGTATACAGTGTGGAAATAGGACAGAGTGATGCAGCATGTGGACAGAGCAGGCGGCTCTATCCAAGGTACTGAATCACTGAATTTAGGCTTTTCACCAGGAAGCAGAACCATTGGCATGCTGCTGGGGAATGGGGACAGTCTGCCAAATGCAAAATCATCCTCTGTTATTCCTTGGCTTGCGCCTGTGATAAATCAAAATGCAGAACAACAATTAGCACTCTGTTGACACTCTATTCACATCCAACAGTTGATACAGGAAGTGGGCCAAATGATGTAGAACACAACTTATTGTCTTGCCAAGTGCATCTGCTATTATCAGCAGTGGAAATCCATCCACTTGTTATATGAGCTTGTGAAAACAGGTCTACGGATTCCACTTAGCACCAGTGTAAACTGTGTTGTACAATAGATTAAATTTACACTACATACATAGTGTGGGAAAGCACGAGGGACAGTTAATCCCCAGCTGATTATATCACTCCACGAATATGAACTCACTGCATATGCCTTACAGGTCAAACATACAGTAGCGTGTCCCCCCTTCTTTACATTCAATAGAAAATCATTCGCTTAAAGCAATCAAATATACTTCAATAACAACAGAGATAAACAACACTCATCCGGTCTAATCTCTCTGCGGACCATCCAGCTCAATCAATTAATTACCTAGTCGCTGTGTTTTACTTCGGGGCTTTAGTAATGATCTTTAAATATTAATTTGGCTTTGTCCAGGGACTGATACAAGGGCCCTGTTGTTGTCTTCTGGATTTCTAGTTGTCAAGGCGCTCTGCAAAGGAAAGAAAACCTGAATAGCCAGAGGAGGGTTTGGGCTGTTTGGCTAGTGTGTGTAAAGAGAAAGGACACATCTAGTTTGATGATCACAGCGAGGAGAAGTAGTCTTCTTCAATAGCTCATGAAGATTTCTCTCGTTTCAGAAACAAGTGGACAAAAGTTTGGAAATTTGTGGTGATTGTTGCAGAAAGATTGTGTGGTTTTTGTTGTGGGTGGCTCATGTTGTGCTGAGTAAGAGAGCGCACCCACTGAATATCATTCAAAGCCCTGAAGTCTGAACTGAGAAAGACCCACTTTAAGTTCGCCCTTTGATCCGTTTTATTAGTGTTGTCATGTGTTCACGGTTAATTTTGAATACTTGTTTGAGGCATCGTTGCAGGTGGAAGAATTTTTTTCTTTGCACACTAACCTGTTTGTGAATATGCCTACACTACTATTATACATTTTTTGGTAAATGAAAAAATAAAATGCATGAAATAAAATATGGTTAATATAGGGAATTGTCTAAAGTGACAGAATAAAGATATGAAGACATAGAGTATGTGTCTCCTGACCACCAGTGAGGCAAACAAACAGGAATCACAACAACATCTGAGTTAAGATCGGGCTCGTGGAACCACCAAACCTTCAGAGGATACTATCTATCCTCGTTTAGGCTGTCTTTAATAATTAATCCAATACATTTATTTATTACACTCCACCACTGAGATACCCAGGTGAGTTGATTTTCTCTCGGGATGAATGCTCAGGGGAGGGGAGGGAGTGGAAGATTCCTCTCCTTTTTCTCTTCTATCTCTTGCTTTGCATCAATGTTTGTAGCCCAGAGCAGAGGAAGCCAAGAAAAAACTCAGATTTGGCCTCTGTCCACCTTACCTGCAAAATATCCTACATCAGCATATTTCCCAGAGTACCAATGGGCCAAAAGCGGAGAACGGGGGAAGCTGGAGAGACGCAGGCTGCGAAGCTAATTGGGTGATGTATTCCAAATAGCCTAATCTCTGTTTTCTTTTAAATGGCACATGGATGTGAAATCTCTGTACAGTATATTTTAATTGTTGTCTCAAATGATTCATTTCCTCAATGTAAGAGTCAGGTTAAACTGAAGAGTGGCCCAGCGCATAATACCTCTGCTAAGTTTCAATATTTGTTAGATCATAGATCTTCAATCCCGCCACATGCTGTGATCAAAGGCTCCTTTCAACTTCAACCTGTACTGAAAACCACAGCATCTGCAAAGACATATGCATATGTTTTAAAGTATATGCACTCTGTGTGTAAAAGATATGGGTCAAAAGGTGTTGTACACAAAGATGCATATACGGCCTCATTTGAAATTGGCATTGATGTTTATGTTTTATGATGCATCCGTCCATGCCTTGTTAAAATATCCTCTGATCCAAATTCAAGCTGAAATACACGATTTTCTGTGATCTTGCTATACCTGGTGCTCATCTGGAGATCTGACCACAGCTTGACCACATGCCAAGTTGGGGGTGAAACCAGCACAAACAGGGAACAGCTTAACAAATTACCACTCCACTGCCAAATCCTGGGAGGGAGGAAGAGGCACCGCAGCTCAGAGAAAGAACTAAAACCCCTGCTACAGAGACTGAGAAACCCCAGAGGGCGAGGGGTGAGGAGGAAGTGAAAAAGACGAGCGAAGGTGGGTAAAAGCATATCGAGAGAGGAAGCAGAGGGTAAAGAAGAACAAGTGAGATAAAGAGGCAGAGGGAGATGGAAAGAGTGAGAGGCAGAGCAGAGAGGGTAAAAGAAATGAGGGAACAGAAGAGGCTTGATATGATTTCAATGGAATGTTTGTTGACAGTGCTCCGTGGCCTGGGGCCTTGGGATAAATGATTGAACACTGCGCCTGTCAAAGCCAGAGGATTTCTGTGGGCTTGTGTTTCTCTCTGCGCTCTTTTGCTGGAGGGAAGGTAGCAGTCAACTAATTGACACAGAATTAAGCATGAAACGCACTAAGCGCAGCCCTCTTCTGCCATGGCTGGCCTCTCCACCAAAGAGGGGGCTTCCAGCCAGTTAAAGGCTACAGATGAAACACACACGTGCACACAAAAAACACACACATACCCCCGTATTAAGATGAAATCAGACGTGTGCAAATATACAAGCGTAAATGCATCTGCAAGAAAAAAATAAGAGAGAGAGAGAATGAAAATGAAGATAAACATCCGAGCAGATGGCCCACTATTCAATTACACTAGATCAGTAATTCAACATTTTAACACCCACACATAAGCAAGTGCACACAAGCACATCGGCAGAGGCAAAGAAACGCAGGGTACAGGAGGATATGCACAGAGTACATAAGCAAACAGTATAGACTTTTCCTGTGACAAATTGCTCCATGAGAAAGTAATCCTTCAAGATTAACAGTGTCATTCTCCGCCATACCTTGCATATTATGCTCAGGGGGCTGCGATCTCGCTGCAGGCTCCTAGCAAATGGCTTACCAGGTGTTTACTTGTACTAACTGTTTCTGCCGTACTCTGAAAGGCAAGGCGCATTAAAAGAGAGAGACTGAACCAAAAAAGGATGACAGAGCTAACAATCAAAAGGGACAGTTAAAGAAGGAAAAAGGAATTTTGAGAGGAGAGGGAAAGCGGTGCGAGGAGAGAACAAACAACAACTAAAGGCAAACGAAATGCGTGTGAGTGGAGGGGGGACTGTAAGGTAATCCGCCGCACTGTGCGCAGGTATACAGGTGGGCCTTTGTTTTCCGTACGCTCGCCTGTGATTGAGAGATACATGGGTCGATTAAGGTTGAGCGGCGCGGACCTTTAGCAGTAAATAAACAGCACCGCCTGCTGAAGCCCAGCTAGTAACACGGTGGTATACAAGGAGTCTCACCTCATTAAAACTTGGCGCTGCGACCGCAAAAACAACATGACTAAGCAGCGGGTGGGTGGGGTGGGGCACTTTCGAAAACAGAAAGAGAAGGAGGGGTTTGCACACCTCCTCCAAAGGTGGTGGTAATGGTCTGGGCAGTAGCGGTGTCTCTCCTCTCCTCTCCACCGGCCGCATCACCATGAGAATGCCCTTGTGAAGGAGCTGTAGACAGGAAGAGAAAGAGAGAGGCGATGAAGAAGGGAAGGGAGGCTGCGGGGTCAAAGGGCCAACCCCATCCTGCTGACTACCAACCAATCAGGAGGTGTCCTGCGCCGTCTTGGAGGCAACAGAGGGGGAAGAGAGGAGGAGGTGAAGAGGAGGAAGAGACGAGCAAGGAAAGAAGGAGGGTGGGCGGACTGCAAGGCGGATCCCCAGGGTCAATTATCCCCGGGAAGGAGGTACAGTAACCAACACTCTGCATCTCATTTGCAAGGCAGCAGCAAAGGTGCACCTGAGCACGGCTAGTGAGCGTCCTGCCATCGCACCAAGGCAATTAATGTCTCCTTTCAATGACATGTGCTTCTCAGTGTGACAGTGGCTGGGCAGCTGTGGGCTGGGCCAACTGGCTAAAAGAGAAGGCCTTAGCGGTGCCTCTTGTCTTCCCACAGAGACTAATTTCACATAGAGATCCCCGCCTCTGTTTCGCCGGCAGTCCTAGTTAGAGGGCTTTGGGTTCAAGTCTAAACACAGGGACTCAAATAAATGCACACATGCAAAGATATGCATGCCTAAAATGACACATGAGCAACCCCACAAATCACACACATGAAAATAAGTCTATGTTTACGACACACTGACAAAAGAAAACAAAAGAATGAGCTGATTAGTGTTAAACTACAAAATGTTTGTGCTGCAACAAAAAAACAATTAATTTGTTTCAACCATTTTTTATTTTAACACACACGCACACTTTCCTGAATTTTCTAAAATTAAAACTTAAAATAACAAGGCCTAAGTATATTCCAGGTCATGCCACTCACATCAACCCACACCCAAACACTGAGACACTCATTCACCTATGGAGCAGGTTCAACAACTTGCCAGCACATGAGAACTACACTCCACCCACGCAAAGCTCATCAGCTGCTGTTAAACTGTAACACTCACATTTGCCAAAACTCATAAAATAATCAATCATATTAGCACCCTGTGATTGAGTGCTATAATTTAACTTTGAGTTCACTCACATGCCCTCAACGCTGCGTCGATTTATCTATAAAAAGTTCTTTTGGCAGCAAATTGGGGAGAAAAGAAAGAAGCCCTTTCTCTCTTCTTCTTTTCTTATTGTCAAGTTCTACAATATAGTTAAAGGAGTGATAACAAAACTAAAAGTAAAAGGGCAATGTATCGATTATCCTCAGTGTACTGTGGCCTGTTCCATGTGGGATGTATAAAATGACTATATTGCAATCATAGAATAATATTATAAAATGTCGATTTTTTTTTTAAGCCACCAGCACGAGACTTTCTTTGGTGTTTTGGTTTTCTCCTATGGCTCACTCCCTGTCACAGACAGAAAAAGAAAAAAGACTCAAACACGATACGTTTTTCACACTCCACTACTCTTTCCTGAGCAAAAGTGCGTGAGCAGTCAAGGCGTGTTTTGCGACCATGGAGCACCAGTGCCACTTGGAAGTGTTATTAATACATTAGTTTCACTCACCAGACCTTTCTCAAGAAAAGAAAGGTCTGGCTGGGCCGACTCTCATTTTAAGATTGGAGAGACAAATGCCCCAGCTGCTTGTATTTCTCTCAACCAATCACAATCGTTCTGGGCGGTGCCACAGCAACGGTGCGCTTGCAAATATATTGCCAGGGGGGAAAAAGGTTTTGGTGTAACACGCCCACAAAAATATCGCCTACAGGACGCGAACCATGGCAGAAAAATGGCTACATCCCGCAAGATCATACACCGCAAAAGTTAGTAAAGGACGTGTTCAAAGCGGTTGAAAACTGCTACACAACCAGAGGTGGTAGGGCGGGACTTCAGTGGGTGGCTCGTTCCACCCAATGAGAGGCTGATCTATGCAGCGAACTTCCGCCCACTCAGACTATTAATACATGAACTGGAGCTGTCAGTTTGTTTTCTGCTAACAGGGAATAAATACTCACATTTAATGGCACCACAACCATTTAGCTTCCCGCTAACTGCAACGATAACACCGAACTGTTGATAACAAGTCTCAAGTTTACAGCAAAAACATCAACACTACCAGGCTTTGTTGAGCTGGGAGCTTCAGATGAAAGTACCAGTGGTTCCACTTTAATTAATTTCATTATAACAATATTTTAACTTCATTAAAATAGTAGTTTTTTGTGCTTTTTGTATTGTGGAAGTCTGTAGGAGTTTAGAGGAGATTTCAAAATATTGAGATATATATCATGTTTCACATTATAGCTTAAACTACTGCAATATTATTTAAAGGCCACTTCGCCAAGCCCTCATAACTCTGCCACAGTATGAGACAAGAACAATCAATTTGATTATTATTTTGGTATTCTTAGAACCTTACCAGAACCTTACAAAAACATGCACATATTGTCCTGAAGATAATGCCAGAGGAAAGCTCATTGACTATTCAAATTGGAAAGGCATTGCCCTCTGAGGAGAATGCATGTGCTCAGTCGATATCATACATATTTCTTATGGATAAGTAAAACTTGTGGCCTGATGGGTGCACTGGGGAAAAAAAGGTCAGGGATCACCAGAAACATTAGATATCATCTCCAATGGACCATGACCATCAATAGCAAATTTGAATGAAAAGTAGCGTCTAGTGCTAAGATAATTAAACTTTGCTGGGTGGACGGACTGACCAACAGAATCGACCTTACGTACCATGTATTACCATAAACTGACAAGCTGAATGTGAACACGTGTGCTTTGATATTAAAAGAAAAGCACGTGGAAGACAGCAGCTACAATTACTGCACAGAATACAACAGGAGCAAAAATAAGTGTTGATGACAGAGAACACAGCTTTCCCTCAGGCTCTTTTTTCTTTATACCCGTATCATTAAATTAAAGACAAAAGACTGAAGAACACTCACATGCAAAAAACATTTTTAAAACCACTTCTGTGCATCTTCTTTGGGTGTATTGTATTATTATGGTATTGCATGCATTGATACATGTTAGTAAAAAGAACCTTTAAAGTCCCTCTGAGACGTAAATTAGAGCATCTTGAGCTTCTATACTGTGACGCATTTCACAGTGAAACGGAGTATTTTCGCGATGTACAATTACAAGAGGGATTTAAATCAAATCCTTCGCATATGATTGGACTGCTAAAAAGTGGGCAGGCTTGGAGTTTAGTATGGTATGGAGCTACAGGAGACTGTTGGCTCCACACACACTTCCTTCATTGTGACATCAGAAAGAGGACATCTCTATATTGCTCTGCTAGCAAGTAGCTACGATAACCCACAAATGGTGAAGTGTGGGCTGTGACTGGTGTGGCCAGCAAGTCGACCAAAGTCTAATTAATTGGATGAACTTCTGATGAAATGCAGGATGAGTCATTTAACATTTGAAACCATTTTACCTGGTACTACAAAAAATGAAATTATAGGGATTTTTGATTTTTGAGATAAATTATCAGCTAACACAGGAAAAAATTCATTTCATGGGGACTTTAAAACATATTATCTGTAAAAAACTGTGTTAAAAGTGTATGTATAATCTTTGACATTACATTTGTTAACTGTTAATAAAACAATTAATAAATCATTTTAAAATTCATTAGAGAGTCAGTCCAATATGTATTAGAAGCTCCACTCTTTTCAAAGGGTATGTGTTGATGTGTATGTTACCAGCAATGAAACTGTATGGCAGATATTTGTTGAGGGTATGTGTTACTTACACACTGATGCCAGCAAGTGCGTTACCATGTAATCAAGTCATGACCTTGTATGTGACCTCGTTGCCGCGGGGCATTGCAGCTAGCAAGGCTAACATGAGGCTAATGAGTGCCATTCATTGCATTTGGGTGCAGAGGAGTCAAGCACGCACGCACAGAAACACACACACACACACACAAAGAGACACATATTCAACAGATCCAACCTTCCGATCACTGCTCCCTATAGCCCCGGAGCTCACAATGAAACCCAGTGTCTCCCTCAGTGGGTAGTCTGTGCTCTCCTCCCTGACCATTCTCACTCATCCGAGACAGAAATAGACATCGCTTTGCTTCCCTGCTCATTCTCCTAGTCAACTTGTGGTTGACACACACTGGATGAATGACCACTTCCTCCTGCTCGCCTCAGCCGACTACTGAGGTGCAGTTCCGAGTTGTCGAGCTTGCCACTGAGAGAGAAAAAGAACAAGGGAAGTCAGATTTCAGCTCGCGATGCAGACGGTGGAGAGAGAGAGAGAGAAAGAGAGGGAGCGTGTGTGCTAGTTTCAGCAGACACGTCATGCGCGCACACACACACACACACACACACACACACACACACACACACACACACACACAAACACACACACACTTACAGCAAAAGCTAGCTGGCTTTTGACAGTGGCAGAATTATTATGGCGAGGTGAATATTACCCCCCTGGGACTTCATTTACCTCCAGCATATTCACTGAGTTTCTCTGTGTTTTACTGCTCCTCATAATCCGAGCCAACCACACACATACACACGCGCACATACATGCACTCATATCACCATATCACACACTATTTTTATGTCCATGAGTGTTGTCAGGGTTATTATTGAGATCATTATGGGATGTGGATAGTATTCAGATGCCCCCCCTCCCCCTCCAACCCCACCCCTTTTTGTTGCAGTTTTGAATCTCGGAGACCTCTCATGAAAGGTTACCAAAGCTTTCCTATTCCAGCTTCTATTTATCAATAAAGCATATAGTCAAACATAAACACACTCACACACACTCACAAAGGCGGTTTTGTATTTTGCAGCTTCATATTATTGTAATTCTCCTCTTAATATTTAGTCGGTAAAGGTCACTGATGGACTTCTTTTGTTGTGCTGTTTGAGGTCTCTTTTGCCCATTGTGTTAACAAGTCATTAAAAATTGAGGGAAGTGAGGCAGGCCAGGAGACATTGCATATGTTTGGAAGCATTATTATTATTAAATAATCATGTTTGTCTCCTAAATTGAGAGTGACTCATGCCACAATATCAGTAATTAGATAAATTATTGATGAGCTAGCGGGTGGGTGAGAGGATGGTCGGTGGTGGAAATGGAATTGCCAAACCCAATTACTGTCTTTTTCTCTGAGTGGCCCCATTAGGTTTGTCACTTAGACCACTAAATGGCGGCACTAATAAAACCACAACTTGCACCCAGCCAGCTTAATTAATAGTAAGATGATTAATATTTTAATTGCTGCGGATTAAATACCACTCGCATTGAGAGGGAAGCTTTAAAAGACACAGATGCTGACGTCCTTTGCTCTCTGCTGTAAAATGCCAAACATGTCATGTTTCAGTACTGGCTCTGTCACAATGACTTTGACGCAAAACAGCCACACAGTCTCAATGTGAAAAGCAACATATTCTCACTCCGATTCTATTGCAGTCGATCACATATTGACGTTTGGTCATGGACTTTCCATGTCGAAAGGGTGCGTTGGCAGCTGACGTTCTGGGACGCCGTGTAAACTTCAATCTGTTACATGTATTGTCCATTTTCAAACTGCACTTCCGTTTTCACAGGAAATTTACAGTTTGTATACAGTGGCTTTCAAAATAGATGCACTACATTGGTAAAACACCGTCAAACAACTTTTCATCAGTGTCTGACGCCAGTAGTCATTGCCCAAGTGCCGAAACACAACAACGTTGGAATGAGACTGGGTTGTGAAGAGTTAACAGTGTTTCAGGTCTGATTTGGAGTCGAGAAGACACATTTAGAGCTTCACAATGACAAGATGATTGATGTATTCATTAATTAAAAACAAAGTAAATCAGTTACATGAGGTTTTGCATGTAAGTGCATGAGAGTCTAAACTATGTACTGGCAAGGTTGTCCACATTGACAGCGTCTTGTGTTAATTCTACAGTACTTAATAAACATCTGTTTTCACATTAAAAGTACAGTTTCTGCTTGTTACATGCAGACAGTTGTTTTCAAAAATGAATTTAGAACGCAGATACAAAACTTAGTTTTAGGCAGACTTCCATAGATTTAGGCAACAAAAGCATGTGGTTAGGTTTAGAAAAAAACATAATGATTTGGCTTAAAATAAGTGTGTGTGTTACTGACAAAATGTTAATGACGTATGTTGAACACATCACGTGTCACCAACACAGTATTCTACACATACTAGCACATTACGTCCTTTCACACAGGACACAAACAGTGGCCTCTCAGGTGAAAGTCCAGAGTTTGTTTGACCCGTCCACCTCCCCTCCCACCCATCCTATGTGGTCTTTCATGCTCTTTAGGATGATAGCGGCCCAGAGGGGGAAAAAAGGCCTGGTGCGTCTTATACTGTCTGTGTGCATCGGTGTCTGATGCCAGCGGGCCACTGACCAAGTAATGGTATTTGATGAGTTCGAAGTGAGACTGGGATTGGCCATTCACCACCCCAACCTGCCTCCCAACGTGGACTTTTGCTCTTTATATCACTTCCTTTTGTACTCCAGTCAGCGCATTGGTCATGTGATCGCAGCCTTGGCAATTACGTGGGTTGTGCACAAATTACTGGGTCATGACTATGTGGGTTATATACGAGTGTGGTGCATTACTTTCATGGGGATATGTACGAACAATGTTTTAGGACAACATGACCTGTTACCACAATTACAGATGACTTTGAAATACATAATCTGTGCAACTATGTACTCTGAACTGTATAGTTACGAGTTTGTTTTTTGTGGCTGTCATCCCTATTGAAAGGTTGTCACATTTTTGTTTAAGTGGCAAATGGTTCCACATTACCTTAACAATTTGAGATTGCAACAGTAGTGTTCAGCTTCCATTTTGCCCTCTGCAAAGAAAGGACTTCAAGAGCAGACCGCCCCCCAGCAAATACAATACCCCTGGGTTCATGTGTACCATCAGCGCTATGAGGCACCTGCACACACACACACACACACACACACACACACACACACACACACACACACACACATACACACACAACGTATGCTACAATAAAAAGCGACTATCCCTCTTCCGCTAAAACCGATCAGCCCCATCTCTCAGGAGGGCATGGTGTCTTCCATCCCCAACATGAATAAAACAAGTTGTTATTCTTTTCTAGATAAACACCCTCCAAGTGCCCGCAAACAAGAGGGGGAAACGACGCCAAGCTTTGGTTTTCCTCCAGCAATTGCAATGGAGATGGGCTCCCCAGACACTTGCTGGGCTCTGTAAAGTGGTCCTACACTGTACAAAGTGTCTGCTTTGCCAGAGGCACAGGATGGAACTTCTAAGCACAAACAAAATCTACTAAATACCTAGCAAGGCTCGCTTGCCATTTGAACAAAGCATATTATTCATTCACTTTGTCAATTCCTTATGTACATGGTATTATTTATCAAATTCCCCGGTGAGGTTTGAGCTGTTGTTTGTTCATTTGATTCTACAGAATGACTCTGCTGGTAAGTGAATCATTAGGAAGCATCACTTTGGCCCAGATTTGACAAAGAGGCTGGGAAGGTGTACATTAGCCAACGGAAAAGGTTAAGCATGGTAAAATGAGAGAGGAAATGTGGCGGACAAATTGAGAAATTAGCAATGTGCGGGTGGGAAAGTCTCGGAGGACCCGGCGCTGAGGCGAGACCTATTATGGCACATGGCACCAGGCAGCTGGGTGGGTAATTATCATCATGTGTTTAGCAAGGCGCCCTTATCCAGGGCAACATATATGACTTGTGCTTTAACCACTTAGTTGGCCCATTTAGCTCAGCGCTGTGGTGTGTATGTGTGAGTGGGGGGATGAGTGCAAATGTTCACTGCTTTAACAGTAGGCAGCGTCTCCCCGCTGCAGGTGTTGGCAAGTCAGCCATAGTTGGCACCTTGGACTGTGATGCAGGTGTGTGACCCATACCGCGGTGCCAGGGTGGCTGCGGAAGCTTCACTCGGGTGTAGCGTGATGTCCTTGGGGAAGGTGAGGGAGTGACCCCATGAAGATCCAGCTAGGGAGCCTGGTGAGCAGGAGGCCCAGATGTGTGTGTGAGTCTTTTAGTGTCTCCATGTGTGCCCACTGCCGGCTTGGTACGAAACAGCTGGCTCCCACCATCTGCTACTTCTCTACATCAGCAGCCCCAGAATGTGTATATGTTGTATGTGTGTGTTTTCCATGTGTTGTAGGCCTTTTTTTCCTCAGTATAATCTGCAATTACATATGCACGCATAAATGTAATATTAACTGATTGAAGAGGTTTTAATGCTCAGTAAAACATGCCATGTAAGTACTAAGGTTCCCTTTCAAATAGAAGAAAGAAGACTCTTCTTCTGTCATTTGTTTTTGGAATTAATAAACCCAGTGGATGTACATTTCTTTGAAAGCTACACTAAGACTATCAAGTGTATGTTAGCTTTTCCCTTTGGTTGTTAATCATTTGCTCCAAGCAAGCCTACTCTATCGAACAGACTCAGGGAAAAGAGAGAAAGATTGGGAGGTTGGGGGGTTAGTATGCTAAAATCCACCCAAAACAAGACACATGAGACATACGGTTCTAGTGTTAATTAGGGAGCCAATATTACAAGATAAATCAGAGATGGAGGGAAGGTTTGGAGGAGAGGGAGATGAGGGAGGAGGGATGGAGGAGGAGGAGGAGGAGAGGGGAAAGAGAGAGTGAGAAACAGTGAGCAAGGGAGGGCAGGGTGTTGATTTGAGCAGGGCCTGGGGGCAGCCTACAAGGCAGAAAGGGGAATGATAGACTGACTAACCAGGCGTTGATCAGGCCTGTGCAGCTCTCTTCTTTTCATCAATAGTGAACAACTAAAGTGGCAAGAGAAAGTCTGTTAGCTGCACACTTATTTGCTTCAAAGTCAGCGTTAAACACCATCAAGTGTCACTCGATTTTAAGCTAATCAATTATGCATTTTGATCCACTGATGGCTGAAACTGTATTTTTATGGATCAGTACTCAAACACGCTTTCTTTATGAAAACTGATGCCACACGCAGCACTTGTGCCCGGCAAGTATCATGTTGCTCACAGAAGACGGTAATGAAAAATGATGTCCCTCTACCTCCCCAAATTTCGAGTCTAGCAGCGGCGGTGAAAGTGAGTAATCTGTAATCGGAGCGATGTGGAGGAGTGCAGCGCTGCTAATGCGACTAGACCCCGCTGTTCTCTAAGGAAGACAGCGCTGGAGGGGAGGAAGAAGAGGAGGAGAAGTAGAGGCAGAGGGATGAGCAGGAGGAAGAACACACACCGAGGCAGTTGGGGGATCGCCGGCTCCAAACATGGCAGAAGGTACGGAACAAGGCGCTCTGTGTGGGCCCCATTATTTTTACTCCCCATTCTCTTTTCCCTTCTCTCCTTTTGAAGACGGCGGGATTTTTCTCCTCCTCCCTGACATAAAAGTAAACAACGTTGCCTGCAGGCACAATTTTCCCGGCAACACAATAAAATGTGCAGTGAATTTATGATGGTCATCCATTAGCTCTTACCAAGGAAACATCACCCGTATCTGTCGTCCATCATTATAATAGAGGGTTAATGCACTGAATTTACATAAAAAAGTCATATTGTCTGCATGAATTATTTACACCCTCAGCTGTTTTTTCCAATTTCCCTCTTTTTTTCCTCTCCTCTCCGTCCTCTCGTTCATGGCGAGGGGGCTTTCGGTCCAGATTCTCGTGGAAAAAATCTGACAGTAAATTCCGCCGTGAGGTGGTCCTGTCGCCGCCACCTCTCTGTCCCAATATTTCTCTCCCTCCCTCCCTTCTTTCATCCCTCCTGCCCTCCCTCTCATCCTCTTCCTCTGTCTTTGTCTATAAGGGACAGTGAGAGCTGGGGGGCATTGTGATGTGCTTGTTTATGGCCCTCTGGTTGTTACAGAGTCAATCAACACTGAAAATCTTCCCACTTCTAAGTAGGTTTCATGGTGATCACTGTACATTAGATTACCAACTCTACGCAGTATTTCACAGCAAGTATTTAAATGAACAAACCAGCAATATCAGTATAATGTATGTTAAAGTCTATTCAATAAATCAGATGCTACAGTTAAGATCAGTGGCCAAACCTGGCAACGCACACAAAATGATCCCAGTGCCAGTCGTCTTACTGTAAGTGAATTATCCTGATATCACACCCCTTTAATGAAGGCTTGTACAGCACTAACAGTTGCCTCTCAGACCCCGGGGAAAGGCTCAGTGATTGAGCAATTATGACAAGCTCAATTACTGTCATCATATTATCATAGCTAATCCAACTCCGCCATGCTGCGCCTTCCACTGCACTGATCACAGCGGCTTTTTCACTGTCACTGAGGTGAGAAAGTGCTGTCACTGACACCGCTTGTGCTCCCATGAACACGCTCAAATGAATATGTGGCAAATATGTCAATCTACTGGTGCCTGTCTCTCCTTCTATCTTTTTACTGGATGTCTCTGGGATGGATGTCTTAATTTTTTCTAATTCCGCCTGACAGTGCCACAGGCGCTCTGGCCCGCTGAGCTAAATTTGTGACTCGCCTTGACAGAGTGCGGGTTTTGTGAGTTATCTGTTTCGCTGATACGGCTAACACGCTTCTGAAGCAACGATCACAGTGGCAGGCAGAGATGCGCTGCTGCTGCTGCTGCTGCTCGTCCGGCAGTGTAGTGAAGCAAGCAGAGGGGAGCTGGAGGAAGTGAGACAGGTTCAGGTGTAGTGTGAGGTAAAGGAGGAACCTATACAAATCAGTGACCCCACAACCCTTCAGATAATCCTCCAACAGCGGGAGTGACACAGGTCAGTCAAACAGATGTAGATGAGCAGGTCAGTGTTGAGGAAAGTCAAAGACAAAACTTGCACAGAGCAGGTGTTTTGCAGAGACAGTAAGAGTAATGCCAGAGGTGTGAGGGAAGGTGAATGGATCAATTGGAGCTGAGCCTCTGGTATAACCCATTCTCATCCATATAACATCCCTTTAAACCACCTCTCCCACCCCTCCACACTGCACACGTTGTGTGTTTTCTTCCCTCTGTGGTCTTGTTTATTCCTCTCACTGGTATACTTCTCCTGAGGGGCCTGATCCCTGCTTGCCTCCAGGCCTGTTTCTCAGCTCTGTTAAGGAGGTGGGGATTAGAGGTCAGAAGCATGGCCACCTCCTCAACCTGCATCGATCGCTGTGCACATGTTGCAGAAAGTTGTGAAGGCAATGAATGACCTGTTGAGGTGTAAGGTTAGATTTGTGACCTAATGACTTCCTCTGCGGTCTTTCTTGTCTGTCAGTCACTTCTCTCACAGAGAGGGTTTCTTGTTTCAACTTCTCAAAGGAAAACTTCAGCCACTAAATGACCTTTTGTGGATCAATGAGTCACGCCGTGTTACCTTGGACTCGTCAAGAAAACTTTATGTTAACATGTTCACTGATTTCCATGGAAGCATGTGACAAAAACACGGCTTGCTTCATGCAGTCAAAGTAACACAGCGTGACTCACTGATTTACAAATGGTCATTTTGTGGGTGAAGTTTCCTTTAAGGACTTTTATTTAAATATGTGAGTTCACAGTTTTTATGCTATGTGGTTTTGTCACACTTTGCACTTGAAAATTAATGCAAAGATCATATAGTATTAGTTGCTGCAATTACTTACATTAAGTTTAAAAGTAAACTACAGGGTTGTCAGTTACGGTTTATAAATATGCTTCCCAGTGAAAGTTAAAGTGAAAGCCCAGATTCACTCTTTTTTGGCGTTTCCCTATATTTGCTTTTTTTTTTTTTTTGGTGCTGTGTCTTTTGGATGCCTGTTGCTTACTGTCTGGCACCTTGTTGTTACCTTTTAATAAAGCCCTGACCACACCTGAGTGCTGTGAGGGTTCATACCCATAAACCTGCCGTACACAGAAAATAAAAGAAAAAAAAAAACAGGCAGAGGGCAGAGCTGAGAAATACACCACAAACTTGTCGTGGGTCCGAAGTGATGATTGTATGAGTGAGCCTATACATTTTTTTTTTAGCAAAATCCCACAGACCTGCAAACCTAACTTTAATATTTTGATATAAGATAATTCGATGATATCCTCAAAGTAATTTTTCTTACTATGTTGTTTCAATTATTTTAATGACAAAAAGCTCAAAACAATTCCATTGTTTTAAATTAATGTTTTTGCTTTTTTTAAATCCACGTGCAGAGTTTCCTCTTTCAAAAACACGCACACATACGTGCACACAAGACGCAGAAAAACGTGATGCTGTTTCTCTGCACCTCTGTGTTAAAAGGCAGTGTGTGCTGGAAATTAATTTCGATTAATTACATTGGCTTTGTGACATGTCATAATGTTTGTGTGATGATTTTTTGAGGTTCATATTGTTTGCAGGGCTTTAAATTTGTTTAGTGGAATGTTTGTGTGAGATTTAAGTTTTGTGAGATTTTTGTTTTGTTAATTTTGTTTCATGAAATGTTGAGTTGTGCTTTTGTTAAGTTGCATCATCAATAATGTGTATCAAGTACCATATTTCATGAACATTTCAGCCCTTGAAGTGCATTGTAAATTTTAAACTTTGAATGAAACCCCCCATTTTTGTAGTGAAGTATTTAATTTTACTAATTACATTTTATTTGCATTGTTAAGTGTCAATTTATTTCATTGTCTATTAATTTCAAATTTTCAAACGTTTGTAATGCTAAGTTGATATTTGTGTATTGTCAATGTGTGATTGTGTGCTTTGTATATTTTGAAAAGTTAAAATAAAACATACAAAAAAAAACTTTGAATGTAATGAATTAGTGTCATATCAACAAACATGACAATAAACAGTGTCGTACTGGAGCTATGTCAAACTTGAAATCTCTTTTGCAAATAGGAAAAAGCAAAGCGCAGCTACCACTGAACTCCTACTTCCACACAACTTGCCAGGAAAGTAAACTAATCACTCACTTTGAAACAAAGTATCCCATGATGCTGAGAAGTGCTGAGAAGAACGCAAGCAGGTCAGCTTACTGTACAAATAGGGTGGCAAACAAATTTGCATGTCAAAATTAAAAATCAATGTGTTCCACCTCACCTAATGACCAATCTCCCTACTGCTGCTCTTGGGCTCTGATTAACATTCAGGGGGGTTCAGGAGAAAATGTTAGAGCAAAGCATTAATCTCTCTCAGCAAAAAAGCTTGTATCTTCTGACAGGTGGGTCAAAGTTGCCGTTTAATCTAGCCCATAATTTCGGAAATGTGCTGACAGAGTGTATTTTAATACATTAAAACCTGGCCGTGTTTGAGAAAGCTCAAAGCGCGACACCTCAGCAGGAAGTCTGTGTCCCTGACTGGGAGTTATGGCATGTTGGGAAAAACGAGAGGAATGCAGCCGAATCCAGTGGAAAGCCAAAAGAAGACCGTGTCTGTGAGTGAGAAGAAGTTGCTGATCTTGTGGCACTTAAGATTTTGTTTTTCTGGTGGCTGTCCTCAGAGTTGCCTGGTCTCATATGCAAATAGAAATTAGAGCATTTCTAAATATCTTTGATCACGAAGGATCATCACAGCTCCACCCTACTGAAACGTAGTATCAATGAGTCCAAACTGACTGAAGAAATTTCCGCACACTTGGGTCTGTGCAGTTTATTTTTCATCCTATATGATACATTTATATATTCATATTTTAAATATCTCTGATTAACAAAAAACATCTCACCTGTTGCCATAATTACTGTCCATACTCAGATGTCTTACAGTAAAACAAACTTACATACCAGCCTGAGGCAAAATTACAGATTAGCAAGGCTAAAATAATATAATCACAAAATAATAGATCCTATTATATCCTATCCTATTATAACTATACCCCTGATTTATGGATGAATTTATGTTTTAATTTGTGGACATGTTCCTTTTCAGCTGTTTTTACAACGGGAGAAAAAGTTAAAATGTTTACCTAAATTGCAACTTTCACATTTTTCAAACCGCCAGTAAAAATGCCTAGATTTTTATCAAGCCCTTTAAGACCCTAAACCTGCCACAACTATTTATTTGTTCGATAGCATACACTTGACTTTATTGGCCATTGGCAGGAAGGTGCCTTCAGAGGTGTCCTGCTTGCCTATTGAAAAATGTGTCTCTTACCTCTTGCCCAACCTAGTGGAAATAATATCACTCACACTGAGAGATCATGGTGTCAGGGTCAATTGTCCTGCAAAAGATGGGGGAGATGGGAGACATGTATTGATTTTTCATTTTGTTGGGGTAAGCAAGCATGTTGCGGCTGGGCGCGGGTGCAATGAGGCAGACACAATGTGCTAGACTGCTCTTCCAGCTTGTCACCCGTGAGCTGTGACTGCCCAGAGACACCTTGAAAACAATTATCACGAAAAACTATGAAAACACTATCGATATGTGCTTTTTTTTTATCAGCTCTTAACATTCAAGACAGCACAAATGCTCCAGGCAATAACCCATCCGATTACATTATTCAAAGCAAAGAAAGCTGGTGGATACATTTTGGCTGAGGATCCAGAGAGGAAACTCAGCCAGCATCACCCCAGATAGGGATGAGCCAAAGCTGGCAAGCGCACACCATGCTGGGCCTTGCAGGGCGGAAATGCTTGTCAGACACATTACATGATGCCACAGGTCACAGACGCATCCCAGCAGTCCAGCCCCTGCCTAACAGCTACAAACAATGAATGAATGCCAAATCTTACAACCTCTGTGAACCTTACCTAGCGTGTTCAACTCAAACCATCCAAAGAAGTTCATAGCTACACAGAAGATGCAGTTTGATAAAGAAAGCAAGTGATTCCTATCAACTCCTCCGTGTTTGTGTTCTCTTTGACTTTGCAATAGAGGACACTGATCTTATTTTGGGTCACAACCCACAACATACCCTTGTAAATGTTCCTGTTGTGGCGGGACACAACAAAATGTCTACAACTCATTCTTGAACATGGCGGGGTTTAGAAACCCCTCCAGACGGTTCACTTCCTGAATAAACATGCATTTTGTCCATCGCTTCCCTGCTTCTCATTTGCAAAGGCTACGGTCTCGACGGTGGTCAGAGTCGTGACAGACATGCAGGGTGGAGAACACAGCGGTCATCCGCTGCCCTCTCTGCACCCCAGTCACCTTGATGACCAATACACACTGGTGTAGGGCTCTCTACCCCTCTGCTGTGCACCACTTTCTCTGCTGCCTGTGCTTTGAGGGTCAGAGTTGAATGCAGACAATATGAGCTCATCAGTACACCTAACACTTCCTGTTAAGGTGCCGGCAATGTCCTAAATATTAATGCCAACCACAGCCCTTTATAATGCCGTACAACAAAACATTGGGTGCAGAGAAGACGTGTCTGTGACAAGAGTTGAGTGTTTGTCATTTTCTGCAGGTCAAATAGAAATATATCACTAAATATACCTCAAAAACAGCCACGCACACAGAAAAGACAAACTTCTTTTCTACTGAATGATGGCGGTATACAGCACTATATCTGAGGTTTTAAACTCACCTCTCAAATACCACTACATGCACATGACAGTGACAGAAGCAACATTACAATAACATAGCAGGAACATGAGCAGTCAGATCTTTGTAAAGTCCACAATACTGACACTGTGACACATGAGTAGGAGGTTGGGGTGATGGAGGGAGCTGCTGCAGCAAATGTTGGCATCAGTGAAATAAAAGCAAGTAAAATGTATCTATACAGCACCTCTCTAGATCACACTTTGCGCTAAGACAAAAGAAAGACATACGATAGAAACACAAAGGTGATCAAACACACAGAGTGGTAAAGTGTGAGGTTACAATGACCGTGCTGTATGCCTTGTTAATGTTTTTTAATCATTAAAATAAACTACAGTGAGCTGTAATTGTGCGCACATACTGTAATGACCAATCATTAATCAGCATTGTTGTTATTTGTTATTTGTTTGTCTGTTTATGGGATTTTTTTAAGGATAGGTACATTACAATACCAGCAAACTGTGAACAAAGAGGCAAGATTAGGTAATGTCCAGTTAGCACAAAAAAAACAAAACTTTTTAAAAATAGTATTATTAAGGAAATAGAGCAAACTAGAAGAAACAAAAGACAATAATGGCACTGGCAATAACGGTGATCCCAAATATATGTGAATGTGATTATTTCTACCATACCTATATGGAAATGACTGAACTTCATCAGTCAGCTGGTGGCTGAGCAGCTGTTGATGATGATGATTGGATAACACTACGACCAATCAGAACAATACATGCGGTAACGTATCCCGAGCGCTACCACCGGAGCTAACTGGTAGATTAGACTCTTGCCGTATCCGGTCGGCAAAACAGCAAAAATGTCACTTCTTGCAAAGGAAAGATTCAAGCGCCGTCTTCTGTCCCTCTTTTAGAGAAACAGGGTACTAAAGCGGTTGTTTGGAGAGTCAAAAAATGACGCCATCCAGTGCATACAAGTGCTAAGGGTGCCTCGGTGCATCGGTATCTGACTGTAGGCCATTGTCCCAGCATCCATATTTGACCAGTTAGGAGAGAGACTGGGTGGAACTGATACTACTCTCCACTGTATTTTATTTAAAAAAAAAAAAACAGAAAGTGAAACCCAACATGAATGCAACTGAAATATTGGTAATAATCCTTTTTGGATTAGAAACCCTGAGTACATGAACCACTACAGGAGGTCAGACTTCAATCAACTCAACTCAAATTTAATTACAAAGCACATTTAAAGCCCCTACAAGGAACTGTCATTTTGAGTTGATTTTGGCGACCCTGTGGACAAAAGCGGTAGTGTTTTGCCGGAATTAAGCCTACATTTCCCATGAGTTCTAGCGCATATTGTCGTAAAGACGCTTACCTGGCTCGCCTATGTGTTTGTTTTGGGGATGAATGAAACAACAAGACAGGAAAACTTTGCCCCCGTTCCTATTGGGGATCGCAGCTCACCTCTGCCGCGCCCCAGCTCCACCTCTCCGGCGTAAGCACCACCGCCACCGGGGTAAACGCAGCGGTCGACTGGTAAGGCTGAAGGCCTATTTGGCGAGCACTTCCATGTCTTCTTGGACTGAGTATGGAGCGGTGCCTCGCCTCTTTATTTCTCAGCACTTGCTGGACCCTGTCAACGCCTGGCTGACGCAGGGTCAATCTGCACAACCTGCGGCCTCTGTGTGTGGCTCTCCAGACAGAACACACACAGGCAAGCATCAGAGAAAGCCACATCAGGGGGACTCAATCGCTAATGAATAAAAGACGGTTTTGAGCCTGGACTTAAAAGAGTCAGTTGACAAAAGTCAGTTAGGAAGTCTGTTGACAAAATACAACTTTTACTATACTTTCTCTTCAATGTGTGATCACAAGTGTTCCTTGTCCTCCTGCCAATGTCGCATGTTTTGATGTCCCTCGGTTTCAACAAAGTTGCAGCTGGTGAATAGAATGTCATTTTAACCAACAGAAATGATGTGTAAAACTACAAAGATATGACCCAGGTGGTAAAAAGGGGAATTTTCCTTTCATGATTCCTATTTCAATGAACCTTTATACTCCTTGTAGAGACTCTTTCTTGTCCTAAGATGGGTGCAGAGCAGTCTTTCTTCCAGGTGATATAAAAATCCACCAATCGAGCAATAAATCAAATTCCAATCAGAGTGTATCAAACTTTGAAAGGTCTCCAAGATCACAAGAACCTCCTCACACACCTGCTGGGCATGTCAGAGTCTGGGTGAGGCTGGGTATGTTATGACAACACGCACACACAGACACACATACACCTGTGGTACTTCCTGCCACTAACGCTGTAAATGTTCCAGTTTCTTTCAGACAGAGGGGGTGAGAGAGGTGAGAAAGGGGGCGACCCAGCAGCTGGTTACCTTGGCTGACTCTCATACCTGTTCACGAAGGAGGCACATATCACACCATATTACAGTGTTAACGGGCTGTAATAAATGGCTGATGCAAGCATGTGGTAATGGCCAGCACAGCCTTGGTTTCTCGTGTAGTTATTCTGCCATTAGTGGAAAATTCATCAACCATTTAATCCAAAGGCAGAGACCAGAGCATGTCTGCGTCATAAGAATTCCTACTATGCAAGCAGCATTTCATTCGTGAAGACCCACTTGTGTACCATACATGTCAAAATCTTACCATTTGACAAATCCTTACTGTGTTTTGTAACAAAAGATTCTCTTTTTTTATTCCAAAGCAGAGACTGGAAGGGATTTTTTTTTAAAAGTACTTCAGATCTAAAGCTCAGTGTACCAAACACTTGAGGCTCAATTTGTCAAATTCACTTTCTGCAGCGTGACAGGGTATATTACCCTGGTGAGCAGCCAGACTCACAGCACAGAGGCTGAACGTGTGTGTATGTATGTGTCTGTGTGTGTGAACATATGTATCTAGTCGCTTGTGTGTGGTTTTATGTGTATATGTAAAGATCTATAGAAGGTTTCGTGACATAAAGCAGCCATGTCCTCTTGTGTAGAAAATTATTTATGCCATGTTGCATCATGGGCTTTGATCAAAGCTGCTCACGGTACAGCGAGCGGGGGTGTCCGAACTGTTCGGAATTTTGGCATTGATTTTGCCAGAAAAGAAATGGCGGAAAAAGTGTTGAGACATTAACCCTTCAGTAAAAGTAGCAACACCAAAATTACTCAATTAAAAGTAAAAGTAGAGCATTTAAAAAGGTAAATCAGATCAAAAAATATACTTAAATATAAAAAATAAAAGCAGTCATTATGCAGAATGGAGCTTTAAAGTGTTTATATGAAATTAACGAATTAATTAACTGAATTCTGAAGTCTCTTGTGGTCCATCCACTACGCTTATTGTAAGATGCCTTTACAAAATGTTTACCGTACAACAAGAATACCATATGTCTTATTGTGCATTATTATTACATATGCAGTGATGTGGAGGTACCAATTTATGTTGTAGCTGGTTGAGCTGGCCGAGGGGACTCTAAGGGGAACACCACTTAAATTAAAAATTCCAATATGTTGTGTCAATGGCCTTGGAAAGTTCAATCAATATTTGTGAACATGAGCTACTCTCACTCAAAGCCAGAAACCACATATGTAACTCCCAAACTATTCTGTCGTAGTGTGCTCGGTTTTGAAACAGAAAATTTACCTATCTAGAGCAAATCACAATATTTGTTTACAATAACTTCCAGGTAGAAAACCTTCAAGTCACTTACATGAAATGAAATGGCACTGAGCGAATGCTACCTCATTTGGTTAGTTTTCAGCAACCTAAAAAAACATTATCAGTTTAAGTTAATGCTTTACTTGTTCACCATTTTACACAATTAGACAGCACTTTTCATTGGGGAACTAAAGCCTTTATATTCATTCATACTCTCTTCAAAGCCACCGGACTCAAGGGACAAGGGAGTTGCAGGTCTTCATCAGTTAGTGCAGGGGTCGGCCATCATTGGCCAAAAAAAAGAAAAACAAACCGTATTTGAATAAAGTCTAAAGTCTAAATTAGTTCATGAACATTACAAACAGGTATAAACGAGCATTCATTACTATGATTTGCTGCAAGGTGGCTACTCAGCAGTCGGCTATTTATAATTATTTAGTACTTTAACTTTGCAGCATTGGTGGTGAAAGCAAATGAATCTGCTCACACACTTTAAATCCTCTGTTTTCCTTAAAGACATTTTCCTTTTTGGATTTGGAATCCATAGCTTGCCATGCTACAGAGACTCCCGCCTAGCTACTGCTACTGAAGTTCAGACGTATGACACACATTTTAGTTGATGTTAGTTGATGTTTAAGTCGACAACAATGAGAAATGATCTGAATGACCTGAATTTTAAAAAAATAACTGTTATTAATTTGCATATAATTTTATGTAAACAGGGAGCCAATGGAGAGGTACCAAAGAGCCGCATGTGGCTCTGGAGGCAGGTTGCCTACCTTCTTAGTGTGTAAGATAAAGCGGTAAAAATATTTCAAATCTATCATTCCCTTAAATTGATACTGATGTTTTTAGGTGGCTAAAATATGTCTTGCTGCAGCCCCAGTCCCCAGGAGTACACTGTTTAGCTTCCATAGCGAAAGATTTAGTTTATCAAGGGTGCTGGCAAAGCAACACGGTACATAAAATAAGCACAGCAGAAACATCAGATAAGTCAGACCACCGCGTTTAACAATATATCTTACAGCTAAAAATGACAACAGAAATAAACAAGTTGCTGACTGCTGATATGACATATCTAGGCAATTAATATCATTTGCCAGTTGTCTCCCCAAGAGGGACTGCTGTTGCAACACATTCACGCTCAAACCTTGTCACATGTCTACATTTGTTCGTGAACTTTCCAAATCCAGATATGACGTTAAAGCTATTCTAGGTGTGTTGATGTTGACATTCTGGGACGCCGTGTCAAATTATGCCTGTTACATGCATTGTCTTCTTTCAAAATACACGTATGTTTTCACAAGAAATTTACCATTTACATACAGTCTCTTTCAAAATAACATACTATGCCAGTACAACAACACAAAATTACTTTTTTCCCCCCTCAAACAACTAACACACACAGTTGGGTTTAGGCAACAAAAGCACCTGGTTAGGTTTCGGAAAAAAGAACAGGGTATCATAGCGATGTTAAAGGTCGGCTATTTTCATCAGTGTCTGATGCAGCAGGTCACTGCCCAAGTGCTGGATTTTGACGACTTCGGAGTGAGACTGGGTTGGTTGTTGATGGATTTTTGACAGTCTGGTTTGTGGACTTGGGAGAAATTTATTCATGTTTGCTAATATTTGGGGATTTTTGAAACGCATGTATGAGCATTTAAATTAGGCCTAGTTTCCCTTTAATTACTTCACACACTATTGGGTAGTTTCATCTGTTACAACTGATCATTTTTCATAACATTTTACATGGAGAATGTAACCGGAACAAAATAAATGCACTTGATAAAAAGTACATGTTCCACTCTAAAATACAGTGAGGGAGAAGTATACAGTTGTATGAAATGTAAAAAGTCAAGTGGGTACAAGATTTTGGTGCCTCAGAGATGTACCCTGCTAAAGTACATCACATCACTTAAGTGAGTGTACTTAGTTTCCACTCCAGACATCGTATTATGCAGTGATCATTATAAGCCATTATACTTAGTCATCATTTGTGTACAGAGAGTTCACCAGTGCACCGCCATGATGGCTCCATGAGCTTCCTGCAGAGCCTGTGCTCATATTATACTGTATGTACATATTTGCGTATGAGTTCTGTGTGTCTGACTGAATTTCTGAATAAGCTCCAGTGGTGTCTGCCCTCTATCACCTGGTATGGTGTTTGCAAATACTGCAGTGTGTGTGTGTGTGTGTGTGTACCTGTCCGGCCAGGCCCTGCAACAAGCCCTTTACTAGTGTGTGTGTGTGTGTGTGTGTGTGTGTGTGTGTGTGTGTGTGTGTGTGTGTGGTGCTTGTGTTTAATAATGCATGGCCCCAAGCCCAGGACGGGTCCTTTGATAAAGTACAGCTCCGCGGCACATGCATAAGCAGCTTCAGCCATATGCAGAAAGGAGAAATTGATGGTGGAGATAAAGTCTGCGCTGCTGCTGCTGCTGCTGCTCTATGTGTGTGTGTGTGTGTGTGTGTGTGTGTGTGTGTATGTGTAAAAAAAGAAAGAGAATGAGGCAGAGAAAGATTTATGGATTGTATCAATGTCTGTACGCCAGTGTTTGATCAGGTGGCAATTTGACGCTTTTTAGGATGAGTCTGTGCTGTGTGAACATGTTTGAAAATTGGTACTTTTTGTAACATTTGATTAGCTGATACCAGCCAGCAAATATGGAAATGTACATAAGGAACTTAGGCCAAGGCATGTGTGTGTTTGAGAGACTGACAAATGTGTGAGTGAAACAAGATGAGTGTGTTTTGCTTCACGTGTATCAGAGCAAAGTATATTTGCTGATAAGAGTTGTAGATTCTCTGCTTGTGTGTGGTTCTGGGTGTGTATGTAGCTCTGTGCAGGTGTGTGAACATATTCTCTCAGACTCACTGTAGAAGTGTGATGAGCTGCCAGTCAATGTCGAAGGGGTCAGGGGCCTTCTCACCCGTCTCACTGCGCAGTTCTGTTACAAGCAGGAGGGCAAAAATTAGGGCTGACATTCACAAACAAGCAGCAGAGTGTGCATGTACATGCAAACAAGCCTGTGTCTATTCATTCTCTTTCTCAGCTCTTGCAAACATGACCCCAGACCCTGTCAAAGTAATACTGATCTAACTTGTGCCCTTTTCATGACTTCTCCCTCAACTTCTTCTTCTTGTTTCCCTTCAAGTGATTTCTTACTTCACATGATTATTTTCATGTCTTCACTCTCTTCCTCACATCTTACTTATCAGTTTTCTTAATGTCGTCTAGTCCTGTGAGTTGTGAAGTTGTCCAGCTCATCATCATGGTCCAACACTACAACAACACAAACCTATGCCCCAAGTCATTAGACATGTCGTACTCTCTTTATCTGCCACCCACCTTCCTCACCTCCTCCTCCCTTCCTCTATTCATCCACCCACTCCCCTCTCTTTTTCCTCCTTGCACCGACTGCCACCCCCTCACCCAGTCATAAAGAATAGACAGTCAGATATACAGGAAGCGACAGAGAAAACCCTATCTCTTTTTGTTGCAGCTTTAATTTACTTTGTGCATTAATATTTCAGGGCCCTCTGCAGGCTTGGTGCGGGAGCCGGTGGGAGCTACTGTGTGTGTTGATGCAAGTGTGTGTGTGTGTCACATTCCAGCTGTAGGAGGGGAAAGGATTAATATTTCAACGGGCCTTATTGGAGACCCCTGTACCGGCTCCACCAAACCAACATGGCATGGGTGCACGGCAGTACCCCTGCTTCACCTCACTGCTCCAACCTTTGTGTCTTTGTCTCGACTCCTGTCCTTTATTTTGCTCTTTCCTCATCATTTCTTGTGCTTGTGCATATGTGAGAGCATGTGTCATCACTTTACTATAAACTTTACCTCTTTTCATAATAAGCATTAATATAAGCTTCAATTCATGCCACTAGGACTTATGAACCAACACGTGAAACTCATTCTTGTAACACAACTAATCATCCATGTCAAATATAAATGGTTGCAGCAGGCGACTTAAGTCATTGGTTGACAAATTCTGACTTTATTTTTGCAATTTCGCAGCATTCCCAGAGCTAAGCAATTAACTTGGTACAACTTTAGTATTACCAACAAGAACAATACTGAAAAAACTATAAATTTTAATAAACTGGAATTATCCCTTACAGGTGCATTTAAGGAAGCAAATATCAGGCACAATATGACCTCAAACAAATATGTTCTCGTACATGAAGGTGCAGTGTACCGAGAGGAAAAAAAAAAGACCAATAAGCAATTTGGAGGAGTTGGAATTGGATTTTGAAGTTGGAAGAGGATGATGAGGATGCAAGGGGCAGCTTTTATCACAGATCAGTGGGTCTCCGAGCGGGGGTCTCCCGGTCGCTGCATCAGGGGCGCCCGGCAGGAGGCCATATTGAAATGAGGTGCCTTCCCCCAGGCTCTTAGCCACCCCTGACATTTGAGTGTATGTGTGTGTGAGAGTGTGTGTGGAGTGTTTAGGGTGAGGGGTGGGGGCTTGTGCTTCCGCCCAGAGACCCGATTGCCTCCGCTCCCCTGCTACTCGTTTCCCCCTCTTCTACCCCTACCCGCCCTCACCTTCCTTCGATTGGACCCTGTTTCTCATTTGCCTATTCATTTAAAAGCACAAAATGCCTACTGAGATCCAATATGGGGTTGAGGCAGGGGGGCGCAAGTGGGCCCTCAGCAGGGGTGGAAAACACAGCAACAACACGATGAAGAGAAAGAGGAGGTTGAGAGTGAAGGAGAGAGGTGGAGGATACCCAGACCTCCGACAGGAGATGGCATCAAATGGTTTCCTGGCTCCCTCTCTTCTTTCCATTCCTCATCTTCCCTCCATGTCTCCCTCTCTGCCTTCACTTTCTCTGTCCCCACTTTTTTTTTTTCTATTTCTCTGTTTTTCCTCACTGATGCTCTGCTCACTGGGGTAGTGCTGAGATTGGGAAGTGCAGCCCGCTTGACCCTGCTGCTGAGACGAAGCAGGGGTTCGGACCAGACCCAGTGTGTGTGTGTGTATGTGTCTGTGAAGGTCTGTTTTTAAAGAAACCACCCTCTGTCCACCACTCTGTCATTATTTCACTCTCTTTCTTTCCCTTTCTCTGGCTCACCTAAGAGACATCCGAGGCTCTAAAAGCCAAAGCAGAGCCCAACTTCTGAAAGTTCTTTCTGTGGGTTTGAAAAGTCAAAAGAAGATAGCACTTTGTATAAATGCTAAAGGAAAACGTGGTTAGCCCTGAGTAGCAGCGCAAGCACTGTATGACATGTTTTATGCATGGCCGCTGGGTCTCTCAGGTCGGGGAGTTTCACATCAACAAAGTGCGAAGGGTGGCTAAAGGTGAGAGGCATACTGGCAGAGGGCGTTGGGGGGTGAGGAGTGAGTCGAAAGGAAGAAGACTCGGAGTAAACAGTTGTAGATTCAAGCAGTAATTCAGTCAGTGAGGCAGGGCACTGAAAGAAAAGGCTTTTAGCCAATACAGAGTGATTGTAGCTGGTACACAAATACAATCCCAGGAAGTTTAGGGCACATTTAAGAAAAATAACATTAAATTTCACTATAATTTACCATTTAACTTCACTGTTATTAACAATGTACAAACACTGCTTAAGTGTCTTACAGTGACGAATGATTTGAGGACCGTGGGTGTTAGTCTTAGTAACTACTCAAAGCGCCTTACAATTCATACACTGGCCGAGGCTACCATACAATGTGCCATCTGCTCATCAGTTAAACATTCACATGCAGTAATGCACTGATGTCACAGCCATTGTGAGATATTTGGGGTTCAGTATGTTGCCCAAGGACACTTCTGCAAGGTGCCAGGGATGAAACTACAACCTTCTGATCGGTAGACCATTGCTCTACCTCCTGAGCCACAGCCGCCCATGATGTTAAGAAATGTGGCTCATATAGCAGCTGGCTGACCAATCAATGCGAGCAAAAATTACACTGCACACAATTTTCAGCAGTCAACATGATTGCTATGGGGCAGAATTTAAGAGTAATGTGTCAGGAGTTCATTTGGGTACAAAGGAACGACAACAAAGAACTGCAAACAGCTTGTGACCTCGAACGTTCCAACGCTGGTGGCATAACAACATGAGCAAAAACAGCCAGACCTTCTGATGATGGACCTGGTTTAGCTGCTGAATGTCCTATTCGATTATTATGAGCATTCGAGACTCTTTGCTTCTTTGTCTTTATCTATGTAACTAAACTGTGTTCAAGGCATGTGATAAATTCATGATGAACATGTCTTTTTAGTATTGTCTCATATACCTTGAAGATGATACTGTTTGAGAGTATATCTTTTATACATAATCTTTCTTCTGCCATCAAAGCTGGTCTCAAATATTACCAGGGATGGGGAAAAAATCAATTCACTTAAGTCTTGCTCTTTTCTGTTTTACATTTTTTTTTAAATCAATTCTTTAATGTTTAAATCTATATCATCTAAATGAGTAGGTGGAAAAAGGTTGCCGCTTTTATTGTGGTATCCTATGAGTAACGTGACATCATATCTGTTTCAACAAAAAAGTGAGAAGACTGATAGTACAGGCTATTGTCACAAACCTATGAAAATAATGCACCCAAATTTGTACATATCCCATGTATTTTGAAAGACTGCGATCATGTGACCAGTGCGCTGATGGGAGTAAACAAGGAAGGAGTCCCGAGCGGCCCCACAAGAAGGCAGGTTGGGGTGGTGGATGGGTCGCAAACACCCAAACTTTTCTGTGAAGTCACATGTTTGAAACCATATGAACTATGAGTGAACTTTAAGGTACGTCCGTGCCATGTTTCTTTTCCCAAACCTAACCGCAGTAACTTTGCTTACCCAACCCTAACATCCAAAACTTTATGTCAAATACATAAAGTCATTCGTAGGTTGCTAATTCATACTCTATCATATGAACTGTTGTGCATGCATTTTTCACTGGATATTATACGAACCATTCTATTGGAATACACTGGAAATTGGAAAATAAGGCTATCGTCCCAGCCCTAAATATTACCCTGTCTACCATGCAGAAATGAAACTTGTGAGGTGGTTCAGCAAATATAACTGCAGAAGACAGTGGTGGTGATGGTGTTGGTGTAGAAAGTTTGTTATCTAACGAAAAAGAAAAAGGAGAACAGGAAGTATCGGCTGGGTAGCGGCTACATCTAACAACACTGAACACTTAAACAGCCTCTTCTCTGATCTCTCACCATATTCTTTTATCTGTTTAAGTACACATAAACACAGACTCAAACACTGCACCAGGCTAATTGCAAAGGCGATGCAATTTCCAGAACATAAACAAAATCAAAGGGAGCAGCACTTTCTCCCTTCCACGTTCCCTCTTTAATGTTATTCAGTAAGTGAATTTGGGTCCACCTCACAGAAACACCTCTCCTTGTTGTAAAAAAAAACATATTGTTCTCCTTTGCCAGAGGAAACCACAATGGAGGCTGTTTAGGAAACCAAATTATCATTAATCAGCTTTCTCTGCAGCTCTTCCAGTGATGGTAGACCAGCACCAAACCTAAAAGTTGCGATTTAAATGGTGATCTAATTGCTTGGTAAATCATATCCATTTCAAAAGTGAAAGTTCGCACAGCATTTTATGTTTCTTTTATTCCTCCCCTGCAATATGTGGCTGCTTATTTCGATGCTTTCACTGATGGCAGGTCTGGTGTTTATATTCCGTGTGAATATTTAAAGCGTCAAAATGGTGAAAGCGCAGCGTTTACAACTACATTGTCCCAAAACACTGCAATCAGGAGATGATCTCACGTATGCAAAAAAGGAAACACAAGCGGACCCCCTCGCTTTTACGTTTGACAGAGTACCTCTCCCTGTTGAATACATTAGAGGACCCGTGGAATGAGAGCAAATGAATGCCCGCTCACTTCCCCAGCACCCTGGCCTCGCGGCAGCCGGGATGGAAAACAACGATTCGTCCCCATTACATTTTTCATCATACCTGCGTGAGCGGATATCCACCTCCACGCCCACCGTGGGACGACGCTGAAACACATATCTCCTACCTATAGTATCTACCCAGCACACTACATTTGTGCCTACACCTTGACCTTGCAAAATAACGGCATGACAATCCTGAATGATAAGCAGTGGGGTTAAGATTCAAAGCCTGGCTCATGCGGGATCCTCGGGAGTAAAGAGGGTGAGAAAGAATGAGAGACAGCCAGCAACAAACACAAAGAGAGATGATGGGGATGCGGGGGAAGCGAGGGGTGGGAGAGGGCAAGAAGGACATCTATCCTCCTTTAAGCCCACCTTATTGGTGAGTGGTGACCCTGGACGTGGGGCTATTGTCTAGGCTCCTTATCATAATGTAGGCTGTGTTGTCTTCTCCATTACACCTCGGCCATTCAATTAGCCCCCATTACCATAGTAATAGAGCGCTGCGTCGCTAGGGTCAGGACTGACAAGGGGAGGGGGAGAGCGGTCAGAGGGAGAGAGAAAGAGATGTCAGTATACCTGTAGGCACACTGATGCCAGCCTCTATTATGGCCAAAAAAGGTGATGCTGGGAGGTGAAATCATACAAGTATTACTGGAAAGCACTGAAGGACGCTGACAGAAGGACAGGATCTCACTCAAAAACATTTGGCAACATTTAAAAATAAGACACCCTCATTGTGGGCCAAATGTGGATGAGTAGTCTCCGGAAGAGTCCCTTGATGTCACCTTGGGGTTTGGACATTTTAATAATTGCAATGACCTTGTAGGATGTTGCGCATTTTGAAAAAGCAATGAATTTATCACGGAAATTAAAGAAGAAGCAAAAGACAAGTGGCCAATTTGATGTGGCCGTTTTCCACGCCGTCAATAGTGACTTACAACAAGTGGCACTAAGTGGTAGTGATTACCAATAATGAGTGTTGCAGAACAAATAGCTACACGAGAAGACTCCTGTTGATAGAGCATTTTTTAAAAGGGGAGGAAAGAGAAGGAGGTGGGAAATGAAGATGATGACAGTGAGATAGTGTGAATACCAGCCTGTGAGCACTTCATCTTTTTTAGCTTGTTTGTTTGGTTGGTTGCACCCCTTTTTTCTTTGAGGGAGTGACAACACAGATAGGGAACACAGTAGGAATAACAAATGAGTAAAGGTTCCGGGAGAACAGATCTGTGTTCGACAGACACAGGTGTTAAGAAAAGGAAACAACTTAAGATACTGATGGGCACAGGCTGCACACCAGGCCCCTGGTTATTATGCCACTGTGTTGAGTTTCTGTAGAGTGCAATAAAGTCTGATTGATTCAACTAAGACATCTAAAACACACATAAAACATGGCCTAATATCAACAATATTAAACAAAAGTACAAAATTTGGCTCCATTATAACTTACACGGTTCATGGACAAAACAATTATCTTTTGCCAGATACATTTTCCCCAAAACATATAACATGCTAACATTATTAGCATGACACTGCATAAATTAGCCCAGCAGTCAGCAGACTTTTCCTCTAGTCATATGAAGCCAGGATAAATCACACACAAGATTTAAAATACTATTTGGTGGGGACTTTATATTTGGTGGGGCATGTTAGGCTACGGCATGGGGTCTACACAGAGCCTACGCTGTAGGTATGGCATCCATTTAATACAGAAGTTTCAGTTCTGCTTTTAGGTGCCATAGCTTTTCATCCCCTTTATCGCCTTTATCTCACTCTGTTTCTCGCCATCATCACTCCGCCTTAAATTCAATAACGTTTCTTTCTAGCTCATCCTTTATGCCCTCATTTCTCTCTCAATCTTTCCTCTACCCACAAACTCTTTCAAACTTGCTTTCCCTTCCTTTTTGCCTAATTTTCTCCTTGTCAGTGCCCGTGCCAGGGCGCGTGCCAAGCAACCAGTGCCTGCCTCTTGTCCCTGTCTGCATGTTGCCCTGTTGTCGCTGCCACTTTCTGGCATTGTACCCATGTGAGTGGGAGAGAGATGGCGAGGGAGACACAGAGAAAGGCGAGGGGCAAAGAAGAAAGGCAAGGAAACAAGGGAATGCATGCAGATGCAGGGCCCATCTCGTTTACAAATATGCAAATGCTGTTGCCTTTGTGATATGCAAATGAGAGATTACAGAGCGCTAATTAGGGTCAAAAGAACTGTTCACGTCAATTAGGGGAGAATGAAAAAACGATCCCCACTCTTGCTGGCCTCCAGCCTCCAACCCCTGCCACGGATATCCTCAGCTTTTGTCTTAAAAAAATGGAGACATGAAAAAGACAAATAATGAGAGACGTGTACAAGAGGCGGGGCACCAGCATTTGGATAACCAGCATGCATCCTGAAAAGGGCAGAGGTCCAGGTTTGTTTGAGTGGAAGGACATGATTGGCTTTTCAGCATAAACATAATGAGCAGAAATGATAAATCTTCATAACCAAAGTTTGAAATTAGATTCTAAAATTGTACTTTTTTTTTATTTTTTTTAAAAATCAGGTTGCCCATTCAATACTTGTTTAATTAAATGCCATCATGTATTTTCTATATTCTGTCTTGATATGACAAAAAATAACTTCAACATCCCAAATCTGGCATGAAGCATCTCTAAACACCAGTGGATAAACGTTACTTGAGATTTTCATATTCCCAACTGTTCACCTGTTTTTAGCTGATTAATTTTTGGGGCATGGAGCTTATGTAATCAAATACTTACAACTCTACGTATGTCCTTTCGATCCAACATATTCTCACCATCATCTCATCAAATACTGCTGCTTGGTCAGTGGCCTGTCATGTCAAAATGTGACGTGCTAGGTACCTCTTCTGTGTCAGTTTTAGACATTCAGGGATGGCGTGTTAAACGTCCATCTTCACAGGGAATGTACAGTTTCTGCTCGTTAAATGCCTGCTGTCTCTTTTCAAAACAAACTTTGAGCATAAGTAAAAAACATTTAGGTTTACTTCCTCAAACATATAGTGTTGCAAAAAATAACTCAAAATAACTACATTTGTTACTAACAGTGTTGGGCAAGTTACACTCAAATTGTAATATTACATTTTACTAGATACCTTTATTTAACAGAAATGTTACATCACAATATTACTCTCTGTGTAGAGTAGTAAGTTACTTATTATACTATTTTTTGCGTTACTTTCACCAAAATGACCTCAGAAGAACAAATAGGCAATTTAAACGGATGAGGGTCATGAAGCTCCAGTTAATTACAGTTTATTTCAAATCCAGTGCTGCACAGGTCTGACCCATTCATGCATTCACATACAGTGGTCATCATTTTGTATTAAAATTCCCATGCTCATATTAACGATAGTGTGGTGATATAAACAATTAAATAGCCTAGACCTTTTAAAATAAATGAATTTACTTGGAAGACTTGTGGACCTATGATATGAAACACAATAAACAAATACCAAGGTTAGCACAATAAACAGTATGGCATGCGATTTAGTCACTATGGTGAGCGCAACTTAATACACCGGAGATGGAGGACCCACCTGCTGGTTCATGGTGTGCTGGTCAGTTACAGCAGCACTGGAGAGAGAGTTATGCATAAGAACGGGACTTTGTGCCGGCGTTGCTCTGCAGTTGTCGGGGATGTGAAGGGAAACATCCAACATATGCTAACATCGTGCATACATGTCAATCACCAGGGCGAAGAAAAGCTCTTTATCCCCGCTACTTTCAGGCAGCCTTAGGACGCAAACTCAGAACAAGATATGGTGCAGGGATATCAGTGGAAACACACTGGACATGATAATGCACACAATTACGGGCACCCTTCTATAAGGCAGCGATAATGAATTACATGACAACACTCAACAACATTTGGGAGCTATTTTTTCACACTGGTGGAAGTGGAGCGGTGTGGATTAGTGTGGATAAATGAAAAATAAAAACAATAAACAGTTACTCTCGGCTGTAACACATTACATGACATTATTAGTAACATCACGTGACATATGTGACTAGTATAGTATGCTACATATACTAGCACTCTGCATCATTATTAAAATAACTCAACTGACTTTTTGTTTCACACGGGACACAAACAGTGGGCTCATGGGTCAAAGTCCAGAGGTTGTTTGACCCATCCACCTAATACAGACTTTCTGGCCCTTTACACTAAGTTTGTTACCGAAAGTGTTAAAAAATGCTGCCACACAGGGCGTCTCTTACCGCCGCTAACGGGTGCCTGCCTGAGTGTCAGATGACAACAGGCCACTGACCAACCATCAGTATACAACATATCAAAAAAACTTTGCAAAGTCGCATAGCAACAAGACGCTGGAAGTGCTAGCATTAGAATATTCACTTCCCCAATTCCCATAGGTTTCGGACTCCACCACCTGCCAGTTATTGCCTTATCTTATTTTATTTTATTTTAATAAAATATATCTTCTTGGTTTGATCTGAGCAAGAATCTGTCCATGAGATCTGGTCAAAGTAGCTGTATATTTTGATCAGGACAGTACAAAAAGCTTACATTATATTATACAGCGAGTAATAGACAATAAGGGGGACAAAAAAAAGATCAGACAGTGAATGACAGAGAGCACATTTCTCTGTTTCCCCTTTCCTCTCCTTTCTATCACTCCCTTCTTTCTCTGTGTGTCTGTCTAGCGTGTGCAGGAGGAACACTCTGTTATATTTGCATCCTAATGACCCCTCCAGTGGCCCCCGAGGCTGGGCCCTCTGCATTACCCAGAGATCAATTAGGGCCAGGGCCCGGCGTCTGCTGTGCCCCATTATAAACCCCTACCAACTTTCTCTCTCACTGTCGCTTCCCTCTTTCTCCCACATGCGTCCTTCATCTGCACCTCTACCTTCTCACATCTCCTACATGTCTACCACAGCTTACACACACACACACACACCCACACACACACACACTTAGACACACACATTTGCTTGTTATACAGACCAATCCCCCCCTCCGCCATTAGAAACACACACATTTTGTTAATAATACACACACATTCTACCTTCACATATGCACACACATGCACATAACTGCTGTCACTCTCTCTATGAGCCTCTGTGGTGTAGTGGAGAGGTGAAGAATGGGTAGTATCTGTCCACAGAGTTTTCTCTCCGTGTGATTCCATCTCAGCCTTGTTGCCGGGTAAAGCCCCACAAAGACCAGGTTGAGAAATGTACATCCTTTTGACAGAGCTGGGTGTTCATAAGGCTCCTGTGGCTGCCAATCACACTGATATAAAAGCACAGTGATTCAACTGGGGGATGAAGAACTTGACTGAGGATATACAGACGTCAGGGCACCTTGGTTCAAGTTTTTTTTTTCTCCCTCCACATGTTGGATGTGAGCTTTGGCTAAGACGAAGACGGAGAGCTGTTTGATCATTCCAGGAACCGTGAACTCGTGCTGCTCTGGCAGATAACATGTTTAGATGTTTGTCAAGTTCTGTTTGACCACAATACAGCAGATAAAATCATACAGACATATCACACAGATCGCTCTCACCCGGTGCATTACAGAGCCATGAAAAATGTAGCTTTAGGGTTGAGGCTATGCTCCATGGGTTGTTACAGTCCGCTCTCATCCTCAGGTTGTTGAATACAAATGCCTTGTCACGGCCTTTGGCATATGATATCAATGCACAATGCACCCTTTAGCATCTCTGTAAGATGCACTGGGCTTTCAACTGGCTCAAATGTAAACCCATCTGTGGCAATTCTTGACACTGAGAGCATCTGACGTAGTTTAATGAAGGAGAAAGTCTGTGTAAGAGACTGAAGTTCATTTCCCTTATGACACCAGAGGTCAATGTTGTTTTAACATTATGTTTTGTAACTTAGGTGTGTTAGGTCCAGTGTGGTACCAGAATTCAACACTGTAACGTTGTAATGTAATGTCACGTAATTTACACCATATTACGTTATTGTTACAAAACAAACATACTTATTTTACGCCAAAGCATGTTCTTTTGTATAACTCAGTAGTTTTGCAGCCTAAACCTAACCCTGACTGGTTCACGATAATGTTACAATGTGTTTCAGCTGTATGTCACATAGAGACGCTAAAGGGTGCCCTGTGCATTACTATGAGACGCCAAGGGGTGTGACAAAGCATTGGTATAATAGTGGGTTGATTGTGAAGCAAGACATGAATCTTACTCTTTTTTTAAATTATTAATATTATCATTCTTTTTTGTATAAAAAAAATTACACAAGTATAAAATTACAAGTCTGTCCCAATTTTTGTTGTGAAATGAATATCCACAGGGGCCTCAAAAGACAAACCCCACCCACCCAAGAACAAAACATTGTCTCGGCATAGAAAATAACCCATTCCTAACATATAGTGTTGCAAGTGAATGAGTGATACAACAACAACCACAACAAAAATAAAATACAGAGCACGTACACAGTAGTCTCCATACTGATACTTTGAATCACACAAATGAATTCTAGCTCAGAGTTCAGTTTAGTAGTGATAATACTTCTCAGTCTGTATGGTGTATTTGATGCTACCACAAGGAGCTGGTTGGTTAAGCTTAGCACAAAGACTGGGAACAGGGGGATACAGCCAGCATGACTCTGTCCAAAGGTAAGAAAATACGCCTAACAGTACTTCTAAAGCTCAATAATTAACATGTAATATCTCTTTTGTTGACTTCATCTTGTCGTCACTCTGAGATGACCAGCAGTGACCCCAGGCAGTTACAGCACGCAACTCCTCCATAACACCACAAAATGTCATTTTTACATTTTAGCAAAATGTTATGATTGCTTTATAGTTAAAATGTGAATGCAGGTAACACTGTGTCCTGCCCTCGATGGACAGCTGTCCTGCCTCCAATATGACCTAACAGCGAAGCTTTCTCCTTGAATCAAAGAGCCCCTGGTGAGCACTGTCGAGATGCTCCATGATTGATTCTCTTCATGCTTCCTTGCGGAGCTTCTGCCTTCTTTAGCCAATGTTTCTTGCTTTTAGACAGTTACAGAAGATGCAGGCAGCCATAGCCTGTGAGTCAGCCTTCTCAGGTTTCATTTGACTGGCCTGGCATCTGGCAGAAAGAATGCCAAACACTTCCTCTGCTGTATTGTGAGCCCTTGAGAGTCTGTAGCTAAAGATGGCATCCATCCTAGGAGACGTCTTGTGAAAAAAGGCTTTAGGAAAGCAGCCTCTCCCACTACTGTGTGGCTGTCTTCCTGATTCCATTGCTCCAGGAGGAATGTGCACCTGCACGGTTTTGTTACCCATCGGCCTATCCGGCTCTCCACTCGGGTCATAAAACTGTGTGATAAGAGTTTAGATGCCTCCGTCACTCGCCTTTTAAAATTCCCCCTCTTGTACAGCAGTAAAATTGTAGTTCTTATCAGCAAATGCAAGCAGCATAATTGAAAAGACTCTTCGTAATTCACAATCTGACTGGGTTTATTATTGTCACAGTGTCTGCTTGCCATCTATCACTCTAATCAAATTTGTAAAACTCTTCTAGTTCTAAAACTCATGACTAATTTTCCTCCATGTTTCTGTCTTTGGGTGAGTCTTGCAGACTGACATTTTCCTTTGCCCTGCAGGTGTCCATAACACATGCACGTATAACACTGTCTCCACTACAAGGCAGCAGCTGTTGGCTACACTGATCAGTCTTCATATATCATGAATCCATGAATAAGCAGAGTATATTGTCTCTTACAAACAGCATTAAAATTGTTAATTTGTTTAGTGCACAATAAAACAGCAAGAATACAAATGTTTCAGCATCTTGTGTTTAGCCTTTTCATGCATGAGGAGCTAAGTCATAATGCAGAGTAATAATGTCCGAAAACGTTCAGTTCCAAACTAATGCAAAGTCTGATATTGTCTGACTACATTATGCTACATTTGAGGCACTATCTGTAATTTGATCTTTGCAAGTTATAAACAATGCAAAAGTGAAATTGCTGCACCAGCAAAAGCAGAGGCAAAAAGAGAACTAAGGAATAAAATATAAAAAAGAATAATGTTTTTTCAATGCACTTTGTAATTATAAAACTTTGAAAAGGTTTAAACTAAAACAGATGAATCAAATTATGTTGGTATTCCACAGGCACTCAGAATACTGTTAACATGTAATTAACTGGGCTACATGGCTGTAGAAAGTGACTGAGTGGCATGATGATAACTAACCACAAAGAATACACACAACCACATGATCACCTAAACCTACCGAGACATCACCGAGCACATCAAGCTCGGTTTATTACCTAATTTCCTTGTGAATAAAATGTCTGCTGAACTTTGGCAACAACAAACCTTTGAAAAAAAATGCCTATTTTACAAACCAGAAGGGTGCCATCTGAAAGAATTGTACATTTACCAAGCAGGAAGGATCTGATGAAATGGTGGTAAGGAATTGCATTGTGTGATGTCGAGCATTTTTGAAGTTTGACCTATACTAGTTACTAAAAGTCAGGATATCTCAGACACTGCTGCACTGATTAAAGCAAGGGTAGACAGATTTCTTTTTGGCGTCATTGGGTAAAAATACTATAACAACCTTCAAGCATGTTATAATTTAATTGGTCTGAGAGAACACTAGACTTCTGCACCTCCTCTTCGCTCTTCTTTCAGGCTTCAGAAAATCGAGCACTAGATGGAAGTCTTCGGCAAATCACAGGTCATCTCAGAGAGGGGGCGTTCCTATTGGCTGTTGTACAAATACAGATTGGCGTGCGCATCCCTTTAGATGGTGAACGTCTGATTCAGTGGAGGAGAATCCCATTGGCAACAACTGCCTATACTGCAAAGCAACCCAAAAGTGGAGATGGAGTCATCAAAAAGAGAGTCTAAAGGGGAGTTTGACAATAAACAATAACAAGAATTGTGTCAGTACTGACAAAGCATTTCAGTCACAGTTTAGCCTTCTGCTAACCATTGCAAAAGGCTTACGACCACGGCTTCAAATTCATGTTTATGTAGTTAACATTAGCTAAAGACTCAAATCTCAGTGTGTCCTTCACCTCACTCTGTGCTGCTACAGTCCATCTCGTCAGGAGAAGAGCAGATAGCAGCTGCACAGTCAGCGCCCGGAGCAATCCAGCAAACGTCATTATCAGGGGACTGGACAGACCAGACTCCCTGCCAGATCAGGAAACTTTCTGTTGCTGCCATTACACAGGTTAGACCTGGCAGTACCATCAGCCACCAACCTGCTGTGACATCTGGTGCTGGGCAGTCTACGCTGGGCAAATTTATAGCTGCTGATCAAAGGACCATTTTCTGAACCGCTGCCTGCTCTTCTCCTGACGAAGCAGTCCACAGCGGCTGGGAGCTAGGTGAATGGGCCATGGGGTGGCTAGCTAGCTAATTCTTTTGTCATTTGTGGTCTGATAAACAGAGTGCTCCGGAATGAAATAAGTTTAAATAAATGAATGTATGGGAGACTGGGTTGTGTGGTTGTCTGGCTGGAGGGGTTTAGGACAAAGAATGGAGATCTGCAGGAGGAGGGTGTATTTTTCAAATTCTGCCTTAGCTTTTCTTGATTTTGCCTACCCCAGCTTTAAGAGAATTATATTCTTTTTAATCGTCCTCTGCAAGCCCTTAACTTTATGGCAGGACAAAACTTTTGAAGGTTAGGTAAAATTTTTAAGATGTTTTAGTACAGTACCGAGCCAGGGTGTATGAATTTGTTCCCTTTGAGAGGGAGGATAGGTTTTGAAGCTATGGATAAAGGGCTTAAGTGTCTTTGTGGGTACATAAAAACCTTTTTTGTTTCATACGGCTCTAACATGAACAGAATCTAAATAGACATTTTAGGGGGTAACCTAGACTCACTTAAATCAGAGGAAAGCACCCGTCACACTACAACATTAACTACAGAAATAAAACAATGGAACAGAGCACATGCGACAGCAATATCCAACCCCTGTCTTTGAATACCTTGATGCAGAAAGCCCAGGCACTACTCTTTCCAAACACAATGCCACATGTTTTTTTACCAGTGTCCTCTCATCTGGGACATTCTACCCTGAAGGACATTTTTAACTTTCACCCTTGGTACGCGTTTTAAATGTTCCAAAGCTATTCTGCTTGAAGTTGCTTTAAAAGGTCAAACTACTGGTCGTTAATCGTTTCAAGAGTCTACAGAGCAGGGTCTTTTTTCTGGTATACATTGTTAGCGTAGAATCATCTTGAAAAGTAACAAAACTCTGAATGAGCACTCAGTATTACTCTGCTTGTCACTCTCTGTGAATCATATATTTTAGAGGATTTTATTTGAAAATTTCCTCAACAAAGTGTTTCAGCTGACATCCCTTTCCAAACTGATACTTATTACTACTTTATCAAGAAAATGGTCATTGTTTTTTCACTGACAATGTGCTACTGTACAAGATTAATGTATGCTCCTTCTCTAGTTTTTGCACTTTTACATTTTTTATTCAAGAGATAAAGCGTGTTAAATGCAAGACCGCACGTGTTGTTTAATACAAAGCTCAGTTGGCTCTTGGCAGGCTGTTCCTCGCCTCCTCAGATCTTCATCCATGACAGAGAGGACCTGCTCCATCTGACTTGGATGCATCTAGAAGTAGTTGAGGTAATGGCTTTTATTCAGTTGTTTCACCGGGTGGTGAAAAGTCCCCTTGTTATTTCCTCCTGAGATTAACTGGGTGTGCACAGATTCTGTACTGCTGCCTCAGCTGCAATGCAACCACCCTCCTGCAATATTCATGCACATATCTGGGCCCCGCTGATACAAGATTACACCTCTTAGGGAATGAGACTGTTTTCAGCCCTGTCTCCTAGATATTACATATTATATACAACTAATTTAAAACAGCAAATAGGTTTGAGAGAACCTTAATGCAGAGCCAATTACATTTTCTTATAACATAATAAGGCAATGTTGCTAATCATTGTTTGTGGCAAGTCACAAATTGTTGATACTGAACATATCATAAAATGTTCACTGACAACATATTTTTATTTGTTTTCTGCCAAAATAGGCAATCTTGCAATACACTATCTACTCGTAGTGACTATTACAGCATTATTTTATTATTATTATTATTACCTTTTTAAGTAACAATTAAATAATGATCTGTCCCTAACCTTGACCAAAATGCTTTTGTTGCATGAACCTAACCACAGACAGGAGTCTAGACGTCAAACACTACACTTGGTATGTCCACCTGAGATCCCAACCACCTGCCTGAGATCCCAGCACAGTACATATATGTAGTTTCATACGTCAAATCTCTGAACGTAATCTACACAGTGATTACATTCTCACCACCACATGTTATGAAAACAATTTAGTAATATGCAAACTTAATTTCTGGGAGACAGGGCTGCTGTTTTCTACGGAGGCTTTTCTTAAGGAAAGTAGCAGATACACAGATGAGTGATGTAGATAGAGACACAGGCTGACGGAGAAAGAGTGAGGCAAAATAAAGACATGAAAACAAAGATATTCTTCAAAGAAATACTTTGTGATTTCGAGATATATGTGAGGGCACTGAACTGACTTCTGTGTAATGTATTCCTTTGAGGTCTTGTCTGATCAAAAGCCACCAACCCTAACTACTCCTCTAACTCTAAATGCAAATATAAAACAATATTTCACTACAGCAGAACCAGTTAATGACATGGCTAGTGAGCTATGTATTGTAGGCATTTCAAATATGGCTAAATCCTGCCACACATGCAAACACACACACACGCGTAGATACACGGACACACACACTCACAAATGCAGGTAGGTCAGTGTATTCTCCCGCTATCATCGCTTAAAAGTTTCGTCTTTTCCTGCAGACAGCTCCGTTTGAGCTGAGGGACAGATTTAGAGTGGCAGTAATAGAGTGGTTTGTAGTATGTGTAGTGTGTGTGGGTGTGTTTATCTGAGTGTGAATGCCTCTCTCCTCATGTGTCTCATGCAAATGTGCCATACAGACACATGGGTGCATCATAGGTATTTGTGTCCACCTTGCCAGAGGACATTGGTATGTGTGTGTTTGTCACTTACACTTCCCACAACATGTCACAACACTATTTGACTTTTAGCTTTGACGTGCGAGGGCCTCACAGACAATGAAGGTTTCCGATCAGCATCTCTCTGCCCCTGCACAGGCCCCTTGGCCTGGAATAGAAGTGGAGGAGAAGGCAAGCCCCCGGGGCCTGGGGACTCGACCCCTGCTGCCTGCCTTCTCATCTCTGCACTGAAGGTCCCTTTCCACTTTTCAGCAGCTGTCAATCAAAAGCCACAGATGGAAGAAGTGGGAAAACCATGAAAGAAGCTAGATGGTGTCTAAGTGTGTTTTAAGATGGTCTGTTAGTGTGACAGACACAGATAGGGCTGCAAAATATACCTTTTTTCTCATATTATGGTGAAGTTCAGAGGTCCACTGAACATTTTTACATGAATGTAGGGAAGAAGGGAGTGCTGACAAAAGCCTGTTTAATACAGAGATCGCGTGGTAGGGCCAGTACAAAGTCCCTTCATTATGCCATCTTGGTTTTGTTTTGTTTTTTTACAGAACCAAAAAAGGGGCAGCATCATGCTGCTCCACTGTGTGATTTTAGAGTCATGCCAGCATACCAGAAGCTTAAGAGATGTGATGTGCGTGACATGTAACACAATTGCATTAGCCTGTAGTGTGATATATAACATACACGTTGGCACCACCTCATAAACAATAACAATAGCATAACATGGCAATAACAATTGTTTATTGTCCCTGTTATATGGCAGTTGATCTTGTCCTCTGCTTGCAGGGTGAGGAGTTCCCGCACCTCATTGTTTTCCTAATTTGCGGGTATTTTCAGCTGCTGTTCATCGTCTTTGAGTCAGCTGCTAACTGCTAGTAGCTGCTTTTTAAATCTCCCTGTGATGGGTCACACAAAATGTACACCATCAAAACATCACAGCTGTCCCAACCATGCCTCATCCTAGAGTTCTCAACAGGCCGAAAAAATTACAACCGAACCAAACCAACCTGTGTGAGAGGAGGTCTGGACCCGAGCCATCCCGGACACAAAATACCGAGCCCAGGCCTGACCAAAAAGCACTAGTCCAGTGGTGCAAGTATCATGGGTGGCACAGGTGTGATGTTTTGATGACGTGTGACGTGTGCTACCCACCGGAAAGATTTAAAAAGTAGCTGTTAGCAGTTAGCAGCTGAGTCAAAGAAGAAGAACAACAACCAAAATTGTCCGCTAATCCGAAAACCATTGAAGTCCGGGAGCTAATCCAAGCAGAGGGCGAGATCGACCACAATTTAACAGAGACGTGAAATGATTACTGCCATTTTATACCATTGTTATTGTTTTTAAAACGCTGCCTGGTGTGCATATGTTATATGTTACACTAGAGGCTGATGCTGTAGTGTTACATGTCACTCCCTTCATGCGTCTTTTGATTCTGCGATGCTGACAAAAGCCATTTGGTTCTGTGTAAAAATGCAAAGGCAGCATAAAGAAGAGACTTTGTTGTGTCCCTATATTGTGATCTCTGTGTCAAAGGGGCTAAAGACAGGGGTGATGGGGGTTACCATATACTGTAAAGGGCTTAACCAGCTTAGATATCACATAACTGTCACTTGTGATGTTGTAGGCTTAAACCTCATTTGATGTACATTTTTTCAATTAAATGTAGGAAACTTATCTGTGAACGGAGCTTGTGCATCAAAGTTATGGTAACTGAAATAGACAAACAAAGTAAAAAAACTTGCTGAATCTGTTTTCTCAAGTTTTTGAAGTTTTGTCATCAAGTTTATGGTTTGACTTTCATGTTAGAAATGAGACAAAGAAAAACAGAAATGTGTCTTAGTGTTTATGTAACAGAGTTTCACTTTGGGTCACAATTTACTCCCTTAATAAAACAAAGTGTTGCTAGCGCCAAAGGATGTCCTGCATTTCATTCACAAGCAGTACTGACGAGGTCAAATCAGTGCCTTCAGTACAACCAACATCTGGTTAGTTGAGGCAAGTTAAGGCATTGTGCAAATTATTGGACTTCAGGGGCCTGCTGATCACTGGTATTGATTCCTGCCTCTCCAGTCAATTAGATCAATGGGGCATCTTTAGGGCTGCTTAGCCATGTGTCAACTGTCACACTCTACTATCCCTTTCATTTGTACTCCACCACATGCTATCAGTGCACAGATGGTAACCTACACAGTCCACTATAGCCTGTAGAACAATGATCTGAAATTGATGGACAAAAAACGTTTTGAGAGTTGAATGCAGCTACTTAACAGTGAGGGTAATTTCTACCAACTTGTAGAGAAAATTATCATCATCAGACATTTCACAAGCTTCAAATCGTACAATCGGTGAAATGTAAGAACGTATTTTTGCATATCTACCTCTAAATAATCAAAGTTATACTGTATATGTCAATGTCAACAGCGCAGCTGCACTTAATACAAGCCAAAAAGAGTCTCAGAACGTATTGCAGAACATTTGAACCATGCACGTGCTGAGAATATGTTAAAGGCACAAATAACTATTAACTTCTACTGCCCTTGTAGCCTTAGTCAAGGGCAGTTTTTGACAAGTGTTGTCTACTACTGGCCTTCAGCAAGGCCACAATACCAAACTCCTTCAGTGAAGCTATTCAGTGTTTCTGTGGACATGCAACTGTTTGATTTCCTAAGAGTACATTTTGTCAGAGAATTTCCATATGATTTCTGTTCCTGGAAAACTAAATCTTAAATTTACATGTTGGCTTTTCATTGACTGAAATCTGTCATACTTCGGTAAGAGCGTATGCAGAGGGAAATTTGTTAAGTGTCTATTAACAGAAAATATGTTGAGGCACGAAACAAAAGCAGCAGGCTAAAGGAATGGTGCAGTAATGAGTTTCCAAAACACAGACTTGCAAATGCAGACCACATGCCAACACTGGAGTGCTGCTACCTTATGACCCCCATGCCCCTCTGCAGCCAACCTGCACACGTTCACCCATACACACACATTTCGGCCCCCTCCCAACAGCGGCTTGCGTCAAGACCCTGGGAGACTGACCCCCCCTGCACACCCCTTTCCCCTCTCCCCTCTCCCCTCCCACTGACCCCCTCAGCGACGGACTGCTTTCACTCTCCTCCATGGCCCTGCTGGTCCGGGGGGGCGGCCGAATCGTTACATTTTTGTCTGGTCCTCCCTTGCACCCCCCTCCCCTCCCGACCCGGCCTGACCCCATTCACAGTCCTCAAAAGCACCATCTGTATCACCCAACAGTCAGGGAGTGAGAGAGAGGGAGAGATGGGGCAAGAAGGGGAAAGAAAATAAGGCGGGGAGAAAGGAGATGACGGCCGAGGAGGGAGGGAAGGAAAGGGAGAGAAAGCGAGGGAGAACGAGAAGCATCTGAATGGGTGTTGCGCTGTCTGTCGGAAAGTATCTGTCAAATAGTTTTCACAGTGTGAAGGCTTCCCCGCTGCTTTCCTTTCTTCAAACATTGTGCTTATTGATTTTTTTACTGCCTCCTTTTATATCTTCCTTCAATTTCTCCTTTCCACAATCTCCTAATCCTCCATGCTTTTTCCCACTCTGCGTATTTCCTCCCTTAAAGTTTTCTCAGACTATCCTATATTGCTGTTCCCTTGACCCGCTTCTCTGCTTCCCTCCCCTCCCGTCTCCATCCTTCCCTCCACCCCCGCCTCCTCGGAGTACATCCTTCATCTTGTTGTAGTGTTGCACGAGCATTCCAGGGCCTCTTGTATGGCTGCATGTGTGAGGAAGGCGGATTTTTCCCATGGGGCCGCAGGTGAAAACTGGGACTCACTCTGTCCGCCGAGGGACGCCATCTGTCCCTGTCGCCACACTTGCTAGAGGGGAGCCCTGTCACCCCTCCTCCTTTCCCCTCAATCCATCCATCCCACCCTCTGTCCATCCACTCGCCGTCCCTCCCTCACGCTGGTCTACCGTGCTGAATCACCCAGGAATGCGCTCCCTCTTTCCCTCCCCCCCTTTCTCCTTTCTTCCCTCTCGTTCTCCCTCCGTCCCGTCACTAATTCATCCCTCGCTCCCCCTTTATTTCCCTCCCACCTTCCCACCCACTCTGCCTCCTTTCGACTCGCCTCCACCCATCTCTCTCCCCTTTCTCTCCATCTCTAATCAATCATCCATATATGACACCAGTGGCAAAATTATTAAATTATCATACATTTGTGATGAGCCTAGTGAGAGGAAGGGATACTGTTTTAATTGCCAGCCCATGACCTCTAATTATGCGTATCAGTGTATTAGTTTGATATTTGGAGAGAATGAACTCAACCGAGTTTGACATTTTCCAGTAGATAAAGCAATAATATGCATACAATGACTGTGATTTATTTAACAAATTGCCAGACATTACTACAACAATAGCGTGACATCATGCTAACCCGTGAGGCTGTCTGAAAATTTAAAAAAATATGTCACCTTAAGAAATTTGTTACTGCAGCAGAGACATTTCAAGATGATGTATTTTCTAGATAAAAGCTTTGAAATATATTTCTGCGGATAGTGTTTTGCTTGAAATATGGGATAATTCAAACAACACAAAATGCGCCCACACAAACAGACTTTTTTAATTTGTGATTGTGCTGTAGCCACAAAATGGCATGCAGTGTAATTAGTCCTTCAGACCCAAGTAAACAAACTCATGAGGTCACCAAGTGGGCTGCTAGCATGGGAACCAAAGGGAGTCCTTCTGAGGTGCTGCATGCCCGTCGTCTGCAGACCTGGGCCCAGCTGTCAGTCTCTGTGTATGTTCGTCTCAGCTCCGGTTCTGACTGCTGTGACGCCCAACGGTCAGATGAGTGCAAGAGGACAGTGAGAGCGCACTTTCACGTGGGAACCTGGTCGAGGCGCGCAGACAAAACAAACGCAGGGGCAGCTAAGTGTGAGACCTCCAAACTGTCACGGAGAGGGTGAGAGAATGAGTGGATGACCCCCAACTCCCCCACCCACTTCTCTCTTCATCCTCACACTTCCTCCCCTCGACTCTCCCCATCCTACCATCCGCCCTCCTCCCTCTGCCACTCTGGTCCCCCCCACAAAGCGTCCAGACAGACATGCACAGAGACACACAGTCACTTTGCCCCCCCACACCCCTCCTGAACACACAGACACACACGCACACATACACCTCCACGCCCCCTGTCAATCAGAAACCCGAGTGTCACGCAGTCACAGACACTGTCGGACAGAACGGGAAGATGAAAAAAAATGGGAGGAAAAGTGGCCCGTCAGTCACTTTATCACTCTCTGCCCCCTCAGTTCCCCCTCTCTGGGCGATGGCACAAAGAGGGACAAGAAAAGAGTGCGAGAGGAGCAAATGAGAAGCCGATAGGGAAGGAAAAGAGAGTGGAGGGGTTGTTGGAGAGAGGTGGATGCAGAGGAGAGTTAAAGTGTCCCCATTTTCTCACTGGCCGACTGCAACAAAGAGCCAGGCGGGACACTGCACTGGGGTGGCGGTTTTTTGCCTGGGCCTCACTTCGATCCCTACCCCCCAGCTCTCTGAGGTCACCCCTCCGGTGACCCTGCCTCGATTGTTTCCCGTCGCTCTGTCAGCTCTGATTGTTGCTGACTGGTTAAATGGCTGAAAACCAAAATGGAGGGGCTGGGGGTGGAAAAAAAAAAGTGGGAAAAGAAAGAGAAGGAGGGTGAGGATTTGGGGAAAGGGATGGCTGGGGTGGAAGACGCCCCCTCTTCTTTTCCCTGAGATAACTGACTATTTGACCCAAATAAACAATCTCCCCACCAAAAGAAGTGGCAGGAGAAGGAGGAGGAGGAAGAGGGTTCAGAGGGTTTGAGGTTCGAGTTGTTGGGTGAGGATGGTGAAATAGCGCCCCCTCTGTAGTGAGAACTATAGGGGAGAAAGGGGGGACTGTCATGAGGGGAAGAAGAGTGAGTCAGTGCTAGAGGAGTCCAATGGGCCTTTATGACAAAATATTCACAGGACCCAAGGAACCCTAGGAACTAAACACAGGAACTGAAACTTCCCTCATCTCATTCATGTTTTGGATCCACAAAGATTAGACAAACTGGACCACCAACACATTCAAAGTTAATGACTATGTTTAAGGCATTAGTTTTGAACAACATTAAAGAGGTTAAATCCCGAAAATTAAAAGTAAAATCTAATGTAACATTATTTTACAGCTGATGTATTAAATCGTCTCATAGGAAACAGATCCATTATTTATTTGATTCAAAGTAATGACACATAAAATCAAATGTTGTCCAATCAGATCTGAATCACTTTCATATGTGGTCCTAAATCTATATCCGATCACTGGCTGTGCGACTGCTGTGAGATCGGAACTATCATATCGGAATTCATTCGTATCTTCCACGTCACACTTAACTGTGCAGGCACAGATTACTCACCATACAGTGTCAGAGTGGTCCATGAAACTACAAAAGCCTTACTGTAGCCTCACTGCTGCTGCAATAGGCTTCCCCATCCAACAGAGCCCCACTGCCAGACACTCTCTGACGCAAACAACTTGCCTACATGCCATAACAGCGTTGTCGTGTAGCACCAGCAGATATATTGGGATGTAGCCCTGGACATTGTTAAGTTTTGGAGAAACTGTTGCTAGGTGAAACCTTCCACATCGCAGCTCCACCACTCCCGACTCTTCCCACACCCACTCCTCTCTCTCCACAGAACTACTGCTAATAGCACTACATCTTTTCCGTTCCATCTTCTTCTCACCTCACGCTGTTGTGTACACGTCATAATCTGGAAACCTAAATAATTAGAAAAATGTCCCATTTCAAGATAGTCCAGTATTCTGAAAATAAACAAAGGTCTTCAAAGCAGTGGGCAGTCCGAATTGTCATCCGACCTCTACAGCAAATCATTCAGGAGATGAAACTTGCATTGCTGCGTTCATTCATATATTTCCCCCCAAATGCACGTTTCGCAAATGTGACATTTTTTTTGTTGTTGTTCCATATGTAAGATGGTATTGGTCTCATGTGAGCTGTTTGAGGGCTGAGATCCATTTGCACTGATGTCAGATACTACAGGTCACTTCAAATATGAATGTTAACAGTCCAGGAAGAAACAAATCAGCATTAAGCCCTGTAATGTAGACCAGATGTTGATCCATCAGCCCGACACACTGACAGGCAGCACCATCTACCAATAAATACAGCAAACTGTCCAGCAAATGTTTTACTATTAAACAGGGATTCAGATCCTTTAAGAAACTACTTGGTTTCCGTTAAAGGCAACGGATTTCCTCGATATCAACCTGAATGGCCTCACTATCTGACTTGGATGAGATAAGTGTTTAAAGACCTGGTCCTGATCAATTATGCAAGCATATCCATTCCCTCTGCTCCCTTCCAATCAAACAGCTAAATAAGCCATGGTCTGGCTGGACCCTTTGCTCTAATTGGACAAATGGCTTGCTTAATTGATCATTGATTGATGATCAATAAGGTACATGTGTTCTTGTTCTTTACAAGGCAGGTGATTGAAAGCCGGCTATAAAATCAGTCCGATAGTTTGACAGACGCCAATGGGCTCTCATCACCTTACAGTAAGGAGAAAAAGCAAAGCACTAGGGAGACAGGAAGACATGGGAAGGCTGCTTTTTCTTTTCCAAGCTGAAGGAGTCCCCTTTAATCTAATTACACTACGAGTAAATGAGATATGATAGAGTGAAGGACTGGACTGAAGACTGAATGCTGTGCAGAGGAAGGAAGGGCAGAGATGAAGGCAAAAGAGAGGATCTGCACTCCATGTTTGTTCCATCTCTTTTTGCCACTCCATATATGTATCACTTATCAGTCAAGACACCTGTTTGAAAGCGGGCAAGTGTGTGTGTGCATAGAGAGAGGGGGGGGGGGGGGGGGGGGCGGTGTCTCAACGACCACGCCGTCCCGACAGAATAGAGGGACATCATTGTGGATCCCTTTGATCTGCTGCTCATAGATTCGCTTGAAAGGATCATGGCAGAGAGGGAGAGGGATGCAGACAGAGAGACAGAGAGGGAGAGGAGACACTTCACCCAGGCATCAGTGGGCCTTCGCCCTCAGCCTCAGGTACCTATCCTTGCTCTGTTTCCGAGCCAGCTCTATTAAATATGAAACGCTAAGACAAAAGGAGGGAGAGTGAAAAGGGAGGGAGCGGGGGCCACAAAGGGCACCACTCAATGCCTTTGAAGAGGAACCGAGACGAGGGGCGTCGTGAGCGCAAATGTGCGCACCTTGCACAGACACATACACACACACATACACCAACCCTCCAAATGATGTGGGTGGATAGGATAGCAAATATCCACATTTGCATCTTGTGTTTTTTAGATCACTTTTCACGGATATACCACAAAAGGAACACCGTCAGTGAAATTAGACCTAAAAGCCTAGATTAGCAGATGATAATACATGCATACATGTGTTTGGAGTGGTGTATGTGGTTAAATGGACATTAAGAACACTGAGATTAAAGCATCTTTAAAGGCTGTAAGAAGACAGGATATGTTTTTTCATGGCAACAACTGAAGAAATTAACCATCTAATTATATGGAGACATACTCTTGGTTCTCTTACATTTGGAAGGCTAATTGGTCACGTCATTTTCCTTTATGGCAGAATATGAAGCTGCATTTCTAAGCCATTCTAATATAAAGACGCTTTTAATTTTTGTTTGCTCCTCTTTTTTTTTTAATAGATTTTACTTAATAATGCATTTTCAACCAAAGCATACCTTTTTAATTTCAAGGTGAGTGCTTTTGTGCTTATTGCAATACAGATCTCAAGTGTATTTGTGAGAATCTCAGTGCCACCTGGATGAATTGAGTAAAAACCTGTGCATTTATTGTGGCTGGATATGTTCACTTGCTCTGCAGGTGTTAACTGTTTGTATAGCCCTTTCCCACTGGACAAAAAACACCCACAAACATCTGGCTTTTGTGTTTAATGGGAAAGGTTACAATCTGCATTTATTCCTGTGACAAATGACTCTGCAGTCGTCACGGGTATTTATCTATACCAGCTCTGATGGCCGATGCAATTCAATGACGGTCTGTCACGCAATATCGTCTATCTCTGTCCAAGCAGTGCTCAAACATCATTCTGAATTAGTCAGCACCAAGTTTGAGAGGGAGACTGAAAAGGTAAGAGACATAAAAAAAATGGCCTCCATGCTGCTTTCTACTGTTTACGAACCTGTTTTCTTGAGCGTTCATGACATTGAATGTGACACACCCAAAAGGCATACTCACCTGCTGCAGAGCTGTGTACATTTTCATTGGGGTTTCCTGAGTTAAAAAAAAAAAAACACATACACTGCACTTGTCTGTTGGTGATGCCTCAGTAAATAATATATTTACACAATGAAGTGAAAGAACTTCATAAATGCAATACTACTTGGTTCATTATCATCACTGTGGCTTGAATGTGGAGAAACAGCTATAATTACACAACTACTATGGCTGTCAGTTTTATACTTGACTGTGGTGACACACACTTTTTACAAAACACACCTCACAGCATGACAGTGTCTTTCAAAGACAGCACTACATCTCATGCTCAACTGCAAAGTAATAGGGTATTGACACACCAGTGCAAGATATTATTGCCTCGATGACATTAATCCATCAATCTGACAGCGAGCAGTATGACAGGCAGCCTGTTCATTTATCAGTGACAGCTAAAAGCCACGATAATCATTTGCTTTTAATTGTGATAATAATTTACATTAATTAAATAACTGCAAATTCCAAAAAGGTGGAAGTACAATTTATCAAACAGGCTAGAACCAAAATCATTTATTTTCACCTAAACAGCACTGTTAAAGGAGGACGCATCAGTGACACAGACTGATAACTTAGCCTCTGAGCGTGTCTTAAACTAAATGACCCCTATCAGACAAACTTCAATGGTCTGTCTTTGGAAAACAATCAGCAATGTGCTCCTCCCTGACCTTTAGCGACTCAGCAGGCTCGGTCCAATCACAGAGTATTGACATTATCCACCACACGCCATTATAACGTCAGCCGCCGCTCGCCTCAAAGGTCCAGTCGAAATACCAGCACAGTCATGTTGTGTTTTGGTTGTGTTGAGTTTGAGGAGGAGAGTGGGGTGTGCAGGCGATTCAGGTAATTTTGTGAGCTCGGGCAGGGTGATTAGAGTGATTGCTCCGGGTCAATATCAGTTTAGCTTTGTAGTTTGTGTCCTCTTCTACTTGAACACATAAACACACAGATAAAAAGTAAGACACACATACGTGTACGGGTGAAGAAACATGGACATATGCATACATAAACCAGGAGCCAGATGCACAGACATATCACGCGGCCAATCCATCTCTCATCAACCCAGACCCTGTGACAATGACACCATCTTCCAAATCAGTGTCCCATCATCTACCCTCAACCCGGTCCACATAACTTACACCAAATGCAGACCTATGAGGAAGGGTGGAGGTTTGGGGTCTTCTAAAAGCACCTCAAGGCCTCGTCAATCCTGCCAGATCACCCATTTCATCCCCATCTGGGGGTGATCCATCTCGGTGGGCCCAGCCAGGCTCCATTACCCCCAGACGAGCTGTGAAATGGCCATTATGTGTGTGCAGGCATGTGGGGGGGAATGGGCCTCTGTGTTGGCCGTCAGCTTTTACCAGCCAACAATGGGCCTAATATATGTGGTTGAATACCCTGCTCAGGTCACTAAATACAAATACACTGAAATAGTATCAGCTCACTGTTCAGGAAAGACGGACGAAAACAAGGCATGACAGGAACTGTTGAGGATGTTTGAATTGGGTTGGATGTGAGGAATGTAACTCATGTTTATATTTTATCAAGAAAGATGCGGATGGAAGACAAATGTAACAACTATGACAAATGTGGGATATTTTGGACTAACACGTTAGACAGTACCCTTCAATACTGTCATCAAAACACCAAATGAGGCGAATATCCTTTGAAATGCTCACGTTCATCCCTCCAGTAAACTTTAAGAGACTTGAAGAATTACCCATAGGAGCCGCACTTCATATGAGAATTCAAATGTCTGAATTTATTGGACTGGCCATTTGGACTTTAAACTGCCAACTCCCTACAACAGTATGTGTAGTCCGTGTAATGTCCGATTGAGTCCATGTGTGAACAGAACAGGTCATTGTCCAGAGATTTCATAGTGAGGTGGGCGCATTGGTCGTGTTTGTATAATGTGACTGGCACAAAACTAAAAGAATACAAACATCCAAGGGTGAAGAAGATGGGTCTTTACATGAAGACACCAACAAAATTGTCTAACTGAAGAGATGACGAGATTCAGGAACTTCTATTGGTAGGACTGATGCCCACATTGTCAGACAAATTCAAGGTACGATAAGAGACTTGGTTGTTTATGACCAAATTACAAACCAGCTACATAAACAAATTTTCCACAGCTTACTTTTTGCGTCATGTACAGCCCACTGCACCCCTGGCCTAAACCAAACAGAGTACTTCCAGTATGTGACGAAATATCTGTCGTGGACAATCTTCTGCTGTGTGCTACATGTGTAAGAGGGTAACTGTGGACACTTTCCAGGGGTCATATGAAACAACTTTAAGGTGGCCCAACACCTTACTAAGGCATTTTAGAATGATTTTCCTTGGATATATTGTATTGTATACACATAGTTGATTATTGTTTAATTAATTAAGTGGTTTTTGAAACTACTTCAGATCACTTTGCAGAGATTTGTTCTCACTTTGACATTAGACAGACCTTTTCTGTTGATTGGGTTAAAAAAAACAAACATTAAAATAAAAAAATAAAACATTAATATTAATTAATTTTTAGAAAGTATAATTAAGGGATATAGGTATTCAAATCAGTACAGTGTATTAAGACTGCAACAACCAATTAATGTCATTATCAATTAATCTCACCATATTTGTCCAGCATTAGACCTTCTTCTACTGAGACTACCCCGTTCACCATCAACACTACGCTCCCTTGTGTAGCGTCTCCTGGACGGCATATCATTACAGAGTCACAGTAGCAAGGATTACATGACACCAATATCATGAAGGAGGTGATAAAGAGAAAGACAGGGGGAGAAGACAAGAAAGAGAGCCACTTCCCCTGAGAGCCCTCTCGTTAGCACTGAAACAATGTAGGCTTAATACCGAGACCAAGGGCTTGCTTGTCACACCTAAAGTGCTTTGCATTAATTACACCCCATATACACTCTATTAATAAGACTTCCATAAGGCCTCGGCACGTGGTCTATGAGTGTGCGTGCGTTTGTGTAAGATCTTGTAGTGTTTGTACCGCTGTCACTTCTTTGTCAAAGGGGCAGAGCAGATGCCACACTAGAAATAAGTACAAAGAGTAAGAATATCATGTTTCATGGGTTAATATAACCTTTCTGAGATGGACTAAGTTGGCTGTACAAGCGTGTAGAGCATGCACTACACTTAGAACATGCAAATGATCATGACCAGCATGAAACCAGAGTTTGTCAAACCTGGATATAGCAATGGAAACTCTCTGCAGGAGTTGAAATAAAAATATTCTTAAGTTACATTCCTGATATTCTTGATTGTTCTATGTGCTGCTATAATTATCAGTCAATTAATTATCTAGTCATACAACAGAAAATATATTAAAGACTTTGATAATTAGTCATCTAGGGCTGCATTTTCATTATCAATTAAATTGCCGATTACTTTCTAGGTTAACAAATTAATTGTTTGGTCTTTAAACTGTCGGAAAAAAGTGAAAAATGTGTTATATTTTCCTAATACCCAAATTAAAGTCTTGAAATTGCTTATTTTGTCTAAGCCAAACCCCCCAACATGACAAGATACTCATAATTTTTGCTTGAGACAAAAAAGTATGTTGCTAATTTTGTAAAACAATTACTCAATCAGTTGGCCAACTGTTTCGGCTCTGTTTTTTTAATTTATTAAGGAATTTCTGGCCATTTTCTGGTCACTTTTAGTTTTAAAAGTGATATATATAATTTTTTTTTTTAATAATATCATATTGGACGATGCAAACAAGTTGGAAATGTCACCCTGGGCTCTTAAAAAGTATGACAACAAAACCATGTAATCAATTAGTTTAAAAAAAGCCAAAAAATAATCACTAGTTGCAGCTCTAGCTCTGACCTGTGATGGAAACACGCAGATGATTTATTAAACCAAAATTAATTGTGCATGTGTGTGTATTCATGCCTATGTGTTTGAGTGGCAAAGAGAGCAAAAGCTTGTGTGCATGAGCGTCGTGTGTTAGCACATATTGGTACCCTCGCAAATGTGTGAGTGTGTATGTGAGTCTGTGTGCACTTGTGCCTGTGTGCAGTGTGTGTCTGATGTATCTTTTAGCTGCGGATAGATAAACAGTGGAGACAAACATACGCTGCATCAGTTTAATGACCCATCCCTGTAGAGTCCCTCTACATTCAATTAGCAGGAAGATAATTAATCGGGCCAAGTCTCTGGCTGCTGAGCTGGCTGGCGGACTGGCAGCGGGAAGCCAGGTGGTCTTACAGGAAAAGAGTGTCTGTTTGTGCATGTGTGTGTGTATCTTTGTGTGTGTTATGTTGCACAAAGGGATGAAAAACTAAGAGAGATTCAGTGATAGACTCTTCATCTCTCTCTCTCTCTCTCCCTCTCTGTCTTTCTCCAGAGACAATGGCCAAAAACAAACAAGGGGGACATAAAACAGCAAAACAAAGGGTTTACACATGTGAGCTCACGAGCACATGCGCACCGCCTCGTTCGCACGCACGTATTGGAAAGGTTTAACAAGAATGCATGTTTGTTTTGACTGACATGCACATTTGCTGTCTATTTCTATCTCTTGGTGTCAGTCTTTCTGCCTTTCACTCTGTCTCTGCTGTTCTGTCACTCTCTCTCTCTCTCACACACACACACACACACACACACACACACACACACACACACACACACACAATGCTGTGCTCAGTAAGCCCCTGGTGGCCATATGCTGTCACTACACAAACACCAGCGTGCTGTGGGAGCGTGTGGCTCTCCATCAATCTTCTGCTGACTGAAGGACAAGTCTGAGGTAAACACACCGTGGGGGTTTTTGCTGTGGCATCAAACACCTGTATTCTTGATACACAACAAACAGGCTTCTATAGCTTTCTGGTCTTCCACAGGGGGCAGAAACTGAACCTTAAAAGTACAAAGTGTCTCTAATCATCTAATAATAATTACAGTTAAAAATGGAATCGATACAAGTTCAGGAAAATCGGGGAAATATTTTATTTTAAAGTGAGTAAATTTATTTATACCTCCTGTTTTAATCTGCATGGGACAGCAAGTGGGTGGGCTTTACTGCAGGAGTGCAATTCAGGTATTTCTGTTGAGCTATCAATCACGCAGAGATGGATTAAATTGACTTTCAAATATTATCCTGTGATTGATTAAACTTTGCGGCACTGATTTCATTGTTGGAACCTACTGTATATAGTTTAAAAGTAACCATAATGTACTGTAAGTGTTTGGCATGCCTTTACCTGCTGACCTAATCACTTCCACCAAGTTTGAGCTTGTTCAAGGCGGAGTGAAGTGAATTCCACGTGTGTAATCATGTCACGCATTGTTGAACTTGACACTTATCATATCCTCAATACGTATCATATTTGGTTTGCTTATTCTGGCAATCGTTAAAACATTAAAATATAGTTAACTTTGTAGTGACATACAGTTTGTAATACTTGAATGTCCAGTGTGTTTCCTTAAATCATGAATTACATGTATTTATTATTGACTTGCTGTCATGGTTTGTCTGAGGTACCCTCTCAAACACACACACAAATAAACAAACACACACACACACCTCTCTTCAGAGCACCGTTCCTCTTTCTCATACTCTCCTTCCCCTTTCCTCCTTTTTTTCCCAGCTTGTTATGCAGATTCCCAGATTCGCCTCCTTCAACACTCACACACACAAGACACAACCTCACACACCACACACACACTTCTGTCTCCACCTCCCCAGGGGCACCGGGGAAGGGCAGAGCGAAGATGGAAATGAATTCAGCCATGTTGCAAGTGGCAACGCAAATCTGCATCTGTAATTACCCCCAGAAATACACGGGGAGCTTTCTTTCTCTCTCCTCCTCATGCCTTCTGCCCTCCCTCTCTTCTCTCTTCCCGATCTCCTCCTTCTCTCTGAGAGTCTGTCTCTTTCCTTTTTCTGTCTGTATCTCTGAACTCCCCCTCCTTCTCCTCCTCCATGTCTATCTCACACTCTCTCTGTCTCAAAGGCTTCTTAAGTGATGCTTGGTGGGCCAATTAAGGTGAGTAGAAGTACGGGCCTGCATGTGTGTGTACGTGTGTGTGTGCGTGTGTGTTCATGCATGCATGAGTGTATTTATGCATGCATAAAACACCTTGCACAGTCTTGCTTATGTCCACACTGTCTGTGTTTGTGTCTGTCTTTCCACATATATCTGTTTGGGTGTGTGTGTGTGTGTGTGTGTGTGTGTGTGTGTGTGTGAATATCATGCGCATGCACGTGTGTGAGTGTGTGTGTTTATGTATGGTGTCATCTCTTTGTGTCTGGGTCGGGGCATATTCATGTGTTTGTAAGTGTCCCCTCAGGCCGAATACGGTTAAGCTGTCTCTTAAAAAGGGACAATATTCCAAATGCTGAACTAAAAACAACTGTCTGTATCCGCAGCACACAGATCCACGACCAATAGCAACCAAATTTTAGTCCTGTTACATCATCAGTAATGTGCAGTTTAATAAAATGTGTCTGAACCTCAGGTCAGCGATCATGCAGCATCGCAGCCAAAATGTATAAATTCTTATTTTCAATAAACTATTAAAAAACGTCCCCCTTAAAAGACCCATCCAGTAACTTGAATAAGGTTAAAGCTGTTTACACTGATCATTATCATGTAATGTCACAAAAATATTGTCAGCCTGAAAGGTTACTACCTTCTACCACATCCCTGCTGCGTACCATGTGACATAACACACACATACACACACACACACACAAATAAAAAAGGAAGAAAACAGAAAAACGAGGCAAGAAAAGAAAGAAAAAAGGTCATAAGACTTCAGATATTTTCACTTATCATTTACATCAATTTATGTAACATAGAATTTTAAATCCTGAGTTTAATGACCATGAAATCAAGAGTGGTTGAAGGGCAAGCACAAGCAACTTAAGCATTCACATTTAGCAGTAACACGTGCTTTATTTCTGATTTCTAATTGTTGTTGTCACTGATGGAAAACACCTCCAACACCTCGACTGCACACCAATTTTTATTTTGTCTGGATTATGTTCCTCGGCCTCAGAGTTCTCGGGGAAAGATGATGATGGGCAGAGAATACACCAAGGCCCTTTGAAAGAGGGAGGGTATAGGCGAGGGTGAGGGTTAAGGATGCAGGTGAGGCAGGAGAGGAAAAGAAGGAGGGAAGGAAGCAAGAGAGAGACACACACCCCGAGTCTCAATGGCAGGGCTGCAGTGCACAGGAGCCAATTAGAGGAAGGCAGGACACACATGGGCTGAGTATACAAACCCTACTGCGACTAAGCCAGTGTGTATCAGCACAAGTGTTTGTGTGTGAACATGTATTTTAACCTGTCATTATTTTCATGCCAAGTCATGGAAAACATATATACTCATCGCAACATTATGCATCTGGTTTTCAGTTTGTTTTTTAATTAAGGATTTACTCTATTTTGGCTAAACTATGTTTCATAAATTATGGGAAATGGCAAATATTACATGTATAAAACTGGTTGAATGTAATTTTCTGAAGTGGAGCCTCCACAGAGACGAAGGCCTTTGTGATCGCCAGTTAATTGGTGATGTATGTTAATTTATATTCAAGAAAGGGAACACCAATAACATAAAAACAGCGCTGATTCCAGCATAAATTACTGTCTTTTCTCTGTTGAACACTTGAGTCCGTCGTCGTCTTCATTGTTCCAATCCATCAGATTATTTTACTAATAGCTCCGTTAATGAATATTTAATCTAGCTGTAATTAGTGTGGGCTGCAATCGACACTACAGGGTGATGGAGAGTGTGTTTCAGCGTGACACGGACAAAGAGGCATGCAGGTGCGCGAGAATATTTCACAACGGGTCTTTCAAAATCTTTCGCTGTACTCTATACAGGATATAAATCTAAACTTATCTTACACACAGGGGCTATTTTCATGTGATTTATTTCATTTGCGATGAAAATTTTACATAACGTCTTTATTATCAGGTGCATTAATAAATACACAGAGCCTAAAACATTTTCCTGCTGGACGCCAGAAGACGTTTTGTCAAATGCTATTTGATACACACTTAAATTAATAGAGTTTGGGAATGCAGTTTTGACCGAAGGAATACCTCAATTAGCTCTAGTGCGCTAATCCAATCAAAACAGAGATACATACCAATTATTTGAATTACAACAAAATCTAGTCTGACTGGTCGCGGGGCCTATGGAGAGCCAGCAGCGAGTGTGTGTGCACTTTACACACAAACATTAGTGCAAATGAGCCTGTGTGTGTTGCTCTGTGTGTGTGTGTGTGTGTGTGTGTGTGTGTGTGTGTGTGTGTGTGTGTGTGTGTGTGTGTGTGTGTGATTGTGTGTGTGTGTGTGTGAGCAATGCTGAGGTTGTGTGATATGAAAAAAAAAGAACTCTGAATAATGCATGAGTCTTTTGGTCAATGCATTGTGATTTGCTTTAAGGAGGCCTTCTCTCAGCCATTATAAGATTAAACCCAACCTTGGTTTGTCTAGAGTGGCCGGGACATGCGAGAGACCTGTCAACACCGCAGGAACTTGGACCTCACACACACAAACACACACGCGATCATATAGAGTCCATATAACAGCTATACATCCCATCACTCTGACCAACATACAAATAGAGCCACATTAAAATGCACGAATAACCAGCTGCAGTTACAACGACTTCAGATACACTACCATATAAACTTAGGCGAAAAGGATGATGAGGATAAAGGGAAATAAAAAAGCAAGATGGTATGAAAGATAAACAGTTAAAGGAGTTTATAAAAGAGAAAAGAAAAGCCAAGAAATCTCTGGAAAGAAGGATGGAGGTGATGAAGGTAGGGGCAAAAGCAATCTGTCAGTTCCACTGGGGACGTAGGTAAATTGTGCGCCCTCTCCGCTTCGATTCCCGTCCAGCCAATACGCCTGCTGTGTGACATGCTTCAATCATTCTTTATTGAGCCCTCAGTCTCTCTCCCGCTCTTGCTCCCCTTCCATCTGTCTTTCCCTCTCCTGCTTCAATCAGTTCTGTTGTTGTTCCCAATCAATAATCAATTTCCTTGAGAAATAATGGGCCATTGCTGTTTTGGGTCTTGACCATAGCCCTTGACCTCGTGATAGGCTAATGGCAAATTCAAGGAGGCTGGGATGAAGGTCTGGTCCTAGCCCATTAAGAATCATGACCCTGGAACATGGAAAATCGGGGAATGAAGGGAAAAGCCAGACTCGAAAATGCTTTCCACAGTCTTTCTGAGGTGTACTACCTGATGGAACAAACTAGCTAAGGGAAATACTTGTTAAGACATAGCACAAACGCACCAGTCATAAAGTATTACTGTACTTCTTTGTGTTAGTGTGCACTTAATTATGCCACAATGTGTATTAAAATCCAGTTTACAGGATAGATTGTCAATTACACGAACAGCACAAAACTTCTTCATGATTTCAAATTCAAATCAAAACCACAAACAGCAACAAAAATAAAACTGTAGTGAGCACGGCTCTTTCAGCGAACAAAAAAACAAACTGTGACAAAGAATGTGCAGAGCTAACAGCCTCCTGTGTGAAACAAAAGGTAATGAGAGCAACAGAGGAAGGTAGAAAAACACAGACAGGGAAAAGCACATACAGTTTAGCAGGACATTTAAGACTCCTCGCCTCTTGTTCTGCCGCTTGTTGGCGTGTTACATGAAAACGCTGTCCCACGGGACCTCTTCTGCATGAGACGAGGGAGGGAAAGGATAGAAGAAGAGAGAGCAGAAAACATGAGAAGAAAGAGGAAGGAGGGAAAGGTGGGGGGAGAGGGAGGGAAGGGAAACCTAGTTAGAGGAGAAGATCGAGAGCAGCAAAGGAAAGGAGAACTCTGAAGAGGTTCTAGATGAGATAGACACACAGCGATTGTAAACTGTAACATGTTATGACATAGTTTATAAAGTTGTGCTCTAAATTTGTATAAAGTAAAGTCTTTTGGGAGAATTTTTACCACTTGACAGTTGTATATTTGTCCTACTATCCTACAACACTAATATAGATCAGATTCCCCTTTGCCAACCCTTTTTTTATTCCAAAATAATACATTTTTCATTTTGCAACAATATACAGCATATGTGTGTGTTTACATATGAAGAAGAAAAGGATGTTCCCAGTTAGGAGTGTGCCATATCATCTCGTTAAGGATAATACTGGTATATTTTTCAATATTATATGAAAAATTCTTATCGTGATACTATTTCGACTTGTTAACATATTGGCGTCATATTGTTACCTACGGCAACAACAAGCATGGCTGAAAGTGAAATTATTACAGACGCCACGGTGGTTCCGAAAAGAGGAGCAGCTTCAGTAGTGTGGAACAAACTGTGGCGTCCTGAATGTTTTATGAACAGCCTCGGACGTCTCAGACTCTTTTAGTGAGTTACCGCTCAGAGGGAACTCAGTCAGTGGCTCCTCTGGCAGCAGCACAGCGTCTCTCCCTCTCCTCTCTTGCCTTGCACACACGAGAGTCAATGTCGTCAAATCATTTGGTCATAATACTTAAACCTACGTGACGCTCACGGCTTGAAAAGAATCTACATATATGTGAATGTGTGATAGTTCTGGTATCATAACAATCTGTCACAGGTTACAGTGTGATGATTAGAGGAGAGATGGCAGAGCATAAAGGTCCAGGTGGAAAGAAAAAAACCAACTCAATCATTCAGGATTTTGCTAAAAGAGAAGGAAATCACCTGTTGATGTATATATATAGATCCCAGGGTACATTTTTTTGTATTTGGGAGCTGTTTAAATGTGTAATTTGTGGTAAATTCAATTTTTTGTACTATTAATATTGTACGCAGAATCTGAATCTCACTCTGAGTTACTGTTGTTGTTTACAAACTAAAGAAGTGAGAGATTTTTTTTAAATTTATTTATTATTATCGCAAACAGTCTGAAATATCGGGATATTATTTTAGGGCCATATCCCCCACCCCTCTCAGCAATGCTTTACTGACTTGATTAATATAGTTTTTTCTCGCTAGATCTGAGTAAAGTCCATGGAAGACTGCTTTTGTCCTGCTTTCCCAAAAACATTTCCCAAACAATAGCATTGTAGTCTGTTAATATAATTCAAAAGTCATTGATTTATGTTAATATAACACTCTGAAATAGGAACATTTCTAACAATTAAGGCTGCAACTATACTTTTTTTTTTATTATCGATTGATTTCCTGATTATTTTCTTGGTTAATTAATTACTCATGTTATCTGTAAAATGTCAGAAAATAGTACAAAATGCATTATAATTACCCAGAGCCCTAGGTGATGTTTACAAATTACATGTCTTGTCTCACCATCTGTCAAAAACCCAAATATATTCAGTTTGAGATCATATACAGAGAAAAGCATCTAATCCTCAAAGTTGAGATGTGCAACTTGTGTGTACTTTGTCTTGTAAAATGACTCCACTGTGTTATTGATTATCAAAACTGTGACGATCAGCTAATAGCTGATTCCACTAATTGTTTCAACTCTACTAACAGTGACAGACTAATTAAGTAAAGGGTGATAGCAACATTATTGCCAATGTGGTCATCTTTTTTTTTGTGTGAAAATGAAACAGATCATCTTCCAGGTTTATGATAAATGGGACACCAGCTTTTAAAAACGCATGAAAAACTGTGTGAATAAAAGCCAAAGACATCACCAATATGAGACAAGCTGTTTTGTCTTAGCCATATTTTTTGTTTACATCTAATATATCACAATTCATTGGACAATAATATATCAATGCTTAAAACTGCGACATGTGGCACCTTTAAAGAGGCAAAGAAAACCAAGCAGGAGCAGAGAGCGAGGTGTGACTGACATTAGCTCAAGCTCAGCTAATCAGTGGCACGGCCTTTTAATCTGCCCCCCTCTGTAGCAACGTTAGCCGCAGCCCGACAGAGAAAGTTAAATATTCACGATACAAGGCAAGCTACTCAATGTTCAAACAAAGTGCTCTGCCAAGTTCACCCATGTATGTAGAGGTGCTGTGACGGGAGAGAGTGTGGCAGGGAGAGGAAGAGAGGGAGAGTTGGAGAAATAGAGAGACGATGAGGAGAGGGAGAGAGAGAGAGGGGGGTATTTTATTATTCACACAAGGCATAATAAACCAGGCACGCTCGGTTAGCAACACTTAAACTCCCCGTGCTGTAGCGGTTAGCCGCTAATGCGACAGCAGTGATTTGGACATGTCCTATTAATAGTGCAGGGGAGGTTTCCGTGCATGCTAATGGTGGTGTGTATTAGCTATTAATAGAATCACATAGGGGGTCCTGAGATGGGAGAACATTTCTGTGTAGTGGAGAGTGTGGTTTTTTTCTCAGTGTGTGTGTGTATGTGTGTGAGAGTAAGGATACACCCTGTATCTTTCTCCAATCGTTAGCAGCAATGCAAAGTCAGTGTTTGTGAGCCAATTCAGAGGGAGGGGCTGCAGAGCGGAGAGAGTGAGACCCTGGATGGAGTGTGCAAGGATTTTGGCTGAGGTATGATTTTGCGATTGCACATGTGTGTGTGTTTGTTAGTGTGTGTGAGTCTCCAGAGGTTGTAAACAGAGTGCGTGTGTGCTGCGCGAGAGAAAAAGCGGATGGTGTGGTTTTCGAAGCCGGTATGATGCCGTGTGATGCAGCTGGAAGTTTGGAAGTGTTGAGCGCTCCACCTCAGCATGGATATTTAATGACCTGAGACCCCAACCAGGCCCTAAGACTCTTCCTCTCCCCACCTCTCCACCCCACATCCTTCTGGTTCTCCACCCCCTACACTGCGATGAGGAGAGAAAAGCTTCCCTTCCTTGCTCAGAGTCAATGTCTGTGGCAAGAGCTTAGAAACATCAAGCAGAATACAGAGAAGAAAGAGGAAGAGCTAAATCACACGTCAAGCTAAAGATAATAATGTCACAGTAATAATCGTAATGTATGTAATGCTTGTTTTAAACCTGATTTCTGAATGTATACTTTGTCTTATCAACAACTAAATAATCAGAAATCATGACTATGTGATCTGTAACATGATTGGTTTACAGCAAAAGAACCAAGCTCTTAATTATGGTCTTAATAATTTTAGGTTAGAACATGTAAAGCTCCATTTTATCTTGTCTCATTATTATATAATTGCATAAATACAGTGTAACACAGACTAATTATACAGCCTAATTTTATGTATGGTAATTTTAACACTAGGACACTTTAAGAATTTGCTAAATATGCTATTGTCAACTTTGCAGTTTATTTCAACTTGGCCAGATTTGAATAGACCAGAGCATGTGGTCATAACAAAACAGCACGAGGAAAGATGTGTAGAAACATAATGTCAAAGCACAGTGAATTAAAATGCAAAAACAAGACAGTGTTAAGCCCAGATGATGCTACCGCCCCTCCTCACACACACACACACACACACACACACACACACACAACATACAAAAATGGCCACACAATGTTCAGCGCAACACTAAAGTCAATGTGAAACTTTCCAAGGACATCAAAACAATCACACTTCAGGAGAAAGGGAAAACACACTTGAGCTCATCACGGCGCTCCGTAACATTCATACATGCGTGAACAGTGTAAACAAGGTTACTCAATACAGAGCCCAAAGGGAAGTGGGAAAACACTGAACTGTTTCACTCTTGTAAAAAAAGGAATATATTCATTCAGCTGTAAGAAAATAAAATAATTAAAATTCAGTAGCGGGTGAAAAGTGCACACTGACCTAAGACACCTGATGACAGTAGTGTGAGCTGTTCAGTGTGAGCCACCTCTGGCATGATGGATGATTGTTAAGACTTCTTTTGTATTAATTTAGGGCATGTTTGCTACATGAAACTAGTGACTGGGGGCCTTACTGTAACACAACATCTAGACCGCTGCATCAGTTAGACCTTAATAACCGATCTTGTAGAAGTAGATTTGTAATATTACATTTTCCCCAACCAGCTTTTCTTGAGCTGAAGTTGTACATAGTGTTGTGGTATCAATGTCTTCACAAAGAGCCTCGTGGCAGTGAAAGAGGGAGGGGGGATGAGCGTGTGTGTGTGTGTGTGTGTGTGTGTGTGTGTGTGTGTGTGTGTGTGTGTGTGTATATTGTGTGTGTGCGGGTGTATGCACTGGGCAGGTGTGTGTTGACAGAGGTGACTGTTTTCTCTCTCCATAATTTTACACATAACCATATCACTCCCACATTAAAAACAGACACATACATGTGCAACACACAAACACACACTGACACTCCTCCTCTCACTTTAGTTCATACTTGGATCCTGAAATCACTGAAACTCCCACTGCCCAAATACAAAATACTTAATAATCCCATATTGTGTGTATGTGTGTGTGCACGTCCATGTGTGTGAGAGTGTGTGTGTGCGAGCATGCGTGTCAGTGAACACGTTCACGCATGCGTGTGTATGCATCATGCTGCTGAATAGGTATTGTTTTCCCCTGCGCTTCTGATCGGGCAATTTGGCAGCGGGCTCAGGGAGGGGAAGCTAATGCGGATCTAATGAGTCGGCGGCCCTGCAGGATTGAGAAGTGTATCGGCGCAGTAATGTGAGGAGATGGGCCCATGTCGCCTTGAGGGATTAGGCTTTTGAGCTGCAGTGGATGGGAGACCTCAGCAAGGCCACATCCTTCCACCTCTTTCCTCCTCCTCCCACCTTATACCTTTCCTTCTCCCTCCTAAACAGTTACCCTAGTGGATGTATGGGCTCTCGCCCGAAGCCCGACATGCCCGCCCTGGGAGTAATTGATTTCTTTCGCATTCTCTGTTATGGTGGTGGTGGTGGCATCAGTGGAGGAAGCTCGTAGTCTTTATGTATTGTTAGTGCACACGCACATGGCACTGATGCATGAGAGAGTTAAAGCAGGACTGAGGGATTATGTTTCCAGTGAGCTAGCGCCTGTTTGCCACAGTGGACAATCACTGCCTTTACTGGTATTGGTGGGACAGTGGTTGTAGGGGACAGAGAGGGCTTACAGGCTTACACATGGACCAGCTAGGCTATATGTTCTGAGGTCATGAAGGTATCAATCACCCATGAATGTGCTGTATGTAGAAGAGAAGGCTGAAAATTATAAAAGAAAAAAAGAGTATTTTCTCATTAATGCAGATAATTCGGGCTTACTTTGTTCAGGTTCAGCACCTCTGAGATGTCTCCACCTTAACACAATGTTAATCAACTGAATTTCATTTACGATGCTCACTAGGGCTGGGAATCATCAGAGGCCCCACAATAGGATGTTATCACCATACTTAAGAAACGATAATGATGTTTTGCGATATGCTGAGTATTGCAACAACATATATTGTGATACATTACCTTTTTGCAACTTCAAATTATGTCCCCCAATGGAAACTCTTGCCAATATCTGTTTTAGTTAGTTTGTTTTTAGTCTTTTGATCTCATTCTTATTGCAGCAAAATGCATCTAATGGAATTAAAAAGCAGTAATTAAATTTTTCTAGTAGGCAATAAAATGTTGCTACACAAAATATCCCAATACTATGTCGTATCAAGTTTTTCCCTCACCCTTAGTGCTCGCAGTATTAGAAAATTAAAGGGCTGCCCTGTGTAAGTCAGAGGCTTGAATCGTCAGTTGTAGACCCCTCAGGTGACAGGACTCTCCAAGTCCAGTAGTCGTTTTTTTTTTTTTTTTTTTTGTCAGCCAGCGTGCAGTGTACTTCTAAGGATACTTTGGTCTTCTGTACAGGCAGCTGCGTACACAGAGGCAGCAGCTGTCGAGGAGGAGGAGGAGGAGTGGCTTTGCGCCCTAATGCTGTGAGATAACATCACCTTCTCTCTTCTCCTTAAAAGTTGTGACCTTACAGCCAGAGCAGCTTAGTACGATACAGTCTCTGGCTTTTGTTTGACATCTAATTGTTACACTTTTCAGATCCGTTACGACATTACGTGAATGTCACTGTCACACTGAATGTGTTGCTGAACTCTACATGGAAAAAAAGGAGCCAATAATTGAATATTTGTACTGAACAGTCAAAGCTGATTGGACTGACAAACTTGACAAAAAACTGAATCACATACAGCCATAAGAAATTACATTTAAGAAAATATCCCTTTTACTGAAGATAATCCACAAAACTAACCATCAAAGTGAGAAAACAGATTTTTGGTCAAATGGGTGAACCTACCCTTTAACTGCATGCAGGTCTGCATAGCGAGGCATGCATTCATGTTTAAACCGAGAATATGTACATGCATTCACATAGGTGTGCACATTTGACAGATGATTGATGAGTGTTTGATCATTCCCCTTGTACTGTACCTCCACAGGCCCGCTGCTCCTGTGAGTGTGTGCGTGCAGGGTGGGAGTGATGGTGAGGGTATGTGTGGTCGGGCTGTGCTAGTGGGGTGATCATGTCTCAGCATTGATATTCAAATATGCCCTGAAAATACAAACCCTTATGTCAGGGATCAAGGACTCGCCTGGTTTCAACACAATCACTTCACTGTGTATGCTCCTCTCATAAATAAAGGAGCAGCGCTCTACTTCATACCACTGTGTTTTAATTATTAAGATAGAACCATGGAGGTTATCTCTCTGTTCACTGCCAGCAACTAGAGAGACGAAACAAATTTGAATTTTTGCCAGCACAGTGCTTCGAGAGCAACACTGTGAGGTGGCACGATTGAAGGACAATAGAATTCAAGAACTGAACTCTGAATCTTCAGGGGAAAAAAAAGAGTAAAAAAATACAAGAAAATGCGCAACAAATTAAACAGAGCAGGGGGTGACACTTTCATGGTTCTTATTTTATTGTTAGGATGTCATATAAAACTTCTAATTGCACAGCCATATGATAGGCTGGAAAAAAAAGGATAGAAAAGTATTAGCAAATAATATTCGGCTTTGGATACAGTTCCGGCTATGATGATTTGGAAACGATGTGCCTTACATGCTAAAATATTTTTTTTCTCTTACTGTAATGTTCTTTTTACCACTGAACTTAGCAAAAATATGCAGGTTTTTTAAAGACGGTAAAACAATAAGCAATAGGCTCCATTTCAAATTTGCGTGCAGACCTCCAGTCGCTCTTTCAAACTTGGTGCTAACTAATTTAAACATTCAAACACTGCTTGGACAGAGACAGACAAAACTTTGTGGCAATGCATGATTGTATCGCGCCAGTAAAGGGGTGAAAATTAGCGCCACAACCCAGGGTTATTTTTTTATCACTGCCGATCTGAGCCGATCGCATCTGGAGCCGTTAAATACCTGTGACTCCTGCAGTCATTTGTCCCGTGAGTGAATGCTGATTGTAACCTTTCCCGTTAAATACAAAAGCCGCATGTTAGTGTTTCTTTGTGCAGTGGAAATGGGGAGAAACACACCAGTGAAACCATGAGCCACAGGTGACTAGATAGATTCATCCTGATGTGTGAGGCTACATGAATTATCATTAAGGCGAACACCCACATACATGCTCTAACGCCGGTCAGCATTATAAAAAACGAACGTTAGGCGAGGCGCATTCCCTCCCTCATTAATTTAACCGGAGGACCATTATTTGTTTTCCCAGTGTTCATTAGTCAGGTGGGGCTGACATGGTGGGCCACCACAGTTGGGAGGCGAGGACATTTCCTCCGTTTGTAACCATGCAGACAGGAGGTGTGTCTTTGTGTTTAGAGGTGCATTACATATTGCTTGTTGCCAAAGAGGGGAGGTAGTTGGGAGAAGTGGGAAAAGGGTAGAGGGGAGAGGGGGGTTAAGGGGGGCAGAGAAGAAGGGGGAGGTAGTTGTGTAGTAGTTTCAACCACATCGATTGCCTGTTTTTAATCGGGCATAACAAATATAACTTCCCTTGAATCGAATTCCCCAGGTAAACCGTTATAAAACTAACCTTGTTATATCTATTGACAGGGCATTTAAATAAATATTAGAGCCATGTGGAAGAGGGGGGAAGGTTCCAATCCATTGATTTCTGAGAAAAAAATAAAATACCATAGTACTCATCTAACGAAGCACACCTCTGCTGCTCCTCTCCCTCCCTCCGTCTTCTTTTCCATCCCCCCCTACACACTCTCCTTAGCATATTAGGTGGAGAATAATGTGAAAAAATGCTTAGCACACGGGAACGAGGCCGGTGAGCGCAGACGTGGGAGTGGGTCCCCCGGGGGTGCGGTGGAGCCCCTATCCCATAAATCCCGGCTCTGGTGCAAACAATCAATTTTCAATTTTAATTATTTACCATGGCCTGCCGGACAGAGGCATTTATTTTCCCGCTCTGTCCGGATTAAAAATTAAAAATTAGGAGATTAATATTTGGTAGAGTGGGCAGAAAACGAAAAAGACCCACTCAAAAAATTCTTTATTATCTTTCTCCCCTTTCCCTCATGTGACGGGCGAAGGTTAGTGATAGCCCAACGAGTCAATCAATAACTTCATAAATTTTCAAGGACCTCCATCGTCTGGCCCCTGCCACCCTTGCACCCACTGCTATTTTAGCCGGGCTCCATCTGTCGGGGGCCAGTAACATTAAGCCTGTGCGAGGGGAGAAACTGGCAAAATGTGCCGCTCAGCACTTTCTGTCCGAGCTCTCCAGGTTTTGGCCTCTACTCTCACTGGCTTTCCGATATTTCATCTGTAAATTTAATTACAGAACCTGGAGCAATACAGCCAAGGTATCCCCTGTCAAGCTCTCATTCACACACAACTGGTATTACAAGTGGCAACCTGCAATAAACAGCCATGTGAAAACACTCTGCAGGCACAGTGCAGCTCAACACAAGAGCTGCAGACTGAGCTTCAGATAAACCAAATAAAATTGGTGGTTTACAACATAAAATGTCTGTTTAAATAACATATTACCATAAATATATCACAGTTTTTCCAACACCATACATTCTGGACAGTTATTCTTACGGCCTGTCATGGACAAGCAACCTTTCAACAATGCCATCAAGCTTAAAATAAAAGACCTGCCCAATGTCAATTAACAAACAACAATTAAGGGTCCATAGCTCACATCTCTGGCCTTGTTGCACAGAAGCAACACACCAACACTTTATTGTCACACTTTTCACCATGATGTATCCAGTGGTCTATAGGAGGGGCTCTAATGTGTCCATAAATTTCTGCGACTGAGCACACCAGCTTCTCCAGAGTGAAGGCTTTAATGCCGATCAATGGGGCGCTGCTGATGATCTCATGCTCTGTGGTGAGCGTTTTGTGTTTTAAAACATATACCTGGTATGACTTTGTTAGCCGTCAACCTCTGGAATAACCTGTATATTGCGGTATCATTTATCCGATGGCTTAAGTCTTTTGTACTGTCCATATGTTTCTGTGGGAAGACATCTTGAAGTGCAACAGCAGTTAAGAAATGTAAGGTCAAACTATCTTTGGCAAGTGGTGAGAAGTGCTGTTAAATGCGGGACTTTGAGCATAAAAAAGTATGAGCAAAGGTTAAAACATGCTCAGCAAGTCACGTTATCACTTTTTAAAATCAATTATTCTTTTTTACTACGTCCCCCTTTTAAGCACTGTAGGCTTTCCAGTGTGCATTAATTCAAAAATATTCAGATGCATTTGAATAGGAACAAGATTTCATTTACAAAACAATGTTTTGTTAAAGCCTGAGAAAAAAAAGTGTGTAGATGAAGTCATATGATAACAATTCATCTGATAATGGCAAGTAAAAGCCACATGAATTTTTAGAAGGCAAACAGGACACATTGGGAGACAGGCTTATCATCCTCTCTGGCCAGAATAATCCTTCAAGTACAGGAACAATAAATCTTTATGAATCAATTTTTGACAAAACTGAATATCAAATTTTGCTCTTTCATATCCAGGTAATCAGGATACAAGTGGGGGCAGTGGATAGATATCACACTGTCACACTGAGTCTTCTTTCTGATACGTATTCTTTCAAAAAACAGGGAGACGGCCAAAAGAAACATATATACATGAGCAGTATTTTTCTGCTGTTAATGAAAATGAAGCACGTCTTTGGATCGAAACTTGCACGGTTATTTACATATTCAGTTGCTTTTTTCTCTAATTCCTGAAAAACACCAATTTTGCGGATATGTGTTTTCTATACGACACGAGTGAGTCAGAAAGGTAGCGAAAACGTGTAAGGAGGAGATATTACAATTCATAGAGGAGGAAAGAAACAGCTAGCCTCTGGCTGTGTGAGTAGCTGCAGACAGGTAGACATAGAGAGCAACAAAGATACAAATAACTGTCAAGGCGCAGAAAGAGACAAAGCGAGCGATGGAGGCGGTGGGGGGAAAGGGAGATCTGAGCAGGAAAGAGACCAAGAGACAGAGGGAGACAGAGAGTGTTTTAGTTCAGAGCAGAATGTTGTTATTTATCTGGTGGCTGCTAAACAAATAAGGAGACTCCCAGTTCTGTGATTGTCTCAGTGGGGTGCTGTCAGTTTAGGCGCATATCTTCCCTCAGCATGCAACAAACTCTCAACACTCCAGCTGCGCTCTCTCTGCTCTCTCAACATGTTCCCCCCCGAACATCCTCCATTTTTTTTTTTTTTTTTGATTTGTCTGTTTCAAGATTCCTCAATGTCCTTCACAATGTTCCTCAAGTATTCCTTTAACACTTTTTCCTATATGTGCTCTGGGCAAACAGCAGCTGATGGACCACAAAGTCCGCATGTGTCAATGCCACTTTAATCTGCAATAATTTTTAAATTTTAATTTTTAAGTGCGCATGGAACAGAGGAGTAATTAGCATGGAGAGAACTGGAGACTTTAATGCTTAATAACAGGCAGGCTTTCTCCACAGTTATAATCTGAATTTAACAGAACCTCATCCACAGCTTTAAGCACTCAAGTTATACAAATAAGCCCCCATGGCTTGGTGCCAACAAGGATTCAACTAGCAATGCAAAACTGTTCAGTCGAACTCATGCACCTACAGCTCCAACACCTGCTACCTCTGAGTCCACGCTGCCTCCTGCAGCTCTTACGGCAGCCCATCATGGCCCAATCCAACATATTAAAGTAGACCCCCTATTGCACTGAGACCTCTGACCTCTAGCTAGGACTGGGGCCTCTGACACCTGTGTGGCCAGAGGAAGCAGAGGTGAAAGCGGAGGTGGAGAAAGCTCGACCTCTCTTTCTGCCTCTCTCCAAAGTGTCCGGCCGCAGCTGAGGTCAAGGGTTTGACCTCTGGGCCAGTGGGGTTATTGAGAGCTGTTGACCCCTGCGACAGGCCACTTGACCCTGCTTACCCTTGGGCTCAGGGAGCTTTCCTTGGTCCAGGACCCTGTGGCTGTGGCCCACCCTTCCATCGCGGGCCCGGAGTAAGAATCGGTCAGGGCCGAACAAACGAGGTCAGGGCAGCAGCGCTGGGAGATTTATGTCCCTCTGAAGCTCAGATAGCCTTCTGGCTGGGAGACTGAGCTCAAAGCTACGGTTTGTATGCTGCTGATGAATGATGAATTTGTACAACCTTGCCATGTTGTTTTTGCAGTTTGCTGTAGTATTGACATTGTTGAAAAAAGGAGGCTAAACTGTAACATGGGAAGGAAATGACCTTGTCAGCTGCTGTATATGCTGAAGATTGAGTTATCATTTTTTGCAGTAAACTGAATTTTCTCCTGTGGCACTAGAAAGAGTTACCTGCACTTGTCTCGACATGACACTACCTACAGGATAAACAAGCCGTGAGAACAAGTGTTCAGTTCACAGTGTTAAAAATGTAGAAGTTTATGATATAAGAGCTTCGGGGCATGTGATGTAACTGTTGAGACACAGCAGCAGAAATATGGACAGCAGTAGAAACCAAGAACTGGGTGAAAGGCACAACTATTTTTGTCACAGTTCTTTCTCTAATTGTTGCATGCCTTGAAACGTGCTTTCTGATTTCTGTTTTTTAGGTCACTAGGAAGAAAGAATAGCAGGCAAATATAATGATCTCCCACTGCTGATCACACCAACTCTCCACAAGCATAAAGTAACAATAAGTCACCCTGCAAAACACTAAAACTTACTTAGTCTCCCTCATTCTTCCTTGAGCCCCATAACATATAAATAAATAAGTGCAGAACACACATATCAATCTATCTCCCTTTCCCTGTGCACCGCCCTCTTTTAAAGCAGTGCTGCGGGCTTTTACCCAAATGGCGTCAGGGCCATCGGTATCATTTATAACGGGACGGCAGCGCTAATGCAGCGCGTGGTTCAGCCAGGATGTTTTATTCATGCTGTTTTATTATTAGGGCCCCACTTAAAAAGGTGAGGCGCTCTCCTCTCCTCTGGCCGCCTCTTGCCGGGGCTGACTGAGGCGCGAGCTTTATCTATCACCCTGACAAGAGCGTCTTCCCTGGGAAGTCTTTCAGAAAACTTCAAACACCCTCACTATTGATTTCTCCCCCTCTCCACCTGGGCACCGGCATACATCTTCCCCCCACCGCGCAGAGAGACAGAGAGGTTGGAGGGAGGTGGTAGTGGAAGTAGAAAGAGAAGTAAGGAAGGGAAAAAAAAAAGGATGGAAAGTAAAAGAGACTCACAGAGATAAAAGTAAAAGAGAAGAAGCCTGGCCACTGCATAACAATGCGGGTGACCTCACTTTGCTTCATTGCTCCAATTCTTGTTAGCTTCAGATAAGCGCGGCTGGCAAGCAGACAAGCACGGTGATTACAGCATCCACAGTATGCTAATTACGTATTCAAACAACACTTTGTGACACATGATTGAATCAAACAAAAAGATCATATGCACGCTGTACATCCTATGCCAAGTGATTGTTGGCAAAGCCTTTGTAGACAATCAAAGGTTCTTGGCCATGAAAGTAACACCTTGAAAGGAGAGAGCAGTCCTTGAATCCCAGAGACAATAGAGACAGTCATTTCCTACTACAAGGTGAAACATGAAGAGTTTGCAATTAAATCTTGAATTAATAACGCCACCACAACAATTGCCCCTTGATATCTTAGTCAAGGCACTTCTTTAAAATAACAGTATTGTGTCTTTGCTATCTCTAGTGCTAGGAAGAGAGGCCGAGAGGAAACTAGAGCAGATACTGTACAATTGTGTGGTGAAAACGACAACTTTAATGTTATCTGCACAAGACTCTCATCTCTATTCTCATCTCATCTTTTTGTCCCAATTTCAAGAGGCTATACACAAACGAAACGCAGGACCCCTTTTATTCCGTCTAATCAATGTCTCTCCTTGATAACAAAGAGACGCCACAACATCTACGATTTGAGGTCGTTTGATGATGGGATTTATTACCTTGCCCATTTGTTGGCGGAAGAGAAGGCTCGCTGATACGGAAGGAGATATGATTTAATGAGTTGTTAATGATTTGTCCTCAGATGGTTAATGAGAAACGGTGGGCCTATGAACTATTTAAAAGTGCAGCCATATTTAAAGATTGTTTTAGAGCCCTACACTCACTCAAAGGGGCACACATAAATTAAATAAGAGACTTGAGCTGATAAGCAAGTAATTAACACAATAAAGAAGTAAGCCAAGGATATAAAAGCATGGGATCAATTAAATTCCTGGCATGTCATTGGGCATCCTCTCTGACAGACACGTTTGCGAGAAGTTTCAGCTCTATAAACATCTTTAATTGTGGCGTTTCTTTGTTTAATAGTCCTAATAACTGCGCCATTAATCTTCGTTTACTCGGATGGTAAAGAGCTTACAGCTGATGTTCGAAAGATCTTTTTCAGTGTGGTGTGAATCTTCTGCGTGGTTGTAAAGACCCCCTGGCACTCTAACACACTCTGAAATCAATAGCACAAGGCCCCATAGGAGAAGCTGGGAGGAAGCCATTGATTGACACGTTACTCTCATGTCAAACAGTAGAACATGGCATGGCAGCAACCACCTGCTGTCTGCTCCACCTGCTGCTCTCACCTCTCCACCAGACTTCACTAGATAAACGCTGCATTCCTACAAAAAAGCAGCGTTGCCTTTACTGTGCGTTTTTTTTTTTAAGCAAAATAAAAAAACACTGTTTTTTGGGGTTTTTTTTAGAACTGTCAGAATTAATTGTTCAGTTTCAGCTCACATCCTAATCAGGGATGGTGAACATCTCAAACAACTGTCACTAAACCTGACTTGTAACAAATGTCTTTATCGCTTCAAAGTATTTCTGGATCCCCGACGGGCCCATCTAAGCACCGCTGTTCTGCTGGAGGTGAGGCGGAGAAATATTACTTACTCTGTATTTTTTTGTTGTGTTAACTCTGACATCCACCCCTCTCCACCATCTACCCTGTGACGTTGGATTGCCTCTGGCCATCTCACCTCAACCTAGGTGGCTTGTTTTTCTTTTCAGCAGGGCTCACGTCTCTCTTTAATTCCATTGATTCTCGTTTGCACTTTGGTTGGAAAGAGAGGGGAAGTGCACCTGAGTGTTTACCCATGCTGCGATGTTTGCAGTGCCTGGTGTTGTGCGCCCTGAAAGAAGAATAAATTAGCGCCCTCTACAATGGCACCCTGAAGCAACCTCCTGGTGCGCAACATCAATATGGAGCGAGAAGCAAGCTGTGAGCGCGTACTGTCAGAGGCCAAATGGTTGGGAGGAGATGTCACTATTCAGCAGATGCTAGACAATGGCCCGCCGTCACCAACTCTCACACATATTCACTGAAGTAGACTTCCAGAATCGGACACATAAGCATCTGTATAGGCACACGAATGCATGTACAAACACATACAATTAAATCCGTCGATATAAATAGGTGCACAGACACACCAATTAAGTACATCCCTGAGGTCTTCCTCTTGAATTTTGAATTTGCATAGATGCTTGTGAAAGTGCATCTTTACTTCATCCCTGCGCTCTCCTTTCCTCACTTAAGACGCACCTATTTCCTCCCTCAATCTCACAAAAAATAATGATCTGAAATGACAGTTAAGATGAATAGATGTATTATGCACAGACAAATGAAAATGCAAGAAGAGCAGTCCAATGAAAGACAAAAAACAAACAGGCCCAAATTAATATTTCATCATCAGTGAAATATTCATACGCTGTTGTCAGGCTAAGACCTATTATCAACCCTTTGTGTTGCATTTGTGTGTGTCTGAGTGTGGAAGGTGAGTGAGGGGAGGGGCGGTATCTGGGCATCTAATATGTCCCACAAACGTGATGAACACCAGGACAGAAGACAAAGAAGACTCCTGAGAATTCATTAGTGGCACTCTTGCACATGAGAAAGACAGAAGGTGCAGGGGATGGCAGGGCAATATGTATTTTATATGTCTGTCCTCACAAAAAAAATAGACTCATACATCCTCTCCCTCTTCCAGTCCCACTCTCCTGTTTTCTCTGTGAGTGTATGTGAAGAGCGGATACAGCTTGGTCTGCAGACACTGCAGATTAGTCTACATACATCTGACCATCATGACAGCAATGTCCAAAAGAAGTGTGGTTTGTTTCTGGGTGTCAAAGAAGACATGATTCACGTAGTCCTCGTAGTTCCGTGGTGGAAACACGAGTGAGAGCTGGAGAGAGAGTGCTAGAAATAGTATGTTGTGTTGGAGTACAGAAGGTGTACCTTACTCTTACCAAAGATTTGCAGTGCTATAGATGAATATTTAACTGACTTCAACAATGTGAAAAAGTCTGTGAGATTTCAGATCAAGACATCCCCTTTAGCAAGACTTTGACACATAACAGAACGGAACAAGAGAAAGGTAAGAAAAAACATTTCATTCATCTGTAGGGTCCTTCATGTAATGTTGTAAGACACTCATAATATTAATATGAATCTGTTAGTGGCAAAAATATTGAACTTGAAATAAAGCGGCACACCTTCCCCAAGATGTTACAATGCAGTCTGTTGCTGGCTGCAGCACTTTCTCTGAATACTGAGCAAATTTCAAAAACTGTTGCTCCCAAGACAAGCCTAAAATCCAAAATTGAATTTAAAATCCTTCTCCTAACTTATAAAGCTCTAAATAGTCAGGCTTCGTCATATCTTAGAGAGCTCATAGTGTCATATTATCTCACCAGAACACTGCACTCTGAGAATGCAGGGTTACTCGTGGTTCCTAAAGTCTCCAAAAGTAGATCAGGAGTCAGAGCCTTCAGCTATCAGGCTCCTCGTCTGTGGAGCCATCTTCCTGTTTCAGTCCAGGAGGTAGACACCGTCTCCACATTTAAGACTAGACTCAAGACTTCCTTTTTGATAAAGCGTATAGTTAGGGCTGGCTCAGGCTTGTTTTGGACCAGCCCCTAGTTAGGCTGACATAAGCCTAGTCTCCCGACGGACCTCCTATGATACACTGTTCACATTCTCTCCTTCTCTCACTCTCCTCAGTTTCTGAAAATTTGCTTCTTCTTCATATGGCTAACTCGGTTTTGCTGCATGTCACTAACTCAGCTTCCTCTACGGAGCATCTGTGCTCCACTGTCTCGCAGGTTCCCTCGAATCGCGGCTAAGCCTGGATCGTGTGTCGTGGTTATGCTGCTGCTGTGGTCCTGCCGGATGCCTCCTGGAGTTCCCCTTTGAGACAGTGTTAAGATTTGAGATGATTCCACACTCCTCTCTAACATTACTATCACTGCAAAAAGTTGTGTTAAAGACTGCAAAGTGATCAATATGGATAAAACAAAGTGTATCAAGTGAAGTCAATCAATAGGTTTATGGCATGGAAAAATAAAAAGAGAGACTTGAAAATCTTTCAAATTTTACATGATTGTGTTGCGTTCGTCAGAAATTGGAGATACGCATCACGTAAACTGAAAGACGTTCAACAGAAACAGTGGTTGAGCTATCATGCCTAACAGTGTGCTCTGTGGAATAAGTGAGCTCCGCCGTATGAGGTAAACGCTCGCTGTCGTCTTGAAAATCAATTCTCCCTCTCTTCCTTTAAGTGGTCAATATTTTTTGTTTCTCGCTGCGAGCTCCACCGCGGCCCCTTTAATTCAATGGGCCAATTAGAGATACCGTCATGTCTAATTCTGACTGCAGGGATGCTTGTTTGTGTTGTTACCTCATCCCTGGTGAGAGTCGGGAGGGGCAGGGTGAGGGAGTGAATGGCACACTCTGTCCAGTTTAACCCTGGCACCCGCTTGTCCTCGCGGCCCCCACCTTGTTTTCTTCTTCACCCTTCCTGCTTTCTCCGTTCTTCCCGGAGTCAAGGACGAAAGCAATTGATGCGAAACTTTCAAAAATGAATTTGGCCACGTGTGTCACTTACGGAGCGGGAAGGAGGGGTGGCTGGGGCCAGGCCACCACCACTCCACTGGGATCATTTGTTACTCAGCCCTGATTGGCCCTGACAAAACAATACCCTAAAAACTCACCAAAGTAAATTATGGTCCCGGTAAATGGCCAGCAAGGGTGGGGTGGAGAGGAAGGAAGGAAACGGCCGTCGGTCGGGACAGGGCCCCGCAAGCTGCCTTGGCCCGCTGCCAGACGCAAAACAAAGTAATGCGCTTTTGATATTAATAACGGAGATGATATTGATCCGTACTGGGGCCAGAGCCACTCTGCCTCCCTTCAGGGTGGGCCCCCATCGAGAAGGGGGAGGAGGTAACGAGGAGGGGTGCTCCTTGAAGAACCAATACCCCACTCCCAGCTCTCTGCCTCTCATCCACCTCCTCCTCCACAACCTCCTCGCTGAAAGCCACTTTTCCTGAGGGTCCATTTCATTTGAGTGTCTTTAATTACGTGAAATGGATTCCATGGGAAAAAGAGAAATGGCAGTGGTGGTGGGCACTGACAGAAGGAGAGGTAAAAGAGGGAGAGGGGTAAAGGGGTGGCTGGTGGCTGTGCGCTTCCATTTTCTGTGTCAGATTCACAATTCTGTCAGCAGCTGTGTCCGTTTCATCCGCTTCTCTTTTTTTTCTTTTTTTTTTTTTAAGGATGGATTTTCTTTGTGTGTGTGTGTCCTGTGCTTTCGGGACAAATGCAGTGAGAGTGTGGAGGGCGCGCAGAGTGAAGCGGAGAGAGAGGACTGAACATAAAAATAGAAAATGGGCAACACAGTGAGGTGAAACAAGAACCGTTTAAGGAATTTGCTCAAGCAGACATACAACTGGAAGGTCACCGAATTCTCCAAATTGTGGTGGACATTTTTTGGGCAGATACTGAATGAGTGGAGCTTTTCTCTCACTTAACTTGAGTAACCTTCTGCAGCTACTATTGAAATGGAGTTTGAGTGCGTGTGACCCTCCACAACACAACCATGGTCGTTACTGAAAATGAGAATGAGCTGGTGAAACAGAAACAGTATTTCCAGCAACAGATGTCTGGTTTGTTTGGTTCATTTCAGCCTCTTGTACTACAAATCACTACCATTTAATTTTGTAAAAATAAATTACACGACCAGCTTCCCAGATGGCCCGTCTTGCTCAGGATAAAAACTTACTCTAGATAAACCAAAGCAACTTTTTTTCCCCCCTAGATTTACTTTTTTCGTAGATTTGCATTGTAGAGCCATATAACAATGTGTGTTTGTGTGTGTGGCAGATAAGAAGACAGCTGAAGAGAGGAAGCAAAAGTGGGAAAGCACAGAATCCTCCTCTGGGTTACTGTACAGCTTGCAACTGCTCAACATGGAAACAATGTAAACAAATGAGGCAGTGCATTAAATAATTAGTGGGTCCACACTAACAGCTTTGACTCCGCCGGCAACAGTGTTGTTGGGAGCAGCGGAAAAGCCAAGCACTAACACACTGAAGTCATAAATTCCCACCAAACATAAACATGTACACACACACACACACACACACACACACACACACACACACACACACACACACACACACACACACACAAACAAACAGAGCGGCCGTGTGATGCCGTAGGCTGGCTTAATTTTTTAATGGAGTTTTTATTTTTTTCCTCTCCTTTGTTGTTTTTGTTTGCTGTCTCCAGTGACAGCCATCAGTGTTGTCAATTTATGAAGCAGCACTATTTTCTGTACTGGGGGGAATTCTTCTGACAGAGAGAGAAAAATTCACATGTACCGAGTTAAAAAAGAAACTGTGCCATGAAGCCATATTATATCTCCTTCTAGAAACAGGAACCAAGGGAGCTGTTCGAGTGGAGTTGGTCAGACAGCGTTTATCTAGGTAATTTATATCACCCCTGACAAAGTGATTTTAACACAACCTGAAAAATGACACTGCCTGAGGAGCTTTCTCACAAAGTGAAATAACTGTGCTGTAAGAGCAGTGTTTTGCCATCTCACAAATGTCTGAAGCGTTGTGCAATGCTGTGTAAGGTGTGAGAAAGACAGACTTAAAAACAAAGAAAAGAAAACTAAAACACGAGAGTACAGAAATAACATTAAGACTGATATGTACAGAAAGGAGAGATGGAGGCAGAGACTGACTGACCAGATGATTTACAAAGAAACAGCAAGCTACGCACAGTGAGACCGAGCATCATTTGCATCTGGCTCTCTCCCGGATGGTGCCTGAGCATTATTTACACTGGCTAGTGGTTTTCCCACAGGAGTCCGCTGGCAAACTAGAGAACAAACCTCCCTCTCTTTCTCCCTCCATCTTCCTCCACATCTCTCTCCCTGTATCACTCTCTCTGTTTCCCTGCTCCTTCTGTTGTCACAGGGACAGAGGTGAGCCCTGACAAGCCAGGGCCAAGTATTTGCATATAAAGAGCCTGCGTTCCTTCTACATGTCCTTCCCTTCCTTCGGCCGCAACTAATGATACACGAGCGTGACATATCTGCCAGGTTAAAAGCCATTGGTCTTAAGCCAACTGCTGCCCAGTGTATCACAGCAGACTGTGATTAAAACACACATATACTGTATGTGCATGTGAGCATCCACTTAAACATGCACACTCATATATATGCATGTATGGGTGTACTGTACATATATTTTCACGTGCTTATACCACTTGTATGATTGTACACACACATGTGGACAGGTCGAGAAACACACGGGCAGATACTGCCTCGCAGTTAATTGAGGATTCATTACTTCCGATGAAAAGTTAATCGAAAGCATGATAAATATTTCATGTGACTTGGACCAACTGTTAAACACTCTGAAAAAGGTGCAAATTCCCTTCTTCTTATATTTTCTGGTATCGGTGATGTTGTTTCGCAACCTGTTAACCACCTTACAGCAGTCACAGGAAACTCGCAAACACACCTTTCATCAGTTTGTTTCTGTTGCATATTATCTCAGTTTGCTAACAAATGAATATGTTAGAAACCCACTGTGAGAAACATAATTTTCACTGTTTTGACACTATTAAAAAAGTATAACACATAATACAAATTAATGTGAGACAAGGTGAATTAAGTTGGTTATAACTTCATTGTCTCTTTTAGATGATGATGTTCTACCTTTAATTCTTCTTTGTTTAAAAGTCCATTGTTCTGATATTCACCTTGAATTCACCTTGAATATCAAGCTAACAGCCATAAACTTAGATTAATGAGCAGGTACAAGAAGATCACAATAACTGTTCGGCAAATGGGCTCTGTGATCTCACTGTTATGTAATAACCCGGCTAGTAGCAGCCGGAAAAAGTGTTTGGGACGAACGGAGATCTCCCTCAGGACGTCTTCCTGACGAAAGGACGCAGTAAACTCACTATCGTCGTCTTGAATGTAGCCTTTTGCTTCCTTGACCGTGCCACAGCGTGAACAATGAATCTGTGGAGCGCTAGCTCTAAGCAGCCAGTAGCTGGAACTAACAGGTCATGGAGGTTGCGCTGAGTTACGTTATGATGCGTTAAAGCTCTATTCAGTAAAAAGGAGTTCTGGGCAAAGATAAATTGTAACGTTCTCATGATGTGCTCAATGTAATCTTGTAAAATGTAGTTTTTGGTGAGAAACTGCACTAAATAATTGTTTGAAGGAGACTTATGTTGATGTATTCACAGCAATGTAAAATAGATAGGAGAGAGGGAATTTTGACATATTATACACAGTAAAAAGTCCTATAAAGCATTTTATTTAGGTTGTTTTATAAATGTGTATGATTGAATTTGTGCTCATTCAAAGGTAGTGTAATAAAGGGCTTAATTACTTTAAAACAGTTCATTTATTACTTTGTAATGTAGATTTCTTTGTTTCAGTGGCACAAAAGGAGCAATAAAAACAACAAAAACAAAATAAAACATCGTTACTAGCTATCAACCAAATTGTTATTTTTAACACTGGTATCTGTGTCCGCCCACAATTTCAAAATCGGTACATCCCTAGTTTTAACAGCCCTGTCTACTAAAAATTACATTCATTCAAAACTAATCTGAAACACAAAATATGTTTTGAAGAAGATGTAATGTGGAGCAAAGTACGTTTTCTACTAACATAATGCTGCTTATTAATGTATCTGGCAAGTTGCAAAAATGTTGATCCTTTATAAAGCAGCAAAATGTTAATTAAAAACTATTTCAGTTGTTTTCTGGCAATCCACTCGTAGGGACTACAGCAGCATTTTATTACCTTAATTATTAATGTTAAACTGAAATCACGACCTCTTTCTAACCTTAACTAAAGTGCATTTGATGACTAAACCTGAAACAAGAGTCTTTTTTATTATGTTTCTCATTAAAATGTAACCAAAATCACTATCTTTTCCTAACCTTAACCAAAGTGGTCTTGTTGCCTAAACCTAGTACAGGAGTCTGGACACAAACCTGAAGTTCTGCTGTCCAGGTTCTGTAGTTTGTATGCCCACCATCCTCCCAAACACCACCGTCCAAAGCCTGTGTGATACATGGATGTAGTGTTTCGCTACCTGAAAGAAACACAATCCAGGCAGGGACCACATTGCCACAAGAACATAATTAAGAAAGCAGTTTAGAAACATACAGTTGTAATTTCTAGGAGACAGGGTTGGGTTTTAATAATTCACCTTCAATGTAAATTTAGCATTTCAATGTTGAATGGCTGGTGAAATCAAAAATCTTCTTTGAGTCACATCTCAAAAATAATCTTGCATTTTTATTTCATTGCCAACGGCCATTTCCTAAGGCTAGATGAAGAATAGAAGAAGTAAACTAAATTTTAATGAGAAGAGTAAAGAAGGATCATACTACATTTAAATTCAAGTCAATATGTTGGGGAGGAAAAAAGATGATTTTATATTATCACCTGAAACAGTGCTATATATGTATCTTACAGTATATGAAGCATTTTATGCTCTGTAAACAAATGTTTTAAGGTTAGTGGCCTACGTCTCCCCGTCCTCAGACTACTAAACAGGATCAAAGACTGTATAGTAACTCCAGCATACACCATGTACAGTACAGTGGGTGCACTCTGATGGTGGTCAACAATTGCTTTCTCTTTCTTTGGATGATGAGTGTAATCTTTGACCCTGAGGTGTTGTTGACTTCTGTACAGACAAAAGGCAGAGTGGTGGAGGTGGTGGTGGTGGGGTGAGGGGCCATCAGTCCCAGCAGGGCATGTTGACAAACCAGAACTCGTGCTTTTTAAGATGTCCGTCCCTCCATGTCACATATCCCCCGTTGAGGCTTACAAATACAACATACACACCACCTCGCATTCATTGACCATTCACATGAACACCTCTCTTGTCTGTTCATTCGCATGCTACCCATCAGAACAAAAGAGAAGAGGAGGTCAAGACGAGGACCAGCAGATATTCCTGTATGTTTATGAGCTACTTCACTTCCTTCCTGCGTATCACCCCTCCGAAACACACATCCATTTTTCACCCTTTCTCAGGCCCATGCAGGTCTACAAATACGCCTATACACTCTCTTTTTTCATTAGGCCAAAATACAAACTAGCGGTGAAAAATCAAGCGGGTGTGAGTATTAGAGAATGCCCTCCCTCTCCTACTGCTATATTAAATATTGAGTCAGAAATGAGCTGGAAGGTGTCTGTAAATGCTAAATAATGGAGAGGCTGCATTCGTCTGGGTCAGAGCTCTCTCTCTCTCTCTCTCTCTCTCTCTCTCTCTCTCTCTCTCTCTCTGATACATTATTAAATGAGGATGCACTTCCCCATCGCAGCAGGAGAGAACAAGGGGCAGGGGGGCACCCTGTCTTCTCCACAGGAATGGTGGAGAGGAAAAGGAGTGGGGGTGACGAGGGATAGGTGCAGATTCACAGACTAGGTGTGTATGTGTGTGTGTGTGTGTGTGTGTGTGTGTGTGTGTGTGTGTGTGTGTGTGGAGAGAGAGAGAGAGGATTAGGTGGGAACGCCAAACAACGGGCAGGAGAGACATAAGCATCCTCCAGCTTGGTCCCCCTCCCCTCCTACAGCCCCATTACACACACACACACACACACACACACACACAGCCTCCTTGCAGAAGTACCTTGAGCCCATTTGTACTAATGACTCTCCGTGCCTAATGCACTTTATGGAGGACGGGGCTGGATATTCATTTGGAGGGAGGGAAGGGGTGGGGGACGTGTCGGGACGAAGTGCTCTGCCATACGGCTTCCCGTCCGCCTGTTTTAGCTGGCCGATTTTTCAGCAAGGGGCTCGGCCGGCACTTGGTCCAGCGGTAATGCGATTCATCACAGGTAAAGTAGGTAGGAGCCCTGATTGTCTCAAGCCTCTCTGAGCTGTCGGCCCATATGCACAACCAGAGAAAGTGCTCGGTCAATAACTAATCAAAGAATTGCAAATACAAGTCTGCTGCACAGGGGAGGCCGAGTAAACTAAGGAAGATGTTCAAGTTTGACGCACATATACTTAATGTATCCTGCTACTCTTCACACTGACTGATTTTTCTTTTGCCTCTACTTTGCTTTGGTGTTATATCTTCAGTCTTGGCAGTTAACATAAATCGCATACTCTGTTTTGAATGTTAAATTGCAGCATTTGCAAAAACACAAGGACAACAAAGTAAATCTTAATAAATGAGGTGGTATGAATGTTTGGTTTGGATGTTGGTGCCATGTCCGCCTGCCTCGGAGGATTTCCCTTATCACATTTGCCTTTGTTTGGTGACTTCTGTATGTTCAACTCCACCAGGGGAGGGTTTCATATGTGTAGCGTTCCCAGGGTGCGTGGCATGAAGCCAGTCTTGGAAATCATACTCATTCAAAGTGACAGTGCCAATAAACATCCCTCTTCCTCAGCTTTATGTGTTTGTGTGTATCTGCCTGCTCTGGGACAGTAGTTACGGCAGATGAGGGAGGTTCCCATATTCTTTGAACACAGAGGAGGCTGGAGCTCAGAGACCGGTGGGGGTCCCAAAGTTGGAGTTACAGGGACCCCCCACTCTCCCTTGGCTCCCTTTGCTCGCCACCAGGGAGGACGCTGCTGCAACCGGTAGTGGCGTCTCAAGACAGAATGAAAACAAACTGGCACAGATGACAAATGCACACAAGCCTGTTCAAGTACGAACTCACACTCCCTCTTTTACTCTCTCCTGCATACACACACCGAGCTGGTATAATAAATAAATAAGTCATAAAGAGAAGAATCGTTTGATGTTACCTTGTGCTGCCTGGGGCCAACACTACACTGGGGAGCACTGCCACCCCTAGCACACACACACACACACTATCACACTCACAGACTTACACACACAATCCCGGGAGAGGTAACTAATGTGAGGGGTGGAAGAAGAGGAGCAGGCTCTCCGCCCAAGAGGACCCGCGGACCACCTTTGGATTTGGGAGGGAGTATCAATTCAGATTTGAGGCAAAAGTGTGGTGTACTCAAACAGGTGTGGTTCCCGCTCTGATGTCCTGAAGGCACTGGGAAAAGCACTGGTATCGATACAGCGTGTGTACTATGTGAATTTGAAGCAAAAAAAAAAAAAGAAAGAAAAACAGAACATGCTTGGACTAAGAAAAAGAAAGCCAAAGCACTGCACCTTTAAGACCCCCCAAAAAAGCAAAGTTACGGAAGAAACCTGGACAAACGATTCTATTTGGAGATTAATAAAGATGGACTCATGAGCTCCAAATTGACATTTTGCTTTTGACAAAAATAAAAACTGAGCAATATAATTTTTTAACACTCAGCAAAGTGATACTCTAAAATGACTCAATGACCAAACTAGAATGACCACCTCGCAGTTGTATGCTGAACCTGTCAACCTGGACATGGATGGTTCACACATATCTTTCCCCTGGCAGCACAGGAGATCTATACAATCAGCACAGTTTCAAGGTAGGCACCCAAGATTAGTGTCACAAATTCAGTATCTGACCAAATGTCTCCTCTTCAGTTCCTGAGTTATGGCACTGAATGATGGCCAGAAAAGTGTTTTAGCAGAACGTTTTGATGTCACAGTGAAGTTGACCTTTGACATTTTGGATTGGACTTCATAACTTTACTGTACTAGACATTTGTGTGAATTTTTTTTTCAGAATTAGCAAAGCAATTCCTGATTTATTGCCAAAAACATGTTTTGTGAGATCACAGTGACCTTGACCTCCGACCACCAAATCAGCTTATTCTTGAGTCCAAGTGGATGGGTGCCAAACTTGAAGAAATTCCCTTACAGTGATCTTGAGAGACCATGTTCATGAGAATGAGATGAACACAAAATCACACTGACATTGACCTTTGACCATCAAAATCTAATCAGTTCATCTTCATCTCAAGATGGACATTTGTGCCAAATTTGAAATAATTCCCTCAAGGTAAGTAAACAGGACTCCCTCTGTGCAGCCAGTCTCAAGTATCAGGTGCTGGTCGGCCGCAGGAACATCTCACATCTTACCATAAATCACCGCACACTGAACTGAGTTACTGTGATTTTATAAAGAGAGAACAACACGTTTCACCCTGTGGCTTCTTGAGCGAACCTGAAGAAGCCACAGACGAAACATGTTGTTCGCTCTTCATAAAATCACAGTAACTCAGTTCAGTGTGCGGTGATTTTTGTTAAAATTCCCTCAAGGTGTTCGTGAGATATCACCTTCAAAAGAATGGGACGGGCCAACCCAAAACCATTACACCTCCGTGCCCGCATAAAAACCCATCTACTGCAATACAAAGGAACTGGAAGTGTTAAAATGATAACTCATTTCCAGGTTTGGGACTCACTGCATTACTCACTGCAGCACTCTATTGCCCTTCAGTTAAACCAATAAATTCTAGGGACAATAAAGCTGCCAGTATTACGTTATTGCAGGTATATTGGTATTGATGATGCTGGCCAATAAGTAAGAAGACATAGCACAAAAATGCTGTTTTGAGGTCTGCTCAGTGTCCTGCTCAGCACATATCTTGATAATCATTCTTTACAAATGAAAACCTACATAAATAAAGGGATACCTACCAAAAAAAGCCGTGGAAAACAACTATTCAACTCTCAAATATTGATATTAGCAACAGCATAAACATACAATATCAGTCAGGGCATTGAAGAACTACACAAGAACCCATACATACATGTTCACATAGCATGTAAACATATGAGTGCGATGTCATACATTAAACTAAATGTATTTTGTCATATTTTCTGCAATACACTTCACTCCATTTTGAAAAGTCCATTCCTAGAATTTATTAGGTTTTGCCTCATAAGAAAATCATTGTAGAGATTAAATACTAGAAATGTGGCGAGTAAGAAGAGATATAGTGGTTCATACTGGAGTCAACCCCTCAGTGTAGCTCAGTAACTTTTTCTCGAACTTTTTCTTTTTTTTTTCCTTCCTCCTCTCTGCAGAGCAGTCACCCAATTGTTGGCCTGGACTGAGTTATTTTGGCACCTCTCCCTCAGTGAAAATGACTCTTTCCCGGGGCACTGACAACCACCTGCACCTCATTCTGTGAGTTGGTGTGTATGTTTTTTGCATCAGCTGCATACACACGTCAGTACATGCTCAGGTGAAAATGTGTATAATATTTTTGATTGAGAATGTACTCCAGAACAGGATATTTGCAGTTCATTATTATCAATCATTATTATTATCATCACAACAGATGATGCTATCACATCAGTCATATCTGCCACTTTTGTGATGCCTGCTTTAATAAGCATTTCTTCAACATACAGAGGGAGGGATAATCAGCTGAGAAAAGCAAGCTGATGAGCACCTGCAGTATTAAGCTGTGATGTGTAATCGTGAGGCACCATCAGGAAAAAAATTTCACAAGGGGGTAAAGGATTAACGATGGATAGATGCATGGATGTGCACAGGGCACATTGTCTTTTCCTGCTATTGCATGTTTCTCGTTGTGAATATTTGGTCTGAACTGGGCTTTACTGTCAAGATGGCGGCAAAGATAACAAAAACAGTTGACTTATTCATCTTGTACCATGTCTAACTTTAGTAGATCATAATACATCAGGTATGACATTAGTCTGTGGATGCTCCATTTCAAAGTGAGACCAAACTTTTGTGAGGATTTTGGTGTTTGAGCCACAACGAAGGCCAAAATGTGGCCTTTAACAGACATTAAAGGTTGTTCTTTTTAGCTAAGCTGATTTCTGAAAAACCTGCAGCCCCTACCGTTAAAGTTAAAGGAGTGAGGAGGAGTCAGCAGTCAATGATAGTACAGAGCAGTCACCAAAAAAAAAAAAAAAAAAAGTACGTGGTCCGGCTTCTTGTGTTATTAGCTGCAGACTTTCACACACATGCATGCACACCAAAACCAAATGCATGATGATGAAAATACATATTAAATAAATGTATTAGTTGTTCTGTGTATTGCAACTCACTAAGTACAGGTAAGACAATAACCCTGCATTGAGGCTGCAAAGAAACTTGGTAAGCTGCCGTAGCCTGACCTTAACTTACTTTCTCTTGAGTCAACAAATCAAATTAGCAAGTGCTAATTAGGTTGCATTAATTGGAAAAACAAATCAATAAAATTATGTCAGAGCTCGCAATCAACCCCTGCAGAGGATGCAAGCTCTCTTTGAGCATCGTCTGAAGTTTTTTCTTATTATTACAGCCTTTAAACTCTGAATCACTGGTAATGAAGCAAAACTGCGACAGTAGAGACACAAGGAAGCACAGAAATCTGATTAGCTCTCCAGAGCTGATGACTGTGAATACTTGAGCCATGTTTACAAGCTTGTTGATTGTCCACACATCAGCTGAGCTTCCCTGTTACACAGCTTTGCGGGAAATTAATGGACTTTTAGTGATTTGCTGATTGTGTTGCTTGCACTGTCAACATGGGGTAAATTTAATCAGTTAAATATTCTTCTGTGGTATTTTGGCGCAAAATGTTACCAAAAAAATATTAAATGTTTTTTTTTAAGAAATACAATTTAATTTCAGTTGTACTAACATAAAAGAAAACGCATTAAATGAAGGGATAAATTTCTTTTCAGAAAATATTTTAATTGTCTGTAAGTCAAATATTCTTGCTTTGTTTCCTGACCATTTGTGACAAGTTGTGTGTCTATCTGCTCGTCCCTTCAAAGAGAAATTCTGGTCGATAGTTTGTGATATCATTTCTTTAATATGATACCTTTGTGGTGTTTCAATAAATGTGTGTATTATTTTAAAAAATAAAAATAAAGCAGTGTGTGTGTTAAAGTCTTAGAGAGACTGAAAGAACTAAGATCAATATTCAAACCACAGTTAATGTGCTGGTTCAGTGGCTACTGTTGCCGGCTGCAAACAAACCCAAGGATAATGTATTCAATTCTAAGACCATTAACTATATTTTTTAGCCAATATATAATGGATTGACTTTGAGTAGTGAAGTTTGGCCTGTGGCAGACCTATAGCTGCCACATTTGATCACTAAATGTTAATCAGTGTTAGGCTTGATCTTCTCAAAGGGTTAGAAAAGTATCATGAAGTACATGAGGGCTGCTTAACTGTTGTTGTTTCAGTCAGTTTTTGCCTGGTGGCATTGGCCCACACCAGTGTTAAAGTCTTTTAGTTGGCATATGTTAGAATGTGGGGGATTTAATCTTCTATGCCTCACAGCTGGAGTCTCGTTGAATAATGTAAGACACACGGGGGCAGTCTGTGGCTCGATTTTACTGTTGCCCTCTTCAAATACTTGCTCTTTGCCAGTGGCGTTTGTCGAGAGTTTTGTGGGCAAATACCAAGAAGGAGATGATGGAGTATTTGTAGAACTGTAGGATGTTATCTCTGTTCTTAATTGAAACAGGCACAATCATAATATATTTACACACTGAACGGTTTCATTAAATAGGGAAGCAAGCTGAGGAATAAAGGATTGGAGGTGAAAATGTGTGTCTGGAATCAAACAATTAAAACTGTGTGCATTGAGAACCTCTCAGCATTACCAATTCTTGTTACTTTAAATGGAAATGATGAACTGTGATGTACTGACACTGCTGAGGGCCTAGCATGTGCTTTGAGTGCAAGTGTAACAACACTGCAACAGCGAGGTTTCATAAAGCCATGGGTAGAGGGAGTCTTGATTTTGGATGCCAAGGATGGTAAATAGTAAGTTTTTCTTTCGACTTTTACTGATATTTCTGAATTCTGTGTTCCATTTTGATTCTTTGGGCTTTTGTTTTTTTGTCAGCACAGGGCACAAACACAATGTCACACTGGCTGACTGGTATTTTCCTAGGACACACTGACATTTCCTTTCCAGCAGCACCCTAAAATCTTGGTACCAAAAATGTTTGTGCCTTACATGGTGCGCAAGACAGTGTCTGCTCAGAGAAGGTCAACAGCTAAACGCACTTGTGTTCCATAAGTTTTTTCTGGTTATACTTGGTGAAGACACACAAATATTTGTCTGGCTCACCAGATATAGACTGTGGCTACAGGCTTTCCATTGGTTGGCTAATTCAGGCAGGCATTTTCCCCTGATCCACTACGAAACGACAACCTCCAAGCTTACAACCAAACACTGATAATGCCACCTTTTGACGAAGATATGGATCTTGAAATAAGGCAAGCCTGCTTTTTTGCTGTTTTGCTTTTTTTGCAGAGAATTAACTATTAATGTCACTGCTATCCTCCCCTCATGTAAATGTTCCACTGAAAAAGTTCCCCCCCACACATTTTTGTGCGGTGCCATTACTGCATCCTGGGTTTAGAACCGCCCTGAGACAAATGTGATTGGTTTAAAAAAATACAAAGAAGCCAGGGCATTTTTTTTCTCCTATAGCAAAATGATAATGTGTGCCTCAATACCCATATTAACGTCCCTATTCATCTTTCCATTTTTATTGCATGTTTTTTTCAACCAGCTGGCATGTAATGACACACACAAAACAATTTTATTCCAAAGTGGCAATAATGATTCTTACCAGCTCTGCAATCCACAAGAATACCCAAAGCGTGCTCTGCCCATGACGCATTGGGTACAGTTCGTGAAAATAGAGCCCTGAGTCCATCAAGGAATGATGGAGAGCAGCTAGGTGATGCTCCCTCACGACACACTGCACGGCCAACAAGTGTAACCCACATGTCGGTCACAGAGTAAGGGAATATTAACGGCGTGATTACTCAGACCCACACTCATACACATAAACACACCAAAAACACAGATAAATTAAAGGAACATGTGCACTTTTCACCACTTAAAGTCTTTCTTTGCATACAACCTTGCAAACCCCTCAGCCACTTCATCTTCCTCCCCATCTCCCACCAGAAACTCTCACATGTCAGAGGGATGGCAGCATCTTTGAATAATCCTTTAGTTTGTTTACATGTAATGAGTGGTTGTGGACTGATGTGCATTGTTGATAGCTGCAGGGAAACGAATAGGCCTTCCATGTTTAAACAGGAGCATTAGGGTAAAGAGGTTGTTGGATTTGCATGGATTTCATCCTTGTGTGTCAGTCAGTCCATGACTAGCCATAAAAAGCGGGTTAAACTCCAAACAAACACAAATACAGACAGGGAGTAATGGGGTCTGGTCTGGGATGGGATGATGTCTGTCTGGAGGCCTTGGTTTTGGGACAGTTGGAGTGGGATTGGTTGTTTGTAGGTGCATTTTGGATTTTGTATGACAGTTGTGTGCACGCTTCTATGTTTGCATGCAAGTGTGTATGTTTATATGCAGACAAACTGTGCGTGAATGATTGTGTGTGCATGCATGTGCGTCCTTATGGATGTGTATGTCTAAATGTGTGAGACTGTGTTTGTGTATGTGTACCATGTGTCCATTTGATGAGGGCCAAAACACACAAGTGGAAAGCTGCCCAAGGGGTGATTGAAGTTGCTGACATTTTAAGGCTATTGAAAACAAAAGCTAATAGGCAGCACCACGTGCTGGAATCGTGTCTGGTTCATGTTTAACAAAACAAGGTCACAGAGGTTGTCGGGCCATGAATTCCATAAATAACTTGATAATGGGATTTTAAAACAAGCCGTCCACCAGTCATCTCCCCTCCTCTCGCACCCTCCCTTTTGCCCGTAACGGGCCCTCTGTGTGTGTGTGTGTGCATGTGTGTGTCTTTCAGAATAGAGGGAATATTAGAATGCAAATGGATTCACACCGCATCCTCATAAACAACGGTGTTCATTTAACCCCCGACCCCTGCATTTAACTGCCCATCAAGTCATTTGTGTTGGGCAAGACACGTGGAAGTAGGCTGAGGGAGGCCAGCAGGCGTGTGCGTGCATGTGTGTGCAAGCTAGCACACTGGTGTGCATACTTGTGGGGATGTGCAGACTAATGTGTGTTTATGAAAACAATATGTCGGTGTCTGTATGTATATACGTGTTTGGTTGTGTGTTTACGCCTGTTTGTGTGGGTCCGTGCATCAGTGTGTCAACACCTGCATGTGTGTTTATCTGTGTGCATGTGCGTCCGTTTTTTTTGAGGTGTGGGTTTCAGAGTTTACCATTTGCAATGCTCAATTAATCTTGTCAGCATGCATTTACAGGGGAATTGAACACCTTTTAAAGTGGGCCTGGCTTTGTCACTCTCTCCTTCTCCATCCATTACAGAGACACAGACACAGTCCTTTGGAAGACCTTGTGCAGAACGCGGCTGATTAAAACATATTAGAGGCTCTTTTACCACACAGCACTGGCAAGGATAAAAGTTACCCTCGTTTTAACCATTTTATACCGTTTCAGGTCCATTGCCATGAAAGTCCTTGATTCCAGTGTCAATCTCTATATCTGTTTCAATCTGTCTCCCTCGATTTTTTCTTATCCTTGTCTTGGGCTATTCTATAATTTTTATGAAACACATGCACTTTCTCCACACTCATATCTCTGAATATCATTCCTATTCTTCTATTCAGCAAAAAGGGACAGCTTTTGAGCTTTGCTAAGGTTTTATGACTTGCCTGAGGCCTTTAACCCGAAAGTATACAGCTATCTGACCTTTTCACTGCTGTAAGAATTGGCCAGTGATGTATAGAAAGTGCACAGAAACAGAAAAGGGAGAGCAGTTTATGTTATAGAAACAACACGCGGGAGAGGAGGTTAAGAAAAATGAATAAATAGAGACTGAACAGGTGGAGGGGACACAGACAGAGCAGTTCACTGGAGAGAGTGAGGAAAAAATTGTAGTGAAGATCAGTGGAGAAATAGGTTGACTCCTCAGGGGGAGAAAATGTTAGATTTAGTGAGAGGAGAACATGTGTCCCTGCTGGTAAGGTCTGAACGCCCCCACCCGCTAGAAGTCCCTGCCCCAGAGAGTCTTCTCCGACTCGGAAACAAATATAGTATACATATTGAAAGACAGAAAGAAAAGCTACAGTGAGGAAAAGAGACAGATGATAGAAACAATGCAGTTAGTCATGCCGTTAAAGAGAGGATATAAGGAGACAGTCAGTCAAAGAGAGGCAGAGCGAGACTGAGAGCAAACGGGGCCCATTTTAAGAGGGCACACTGTGTTCGGCCCCTGTCTCTTAATCCTGGGCGTTTGTCGCGGCTAATTATGGTGGACAAGCCTCTTTATCGAACCTGCTCCTGCCATCGGCATTAGGATGCATGAGCTGCGCCTGTTGTTTTAAACGCTCTCATTAACCACACAAATCAGTGCTGTTGACAGAGTGCTTTTGAATTAAGCGTCTCGCCCCCACCACTGCGCGCCAATGCGTGCAGGGCCCAGGACAAGGAGCAATTTATAACACCATTAGCCACACTCGCCGAGGTTACAGGCATCAAAATTGTTCCCGTCTAATTATTCTTAATGGATACAGGGAGGGAGCGACGCTCAGGACAGCTTTTTCATTAGCCCTCAATCAAGAGGGTCGGGGGAGAGAGGGGTGGGCCAAATGTACTGCTCAGGCAAACGGGAAATCAAAAATAATCGTGTTTGCTTTTTTCATAATACAACACGAATGCATAGATGGAGAGAGAGAGGGATGGGGCGCAGGGCGGGTGAGGAGATGTGGAGAGGAAAAAGAAGCACAGCTCTTGACATTAGAAGAATTCTTACTGTCTTCTAACAAAAACACACGCATATTGAGAAGAGACAGTTTGCTTGCTTTTACTGCCTTGCAGACTAATGGCAGAGTGAAGTTATGCTGCGTAATAGATTTCTAAGACATGGTTATTGGTTAATGAATGCAGAAGTGGAGTTCAAAAGGAAAACATTTAATTGTCCAGATAGGTAGGTGCTGATGAGGTTTCGCCTGTGTGCACTCATGTGTCATCGGTCATTGTTAATGATTATGGAATAGCTGCGGTAAAACTGTATTTTATTAATGAAGCAGCCTGGTCTGATGAATAATTTAATAATGGACAACTAATAATTTCAGACCTCATATATCTATTTAGCCTGTGGCTGGCCAGACAACACTCAACCTAACGAGTCACCCGTAACCAAATTGTGACTACGACTGGTTTAACATTAGAACATATAGCCAAAGGGACAATAATTTACCTTCTCCCAACTAGCTCACTTCAAACACCAAGGTACTCTCTGCCTGCAATTAACTTCCCCCAAAGAGTGCTCGATCATACTGTATCTGTCATCTCGCCGTGGCGGCAAGAAGAAAAAAGGAGGGAAGCCAAATAGTGAGTGTTAACCATCTTTTTACAAGCCATTAAACGGGAGGACATTACCACACGGCATAGTCCCTTAACGAGGACTGACATATGCGAGGGAGGCAGTTAGCACCTAACATTAAGACGCGGCGGCCCACTGATGAGATGGGACATTGTCCATGGGGGAGGTATCAGCGTTAATTAGGGGATAATCGGCTGCGCTCTACATCTCCCCTCAACATCATAACCACCACCCTCTCCCCCCGCCTTGAAGATGATATGGTAAAGGAAAAACAGAGGGGGGGGTTGCATAGTTCATTTGTAGACGGCCTAATTTGCTGCTGCTATTACTGTGGAGATTGGTGCTCCTACTCTCTGCAGGAAGGAAGGAAAACCAGCTGGTGATACCTACTGCAGGATGCGTGGTGCCAGGATGTGGCAGAGGAACTGCAGTACATTTACCACTTTCCTGCTGTGCTCTTTGCCAGTATGTCTGTTACCACTGATATCAGAGACAGGGGAGGTTTCATGGCGTTAACAAATAAAAATAAAAATAAAAAACAGCAATAAAAAAACAAAATCAGGTAATTCTTCATTCTGGGGAATATTACTTTCCTTATGTTTTCCCTCGCTGGATTACTCATATTCAAAAATAGTGCACCACATACGATTTTGCACACCCAACCCAATTTGAAAGAGTAATACAGTGAGAGCAAAACCAAATAATATGAGCATCAGTGAATTAACATGGTTCCTGGTTCACTGGCAATTCATTCACTGCTTAAGGAAAAACTTCACTGGAGCTCAAACATTGGAGACCATTAGCAAAGCCATAAAGCAGTTAATTGATATATTTTTAACAATGACAGACTACCAGAGTTTCCCAGTGCTTTAGGAGTGGACTGGTCGTACATGATGGAAGCAGGGCACATGGCGAAGTCTCCCAGGCCATCTCCTCAAGCCTGCAGGGCATCCGGGGGCACCAAGAGAGACAGAATCGGGCTAAGCATCCCTCGCGCTGCCCAGTTTGGCCCATAGCACTTTGTGTCACAATCGAGAAACAAAAGAGGAGCACATGCTAGAGCGCACACCGTTTGCACATATATGTGTGTGTGAGCATGTAATGAGTTAGGGAGGAAACACTGTGTGAGAGAACAGGACAGGAGAAAGTGTCCAGACAGCACAAACACGAAGGAGTAAAAAAAAAAAAAGGAGGAAAAGTCCCTGAATGAATGACAACTAGAACATTTTGGTACGGGAGGATTTTCACCCAAACATCATAATATTGTTTTAACCAATCGACTTCTCCTTCATCTAAGTCACCGGTGTTAACTGGACCAGGATAACACACTTCTCCCCCCTTCCCACGATGCCCTTGGGCCACAGTGATGTACCGCGCTGGACAGGCCAGAATCATGCCTTCCAGCAGAGCTAGCCAATCAGGTTGAATTATACTCTCTGGGCGCCGGAGCGACATGTCAGGGGATATTCGGGTTGGACACAGCGAAGCCTCGTTCGTGTGGTCAGTCAGTGCCCTGGAGACAAATGCCTGAGCTTCCACATGTGATAGGTTGGCAAAAACGTCCATCTCTTTGAATAGCCACAGGTAAAGGATGGGGAGGTGAAGTGAGAGTGAACGTTACCCTGTAAATCTACGTTAACAAGAAATGTAAACCATTCAGCTTGACCTGCACTTAGGCTAGATTTATCTTGTTCAAAACTCATCACTTTTACCACACGTGAAACGGCTGAGCAACACAGTGTGTTCATTCACAGAGGAGATTTTTTTTTCCATGCTGTTTTCCTGTTTTTTAAAAAATGCTTTAATGTATAGTATTGCAGGAAATATGCATTCAAGGTCCCACCAATCCACCGTAAAACAGGGTTTTGATGGAGTAAAAAATAGATGGATATAGAAGATAATCAAGTGTATTAGAAATAAAGGCGGTGATTCAGCCATGCAGAACACTAACTGTATTATCCGTGCACACCCCAGAAAACAGAAAAGAAGGAGGCAAAAAGCGGAAAAGCATGGTAATTAAGTGTGACTAAAAGACAACGATAAGCAGTGATTAATATTCGATTAAAGCCAGAGGAATTTCCTTTTAAAGTAATTAAGCGTTTATTAATCCGATTTGTAACCCCTGAAGTGTCGCGGAATATGCTGAATGCCAAAATGCAATTGGCTTCACACCCTAGCCATCGAAGACATGCTCCACTTGTGTGCTGTCTCCCAACACCTTATTTAACATGCTGCAGACACGCCAGATGAAGACTTTGACCTGTTTGCAGCAGTCCCAACCTAAAGGTCTGACGATGTCTGTCAGCTAAGCACCGACTTTTCACATCAAGGTTTTAGTTCCACATGCACACAAAAGAGAGTCAGGTTGAGGGTTGAATGCCATTCTGTGGCACCTTGAAGCAGACAAAGGAGGTTTGACGGAATCAGTGGATAGAGACAGAAGATAACAACAGAGAAGGTACAAGGACATGTACATATTACATGTCTCAATACAGTACGATAACACTTTTTGTGGTATCCATTATTTCAAGAATGCGAAGGGATTTGGAATTCCTAAAGAGCATTCACTAATATGTCTTATGCAGTCTTCATGAACTCTAAGTGGCTTTGCATGCACATGGACGTTGGTCTGGGGAACATGTTGAATATAGGAATACATCTAAATTATGAGGAAAGGTGCAGTTGCCTGACTGAACAGTATCCTGTCTGCCCAAACTAAATACCAGTCGACCGGTTGTACTGTTGAAATGCAGTTCTGGGGTCACTTGTCATCAAACAAGAACAGCTCTGTGTTTGTGTGATGCATCTATGTGCTGGTGCGATGCTTCCATTTTATCATACTTATGAACTATGCTGTCAGAACATCTGGGGAAACAAACAATATACAAAATCCGGATGATGTGATGTTAGCCTTTTTAATTAAAAATATTGCCAGTTATGACAACTGACAAGCAAGTGAATGAGCATCAGATTGTTTCGATGTCTTAACTTGCTCCTTCCAATATACGACGTGTTGCCCCGTCTCTGTTTTGGCTAAGTTTTGGGCACCTCCAACCTATTTTCAGAGCGACAGCGAGCCGTTGCTGAGACTCACTCAGGGATCAAAAGGCTGCCTGAATGTTTTTGTCGCTTGTAGTATATCTGGACACTTTTTTACGCTCTATCTGCCAGAGTTCGCTCACTCACTACATGTAAGGAAGAGGTGTTACACAATTGACAAGTCTTAAACAGTGGACATGAACACACCACAACAGTGTCAGCATAACCGGCTGACGCACTGGTTTCGTGTTCGGTAAGTCAAAGATTTTAAAAGCGCAATCTCATTTGAAAAATAAATAAAAGTATAAACAAAAATGATGCGGGGCCAGTTCCTCATCACTGATGATGGCAGTTGAATGGGATTTGATCAAAGGCCTGCGCTGTAATAACTTGATGGATGCTTTTGCCCAGAGGTAAATGAGACGAAAACACCTGCTTTAGGTTAAGACAGCTGACACTGTTAATGCATGTTAATGCTCGTTGCTGGTTTAATGAGTAGCGCAACAGTTTGTCAGGCTGTATGATCAATGCTTTGCTGATCAATAAGCTGGCTGTCGGGCTGTATATGGAGTTTCAATGTGGGACTTGGTGGCAGCTGAGAGATGGTTGTAGCTCAGCTTTGAATAAGGTGACAGACATATTAAGACTTACATTTTTTCAATATGATTTAACGTAGAAAAATCACAATTAGTAAAAACTGATTCACTTGTTAGCACAGAGTATGTGGTTAAGTTACCCTTACTTGTTGGTTTGGGCCTTCTTCAAGATCAACAAGCATGAAGCTTGAAGAAATACAAAATGAGTATATTTGATTTTAACCCCCTTATAATGACCAATGTTACGATTAGTAACCTAAATCTAATTACAGGTTTTATTCAGTAACTATAACTGATCACAATTACATTTATTTGACATTTCATTACATGAAACTAGTTACTCCCCAACACCGTTTGTGTATACTGTGCTGACAATATAACAACCTAAAAATAAAACACTATTAAAATGTAACAAAAGTTTAATCTGTGCTCCCCCACACTTACTGCAATGTCCAATTTATGTACTGGATACTTAGAAAGAAAGTAGAGGTGGAATTGATCTAAGTGTGCAACACTCCAGAGTTTGATATGGAAAGAGATAGAGTCCATGGTTCCCTTTCCCTCATGTGCCCTTTAATCTCCCCTCTTCGCTGTAGTGTATGTGGTTGCACAATGCGGTCATGAGGCCTGACAGGGCACTCCGGGGGGCACAAACCAGTGCCACGTCCATCCGCTGCACTCTCCACAACGCCACGCCATGTCCTGACAGGGTCCCGCTATCTCCTTCTGCGTAATTTAACACTACTTTCCCAGGCTCCCCAGACGAGTGACACACAACGACACGTTAAACACTGCTCATATGTCTTGTCGAGTCTACTCTGAGATTCTCACTGCCTGACCCTTTATGTCTTCTAACTCAAATGGTTTTCGTTTAATGTGGCAGCTGATTTCACGAACGTAACCCGTTTCCCCACAGTTGTCTCCTATAACACTGAGGTTCCCGTACATAATATAAATCAAGCCAAAACTGAGTTTAACCTAGTTTCTTAATCTGATCTTTGTGGGAATTATTTTGTGTTAAACTTTCCATTTCTTCACCTCATTGATTCTCTAGTCACACACTATCTCAGCTCCCTTTCTCTCCTTACCTTTGACAGTTTCCTGTAAAACAACCCTGATCCTCAGCCTAAGCTCTCTGTCTCTGCTATCCGCTGAGCTTCCCTGCCTGGCCTCCATCTCCAAGCTCCCTCTCCCCATGGCTCTCTCATCTCACTGCCCTGCTTGACAGCTTCATCTGATCCACAGGACTTTCAGCTAGAATATCTGGCATTCTGCCCTACCCACAGGACTCTAAATCCCACGGTTCATCCTCTTAGGGCTACCTTCCTCCAGCATCTTCCTCCCACTGGCTCTCAATGTGTGGCAAAGAGTTGTCGTTTCACTCCTGACTAGAGCACAGGTAAGGCTCACAGGGGTAAGCTTGCCTGTTCTCAGAATCCTGTAATACTTGGACACATGAGAGGAGGCAGAGATTGCGTCCTTGGTTTGCAGGAAATGGTGTGTCCCCATGTAAAGCGACAAAGGTTTTTTCTGGCGGCTTCTTGAAGTGACACAGTGTCTCAAGCAGCGCCGCATCTATTCATGAAGGAACGGTGATTTTACGAGGAACAAAAAGCATCTGTACGTTGTCACTAACAAGTGTCAGGGAAAGAGAGGGAGGGATTTTGCTACGCTGGATAAGTTTCTTCTGTCGAAGTCTAAACTTCAAGTAATATCAAAGCTGTTGGTATCAGAAATCCTATGACAAAAACTAGCATTGGAATACTTCATATACATCTACGTTAACTGTCACAAGTAAAGGACAAGCCCAGTGATTATCATCTTTTAGACATGACATAAATATATCATGTCAACACATATTGCAAAACAGGCTCTGCAACCCATGTCTTGCAATTTCTTTGAGTTTCCCTCTATTCAGGCTTTAAATATACCTAGAGACACATTTGAATGCTCTATTGACTGCCTTGCTATCAGTGTGTTAATGTAGGAGATCAAGTAATGTTAAGTCTAATATATTTTCCAAAAATGCAGAATCTCAGAGGGATACACAATCGGTACAGAATACAGCATCTTATATCCTTAGACCTTGTTAAGATCACAGAGAAAAAGAAAAAAAAGTGAGATGAGAGAGTACAGAGTAGTATGGAAATAACTTGTAAAATTTCAAAATAGAGATACAGAATTACAATATACAACCAAGAGCTACTCAGACGCTACTGCAAATACAGAATAGCAGAATCACAGTGTAAACCACAACCCTATCACCAGTCAAGAACATAACATTTTAACTTTTTTTTTAAATGTCAAAGCGAACATTTTTGAAATTCCTACTTACGACGTCCGTTTAGTGCAACAACAGTGTGTTTAAGGGAATACTTCATCTACAAAATTATCATTTATATATTAGTTACCCACCCTGTGGTACCTTGAATTTGTGAAGCGAACTTTGTTTTTCTGGCATGCCTCCACAATGAGCGAAGAATCCAAAAGCGGAGAAAATTCACCTGGGCAAATACAGTACATGCATTTGAACTCTACTTGTGCTTTTCATTGAGCAGAGTTCAAACGCACATGCTTGTCCAGGCATGCTACGCTATGCTGTTTTAAATAGTAAGGTTTTACCAACTGGATGAATGTAACTTGGATTATTCTGCTGGAGTTGGGTGAATGTTTTTAGATGAATGTTTTGATTTAATTTTGCTGCATTTAAACGCGGTCCCCCTTTACTTCAAATCATCAAGAGTTTTCTCTGTTCTTGAAACATGTGTTCACCATGGAGGCATGCAAGTAGTGTCAGAAATATAAAATATTGGATACATATTGATTCTAAATATTTGAAACAGTTTCAATACTCTTTTTCCGCAGTACTCATACACTATTACCAGCTGTGCTTTCTCACTGTCTCGTATTTTTAACATTTACTGCGGTAAAGAAAACACAAGGTAGTGGTGTTCTCCACCACTAATTAAGAAAGAAGAGCTGTCGTTGCCATGTTAAAGCTTTTTTATGTTTATCTTTTAAGAAAAACGTATATGCCATCGATGTAAATTCTTTCCCATAGTATCAAAAATGGTATTGTATCAAAGTTAAAAGGTCCAGTATCACGACGACACATGCAAGAAAACTGATGTACAAATAATCATCAAGGTTACGTCATGCACACGATTATGGCAAACTAAAGTTAGGGTATAGTTAAAGGTAAGAAACTAAAAACCCCTTGGTTGGTTACTCTAATAAAACAGCAGGTCTGTGATGGGAAACTGATGTTCTCCTGCATGAATGTCAGACACACCTACCCACCATCCTGACACACATAAAGGACACACACTTCCTTCATTGGCACTGGACCAAATTCATCCAAAATGGACATAATTTCAAGGGATACTGGGCTGACATCAGAACTTTGTCCCCATGGTGAGAAAGGTTGTAGCAGAAATACACTACACCACAGGAGAGTTCTTGATCAAGATGCTCCAGATGTAGCATACACACTATTTTGCAGAGCAACTTTAAGAATACTGAGTTAAAGAGTTTCATGCCAAGTGTAAAACTGTATGACGTAAAATTCTACAAGTTCAAAGGCTCACTCTAGGCGGGAGCAGCATCAGGGCTCTCTGTCTGACGTACGCAGACAGCAACAGAGATCACATTGGGCTGGCCAACTCCTCCCCCTTCTGGTCAGCGAGACATACCCCCCTCCCACCCAAACACGCACAGACACACTCTCTCCATCGCTCTCACGTACACACACAGCCCCCTCCTCCTTTAGCCAGACAGCCAGGGTCCCCACTGCCCCTAAGCCCCTGTTAAAACCACTCCTCACCTCCCTTGTCACTAGGCCATGTCTGTCATTTTGAATCCGCCCATCCTTTCCCGCTCTCGCACAGAGGGCCAAGAGGTTAATAGGGACCGAAACAATGGTCCAGCGCAGACACAACAAACAATGGCCCGTGGGAGCAGTTTGCCTATGGGCTGCATCATCTCCCACCATTCCCCGCCTGTTTCTTTTTCTGCCTTTTCCCCCTCTTTATCCACATCTCTTCCTTTTGCTCTCCTTCTCTTCCTCTCCCTCCCTCGCTCTGACAGTCCCTGCCAATACCCTTGTCTCCTGGACAGTCATTTATACCTATTTGCAAGGTTAATTGCCATTTCATTGGCTGCTATTTATATTTTAAAAAGCCTTGTTAGGAGACTAATAAAGTGACTGTGAAGATGCCGCAGAAAGGTAATTACCACATACGGTTAACAGTCGGGTGGTGTAAAGTGAAGAGGATGTCGCATTGTCATTTCAGTGGCAGAGTTGAGCGTAATTGTTTCTCTCTGCTGGTGTTGGGAGGGTGATAGGGAAGGGAAAAAGCTGTTAAATATCCAGTTAGACAGGTGTGTGAAGCAATGAGGAGGGAAGCACAAGGTCCTGGAGGTGCAGTGTTATATATGTGATGTGTGTGTGTGTGTGTGTGTGTGTGTGTGTGTTTGACAGAGAGAGAGAGAGATAGACTGAGAGAACATGTTTCCTCTGTCTGAATCCATTTTACCTCATTTGATTTTAATCACATCATCCAATTCATTTAAAACCTCAATTTACAGTGTATTAGAAAACAGAAAAAAAAGGAAAACCTTGTAGGGACATGATTGTGTATGAACAACAATTATTTCATGACACCAGTAATTGAATGATTACTGAAAGTGGTAATTGATGGGTCAAAGCTATTTGGCCAGCGTCTGGCAACACCTATGTCAAAGTTCTTCAAGCTGCTGAGCACACTGTCACATACTGAGCTAATTCTGTCTTGTTCATACTGTATATTTCAGTGTGGCTTGTGTGTTAATCTAAGTAATCAGTGATCAGAAGGAAGTACGGGAATACAGAGACCCTGAAACTACTGGAAAATCAACTTAGACGTGTTAGTCAGATGCATTCTCAATACTGCTTATGAACATGCACACACATACTGTACAACCGCACGAATTCAAATAACAAGATTAGTTGGAAATGTTCTTGAACAGAAGTTAAACACAACTCCTGGGCACTGTATCACTTACTATTTAGTACATTTCAGTTTAAATGACCGTCATCAGGACAATGACGGATGAAGATTGTAGCAGGGGTAGCATCTGTCACTAATGAAGGATAAAGATATAGTTGTGTGTGTTCAAACGTACTTACGTAAAACACTCCTTAAAGGTATACTATGCAGGATTGTTGGTTACTGTTTGGAAACACACTCGCCACCCCAGATTCACCCATGTTTGGCGTTTCGCCTTGCTATAGTTGTGATTTTTCTGCGCTTTGTGTCTTGGATGCCTGCTGCTTGTGGTCTGGCTCTTGGCAGCTACCTTTACAAAAAGCTGCAAAATCACCTGAGCACTGTGGGGGTACACGCCTATCAACATCCCGAACACAGAAAACAAGACGAAGGTAAGAAAATACAGGCAGAGGGCAGAGGAGTGTCTGCAGAAGAATACACCACCACACATTTCTGGGTCATAAGTGATGATTGAAAGGGATTACGTCTGTATGAGTCTACGCATTGTTTATAGGTAAGTCCTGCATAGTATATCTTTAAGGCTGGAATTCGTATAACTTAATGGCTTCTGTACAGTAGTTGCCGTCTCTAATGACGCACAAACAGCATAAACATTCATTCATTCAATTTCATTTGACATGTTTTACCAGCATTATCTTCACTGTCTAAAGATGGTAAAACTGTAAAAAAAAAAAAAAAAGTCTACTTTTTTTATCATCAAACAGATGTGTAAGGCTTTCTATGACGACACCGCTTTTTTATATTTATGCGGACTAGACAGAGCCCAGACGTAGACAGTGTGAGAACAGCAAAAGACAGGGGGAGAGGGGAGAGGTGAGAGAGGGAAGATGGAGAAGAATACAATGAAGTGGCTTAGCGGGCTGAGGCTTCCCAAATCCTTCCATGCGCCCATACGGCGAGCTGAGGCAGAGAAAGAGTCAACTCTTTGCCTTCTGTTTGCTCAGCAACCTAACCCAGCAGGGAGGCACCGGTGAGAGAAAAGGGGCAAATGTGTGTCGGGCGTGCGGGTGGGATGGGATAGGAGGCTGGTGTGGGGATACACATGGGGTTGGAGGAGGTCACATTGTTGATTTCATTCTCTATTTTTTTTTTTTTTTTTTTTTGTCAGCTCTGTTTTTCCAAGCACCCACTGTTCTACCACTCACCCCTCCCTACACACACACACACACACACACAAAGTTGTTCTGCACAGGCTGACACACACACCAATGAAAACACACATATATACCAATCCTCTGGAACCCCCAGAGAGATGTGATCAGGGGGTGTCCCCTCCAAACACGTCCTCCAACCTCTCCCCCCACTCGTTCATTCTGTTCTGCCATCGCATTTTGTCAGAGTCAGCAACAAAACGGACGGTCAAGAAAAAAGATAGGGAGAAAAAAAAAGGGAAAAAAAAGAGTATCGATTAGCCTTCAGAGCTCCACGTGGGCCACTTTCATCGATTAGGAACGAGAGAGCAGCAAAGCACCAGCCATGTTCCCTCTTTCTCTCCCTCCCTCTCCCTCTGTCTCTCCAGGGTCCTTTGTCCATGAAGAGAGCGATATAATGGCCCTTTGAGAGGGAGTGAAGGAGGGAGGCAGAAGACGGAGGAGAGAGGCAAGGGACAAGATGGAGGAGGAGGGGGGGAGGAGGAAGATGAGGAGGAGGAGGAGGGAGGGTGACGGCTGTGGCGTCTAGAGTAGGAAAGGAGAGTTCAGGCCTTGCGGCATGGGGGGAAGTGTACGGAGTGACGGTGGAAGGGGGGAGAGGGGGGAGAGAGGTAAAGAAAGACACCAAGGCGAGAAGAGAAAGTCTCAATGACAAAAGGTCGGGGCAGCTGGGCTTAGGGCGACGGGGACCAAAGGGAGCAGCGGGATAATCTGCTAAAGCCCAGAAAGGAGAGATTCAGCATGCGCGCCACCCTCGTAGGGCCTAAGAGCAAATTTGCACATAAATAAGGAGCCAACTTTGCTTTGAACGGGAGGTCGAGGGAGAAAGCATCAGAAAGGGAGAGAGAGTCAGAGATACAGAGCGAAGTGTTGGAGCCACAGCTGCCTGCTGGCTGGTCGCAACCGGACCTAGACAAAGTTCAGCATTTCAAGCTCCGCAAGGGAGGAGTTTTTTTCTTCCTTATGTTTGAAAAAGTAAGCAAAGATATTTATCATTTATTCCCCCCCTCCGTCTTGGTTTTTCTTCCACTCCTTAGCTCCCGGGCCGTGAGCTTTCTTAGTTTGGCCCTCAAAGACTCCTCTGTCTTCTGTGTCGACATCCCTGGACTCAGGGGACAAATGTGTGTGTGTTTTTGAGGGCCACGGGCTTTGTTGTAACTGCACCTCACCTCTGAGATGCCAAGCCATTAATGGCCACTTACCAGCACAGTGCTGAAATACAGGGATGCACACTAACACATAGGAGCAATGCGTGTGTGCAAAAGGAAACAATTAACAGCTATATACATGAATTCAAGCAAATAAAGGGTATGTTAAGACACCTATACAAGGGTCAAACACAGTCCACATGCATCAAATATTAGTTTCAGCTTATATGAGTAGTTTAGAATCAATATCTCAGTTGTTGACTTAATACTCAAAAATCCCCTTTAACTGCCTCCGCTTCATCTACATCTTCCCTTTCTGACTCACCATGGATTTACAGGATCAAAGACTTCACCTGAGTTCAGCTGATAAGTCAACGTAAAGTGCAGTTGTTCCTCATTTCTTTCACACTTACTGAAAAAATAAGTGCACCAGTCAAACACACACCCTCGCAAATTCATGATATTTATGAATGTGCCCTCAGACACTCTAAAATCCATGCACAAATTTACACCATATAAATCACAGTTTGCTGATGCTTTACAGTCTTAATTGGATTGAATTTATTTAATTTTTCTTTTTTGCAAAACACCTGCGCAATAACCACTTGTGTATCACCTGCTAAAAGGTCAAGTATAAATAACAGCTTCTTTTGTGTTGAAGCACTTACTGTATCATTCATAATCCTGGAGAACATATTACACAGCTTCTAGTAATGTGTTAACATCAAACATTTTTCACATAAATTAGGGCTTTCTTTTCAATCAGGTATGCTGTGCTTGAAAAGGTGCTTCTGGGGGATGAGTTCTTGGAGAGAGGAGTGATTCAGGAATGAGTTGAGCTGGTGCAGGTACTTATCGATCAGCCTTGGAAGTTATGAACTAGCTGTCATTTCCCTTTCATGAACAGCTCAATAGGTATTGACTGCAGATGAAAAGCATGTGCAAGTATGGCCGGCCTTAAGGACAGGACAAAAAGAGGAGACAGGAGGACAGCATATGGGCCCTTGACACGCACAGTCATCAGTGCACACAGATGGACGCACAAAGACTGAGCTCAGACAATAAATTCACACCCATGCACCATTCTATATTATTTTCTATAAGGCAGCACAGGCAGACATCCAAACCCCTGTAAACACACAACACATCCAGTGGCACATACATCTGGCTAAGAGGCCTAGTGCGGTTTGAGACGTGATGAGATCACAGTGAGAACACATAGTCGTGTGGAGAGGGAACAGGAGGGGAGATAAAGACGAGGATTGGAGATGGGGGGGTGAGGAGGGGGCATCTTGGCGGACTGAGGTGTATAGATGAGCAGCACTGTGGGAGAGTGGAGGATTTGTGGAGGTGGCGTGTGGCCACGTCACTGCGTGCAAGACCTCAAGTCGTTGTGTCTGCAGCTAGTGGACATTGACAGGCATGTGTCGCCCACTGAGCACCATCCAGATCACAGACGCCCTGCAAGGCACAGATGAAGGGAGGGCTTTGGGCCTCCCTAATCCCAGCTCATCCGTGTTCCATGTTCTGCGGCTCCCAACCATGCTTAGCAGAATTTCACGCCGGAGTCTCTCTGCAAACCTAAAACCAGCGCGTTACACTAAAGGGATAAGGCCGGGGTGGCAATAGGATGAGCAACCTTTTGTCACTCACAGACACCTCTTGGTCTCTTATGACTGTGCCGAACACTGTCTGTCTCTGCTATCCTCTTTCACATCTCCTTTTCACTTCTAGTCTTTGATCACATTTCAATCTGATGTTTTTGTGTTTTACACAGACTTGTGTTTTCTTTCTTTATCCAGCCTCACTTCTCTATATCCATCGCTCATTCTCTAATGCGAGCAGCCTAGTTCGCTGAAGAGAAACCATCTCATTGGCCATCCCTGAGTGCAGCCAGCAGAACGATGTTTGTGCGGGGATGAGGCGCAGACACAGGGTGGGGGTAAAGAATGGAATTAAATCAAATCAAAAAAGGAAGAAGAAATAAAGGAAGGAAGGTAGATAGCAACCTCCCCCAGCAATCTACTTTGCTGAACAGGAGCGCCCACAGAAAAGAAACCATGGTTTGAATTGATGCCATCCGATGCCAGCTGATGCCATCCCTCTCCCTGAGACACAGGCACATTGCTGCCGGCGCGATGGGAGCAAATCCACACCAGAACTAAGTCTCCCTGAAGAATGGTAAAGCAGGAAAACAACAACTAAGCATGTTAGTTTCACCTCCACGAATATGCATGTGTGTTGGCAGGGGAATGAAAGATGAGTGGCCCTTTGCAAAATCTAGACAATTACAACAGAGCAGCACTGTTGTGTGCTGCACAAATAACGCCTCCCCAGGAATCACCAGTGATGGGAAGCAAATGTGAAAGCTGCCATTGGATTTTTTGTGATGAGCCGAAGAATGCGGGTATTTACTGCATGTTATCTCAAAACCCAAACACATTAGGGGCTATTCAGCACATAGAGGGTTGAATCTTTCAGCCCATTCATTCTGGGCATTTTCATCATTCTGTTTGTCTTGAGGGCAATTTATCCTCTTTAGATTGGTTTTGATTCTGCAAAGTCTGAGAATCTGCATGATGAAATTCTTCACTGTAGTTGAAATCCTATAAGGAATGCGCCATTAGTTTAAAATCACCCAGTATATCATGCTATGTATGTGCACAGCAGAGGTACACTTTGCAGCACACCGCCGGCCCCAAATCAGGCTGATCTTACACGAGAATACTTTGCTGTTTGTGAGCCTTAAGTTACCTCCCTGTAGCCTACTCACACATCCTAATTACAAGATAGATAGGCCTATCCTAGCAGTATAGTGTGATCGCTAGCCTGTCTCCGTCTCTGTGCTTAGGCATACAGCCGACTGCTGAGCAGTTTACTTCAGCTTTGATAGCAACAGCATCAACAGCAGGACCTAATGGGGTGCATGACCGAGAGATCTGAGCACAGGCCTTCCATATGCATCTCCCCACTGCATCACAAATCTCATGCAGCATTACCATGGGCCTGGGAGAGAGGGGTAAGCTACGCTACGCTGGCAAAGTTCAGTCACGTAGCATCACAGTAAATGGGATTTTTCAAATTTGTGTGTGCGTGTGCATTCTCGTGTGTGTGTGTGTGTGTGTGTGTGTGTGTGTGTGCAAAATGTGAGCACAGCCTCTTTGGGTTTGTAATTTGCGGAAGCTTCGCCAGTGTGTGTTTGAATTTCTTGTGTGTGAATGTGGGACTGAATGTGTGTGTGTAGAATATCATTATGCGTATGCGTGTTTGTAACCGCCTCTGTGCAAGTACATGGTGAGATGTTGTTTACTGCCTCTTCGGCGGCTAGACTGCATGACGGCAGCCAACACGGAGGGGTGGGGGGGTAAAATAGCGAATGGGTGAGGGGAGACAGCGCCAGGGTTATATAGCGGCTAACTGGGGAGCTGTTAAGTTTTATGTTAATTGAAGGGGCTTACACAGAACTCTATTGACAGTTAACATGCCCTTCAAGGTGTTCTTTGTGGTTCAGCACTTCTGTCAAGACAGAGGCAGTCATTTTGCTTCACCTTTATTTATATGCTTGACTACTCAGAACATTATGGAACACTGTGGGGCCCAGTAATAGATGTAGGAGGGGGGCAGGTGTGTGTATGGGAGGTCAGATGCCTCGCAGACGACCCAACCAGGTGTCTGGGCCCTCTGTGAGTCATCCAATGGCTGTCCAAGATAGGGTAACTAGGGGTAAGGGAAGAATAGAAAAAAAGATGAATGAATAGATGGAGTTTTTCTGGACATTATGCAAACCTGACAAGGTGAGAAGACGAGTACGAGAGGTTAAGGCAGATTTTGTTTGTGTAGGGTTGTATGTCTTAAAAGGGTAACACTTAAAATAGAACCTTTTTTTGACCTCTGCAAAAATCATTATGCATGTTGACCTAGATACAAATAACGCAGCCTGGATTTCACATGTCCCTGTCTGTATGTTTGAAGCAAAAAGGCATATTTCATTTGAATTCATGAACACACTTGAAGACTGTTTTGATAAGTGGGGTGTGAGTGTCACTGCCATTTCATGTCTAATTGGTCGGGCGTACATCTCTAGACAGGACCAGACAGGGTTTCCCACTCGAAGATCAGAGGGCTCAAATACCAGCCCAGTCTTCCATCACGCCACCAAGGTCACCTGTCACTTAGCACCCCTCGACCACTGTGCATGTTTGATTTGGCTGACACATTAACAGACAACTGTGACATTTAGTTGTGGATGCTAAGAAGACTATGCCCTTTAAACTCCATCTTCACACTCAACAACCCCGTGATTCTGCCAGAGCGGCAACAGGGCATGTTTTAAAAGTGTAATCGCCAATTAGTATGTGATTAAAAATGCATTGCAATCAATTAGTATTTAACATAAGGTGAAGTTAAACCGAATACCGCAGTAGCCTCTGTTGCTGTACCGCTACCCTACACCCTATTAATCAAATACATGTAAAACTCATTATGCAACCACCAAATTAGCATCAGCACTTCTGTGCTAAACGGAAAATAAGGAGGCTCTGATACTCCAAACATTGTCATTTTCGGTCAATAAGACAAGAAAGACCTCCCAGTAAAAGGACAGTGATGAAGTACAACGGGATAGAATGAAGTCACTATGCTAATATTAGCTTGGTTGAGAAATGTCAAGCTAGAGAGGTGCGCTACATGGCTACAGCTAATCATTTAGGTTAATTGAGGTTTCCAGGAACCTGGGTCTTGTAGATTCTCCATGTCTGCTTCATGTGACTGCTCCCCCACAAAGCCTCCACGTGCCAGCAGTGACAGGGAGGCAACCACTCTAATTATGTAACCCACTATTATCACGGTATGACCTACCACTAATTGGAGGAGATGCCAATTGATGTTACAGGCTAAAGTGGGCAAGGTTAAACATGTTCGTCACACACCCTTCCTACATAAACGGATATAACGGCTTCACATGGACTTTAATTTTGGGGACGACTGGTAAACTTGTCGATGGGACGGCAAAGTCTCTCTAATCACTGGGGCTCCTCAGAGTCTATTTTGCTACCATCTCCTTCACCTTTGTGCCCTGGTCAGGCTGGCAAATCAATGACACACAGGTCAGAAGGTGTGCGTCTGTGACCCTGAGGTGGCTGACCAGAAGCCAGGCATACACTCCACTCTGCTATGGCACTGGACCCCGAGCACATGCACAAACCTGCTCGTCGTGCAATAAAGATGATTTAGCACCGTAACTCTACCTGCCCGCCACCACTCTTAGGTTTGTGTGCCTTTTGATTAATCATGGGCCGAGAGGGATTTATTGTATGGGGGATATTTGCCTCAGCGATTTAATAATGGTGGAGGAGGAACACAATTAATCAGAGGGGGTCCACGCGTGCCCCCCTTCTAAAAAAAATGTGCAAAATTAATGACTATGAATATGTATATTTGTTTGTGAGCTGCGGCGTACAGTGTGTGCAGGCTTGTATTTGAGCTGCATTAGTGCATGCAGTGCCCAGCAGCAGACCTGTGCTCAGTGAATAACATTGCCCATTGTGTGCTATGAATATATATCTATCTCATGGGTGGCCAGATATCACTGCACCGGCATGTGCTGGTGGAGCGGCTTGTTATTGTGGTTTGATTCGGCATCTACGGGTCCATCAAATATCTCAACTCCTTGCGCTTGTACACATGTACACACTGACAAAATGAGAGAAGCCACACACACACACACACACACACACTCTTTGCCACATACCTTCCTCTCCCCTTCCCCTGTGCAGCAAGTGCGCTCTCAGGCTCTTGCAGGTATGGGAACCTCCCTCCCGCTCTCATAATCATGTACGAGCAGCCTGGCACTATAGAAAAATAATGATGTGCCGTCCTGTTGGCTCATTTATCAGCATGTTTTACAACAGGCGCCGGGTGGAAGTAATTAAACTCTGCCATCATTACAATGAGCCAGGCCCCCCTCTTAATAGACACCCAATGAGACACTAGAGGCCTGCCTGGTAATTGTAGCTCCAACTATCTCGCTCTCTTTCCGTGTGTGTGTGTGTATGTGTGTGCCCGTGTTTGTCTGTCTACAATCCCCCTGTTTCATGTGTGGTTTTAATTAGTGAAGAAACAGAGCTGATAAGCAATTGGGAAAAAAGAGAAGGAGCAAGTGAATTAGAGAAAGAAGGTTAGGGTCTTTGCTCTGCCGAGAGTTTCTCTGACCCCCTCATTTAACAGCGGACAAGTAAAATGAATCCATTCAGCAGAAAACGGGGATTACAAGCTGACACCAAGGACCAACATTACATCATACAATATTTGATCATCTGACATCATGTAAACTGTACACACCGTTGGAAAGAACGAAAAAAGGACACTGAGAAGGAAACGAGGAGATGTTAGGAGCCCAGCCATTCGATAAACAGACAAATACCTTCCACAGCTAATCCGGCACTTAGAAGATATCCGTAATAATCTAATAAAAGCATAAATGGATCTTTTCTGGGGATCATGCAATATAGAATGCATATACTACAATGTAGAGTCTCCTCTGCACGTGCAGTGATATCAAGAAACTGGCCTCCCAGGCTCCACACTGTAAAACATCCTTAAAATAAACTCCTTGCTTGCATAAGAACGAACCGCTGCAAATAAAATGAATGAAATTTATTTTCTCTCTGCTCCCGAGACCAAATCCAATGACTCAGGCAAGTTGGCTTGGTCGGACTGAGATATTTTAAGCACATCTGTCATACTGAAATAATTATGGGTGCTTTTCTCAAGGATACATAAGCTATTAAGATGCCTGATTGGAGATTTACATTAGATGACTTGCCAGCTCACTATACGCAGTGGTTCCTTTACCATACCTGCACCATTTAGTATCACTTACAGCTCTAATGGCACAATTACCCTTCACCACCAGCACTAATAGTGCTCTAAGAAAACCTTTTGACGTAGGGCTGATGTTGTGACCCTCGTACATACCCCTTCAAACCCCCATATAGCTCCCACTCCAATGTCTGCACTCAGCCCCTCCAAAGCCCCTGGTCTCAAGATATTGATTAAGCCCACGACCCCAACTGCAACTCCCACTCTCTAACGCCAATCCTCCCCCTACTTATCTGGCTCCTTCCTTTACCATTGCTCTCTCCACCCATCCTAATCCCATGATAATCAAATAGGCCCAGACTGGCTCTTCAGCGCTGTACCAATTAGTCGGCGAATGGGTCTGGGGCTAGTGATAGTGGTACCAGCAGAGGTGGCGGCAAACACAGTAGTATCCAGGGAGGCTGTAAACATCCATTAGTGGTTAACCGTCCCTACTCATTTTTCCTCCCCAAAGCTCTCTCATTAGTGCAGTGAGCCCTGACAGGTAAACAGCACTAATGGGAATGGCCTATCAATAAACGCCTCGTGTGTTAACAGGAAGTGCTAGCAAGGGGACGGAAGATGCGGACCAACAGCAATAAAGAGAGAGGGGGGGGGGGGGCATTTACTGATATAAATAGCTATAAACATGGGGAGGTGGCAGGTTATTAGTGATAGATGTTGCATTGTGTGCTCTGATTGTGTTCCTCGGCGCTTTGCTTAGAGGTAGCATGAATGTACTGTTGCAAAAACAACTACGCAAGAAGAGTAGAAGCAATTTTGGCCAAGAAAAGATCTGAGACATCACCTAATAAAATATGATCTGAAGTCTTTTGAAAGTCACTTTGATGTGACTGTGGCAATGTTGGCGTACAGTTGCCGTGTGCTAGCAAGGGTACTTCAAGGCATGACCTCAGGTGTTTCCAAGACTATGTTTGTGTGTGGGTATTGCGAGCCGCAAGAATGCGTAACATCCCTTTGTGTTAATGCTTATACTTTGCGTATCGCCGCTCACATGAAAGAGTGAGGGGAACTGGAAGGGAGGAACAGGGAGGGACTTAAGAGAAAGAAGGAGAGGAAAAAGAGAGTGAGGGTAGGAAGAAGGACTGAGGGGAGAGATGAGAGAGAGATGTTATTTATGTTTGGAGCAGGTTCACTCCGAGTTCACCTTACCATGAGACGTCCCCGGGCGGTGACAACCACACTGCTGCTGATGTGTGTGTCTGTCAGCGTGTGGGTGGGTGTGTGTGTGAGCTCATGCAACTGCTTGCGAGTACATCCATGCTTGCGTGTTTCTTTATCTTTACATAAACATGTGCGCATATGTGTGTCTGAACTGAGGGTCAGCCAGTGAGCAGTAACATCTTAGGGAGGACAACGTATGTGCGGGTGAATGCACTACATGTTGTACTGTGTGTGCTCTGCGTGTGTGTCAGGGGCCCATTACTAAGGCTGTGGAGCACTAAATCAGCAGTGCTACTGCAGTGGATAAAGCCAATGATACACGGATTACAGCCACACTCAGTCTACGCTGCCCGCATTTATCCACAGCCAGACAGATAAAGAGACAGCGCATGCATGTGTGTGAGTCTGTGGGTGTGAGTTGGACTTTATATGGGTCTGCGCCTGTATACATCCGTCCATGTGTGCATCCATGTTTGTGTATACGCTTGGGAATGCATGTTCACACCAGATTCAAGTGTGTATTTACACTGTTAACTGAAAGGTAGACAGACAGACAGGAAGAGAGACATGTAGCGCTAACTGCCATCATCAAGCAGAACTCTGTATGAGCAGTGTCTGTAGCCCGGGGTTGTATGGACTCTAATCCACCGCCAGCCCACTCCAATAAACAGCACCTTATCCATGTCGCACTGAGCCCACATTTACCACTTCAACTCCCGCCACACAAAACCACTGGCAGAGCACTAATTTTTTTACATAAAAAAGATATTTTTACAGCTTACCGAGGATGGAAACTGCAGCAGGGGGGATTCAGGAATTTTGACATTCTGAAAGCAAAAGTTGAATCAAGGGATTAAAAGAAATTGTAGGTGACAGTTGGGGCAAATTTTTAAGCATTTGAAGTCATTTTAGCACAGGTTTTAGGTCCACATGTCCAAGTACGATAGTGTCTCCAACATCCTTCCCAGCTCCAGCCTTCTCCTCTAACGCCAGCCTCATCCTCAGTTCAGCGGTAGACCTCCACTGGTCTAATTACACAGGCTGACCTCCCACAGGTCGCCTGAGTAAAGGCCCCCTAAAGATCAATATTCATTCTTTTAGATCTGTCATCCGCTTTTGACACTATCGACCACGTTCTGTGTCTGCTCTCCCCCTCTCAATTCTCTATTCATCTATTTACCCCCCTCCCAACCCCCATATCAGTGCTTGAACCTGGTCTACACTCACTGGAACGGAGGGAGCTGGTACTTTTGAATTTGGGCTACTTGCACACTGTTACTTTCAACTCTAAACTGCCACTTACAGATGGCATACTGGGGTTATATTATCAGACTGACTGCTCTATTTTCTGCCCAAAATGAGAATTTTTTTTTTTTAAATCTTCGCAGGTATAAGCCTGGAGGGCTCATGCATTTAGTCATGCATTTGCGCACATAGGGGAATGTGTGCATATGTGAGTGTATGTATATGTATCTGTCTGTCCGCAGCTAATCTGGCAAACTACCAGACCTATCAGCCTAATATCTTGTGTTTACATATATGACTTTATGCTAAAGGACTTCTTGTGTTTGCTGTGATTCACAATTGTTGAAAAACCTGTTTTCCTGACTGTTTTATACCGTCATTGACTGCTGACTCCTCATTCCTCTTAACCAGCTGCTGCGGGTGATAGTCTCCCAAGAAATTCAGAAATTGTCTCAGCTGAAAACAACAAGCTTTACCGTCTCTTGCAGGCCACATTTTGGTTTCGTTGTGGCTCAAAAATTGACACACACAGAGAAGTTTTACTCTCATTTGGAACCGAAACAAGTTCAGCATGATATGAAATGAGTAAGCTGACCGATTTTGTTTTCTTGGCTGCCATTTTGAGTGTACGGGAGCCAGGAGGGACAATTCCAATTGGGCACAGCTGATTCACGTTCTGGCTTCAACCCAGTTTTAAACTGTCCCACCACATGGCGTCACATCATGGCAGGGTTTCTGAAGCGAAGTGATTTGTGATTTGAATTTTTTGGACTTGCTGGTTTCGTAGATTTGGTCATTTTTTCATTGATATTTGCGCTTCTACCATAAGTAAGCGAGAAGGCTATGTAGTTAAACTGTTACTTTCTTTGCCTCTTTTAATTTTGTTTTTTGTTACTTCCTACTTTATTGTGTTGTTGGCTACAGACAAAGTTAATACCGTTAAAAGTCCAGCTATAAATGTTATGGATCAAAGATTTGTGGCTGTGTTTTCTTTATCAAAAAATAAAACATTCACCCTCGTTTTTATATTGTATTTTCTTAAATGTGCTTTGATGCATCTGCTGGAATAACAAAAATTGTCAAGAGTGGCCTTGATCAGCTCAGGCTGCCGGTACGCAGCCGCCTGGCAGAGATCTGCTCTCTACTGAGTGCTCTTTTCTAGTTGAGACTGAGTTCTGCCAGACATCTGGTGGAGAAAAGCACAGTCTCATGCTCTTACCTTCACAATCCTGTAGAAATAAATGCCCAACCATGACACCGGAATGGAAACACCACGTGAGACTTCCTTATGTGAGTGAAGGCTGGTCCTCTTGTGTCTGGAAATGAAAAACAAAGATTCATCTGCTGCCTGTAATTCAGGTGCTCATTAAAGCACCTTTGTCATTTCAGTTTAAACTCTAATCCACATGTACTGCACCTTTTCAGACTGCAATAGACACGTGTTAAAGCATACTGTATGCACAGAATACAGACAAAGCTTTGCACACAACCTACTGAACTCTGAAACACTCTTTCTCTTTTAATTCCACAAGTAAAGTTAAAAGTTAACTTGATATTACATGAACTTGAAATATTTTTTAAATTTTTTAATAGGGCTTTGGGGAGATTGGGGCGGTAGGGGTAATAGGGTAAAAGACCAGCACCCTAAGCTAAATTTAGACACTCATCTTTCCACCTGTAGTGCATCATTGACTTTGGCCAGGCCCGCTGGCCTCATATTCTCCTCAGCAGTGTTATTGTAGATAAGCACCACGTGGCTAATGAACAGAGAGAGGGCTTGTTGAAGGTCAGCCTCTTCATTTAGGGGCCCTCCAATGGGCTGGCCCACTCTGCATGGCTAAACGCATCATCATAATAATGCCAAGGACCCACCGTTTTAAAACTCTTGCACCTTTTTTTTCCAGCCCCCAATATTGCCTGGCATACTTAACTTTACGTCTCCGATATTCCCCTTCATCTGAATTATGTTGATTTCCCTGTTTCTTTCTGAAAGGCTTTTAAAGGTCTTGGCAATTATCCTTTTCTGGATGTGCTTAGAGAAGGATGCTGTCCATCCGGTGTCTGCTGATGTTAGGGAAACATGATTTAACACAATCAGAGATGCAAAGCTAGGCTGGATGAGGGTGCTGATGTGACCGGGTGCCAAGGCCGGCCAAGGTCATGTTCATCTGCATGATTAAGGGTGATGAATTCTGCCCTGACCTCTGGATTATGCCAGAAGGAAGTACCAGAGTATCAGTGTGAGTATGTCTATGTGTGTTTACGCGCAAGCATTTGGTATACAAGTACGTCCTTTTCGACATTTGGAAATATTGTCTAAAATTTATGAGATTTTCTTTTTCCTCCACTTCAATCCAATTCTTTTTTTTAATTAAAAACAAATGCTCTTAATGTCTTTTCACCGTTCCTCTGCTCCACACTAAACTGATGTGAAGAGGGTCTCTGTCTCTGTTTAGGTTTCTCCTTCTGTCCTCGTCCTGGATAAAGGGGAGGCAGATGTGGTCTCCCTGCTCTCTACTGTCCCCTCCTGGAGGGACCAGGCAGCTGGTTTCCAAACACTGACACCTGCCCATCACACTCACAACGCCGAGAAACTCATTCATTAGGACCCTGCACTTCTGTCAAAACTCAAACAATACAGAACCATGTTGTTTAATGCTGCTTCTTCTTAGACATCTGTTAATATTAAAAAAATACCTCCCTCACTTTGTTCAAGGGTCTCAGTGAAGGAAAATTTCACTGCAAGAAACCAGAGTTTATGTCTGCATTAATAGGAAGTGGCGAGAAAACCCAGTGTGCTAAACTTTTATTGTTTTTTGATTACCAAACTCAGAAGTGAGCTGTGTATTTGTTCACACTGTGTGCTATTTTAATCTACGCACTTTATTGTCCTTCAAATAATGAAATGTGAGTACCATACTGCAGATCTTTGCTGAAAGCATTCATTTAAGGGATAATTCTGCGTCTGCAATCAGGAGCGGGTGACAGTGCCCCTTTTAGCATCCTACTGTATAGTAAGGCACAGTAAAGTATGCTGTACTGTAAGGTATACAGCAGGCGAAGGTTATTTCTGTTAAAACTAAAACATCCTGAACCATTTTACTGTAATTCTTGCCCCAGTCATTATTTCTTCCCAGTACCTACTCCTTTCTGTAAGTGTCCAGTCCAGCTCTAAAGCCAGCTCCAGTATGCCAGCTGGCAGGGGGAACAGCCAGAAGCCTTATTTACCCCCCCAACATAGTCCCCCCTATGAATACTAATGCAGCAATGCTACCGGGGCCGCAGCAGAGACGAGGAGGGAGCAAGGAAAAGGAAAGATGGACAGAAGGAGAGAGAGAAAGAGATAGAGGAGTGCAGGTGGAACTGTGTGGTGGGAGGGGGGGCTTTCACATCTTGAGATTTCACATGCCTACACACTCATACACACAAACACACAGCACCCCTCTTTGCCCTCTTCGCCCTACCTTGCCAGTTAACGAGATGCGGGGATCATTTCATGAGAGAAAAAGGGCTCCTTTAGCTTTGCGTCCTGAATTAGAATGCTCATTTGATATCATTGTTTCTAAAAGAGCGAGGGAACAAGGAAAATACCTCCAAATTACTTTAGGCAAATCCTGAGCCACTACTTCCCCTCCACTTTACCTTACTTTTCTTCCTCCCAACTCCCAGAGCCTTGTACTGTTCCTCCAGTGCCCCGACGGACACAAGAACAATGGCTAGAGAAGGGGGAGATAGGAGGGAGGGAGGGGGGGGTTGATGGGAAAGGAGGAAAACAGGAGTGAGAGGCCTCCACAGCAGAGGGCCAGGTGTCAATCACCTCCTCAGGTGGGCTTCAGAGACACGCACACACGCATGTACTGTGCACCTCCAATATCTTGGGGAATTAAAAATACACTGGCAGAGAGCAGAGAGGAGAGAGAGAGGAGGGGAGACAGTGAGATGGTAAAAGAGGGAAATGAAAAAAAAAAAGGTAGGAGAGCAAATGGGACAAAGGGGATGTGCAGGGAGATGGGCCTGGATGATGCAAAGGTCGGAAAAAGAATTCAAAGAGCGCAAAGTAGATTCACTGAAAGTCATTACCTGCCACAAATTACCTGGGCAACAAGCTTAAAATAAATAAATAAATCAGTTTGCATCAACAACAGAGGAGAGCGGGAGAGACTGGGGAGATGCAGGCGAAGGGCTTGGGGAGAGAGGCGAGAGGAAGAGAGGGAGGAGGAGGACGGGAAGGAGGCGGAGGGGGGCAGCGGCTGGAGAGGGATGAAAAATCGATGGACAAACAAGTGAGAGGGCGCTTGCAAAAAGGAAGCCAAAGGGGGGAAAAATTAAGCATTTAAAGAAATTCTGTTTTGGTGGTGTGGAGGAGGATGAGAAAAGGAGAGGGGGGAGGGAGGTGGGAAGCCGGGAGCACAAAAGCGCCTGAGGGTGGAGGGGGGTGAGTGTGGCAGAAACGGACGGACCACAATGCCCTGCAGCTCGATAGGGTTGAGTGACCACATCAGGTCTAGAGGCGAGCGTCGAGACATGGGCGAAACCCGATGGCTTTAAGTCAAGAGGATTAGATTCAGGGTCTCTCTCCCTCTCTCTTTAACCCCCTTTTTTCCCTCCACCTCTTCACCCTCGCTTCAGCCCCTCTCGTCGTGTCTGTTAGGTGGAGTGCCCCAGTGCAGGTCGTCCAATCAGTAAAGAGAAGGACCAAAGTATTACTAATAGTCTGGTTTTAATGTTTCAAGTGGTAAACCAGAGTGCTGGCCTGTATGCTCGGCACCAAGGTAAACAGGTCAATAGTATTGATCCTGATTCTGACTCTCTCTTTCACACACACACACACACACACACACACACACACACACACACACACACACACACACACACACACACACACAAGCGCACATACAGCTCCACAGCTCAGAAACATGGAATGCATTAGAAGCTTTCTGCATTGCACCGAAGTTGAGGATAGGGAGTTGACACATGCACAGTAATGGAAACGCACACACACTTTTTCTTTTTTTTTTTTTCTCTCCAATATTCACACATGTAAAACAGCAAAGCACACCCTAATGCCGGAATCCCACAGGCTCTGACACTTGAAACAAAACAGGTACATGCATACAAACACATATCGACTCCCTCATATCGTCATGTCTAATTTCGCTCTGTCGAACAATACAATAAAAAATATGTGGTAAGGAGCAGCCTACACAGCAGCAGCTGCACCCTAACACGAGGGCAGAGCGAGTCATTTGAATACAGATTCCTATTGTCCTTCTTATGTCAATAAAACTCAGCAGTGCTAAGGAACTAGCGTGGTCAGCAACATTATGGGACTAATTAGCATTTTCTTCTTTCTTCTGCTGGTTGATCTGTTTAAACAAGCCTGGGGGGTCTGCTGTACTTACTGTAATTAAAGCAAAAAGGAGTGACTCTTGCTTGAGAGAAGGCACACACAAAGGCTTCCTCACTAGGGGGGACCTCCAAACTGCACAACTAAGTATCCCAGAGTGGTTTTTTGTACATGGAAATACAAGGGGCTATACAATAGGTAAAGCTGGCAGGTTAGTGCAGCGGTTAGTGAGTTTTTTCGCCCAACGGTGCTCCGATTTGTTCTTCAATATGGCCATACCTGTGGAAGCATCCCTGAATGATACTTACTTAACCCCTAGCCACTCCGGGAGCTCTGCAAAGTTGCTGAAGCTGCACCCCGGCTAGGCAAAAGAAAATTCCTCTTGGGCAATGCATAAAGAATATCAAAAAAAAAGATAATGAAAGGAGCTGCAATAAATACACAGTATGAGTTGTAAAAAGACTGAGGAAGGGTTTCTTGCTTGCTGTTTCTTTTTCTACAGCAAGCAGAAAGGAGGTGGAATAAAAAAAAAGTATAAAAAGGAATGTTGGAGAAAAGTTCTCTGGGAGGAACAGAGACGGGTTTTATTGGCTGATATGAAATCAAACAGACAACTCCTCTCCTCTGATAGTACTCAGTCTGCTCTGGCTGTGGGCCATGTTAGCAGGAGCCGTGATCACTGAGGCATTAACAGCACAGCAGTGACACCAATGTAATGTAGCCACTCTGCTCTGGATTATGACACTTAGCGTGGATTGGATAACCCTTATTATGGCGTTCATTTAAGCTAACATGAGGCAAATTATAGGCTGTCATGACACAGATACCACGGCTGTTTAGACAAGAGCTGACACTAAGGAACTGCTGTTGCGTGGTTTGGCCTGATGTGATTGATGCAACAATTTCTCTGATGTGAAGTATCTCTGATCTGAAGCATGTCATTATTTTCCAAGTATATAATTATTTCTGAAAAGCCTTATTTTCGAATGAATTGTCTTCAAACTTCATGTTGTTTTTTTCAGACTGATTAAATAATTTTAAATACAAGCATGTCTTCACATTTCCTGCCAACACACACACACACACACACACACACACACACACACACACACACACACACACACACACACACACACACACACACACACACACACAGACTGCTATCCAGGAGCAAATGAGAGTGTCTTCTTTTTCTAACGGCTCAACGCTCTTAGTCTTGGCTTCCTGCTTGTTACAGCTATGTTCCTGCTCAAACACAACCCTTCAAGCATATGCAACTGCCACTGCCGGTTCTACACACATATGCACAGAAACACTGATTGTTCATTTGACTCGTCCAGCTATGCACCCCAGCCTTTAGCAAATCCTGGACACTACAGCACCAAATCCACAACAAATCAGATGCTGTAGCTTGATCTGGCTGATGGTCATCATAAAGCCAACAGTAAGCAACATAAACACTGTGTATCATAGGTTTGCTCAGTTGATTTTTATCTTCTTGAAAAGGCCCTATAATCACAAAAAAAACAACTTTTGTTTAACACTGCTCTTTTCACCATGTATTTCTAAGGTAAACTGATTATGCAAAACTACAAAGAAAGAGTGGATAGAAATGCTGTATATATGCACAACAATGGGTCTGTTCTCAACAATATTCTCACACAAACATCTCCGAAGGACACACAGGCTCAGCTGTGATCACAAAAGAAATATACTTGGAATTTCACGTATATTTTTTTCAAGAATATCTAACATTTTGAAACTTTTCCATTCAGAGAGGAAGCTCTAAACAGTCAAATTAATAAAAAAAGGCTTTGAATTGTTTGTATCATCAACTTAATTACAGCAATAAAAGGCCTCTTAAATACAAAGGAACAGATAACGTTGAGTGCAAATTTGTTCTCCGTCACGCTGGAAAACTGATTTTGATGTTCGAAGTTTTTGTGTTGTAATTTTATTCATTATTTTCTCGGACAGTCTGGATAAGACAGCCTCTGCAATTGAATGTGACAGAAGTAACACAGCAACAGTAACATTTTATAATTGCAGTGTGTATGCGCTACAAGTCCGCAGACTGTCATTCAAAGTAGTCCATACACTGGTGTGTAAACAATGTGTGTATATGTGTGTGTCGTGACGTGTTTGTAAACACGTGTGTGTACATTATTGTCTGTTTCCACACTCTTACATGATGCATGTGTATAAGCGCATGCAAGTTGTGTCCTCTCGTGTGTGTGTGTGTGTATGTGTGTGTATGTATAAGCCCTGGGGAGAAACCCCGTCTTAGGTTGTGTGTGTGACAGCCAGCCATCCTGCCAGATCAAGACCTGTCAGCCATGCAACCCAACCCCAGCCACATCCCCTCTGTTCCTCCTCCTCCTCTTCTTCTCCCATCCCTCCATCTCTCCCTCTCCATCCAATCCCTCCATCCATGCTGCAGCCTTAAACAAGCACCAGCACTTATCAGCCAGAAAAATAATTGGGAGGTCTGCCGCCTGCAATACGCTGGTCCTCCCCTCCGTCCATCCGGGTCGCTTCAGCAGTGTCAGCTCCCATTAGGGGGAACGCCGGGCGCCAGGGCAAAGTCTAACTATCTCTATCACTGCCTCTCTTTCTCTGTCTGTCTTCCTTTCTCATTTTTTTCTCATTCTAAGCTATTAACGTTATCTATCCAACCACCTACATATATATCTATATGTAAAGTGTTACCAATTTTAATCATTTCCAGACCCAAATAAGAGTCGTATAAAGTTTGATCTATAAGAAGAACAACTCTCAAAACTTGAAATCTCCAAACACCAAACAACTGAAACATTTACATTTGTTGTGTATTTGTTTGTTTCTCCCCTCAGCCTTCGTGAGAGAAAGACGGAGAGAAGGAAACATGGATCGTCTCCCTTAGGGTCAACAGAGCGAGTGTGTGCGGCGTGGGGTGAAGCGGACGGTGTTGTGGTTGCTCTCCGGAGTATCAGTACGTTGTCACTGTCATGTCACAAGGCCGTCTGAGCGTCTCGTGTGGTCGAGCTGCCTGGCAAGCAGGGAGACAGAGAGATAGATCCAAGGGGCCAGCGGGAGTTGATGTTGATGTTGCACCGCTGTTGTTGTGGAGACGCGTGTTTGTGTCCATGTGTGTGTTTCTACATTGAGGAGCCATGACAGGGACAGTGGTTCAGCTGTCATTCCGGGCGCTACGGTGCGATTGGCCGGGGCTGACATGTCATGGGGGTTCATGTCCAACAGAGCAGTGTGTGGGTGCTTCTGTGTGTCCGTGTGTGCACTGTAGTACAAAAGGGGACGCCAGGGTATTACCTCCCAAACATCACAATCACTGTGCCGTGTCGTTCTACCTCCCCACATAAGCGTGACATGCCTTGACCTTCGCCAGCCCACTGGTATTTGGGTGTAATAACCCTTTATTGATACACAGGGGAGAATGTATAATGTAAAAGCTCTTGCACACTGAAATCAAATCTATTTACCTATGATACCCAGGGGTAACCGACTACATGTGACCATCTATAGCTACACAAAAAGCCTTTAGGCAGTGTGAACCGTATGACCCTCTATTTATACTTTTTACTACACTGGTACTCAATGATGTCCTGTAGGACCCCTTAGATGGCCATCCAGTGCGTCACAATGAACCGTTCACAGTTGACTCTTGCATAAGCGAGGGCACTTGCTAAACCTCTGACCCATTTCAGAATACATTACGCACCTAACTACTACTCCCACGCACGTGTCCTCCAACGGCTAGATACCATTTTGCCCTTGAGCCACTCTCTGCCTAAGCTTTCCTGGTGCAAGTCCAAGCGGCCGCAACTGCCTCCCACAATGCGCGAGGTGACATTGAGAGGCCCCCGAGTCTCGGCGGATTTGGGGTATCCATCCGGCTGCCCGCGCACAAATAAATAATGCAATGGCCGGCTAATGCAGTGGGCCCTGACGCAGTGGCTGACGTTGCCTGCAGCTACCTTTGGGCTGGAAAATAATTACCATGCAAAAGAGGGGGGAAAAGGCCCCCATACATAGTGTAATGGGCTAAAATGGGGTGATACAATGCAGCTGCCCTCCACGCTTCGATGCCTCTCTCTCTCTCTCTCTCTCTCTCTCTCTCTCTCTCTCCCTCTCTCTCTCTCCGCTCCTTCTTTTTCTCCATCTCTGTCACTCTCTTAACTCTCTCTTTTCTCTGCTATACACAGTAGCCACTGCCTAGCCAACCAGTGTTGTCCATTCCTCTGAGGAGCTCAGTGAGATGAGAAGCTGTTAGTGGCACCAGCCTGATATTCATGGATCCGGGGTTTCCACTGACACACTGTCACACTTGTTATTGTAGATACTACAGGAGTTGCACAAGCAAAAGGAGCATTTTGGACTGTCTGTTGTTTGTGATGAGTGTGTGCATGCTTTATTTTATGTATAAACCACTAGAATCTTTATTGTGCTCATTATTTTGAATATTGAAGACAAAATAATCGACAAAAAAAAAAGTCGTACCAGATCAGTATACATCCCTAGTATCTATGCAACCATGCCCCCAACAGTGTGTAGTATTCCAATTAGGCTTTGGCATTGACATTGGCCTCAGTTTACAGTGGAGCAAACAGATGGGTCGGTATGTTGACTAATCCAGTGCAGGCAGAGACGTGCTGATCATGAATAGAGGGCTGATCAATGCACTGCTGTTTACACAGGCCTAACAGTGTTTACTGAGACACTTTAAAAACAGCCCTCCTGCTCTCATCTATCAACCCGGGTGCAGGACCGAGAACGATGGTGTCATTTATCTTGGCCCCCGAAACAGACATTTACTGTACAGTGGTTATGATGCACTCCAGAAATACTGTGACAAGGGGAAAACATTTTTTTGCACTCGAGAGTACAGTGCTTACAAATGTTACCACCACGGGTACATCTCCAACCACTATGAAAGCTCTCAGTGTGTTATTGTGGGTACAAATTTGCAACTAATGATGCTATTTTTGTGGATATAAAGGTGCAGCTTCTGTGATCAAAAGGCTCAATTCTGCCTTTTTTCAGAGTGAAGGTTTCTCTTGTATGTGTGGGACCAAGTGAAAAAAAAAAAAAAACATTAAGCAACGTGATAGGAATCAAGTGCCATTTTTCTGACACCAGACTGAAAAGTGATGGGAAACTGCAGTGGGAAAACACTTATATGTGTCCTTTGACAGAATTTGAACTTGGAAAAAAACTCCTGAGGGCTGCATTTGAGACTAAATGACTGTGGCGTTTTGTTGCAGCAGTGAAGCTATCATTCACACTTGCTGTCCTGATCCATGGAACAGCAACAGGATTTACCGGGCTCCTTTACTAGCAACTCCAAAAACACTTGATTGAATTGAATGCTTTTGCACATAAATGTTCATTTGGTATTCCAGCCTTCCTCTTTCCTATTTAAAGGAGCCATCATGCCCTTCACACTTTTGGTCCAAGGGCAATATACCATGAAAAACTGAGCCGTGATCTACTGCAGCCCTTCCACGCATCTTGACCCCCATCGTCTCAACCCCACTTTCTATTGAATACTGTGGGATGGGGGGTGAGCGCCATGGAGACCGCAGGGCATCCTGGGATCGGGGCATGCCGCCTGCCACCAGGTCCCCTTCACTCTAGGGGCCTGTCAGTCAAAGCAGAAAACTTCCCTTTGAAGCTCTGTCAACTCTCTGGAGTGTCTCATTGCCCCAAACTCAGCCCCCCCACTCCCAACCCCATCCGGACTCCACACCTCCGTCCCCCCTTATCCTCCCATGTGCTCTCCTCCTCTCCCTCTGTTGCTCCCTCCCTTCCCCTAGTGACCCCCTCTTGAAATTCGCTGTCCACTGTCCCCAAAAGTTATCCCCATATCCCCCCTTATCTCTGTCTCAAGCTATGCAATCCAAAAATTGAACTTGGAGAAAAAAAGAGTGGCACAGAAAGAGCTTAGTTTCACTTTTGCAAACCAAATAAGGTTTAAAATGGTAAGGCGTCATGAGAGAGTAACTCTTAAGCCCTGAGACAGACACGCAGGGTGAATCCCTACAGCTCGCTTGGCTCAATCGTGAGTGACACTGACGGCTCTGGCATGTTGTCCCGATCCAAAAAAAAAAAAAAAGTGAAGAAAAATGAAGCTGCATTCACAATTCTGGCACATGCTGCTTGATAATCGCTGATTAAGACATAATTTTCACACAGATCAGGTGCCAGCTACGGAAACTGTGGCAGCTGTTTGGTCTTATCAATTAGGGCATTGTTAGTTTTATAAATCTGAATCGCAAAAAATGATAAATTTGACTTATCAGCAGCATCGCTTACAGTAGATGCATGGCGCCGAGGTGCGGGGAGGATGTGCTAAGTGCTGATGTTCAAGAAAACGCTTTGAAGGCGCATGTATCATTGAGTGTCGCTCTCCATACCAGAGCATTAGACTTGCTGATGGCTTGTTTAAGAAGTGATGAAATGCGTATTAGATTTGTTGTGACTCAAACAGCTGTGTTCACACCTCGCACTGGCTTGTTAGTGCAGCCGGTGGATTTCAGATAAGTGCTCATTGACTTCCTAGCTACCTACGCTAAATGCCATAAAGTGTGTGTGAAGAAACATGTTTTCCGAGCATGTGTGTGCTCATGTGTGAATACTGTATCTGCAGGATGTGTGCACATGTGACTTGAGTCCATCTGTGAAAGTGTATTAAAGTTTATAGTGTGTCACACCTCAAAAAGAATTAATTGAAAAAAGGGGGAGACAGATAGCTCAAGCCCGGGGCTGCTGAATATGAAGTCTGAGGCTTAAAGAAAAGTCAGGAGGGACAAAGATAAAGGTGGAAGACTCAACAGTTTTCTCTTTGAGAAGCCTTGAGCCCTGCTCAGTGAGACAGAGCACATTTGAGGTGTTGTTCTCGATTACCTCAACTAGCCAAGACTGACCAATTAACCAACGCTAGCTCCTAATTAGCTGGATTTTAATTAACACCCCCGGCGTAACCACTAGCATCACCACTTTCCTCGAAATCCTGCGGTACATCAAATCCGTTCAGAAGCTTTTGACTCATTCTTACATCAACCTCTTGTGCAAGTTTATAATCTAATGTCTGCTCCCGCTGATGTCACCAGCATCCGTAATCAATTTGGGGGTCTAAGATTGGACATCTAGGCCATTACACAAACGACCAGCATCCATCAACCAAGCAGATCTATGGGGCAGTGAGTCACATGAAACACACAGCAAGGCATTGTACATTTGACCCTGGGAGTCCATTTGACTGCACAGCTCCCTCTCCCTCTGTGACAGTGCCGAGGTGTTGCCCCCTCACTGCCGACACGTGGCTGGCAGGCCAGCTCATGGCCACGGGGCCTGCTCCTTTGAATAACGGCAGGTTAAGACATAATCATCTTCAGCAAGGAGAAGATTCACTTTGACCTCATCACCTCCATCTCCCCATTCTAAAGCCCTGAGAGAGATGGAGGGAGAGACAGAGAGGGAAAGACAAAGAGGGAGAGAGTGAGAGAGCAAATTACAGTGTGAACCCAGAGGCCAAAAAGAGACAGAGGGAGCGATTGAGGGTGAGGATAGTTAGTTCTCGCCTTTGATGCTTAACTCTCGTCGACAGTGCAAAGACTGAGAATCATAGAGATGTGCGGCGAAAAACCCTCTCTGTGGGTTGCTGCGCTACAACCCCAAGGCTGCACAATCATTCTCACATGTTAATGGGCTGCCATTTGGCTCCTAAATCAACTGAGGGCAGGAGACTGAAGTGAGCAAAGCATAAGACAAATATCCAGTCCATTATAGGAAGCCAGTGGAGTTCAAGTATGAAAACATTAAAAAAAAATGACAGCTGTAAAACTTTTCCATTATAAATAGACATTTCCTCAGACAAGATGGTGCATGTGATGCATCCAGCCACACGTGGTAGTACATTCACAAAAACACAAGTACATGTGGCATAAAGGGGTACACAGTGGGGAGTACCGCCGCAATTGATGAAGAAAATTCTTCTCATGTACCCCGTCCCAGTTTTAGACTTCAGATTCTCTCTCTCCCACTCTGCCTCATGCTCTCTATCTCCCTCTCTCATTCCTCCTCTCCCTCTCTGGTCCACTAACCCAATTTAAAAGCAAGCAGCCAGACACCTCCTCCTGCAGTTTGTCTGGGACAGTAGACAGCCCTGTTAGTAGGACTACGCTTCTAATGACTACATTCTGACAGTGTGTGTGTGTGTGTGTGTGTGTGTGTGTGTGTGTGTGCGCGCGCGCGTGTGTGTGTGCAGCATTTATGAGCGTGCACCAGTGCAAAGCTCTAAAAACTACTTACGGATTGAGACCTCAGTTCAGACACACTTGTCTGTAAACACAGCTGTCTCTATATTACTGCACAGTAAATCCGCACACTTCCATCTGATAAAGTTCTAACCAGGGATGTACTGGTCAAGTTTTTTGGCCCCAGTCTGAGTTCTTTAATAATGGGTTTCTGCTGTTACAGACATTGATCCAATTATTGTATTAACCTAAAAGTCGATAAATATAAACCTGACACATTCAGTCCTGATTCAAAGTCATAAAGCCGAGAGTCTGAAATGATTGATATGATATAGGCAATCACTTTTTTGTATTATGTCTAATTTGTTTTCAAAGTCTCTACCCCTAAAAATATACCAAACATATATATTAGACATCAATTCAACCATTACTCCCGTGACTATATAGAAACTATGTTCATTATACATATTGACAACTTGCATCCCTGCCACCCTGCCCACCCATCCATAGGATTGCAGATTACAAGATACATTCAGGTAAAAGAGGAAAGCTAACAGAACTTCACCAAATAATGGTATTAATTACCCAAATGTAGAAAGAGAAGGGAAAAGGAAAGAAAAGAAAAAACAAACGAACAAAGCAAGCAAGCATAGTTATCCCTGTATTCTTTATCGAGGGGTGCCTGTAACTCCATATCTTAATAAAGGTTAGAGAGCACCCTCTGAGTGTGTATTTTATTTTCTCTAACTTTAAGAAATACATAACATCTCTGACCCAATGAGAAAAGGATTGAGAGCACATTGCTTCCTATTTAGAGGGACTGAACGTCTTGCTAGGAGCAGTGAAAGCTATAACTACGTGGGCTTTATTTGGTAGGATAGCACGTGATTCCTTCAAAGTTAGACCAAAAAGTACCCAGAATGGATTGGGGTCCAACTGGGTTTCAAACATCTTGCCTAAAAGCTTTAAAAATAGGTTTAGAACCATCACTTTTTATTCAAAATGTTAATGTTTCTTTGAATATTGTGAGTTTTCCCAACAGCAATGACCTGTTGGAATTCAAAATTTACCATCTATAAGCGCAATGGACCATCTATTTATCGTCTATGAGACCATCTGAAATAGTTTGCCTCATGAGCAGAGGGCGCTCTAAAATTTCACTCTCAGCTTGACCTGTCCTCTTGATCTATCAGTACTAAGCTTAAGCACAAATGCTAATGTTGTGATTTGCTACAAAGATGCAGGACACGGGCTAGCACAGCTGTCCTGAGCAGGCAATAACGTCACCAAAGCATCTGAGAAGCAGTGTGTGGACGCATTTTGGGTTCTACATCGTAGACGGAAAAAGCAACCATCAAAGACAAGGCTATTTGTCAACTTTGTACAAATCAGCTATCATAGTCTACAATTACAAATCTGTGGACTCATCAGCTAATGTTAGCTTGCCACCAAAGTGAGGCAGCGGAGGCGCCACAGACAAGTGGAGGAACGCCAAGTATACAACCTCGTCTGACTGCCGACTATTCGGCACACTCACCTTCAGCAGGCTGCTTGCCAGAAGCTCGTAAAAATGCTTTCACCACCAAGACAGCAAGATTTATATGCTAAGATATGTGGCCCATCGGTACTGGTACAGGAGAGTGGTTTAAGGATGTCATGACGGACCTGAAGCCACGAAATAAAATTCCAATTCATATCACAATCTCAAAACTTATGGTGCAACTGTATGACAACATAGGAAATCATAAAAGGCTAAAGGATAAGAAACTTGCTCTTACCACAGGCACTTACTCTGAAACACTGTCCATCATAAAAGTTTTTGGAACATGTTTGATTGTCTGCCTTTTTTCTGCATCTGTCAAAAGACTTTAGAGAGTTGTGGGACACATCATCTGCAACAAGAGAGAGAAACGGGATGTACAGTGTCATTTCATAACTCAGACAGCCTATTTCAACAGGTAAGGAGGAGAGTGGTGGAGACAGAGGAGGAGGACAGCTCAGCCCCTTCTGATAGCCACGGCAACCAACATAAGACGCAGGCAGTGAATTGCAACAGCCAGGTAGGTACCTCCATACGAAGCATGGAAACAAAAGTGTCTTTATATTTTGTCTCGTATTTGGAATTTTCTGAACGAACAGAACAATAAAACACATCAGACTCAAGTTTATGTGCATACTGATTTTTGCAAGATGACAGATTTTTAAAAATGCACGCTAAAAATACAAACTCAGTGTGAAAAGGGCTTTAGCACCAGCTAAGATGAGAAATGTGAGTTCACTGCTCTTTGCCATAAAGCGAGGTGAGATGAACGATTTGTTACAGTTGGAGCAAATCAGTGTATTTTGCCAACCCTGGTGCCAGATTGGAGTCAATCACCAGTGCCACCAAATCATTTTCACATTCACACACTCTTAATTTTCACTTGCATATGGAGCGAGATTCTACCAGTGTAGATGCTGACTGTCAGTAGGAGAGCAGCATGTTGAAGAGGGCAAAACACTGTAAAGAAAGAATCAAAGAAAGGATCAGTTTTATTTTAGCCGATACTGATCCATTAAAAATGTCCGACTTGGTCCAGGATCGGCTAACTCTAACATATTTATAGAAAAGGTCTTCCATTATAACTTAATTGTGTTGACTGCTTTCTTGACTCAAACTCAAACTACCAAAAACTTACCAAAGTCAATGGATTTTTAAATTCACATGAGGCTCCAAAGTTGTAGATGACACCAACATAATTGTCTGCGAATCGTAAAGCCGTATTAGGATTCTCCTGGTCAAATGAGTTGAGCTATTTAAAGTCCTCACCATTCACAGAGAGTAGTAGGTGGTTCACTCATGAATATACGCACCAGCCAAGTAGCGTTTAGGATTCAAGTGACTTGACTTGGCATTTTATGTTTTAATTGTCTGCGAGCAGGAGGTCAATCCACCCAAAACGTTGCAGACCGTTGGTGTGTAGTTACTGTAGATGAATGCCTGATGGCGTAGATATATGAAGGAAATACAACACAGTCACACACGCATACATGTGGTTAGCCACTGATGAGGGGCAATTTTTTAAGTTAATTGATTTTTATCCCCTTATTAATTTCCACAGCTTTCTCCCTCTGCCTCTCTCCCTTCCTCCCTCCCGCCCTCTCTCTGGCTTCATCAGCAGTCTGTCAATAGGCTTCGTAGCCATGCTCGATCCCTTATCGCCTCTGAAACGCCTCAATCAAATCCCAATCAGTCACTCATACCGCCCATCAGCACCAAACTCTGCGCGCGCGCGCGCGCACACACACACACACACACACACACACACACACACACACACACACACACACACACACACACACACACACACTAGATGATAAATGAAGAATGTAAACACAAACACATTTACACTCATACACACCTTTGTTATTATTGAAGTCTCTCTGGTTAATCAATAAATCCAGCGATCGTATACTCATTAGTCCTAATTACAGTAAAAGGGTTAGTTCCTGCTATGACAGAGTGGAGAAATATGACATGACAAGATTCATGGCATAGGACGTAAAGAACATAAAGAAAAATAATCCAATGTTTGCTCCTTTTTATCTCAATAATGTTCGCCTGTAATTCCTGACTGAGAACTGTACCGTTCTAAAATTCACAAATTGAATCATTTTCTCCACTGCGTGAGTCCACTTTTTCCTGACATGACATGATTTGGTACCATGATCATTATCATGTTTTATTCAAATACTCTTTTTTTAATCTTCCTCAATGCAAAAGGATCCTTTTTGTATAATTCATAAGGTCAATCAATACTTTATTTCCACACTGGAGGATATAGAAATGTACAAACTGTAGAATGTGGAGACCACTGAGTTTCAGACTTCCTCTGCATGCACTTCATCTGTGATGTGCTCTAATCATGGCAAAAGATGAAAACAGAAAATTGTTTGTTGATTGTAACTTTTTCGTGAAATCACATTCTTGATTTCAAACAAGGAGTAAACTCTAATATTCTGAGTATTTTGCAAATTAAATATATACCTGGATTCTATGTAAATACATCCTGCAGACATAAGGGCATCCCCCCCCCCCTCCCTCTCTAGTCCCACCTTCCCTCCCTCCACTCACCCCTCCTCCCTCCCGACATGCACCAGACATCGTGTCTTCCCCAGGATGCAGCCCCACCCATGTCCAGCTCACAGTCCCAGCCAGCATCCACCAGCCCTGTTTTGTCATCATTAAACCTCCCCTGCTCGCCTCACTATATGTCACCTGCATGGGGTTGCCACTGCCGGCAGTGGAGGGGTTAACTCTATTTTGTCCAGGACCTCATGCCTGTGTGTGAATACGTGAGTGTGTGCATGTGTTTGTGTGAGTGTACCAGTCCACTTTGTGTACATGTCCACGCGGGCATGTGTTCCTGTCCATGCATGCCTGTTTGTTCACTTGTGTACGTGTGTGTGTGTCCATGCAGGACCGTGGTCTGCTGTGTGTGTGTGTGTGTGTGTGTGTGTGTGTGTGTGTGTGTGTGTGTGTGTATGTGTATGTAAAGGAGAAATTTGCCTGTCCTTGCCTAAGTGAATGGCTAGGATTAAGCTGACAGCCCACCTTAGTGATGGCGAAATAATTGGTTGTTCAGCTCTGTCCTTGTCAGAGCGCTGACAGTTCTGCAGATGTCCTGTGCGGTTCTCCAAAGGTTAGGCTCAGCTGGGGCCGCCATTCATTAATCATTCCGCTCTGACAGTGCACCGAGCAGCCTGCAGCTGCCACCCCGTCCCCCTCAATTTCTGTCACCGCCTTGCACCACCACCACCACCACCACCAATACCCCCCCCCCCCACTCCCCCTTCTAGGTCTCCCTCCACCCCCATGTGTGTGTATGTGTTTGTGTTCCCCATTGTACACACAAACAAGTATGCTTAAACATAAATTTGCATGAAAAGTCAAGGGATGTATACAAGCAACAGCGTGCCCCGTACATGAGAGGTGTGAACTGGACAAGCGGTAAGGTAAGGATGTAAACAAAACACACAACCTCAGAAGGAAGTCTTCTCTGCTAATGATCTAACTTGCTCTTCTCTCCGATTTATCACTCAGCACTGCAGCCAGTAAATGACCAACTCTCCTGTGTGCATGTAAATTCTCCTGTACTATGCAAACACCTGCATTTCTCGGGGCTTTTCTTAACGTCACTAACACATTACACAGTCCAGGACTTTACTAACCAGTATTAACCCTTATGGTCTATTAACCCAGTGATTCATCATGGATAATGATGCTCCTAAAGCAAGTCTGCCTATGCATTGTACGGTGAGACTCCAGCAGAAGACGCGGATGTTTTATGAAATATAAATAAGGGCCTTATGTATTTAACGTGCATGGGAACTTATTCAATTTCAAAGACCCAGCTGAAAATTACTATTATGATCCGTGCGAGGTCAGACACACACACACACGCACTAAAATTACCTCTCGTGTGCGCTAACAGTTCTGACCGTGTCAGCAACATTGTTCTGACCTCTTTCCCTTGCTCACTATCTAACGACCCTCTCAACCTATTTTGTCCCTCGTTCCAACCCATTCTACTCCGCCTCCACAACTCTCTCAGGAGTGGTGTTTCCATCAAGGCCTTTGGCACGGAGGGGGGCTGCGGGGACGGGTGGAGGTGAGTGTACAGAAAATGTAAGAAGGTACAGAGAGGAGGAGGTGGTATGGAGGTGTCCATTGGGCACTAAGTGGTGTGAAGAACTAAGATAAATCCTCTATTATGGTCTACCTGTTCCTCAGCATTGATTAACAGCTGGCAAGAGACAAGTGGCCAGCAGCCACGAGGAAACACTCTCTGGGTTCAGAACTACTCTGCTCACATAACAAATATTTGCTCAAAAAACTGGCATGGTGTTACATAGGGTGGGCGGGAGGCATCGTAAAATATATTCACGACAGATTTCATGAAATAAAAATATGCAAGATGAACTGATATTCAGCAAGCTTAGCAGATAATGGGGATTGAAAGCTAGTGGGAGGGTGTAACTGAGTATATTTACTTAATTACTGTACTTATATTAAGAATACTTTTGACGTACTTGTACCTCAGCTATTTTATGCCACTTCATACTTCTACTCCACAACAGTTCAGAGGGAAATACTGTACTTGTTTCTCCAATACATTTATCCGACAGCTTCATTTCCTTGGTACTTTTCATTTCAAAATGTACAAAATCATATGACAAGCTTATAAAATACAAGACAGTGTTTAAGATTGACAACATATTATAAATTCCAAACATTTTGAGACCCGAACTGGTGAAATTTACAATATTTCACACAAAAAAATCTATCACAAGTCAATTTCTTGCGACCCTTGAGAAGGGCCTGACCCATAGGTTGGGAACCATTAGATTAAACTACCTAACAGTATAAAGCAGTTAAAACAGCTCCACCTCCAGTGCCTGCAACAGTAAAATGCTGCTCAAACATAAACGTATCCGTATGAATAATGCAGTTATACAGGCAAACAGTATTCAAAACAGTACATACAACATACATACATGCTACTTTGAAAAGCTTTAGGTATCACAGTATATGTAAGAACAGCCTGGAAAGCGAAATGTAGGAGTGTGTGAAAGAAAATGCAGAGGTATTTTCAGCGGCTGGGCAGTAGAAGGTCAGATCAATAAATGAAAAAATGGGTGCTTTCAGAATATGCTACTGCAGCCTCCCCTTTCTAATGCCTGCTTAAATGTTAAAGCAACACTATAAATGCTTTAAAGTGTGCTTTGGCCTTAGAATAAATACAGGTGCATGTCCTTACACTTTAACCCAGCGGCAGATAAAGGAGTCATTTCTACTGCCCACTTACATATCTCTGAATGTATACATTTCTGAACTTCTTCAGAAGTTCATGATGAGTTAAAAGCTTGTATGACAGACTTTGAGCAAAGCAGACGGAGGCTGTGAACGCACATAAAAGCCTGACCCCTGAAGTGCTGCTCTATTTCCTGGTGTTCAAGTATAAAAATGCTGCTCGGTCATAATACAGCCCACTGAGTGATGCTAATTGCTGAATATGATATTGTCTATAGTCACCGCAACACCTAACACGAAACAAATCACAAAGTAGTTTATTATTTATTCTAAAAAACAATGGGATAATTTCAAAACCCTGCATTGACCCTCCACCTACACATCTGTCTACTCTTTAAATAGCAATTGTGGTCCCAGAACCACGGTGGGCTATGTGCTGACATCAGCACAGAGAGAGAGGTGGAGGGCTGGTTGTTAGAAAGAGGAGGTGGGTGGGTGCCCTGTTGTGCAACTCTGAGGAAATTCCCTCTCTTAGTCCGTCAAAACAGAATTTCTCCCTGGAGACAAAGCCAGCTACAGCACATATACATGCACAACAAAACAGATGTGGATATAAATGGCTGTCGGTGTGTAGGAAGAGCAGTGACAGGCTGAGACTATCATTTTATCGCCTCTCCTTAAAAAAAGTTCATTCTCTTCATTAATATGCAATGATGTTGGTTGGACCTATACCCCGCTGAATGAAAGAGGAATGGAGATTTATCGTATTAATATTCTATACATTATGACCATGCCAATGGGTAATATTCTGGCAATTACACTAATGAACTCTCAGCACACAGTGCCCCATGTTAACATCACAGCTGGAGGGTGGACATTCTTTTAAGCTCTAATCTATCTACCCAAGTCTACAACCCTACATCCATCCATATCAGTCATTGGTTAGCGCGATATATTAAAGCACCCCTATCCAGGTGCAAGGACATCGAAACCTGGAAGACATATCACCTCTACCAATAATGGGCATGCAAAAATGACGGATTCTTCTAGAATTCAAAGAGAAACATAGCAGGGAGTATCATTGATTTGCCCCTCGGAGATTACCTATGTATCATAAGTGTATGTAGATCATCCATACCACCCCCTCCTCTCCCTTCAGCGGCTATAGTATTGGAATAGGAGCTCAAAGGGGAGGCACATACAGTAGATGACGAGCTCCGGTCACATGGTAAAGCCCACGGAGGATCTCATCAGCCTCTATGTAGATGTGTATGCTGAGTGAGTGATTGCCCATGGTTGAAAATTGGTGTAGAGGGCTTCACGGGGGAATTGGTGGGACGAGTTTTCTCTCTCAATCTCTCTCCCTCTCTCTCTCTTTCCCTCTGTCATACACACATAGGCACACAGCGGCGAGAACACACTTTCACAGCTGCACACAAATATACACACTTATTGGAAAACACCCACTGCAAGACATGCATGAACACGCACGCACGACCCGCTCACACACAAATCTCCCTATATGCACATGCACACCGAGCCGGGATGATTAAGGTCCTATGCAGAGGAGATTCTGAGTGGTACTGTGCCGGGGCTGCCTGTTTTCCCTGCTGAATACAAGCCACTAGCTCAGTATTCTCCAATGGGGAGGGAACCCGTCATCACAAATGCAAGATCAGGGGTAATTACGTTGTAATATGCCACATGAAATATTTCTTTGTAGCAGGAATGGGATTCCCTTTGCTTCAAATTTAGAAAAGATATATTCCACACAGCTTGGCTGCTATTTTTGCAGGCATGTATTTAAATTTGCACTTTGTATTTTTAGTACGAGCGGATGTCATGGTCTACGCTGCTGATTTGCAAATGTTTTACACGTCTGCAACGTTTCTGTGTCACTGTCACCCAATCCAGCTGGCACTGGGAGATCAATCCTGCTACAGTATTGATCGATGATTCTGATCAGGTGAGATTATAGGTATTGCAGAGATATCAATGCGATGATGGATGATTGATAATGCAACCACAGCGATCGATACGTGGGATATTGCTGATAAGACTCTTGCTGTACAGCCTTGCATGGCGATTTGCATTTGCTGCAGCAGTCTGTAGGTCTATCATCTAATATTCATGTACAGTATAGGCCGGATTAATATTGCAAAACAAAGATAGATCTATTGGTTATTATTTATTGGAGTATTCTGCACTTCGCAGAGCTAGAGTACACACGTCACAGCATCTGAGAGAGTATTATCACCTGATTTTTCTTATCCCAGATGAGCCCACAGATTTGATTTGTCAAACCCATCTCTACAGCCACATATTGTGACCATTGGTCCATCAAGTCCCCTCTTGGCGGATTAGGGCGAGGAGGGTGATTTGTTACCCTTTTGGGAAGCTGTCTTGGACGCTCATTTCCCCCTGCTGCATATTCTGCCCCCTCTGCCGCCAGCCCCCTCACCCACCCCTCCATCTTGATGAATAGCCGGCCGCATGAAGTCGAGCAGCCGATCTAACCACCAAGGTTACGGTAACCTGGGCCCCGCATCTGGGGGCTACCTCCCTCCAATAGGCACGACAGAGAGAGGGAGCGAGGAAGGTAGGAGGGGAGTGGAGGTCTGTGCTGTGTTGGAGTGGCAGTGGGGAAGAAGGAGCAGTCCCAAGGATCCTCCTTTATGGGCTTTAAATCTGCATGGCAATTTCTGGAGACTGGGGCTGGATGGGATTCTGATTACTCCTCCTCCATCGCCACGACACACATCCTGCCAGGCGCCCCCCCCCCCCCCCTCCTCCTCTCCCCAACTCTCCTCCAGCAGGTTGATGTCTCCCTGCCTAGCTTTTGTCACTGATCACCCAGCCCCTATATGCCCAAATTACTGGCTGAGCAGCATTATGGATTGCTCTGAAGGACAGGAGGGACTTATCCCAATGAATCGCTCTCCCTCCTTTAGAGTACACGGGAGGCGGGATTTCACAAGTGAGAATATGAATGGATTTATTTGTCTGTAGATTAGATGGATTGGAGATTGGTTTATCGGCACATTTTGAGCAATATCTATCTGCATACAGAGATATCTGAGGAAGGGAATGGGGCAGTTAGTGTGAATGAGCTGTGTAAATGCATCGAGACACTCGTAATATACTCTGATTAAGGTTAGTCAATACAAAGAAAAGAAAATATCACAATATATTTGACTAAATACCTCAATATAGGTGACAATTAGTGTTTTCACAAAATATTTACACAAGATTTTTGATAAATAACCATCATAAATGTAAATATAATGACTCAGTGGATATATGCAAATGACAGAACAGCTAGAATAGTCTAGTAAGTTCAGAACATTTCATCACTTTACTGTAATGCTGCCTTTAAAACCAGGAAACGACAACACTTATAATATTACGATATCCAAAATCTGAGACAATATCTACATCAATATTATACTGGTATAGCCCAAACTCTGATTCATAATCCATGGTAAAAAGTTAGAACACTGCTCAGAACCATTTCATAAGAATATACACATACTGTACGAAATTGAAAGCCCGAGAGCACATTCAGAAACCTGTTTGCCAATTACAAAGTACAATCCTCACATTTCTCATGCCCTTCTGTGACCATCTCCTCCACCAGCCGGTGAACCCTCTCGCCTTTCCACGACATCGCAACCTACTTTCTTCACAACCCACAGTCTGCAGGCTCCACTTTCTCACAGCCACCGAGCCCCCCCACACCCCCTCCCGACAAGTGGCCAACAAATAACCCCCATATTAAAAAAATATAATCCATATCTAGAACTGGAGAGTGAAAACATTCTAACTCTGACACTATCTCAGGCTCCCGCTTTTGTATGCTTTTATATTTGCACACAAAGCCCGAACGCAGCAGTTTTCTTTCTCTTTGTGGGGATGTCGGGTTTTCATCGCAGTCCAGCACCACTAGAGAACACTGTCCCTGCCAGCGATTAGAGCCCGAGGTACAAGAGGGCCACTTCACCTCCAAGATTAGAATGAAACAAAGACTGAAGTCTTCGTATTGTGCCAAGAATGGTAACAGACAGGAGAGGAGAATGGCAGGAGCCAAAAACAGACTTGCTGGAGAGCTGAGTGGTGTGACTTGTCCAGAAAAAAAAAAAGATTTCAATGCCTTTCTAATGAAGCAATTTACAAAAGACAACAACGATGATAATTCAATCTCATCAAATCTTACAGAGTACAGAGAAAGCACCCTTTGCTTTAGCTTTGTGCTGAGGAAATTGTGCTTCACACCCTCAGAGCTTCTATCTACCATATCAAGTGTAACTTGAGCATACAGATCACACTGCAACACCTATGGCCTTTGTTACCCTCCACCAGTATTGCAGATTCAAAGCACTCAGCCAGCAGGGTCAAGGCCTTGCTGTGTGGAGAGGTGAAGGCAACATGACCCGCCTCTGCCTATTCTACTACCCACCACTGCCGCCCGCCTCCTGCTGCTCAGCTCCAACCTATTTATTCCTGGATGTTTGTAACTGTATATGTGTGTGTGTGTGTGTGTGTGTGTGTGTGTGTGTGTGTGTGTGTGTGTGTGTGTGTGTGCGTGTGTGTCTTTGCATGTGCATGTTCCTATTTTTTTTTTCTCACATCTTTTGCTTGCTCAGTCAACAGGCCCTTGGCTGCCCACCACTGGTTGCTAATTGCTGCTGACATTGTTTGGCCTCTCGCTGCTTAGTTTAGGACAAACCCCTCATTCATGTGCTGCGGACAGCTCGTTAGGGCCAACCCCCACCTTCCACATCTCTCTCTCCGTCTCTCTATCCCTCTCTCTCTCCCTCTTTCACTGACCTCCTTAATTAACTGGTAAGGCGCTGCTGGGAAATTTGCACACAAAGGCCCGGTGTCTAGCCTGTTAGCCTCCCACTACCCAAACACCCCCTTCCGCCTCCTCCTCCTCCTCCTCCCCTCTCTTCATCCCCATCCTCAGCCCACTACTGTCGTCAGTCGCAAAAACAAAGAAAGTGATAGTTCACACATGGCACACACAATCACCCATTCGTTCATTCTTTTCCTTGTCCGCCACCAGCCCCTCCTGCTTTTTGCTTTCCCCTCTTTTGCTTTTCTCCCTGTTCCCTTTCTGTGTTAATAGCGGACCTCATTAGAAAGGCTTGTTTGGAAGTGGTTCACTAGTGATACACTCTTTTAAGTTGCCTCTGTCTGTTTGCTTGCTTTCTCCATTTAGTTTTATTGCTATTATTCTTGCTCTATCTTGCCTATTTGTCATGCCCTCGCCTCCCCGTACTCCTCCCTCTCCCTTTCAGGAAGCCCTTCCAGGCTTCAGCTGTTTTTGTGGTCCCTGCGGAGGGCTCCCCAAGAGCAGTTAGCTGGCTGTCGGGAACGAGGGCCCTCTAAAGGGGCCCGCTCAAGAATGCTGGGGGCAAAGAAGTGTAAACAGGTGGAGCCTCTCCATTATATGGGACCCCCTCTACACTCACACACTCCACCTCCGACTGTCTCTTTCTATGTCGATGTCTCTCACACACACACACACACACACACACACACACACACGCTCTTCTGCATTCCACCACCTTACCACCACTTTTCTGTTGTGGGTGTGTGTGTTTCCAAAGCTACCTCTCTATTGTCTGTGCTGCTGTTGGACCACAAGACCTCCAAACAGCATCCCGCATCTCCCTAGGGTGCCTTTCTTCACTTTCTCTGCCCATGGGCTGTGTGTGCATGTGTGTGTTCGCATGCATGTATGTCTGTGTGAGACAGGGTTTTGAAGAAACTCCAACATCATCCATATCATGGCCATTTTCTGCCTGCTCTTCATTTTCCCACCACTGCTTCCCGCTTAGTTTCTTTCTTTCGCTCTCACAGGAAGGGGTGAAAATCCAAACTCATTCCTGGAAGTTTTTTTCCCCCCAACTTAAAAAAATAGATTTTAAAGTTTGTCACGTCCCAAGTTTCTAGAACTTACTCTTTCTTTCTTTTGTTCTGAAACCAAAAAATATGATTTGTACATTTATTTAAAGCAAACTCTTTAATGTCATTTGGTCATTGCTGGTTTATTATTTCACTATTAAGTAAAAAAAAAAAAATTATAATAATTATTTCTGACCTACTTGGCCACATTCTGTGTTTGTCTGCTCCCACAAAGTCCATACAGTGTGTCCGCATATGCGAGTGTGTGTATGCATGCATGTATATGTGTGTGACGTGCACTTGAATTTGCCTGCAACAAACCACCGATGATGGAAACCTTTAAGGCAGAGGAGGGGTACAGGGGCAACAGTAAGAGAAAGAACGAGAGAAACTAACTTCTGTTCGCCTGGGGAGTACTATGCAGCCCATCTGTTGAAATTGTTCCACATATTGTGACCTAGATAAAGAAAAAAACTTCACTCTTATAGGTAGCGCTGCCTTCGTCTGTGTTTGACACTTGTCTATTCATTTTATTGGTCTAGTTGTCTCAAAATAGAAGACTTTTGCATAATTTTCACCTTTACATATGTATGATTTCAATAAATTGGTATTAGAAGAATGATCTGGTATACGACTAACTCAAATTAAATAAAAAAAAAAGTGTATATTTATTTCATTTAAACATTTCACAAAGAGAAAAGACAAAAAGAGCAAAAGGTAATATGCATTTTGGGGCGATGAATAGTACTAGCTGCACTCAACTAGTCAACCTCTGGCTAGCCTAGATTGCATTGCTGTCTCTCTTCATTCATTCAAAAGTGTGCTGCTATTCTTTTTTCGGCCTTTTCTTCTCTTTCCAAGGACCCCTGTCATTGTCAAAAGAAGATGCCCAGGGTTTTTGTAATTGACGGGAGGATGGAGAAGCAGGGGAAAAGGTTAAAAGAGATATCCTTTGCCTGAATAAGGAGGTAAAATTGACTGGGAGTGTCTTTCAGAAACTCCAGCCTGACCTTGAAGGAGGACCAGGAGGAGGTTCCTACTCTCTTATGGACCAAGGATAGTGGGTTAAGTGGGGCCGTCATGGCCACAAATTTACACGCACATACACACCAACACACACATACTGTAAATGCACACACTCACACAGATGCACAAGAATACACTGGCGAAAGTCTCCTATTGTGCACCTCTCTGACAATATTATGTTTGGGCAAGAAGAACATTAATTTGCCTTCTTTATAGGGAAGTGCACTTCTCAGCCATCTTCAGCCCACTTGAGCTAGAATTGGAGTGGAGTCCCCACCTCCCCTCAATCCTTCCCGCCACCACCCACCCACTCATTGTCTCTGCTGCCTCCCCAAATGAGGGCCCCCCAGGCCCCATGCACTCTCACCAGGGGGGGCTCCAATGCTGCATGCGAGCTTTTAGGTCGACTAGTTGGTGATGGAGGTGTTCTATTTTCTACTGTCCTTTCTTTACTTTCAAAGGAAGAAAATGTTTGTTTAAGGATGAAGTTGTGATGCACAGTGAACTATTTCACATTTATGAAGCCCAAAACACCCGCTTCCGGTGTTATCACTTGATTAAATGGGTGTTATCAGTGGTCATCAGCCTAATTGATATGGGTTAGAATCTACTAGTAGGTTCGTAATGGTCTATTAAATGACCATGTCTTCTGTTAGGCAGCGACCTCCAGTGGCCATAAGCAAGGGAGGAAGTCAGGTGACGCAAAGTTAGTATAAAGAGCATAACAGTCTGTGTTGGAAGGATGTCAGGTGGTTGCTTGGTCAAACAAACATGAAACTTTCACCCAGGAGACTGGAGTTCATGTCCTGTGTGAAACCAAAAGTCATCGCTGACTTATTCTAACTGATGTACGTAAGTTCGTCACGTCACGTTATTTAAAAAAACATACTTAATTTAACCCAAACCATGACCTTTTTTGTAGACCTAACCCCCAGTACTGCTGCCTAACCCTAACGCAAGTGAAAATGAAACCTAACAACACTGATGCTGATCACAAATGATGACAGGCTGATAACAGCGTTCTGAACCTAGTAGTAGTAGTACATCGTTTCTCAAATGGGGGTATGGGTACCCCTAGGGGTACTTTGAGGTTCTGTAGAAGGTAAGTTTGTTGCATGCATAATCTCGAAAATAGAAATACTACAATAAGTCTAATAAAAATGTGTAAATGTAAGTTCAATAAAGCACGTTTTACATTCAATATTCTTATTTCAGTGCAATCGTTAACTTCCGTAACCTGTCAACTGCCACAACAAATGCAATCACCAAAAATGTTTCGAGCTGGTCAGAGGGCACTTGCATGAAAACATATTTAAAAGGTATATATACATTATAATAATGTGCATTACTTTAAAAAAGTTTGATAATCAGTGGACTAATTGCTGTAGCAGGCTCCTTCTAACCCATATCTATGAGGAACCACTGATAATGCCCATTTAACTCAGTGATAACATTTAAAAAAAGGGCTCCACAAATTTGAATAGGTTTTATCTTTTTTAAAGCATATGACACCCTCTGTCCCTAAACCCTCAAGTTAGAAAAAAAAATCTCCCAAAACATCTTTAAAGATAAAAATCCTCAGTAAAGAGACACCCTCTTCTAGAATGGTCTGATCTGGACATGAAAAAGGTGGGAAAAGATATGTGGGATTTATCTTCCAATACATTTCTGACAAAGAGTCTCTCTCCCTTATGAAGATGTCAGTATGGTCTATGTAGTCCTTTAAGCTAATTGCAACAATCAGACTACATGACCTGCCCCTGGTTCCCCCTGAATCAGAAAGCACTTCCAGAGGCCACGCAAAGGCGTCACCTCAAAGTAGGAAGTACAGGAGACACGGTCATAATTACAGCGCCCTATGCCGCCTTCTCTTTGTCGGCCGCAGCGTGCCAACATTAAATTTTAAGTGTGAATGTGATTATCGTGTGGCATTCATTTTTAATGGGCTTTGCCTCTATGTGTTTTAGCATGCGGCAAGGCCCGGCAAACGGCTGACTCAGGCCCTTTTCTGCTGATGGCGCATATATTTCGCATATATACATGCACTGCTTATTCCTCCTTCTCGCCGAGCCCTGCTCGTCTTCCTCCTCCTTCTGCTCCTTCCCTCCTCTCCTTCATCTCCATCCTTTTAACATTCTGGTGGTAGGAGATGGGTCAAGGGGATAGAGGGCGGGGCAGTGCCCACAGAGGTCTAACTATCCAATGGGGTTGGCCAAAGGTTTCACTGGTGAGGCAGCATGTCCCTGCTGTCCTCTGTATGGATGAACTGGGAAGGAAAGTCCAGCATCTGGATGAACTATTAATGACATTTATGAAATTACACCAAGGTCAGTATTTTTCCTATGTAAAGAACCAGGCCATGTCTGTAAAAATATAATTCTTTTCTATTTTACTTTATTCTATTCTAATTTGTCAGCATCTAAATCTAGGCACACTATCTGACCCGCTCTGCCCTTGATCCAATCTGTCAAAGAAAAGATGAAGGCTGACTTGGGGAAGATGTGGGGTCTGTAATGAGTATCCCTCCCTCATATAAAGTAACCAGTCAGACTGTAAAAACATGTTACCTATACTCCTACAGAGACTTAATAATGCCTGTAGGGAAAAAAAAGAAAAAAGGGAAAAGAAATAAAGGAAGGGTTCACATGAATCACAGAGGGAGCGATAAGGCCTTTAAATTAAAACAGATATACAGCCAGTCCGGTATGGAAATCAATAACATATTATTAACCGAGAGGCCACCCAGAGAGATAGGTGAGGCTTAAATGCATATATATTCATAATAACAATATTGAGATATATTATAAATAAAAGGAAAAGGGGAGTAAATACCAAGCTGGCTTTTATTAGCTGCCAGTCTCCCTGCCAATATGTGCCGTGACTCCGCTGCCCAAAACTGTAACTGTCCTACGCCAGATCAAATTAGAGAGACTGACAGGCAATAAGAAATTGGTGAAGTTAAACGTGTTTCCCGCAGCCGGAGCTCTTTGAATATTAGAGCCATGGTGTCACAGGGTAGCAGAGGGAAGGGGGCTGGGGGTGGCGTGGAAGAGGGAGACAGAGCTAAGGTAACTCCTGATAAAGTTTTATTAAAGCCATGTGCATTTTTCGTCCCCCTTTTTCTTCCCATTCCCTCCCTCCCTGCGCTCATTCTTTGCCCCTAGATTCTGATAAGCCTTGACAATGACACTGGCATCCCAAGGACATACAAACAGCTCCCTGTCACTCGGGTTTCTCTCTTTGTGTGCTGTGTCCACAAAAAACGCCCGGGCTAACTGCCATACCAGTGCAATCCTTTGACTCTTGCTCTTATAAACCTCATAAAACAGATATTGAATCCAAATGCAATCTAATTCTAAAATAATAAAACACACTAAAGAAAAACTATAAGAAATTGTAGCTGTAAGCATGCATGAAAGAAAAGATTTCAGTATAACAGTGTGAGTTATTTGAACCACTGCAGCAATGGTATGACATCATCAATAGTGCATCCCCTGTTCACTCTCACTTCCTTTCCCACCAACTCTCCTCATTTGTTTTCTCTTGTTTCCCCACCTCCCTCCTTATTTACCCCTTTTTGCTCCCAAACTATTCCTTCTCGCCGCTTCTTCGGCCTGACTTTTGGCATAGGGCCACACATGGAGCACCGGTGGGCCTTTTTCTTTTTTTTATATATAAGGAGGACCAAAATAAAATCCACTCCACACCCAGATGCAGTTTGACTGTGCCGCACAGTTTGTTTTCAAATGAATAGCTGAGAAAACTCGGTGGCCTTTTGCCCAGCATATATACCAGTCCCCCCCCCCACCCTCCACACCCCCCACCCACTGCTACGACAACTATACTTCCCAGCAGGTCCATCTGTATTTCTGACTGGCTCTTTGAACCAAGCATGGGGCCCGGTGCCATTGTAAGGCATGCCTTCTTCCTTCCCAAGTTTTGTCTGTGTGTTCTTCAGCCCCATTGAGGGCTCCCCAGCCCTTTTCAGTGTGCAGCTCCTTTGTAGCCTCCAGAAAGGCCTTCATCTCGCACTTGTTTTCTTCAAGCCCACCCCCACCTCACCCACCATCCCTTCCTTTTCTCCTCTCCCTCCTCCTTCCCTCCCTCCCCTTCGGAAAAAGACAGGAAGTGAATGCAGATGTCTGACCCACCTGAGCTCATTGCTCATTCTCTCTTTCTCTTTTCTCTCTCCCACGCGTTCTCTCGTACTTGCTCGCTCTTTTTTTTCCTATAGACCCCCGTGGCTGAAGCAGTTGCTACATCACACACCGAACACATTGACATACTGAACCTCACAGTGGAGGCTGTCCATCACAATAGCAGCATGGTTGTTTGTTGTCTCTCTCTGTTGCCTTGCTGTCTAAACCTGTACTTGTCTATGAGGCTACAGTACGCAGGCAGGTAAACGATCTTTGTCTTTGGTCTGTGACTTTACGTCAGAGTGGAAATATGGATTTGCTTTTGCACTTGAACTAAAGTCTGACTGTCAGATCCACAAACATGCAGCTCCTCATGGATCATAAAATATTTCTCCAGAGTTTTCTATCCATATGATACTAAAGTTATGAGGAGAGGGCAAGGCAATCAGACATTAAAGACTATGCCTCAATCGGCGCCTGCCTACAGGTATCCACCAAAGGAGAGAGGATGCCCACAGCAGAGCGGTTACTGGAGGGCAAGAAAAACAGAGAAACAACCCTCTCTGCCAGGATAATTCCCTGTTGAGTTGGCACAGTCATGCAACCACCGGGCCTCCTCAAAGCCCATCAGAGTGTGTGTGTACTGCGGGACATATCCGCTGCCTGGCACCACCCACAATCCTTGGCATCTTCCGGAAAATAGTACGGGACAGTACCCGCACTGCCCCAGGGATAAGGGCAAGAGGGCATGCTGCCTGGTGCAGACACATGATGGGCGTCTGGCTCCTGTCACAGTGCCCACTGCCTGGGCAGGGCACGGGAGGGAAGGGGGGAAGAGGCCTGGCACAGGGCACCGGCAACTGGTAAAGTTGGCACAGGGGGCACATAGCATTCTTTCACATGCTATTGTGGCATTCAGACAGGGCGATTTTTGGCAGGAGCCCCCAGTCTTGCTTCTGTTGTCGTTTCAGGCGGTCCCCGGTTCCCCAAACTGCAAATGAGCCTGGAATTTAGTAGGCAGTCTTTCAGCAATGTGTTGCCATGACTTCTAATGGAGGGCAGGACAGAAGGGTCAACAAGACTTTTGTATAACAGAGCTTTAATTGAAGGGCAAAGTCAACAGAATTTTGCTGCTAATTGCCATCTCTGAACGCCGATCCAGCCCTGCTCCCGGAGAGACTGGCAGTACATATGAGCCATGTGTGTGCCCTCAGTGAGAAAACAGGATCAATCAATCAACCTGATCCAGTGCCCCAGAATACAAAGACAAGTGGCAGAGCAGCATGGGAAGTCTCCAAAAAATGTCAGCACTTGTAAACAGCAAATAAGCTGCATCCAATCCACTTCTAAATGCATATGTATCTTCCTCTTATAAATCATTACGCTGACAACAGGAAGATTATTTATGCTCTTGTTAATATGACTGATAATTTGACCACCATCTGAATCATTCCATGTTTGTGCTTCCTATCACCACAGCACCTGAGCTATCCCATGAGGCACTGCTGCTGCTGCTGTTGCTATAAAGGTAAGCATTGTGCTGTCTGGGCTGTAAAATAAATAAAGGCAGTGGACAGCAAGATGAGGTGGGGGTTGCAGAATGCCAGGGATTGGTGTGAGGAGAGAGGAAGGAGGGTGTTTATGAAAGACAGAGAGAAGGAGAGAAAAAGAAAGATTGTGTACATTTGTGTGTGTGTATGTGTGTGTCAGAAAAAGAGAGGCAGAGTGAGAAAAAGCAAAAGAGGGAGACAGAGAGGGTGTGTGTGTGTTAGTGTGTGTGTACTGGTACAGAGATGGATCACCAGCGCTTGTATCTTCTCCGCGGCCATGCCTAGCAGCACGTCAGCGGCAGCCTCCATTTACATTAGGGAGATTTAAGCTGTCTCAGGCAATGGTGACAAGTCAAGGTGTTTCACTTTAATTACACTGGGCAAGGTCACCCCCTAGCTGGCTCACCCTCACACGGGAGGAAAAGGAGGAGGACGACTACGAGGAGGTGATGGTGATGGTGGGGTGCGGTAGGGTGGGGTGGGGGGGAGAGTTGGGGCGAGCTCACGCCTGTATTTACATTCTCATTTTCAGCCCCCACCCCTCCACCCTCCAACCCGCTATCCTTTAATACACCGCCACTGACACACCATGCAAAGTACCCACCATATGCACACACACACACTGGAGGCATACGTAAAATAAGGTGGCCATGGATTTAAAGAGAGAAATATCCTGAAGATAATATACATCAATGCGCGCGCACACACACACTGTGCACAAACAATACATTTTTCAACACTCACATACAGAAGACAAGCATACACAAACAAGCACACATTCCCCAGCAAGCCCGTTTGTTCCAAATAATCCCTAGTGACAAAATAAACGCCACGGTGTATGAGGTTATAGCCTTAATGGCCCATACGCCATTGAGGTGACATAGTGTATTACACACCCTTAATATGACACCTATTGCCTACTGTGCTTTTAGCCAGGTCTCTCTGCCTTTTTTCTCTTTACCTCTGCGCTCTAGCTTGTCTCTCCCGGGGCCATGGTGTTGTACAGTGAAACTGACAGGTCGGGAGTTCACAGGGTGCCTTTATGGTGGAGTTAAAGCTGCCCTGAGAAGCCCACAGCGAGGCGGAGGAAGGAAGAGAATCACAGTGAGGAAGGGCAAAAATGAGGATGCCAATGAGGATTTCCCTCATATACTATCTCTTTGTCTTATTTTTGGATTATAGTAGACTTCATTAAATGTATTTTATATTCATTCAGCTACCCCAAAGTCTTTGCCTCACTATATGAAGGTTCCTGCAGTTTAAGATGAGTTAGATTCAAGACTTTAAAGACTTTTTTAATACTGCTCAGATTGAAATTTAAGACCAATAATTTTAATATTAATTACTTAAAAATTTGCACTTCCCCCTGTCATCCAGGGTAAAGTGACATCTAGCTAACAGATAGTGGATCTCTGATGTGAGCAAACAAAACAGGAGTGTTGTTGTTTCCGCTATGTTGATCTACATGACGTTAATGTGAAATTCATTCACTAAATTATTTAAAAACAAATAGATGTTGGGAGTGTCCAGTGATCAGACCTTTCTGGACAGAATTTCATAAAGCACTAAAAGAGATACTACAGAGATATTCCTTTGCAGTTTTCTTTATCATTTCATTGCATTTTAAGGCATTTTGATATCTGTTTGCAAGAAAGCCCTCACAAGGCGCTGGTTGCTTCCTGAACCCCCCACATTAGAGGAGTGGATAGATATTGTAAATGATATGGAAAACATTACTTTTTCTCTTCATCTACAGAAAAATGTGTTCTGGGCGAAGTGGGTGTACGAAAGACTCTTAAGACCTGACTTTGTGGAGGTATCATACAAAACACCCTATGATGTTTAGTCAAGCAAACCTCATTGACTACTTCTCTATTCATTTTATTTTATTTTATTTTATATCTATTTTTTTTTTCCTCTTCAATCCCTCCTCAAATCTCTCCAGCATATTGTGCTTATACATGTACACTCAACCTCTCCCAAAATGATCTACAAAGTTCTTAAAATTTGAACAGCAGGAGAAATGACTTTGCTTATCATATTTTATGTTTTGCTCTGTAAACTGTTGTCGAAACAAAAAATAGATGTTACCAATCATTTTGAGATGATGCAATGGTAGAAAAAAGATTCAGAAAAACCTATTTCCCATGTCTTAACTTAAGACTCTGAAAGACTGATTTAAGTCATTTTAATGCCAATTAGGGCTTTTTTTTAAGATTAATGAATAATTCAACGCCTTTAAAGTATTTTTAAGGAGCCACAGAATCCCTGTATATGTATATACAGAGTAGAAGTGCTATTACTTTCTTACTTCAAAGGACTCACTTATTCCCTTTGTGAGTTTTCTCCTTGGCAACAAGTAAATAAATACATTAATATGAATCTTATCAGATAGTGCTTTTATTATTAAGTATTCTATGTACAAATAAGCCATCAAAATGTATTAAACTTGCCATAGCATGCTTCTTCTGGTTTAAAAATGTCTCATATTGAGGCATGCAGGCGCAGATGTGTGCGACTTAATGGACACGTATTTAAGGTTTATACAAATTACAGAGGAACACATTGACACATTAAGGGAAATTTCACAAAAAATCAACTAAATCTTATTCTAGGAAAACACACTCTATAAGCCTCTGTAAGTCCACACATGCTCTTAACCCTCTACTCATTTGTGTATGTGTTTTCCACAGAGATTTGATGTCAGGCTGTCAGTTAAAAGCAGCCTTACCTTTCTTATCAGCATCACAGCTTTACCCGTGAAAACTGCAGTCATTTAAAAAAATAGAGGAGGCAGGAGGGTGGGAGTGAATGAGAGAAAGGGGAAAAAAGAGGAGAGAGAGGAGGGAGAGGGAGAGAAAAAGAAGGAAGTGCCTTCGGGGGAAGTTATTAAAGAAGGTGCAAGCTGGCTGGCTTGGCAGCAGTTCAAAGGGGGTGGATCCCCTTGCCTCCCTGCACCCAAATGGCAGTTGCTGGCACCACCGCTAAACACACAATGCCTTGTGGCAAAACTGTGTCTTTCATTGACAGATGAGTGGGGCAAGGAAAGGAAGGAGGGAGGAGGGAACACAAAATGCTGCTATTCGCTCGCTTTTTTGAGGTGAAAAAAAAAAAAAAAGACTTAACCTGAAAGAGGTGTTAGCCCCCTAACCAGTAGTGAAAGGCAGAGCTGCACTCACACACACATCCACACGCACACACACACACACACAAAGAAAATGCGGTTGTAGCCACTGGTGGAGGCACGAGTGTGGGAAGGTGTAAAGAATTATGAGAGGGAACAGTCAGGTTTGTCATTTTGTCATCATTATAGCTAGCTAGAGGTACAGAATCAAAATAATCAGAATGATAATAAAAGGAAGGAGGATACACAAGTTTCATTTCTGCAATGATTTGCCTCACTTGTGTTAAAATGCAGTGTTTGATGGTTACACTAAAATTAAAACATTAAATTACGAAACATGTTGGGAAAAAAACATGCACTCACATGTTTTGTTGTGTTTTTCCCTTTGCTTCCTCCACTAGGTTTGAATCCACACCTCCTTGCAGGCACATGGTTTACAAATTTTATCAGATACAGGCCCTTGAGCTTGAGTCAGTACTGCTGGTCAATAGTTCTTATTAATAAATGGATATATTTTATTCACCCAATGTAAAACCTGCAGTTGAAGCGCACCGCTAAGCCAGGCTATGCAATTAATATATGAACATACTGTGTGACAAGGTTTGATATTGGCGAATACTTGCAACTAAAGATGTGTCAGAATACAGAAAGACAAGGAGGTGCATATGTAACACGCACACACGTCTACTTCAACTGGTCACACATATACGCAAAAACACATTACATGCCTGCACCCACAGGTTCGCTATCTCTCTGACATGACCACACAAACACATACGGAGAACACGTGTATGAGCAACCGTCAGGCTGGCTTATAGTTAGATTTATGCATACATATATAATCAGCAGCCCTATACGGTAGCCCTGACCCTGCAGGTTCAGAGCAAGGCCAGAGAGATACATCTGAAAAGTCTAAACTCTACAGGCATTAATAACAACCTGTCCCATCAACCACTGCAGGAGCTCAGGGAAAGTACAAAAGGGTCGGATGGTTGGATGGAGAGATGGATGAATGACGGTGTAGAGAGGGAGCCTTGTAGCATGCCATCAGCCACTTCAACAAACCAGCCAGAGAGATGACACTATCTGTATTGGCAAGATGACACTGGTGTGGAGGTTTAGTTTACTTTTCTAGTGATTTCTAGTGAGTGTGATGAAGCTTTTGTAAATTTGCAAAACTGGATTGGGAGGCAGAAACCTGACTGTTCAGACTTTCAAGACAAAAATTTAAAAGAATAGATAAGAGTCATTCTTAAAATGAATACACCTTCAGTTTGATTGATATTTCTTTGAGTGCATAATAAAAAAACATGATTTATGAACATTTAAAAACTGAGATACCTCTTATCAAAACCACCAAAACCGTTTCGACTGATATTCTCTGGCTTGTGCATACACACCCAAAAAAAAAATCATGAATTAGGGAAACATATTAAAACTGCTTTTGCAAATGAACCTTTCAATACAACCTCAATATACAAGCATACAGAACATAGGATGACAGTTCAAACCTCTTTAAATCTTACTGTAACAGAAACAAGGAATAGCACTACTGTTTAAGCATGGACACTCAGAGTAAATCAGTATCAAGAAGGGCACTTTCAACTTTAAGGAGGCCTTCATTATTGTGGTTAGTGCTACTGCGTTTACCCAACTTTTCTTCAGTGCCTGCAAGTGACAAGAGACGAAGAAGTGTCTACTCTCTCTGTCTAGGCTCAGTCACAAGAGTCAATCCCTATCTGCAGATTTTATTTCTCAGTGTGGAGCAGCTTCATCATCCATATATTTTTTTTTATTTTTGTTATACTGGACAGTTGCTTTTAATCCTGGGAAACGGAATTCCTAGACAATAAGAATGAACAGAAATAACTACTTAAATTCTAAATATAAACCAAATAGACTGATAGGTACAAAATATACGTATTACTACAGAAATACTTAAGTTCTGTACTCAAGTTTTTTACGTCCTTTTGTGTGGATGCAATTCTTGGAGTCAGCAGGGATGCAGAACTGAGCTGCACAATGGTTATGTTCCTTATGGCCCACCAAATCAGGTAAAGACTAGGTAAATCATCCACCTAACCCAACCCACAAACTGCCAACTTTATGCATCATAGCTACACAATTGTCAGGACCAAGATAACAAAAAAGACAAGAAATGAACATTGCTGCGCTCTCCGAGGTGTCTGTGTATGTTAGAGAGAGACGGAGAGTGTGACAGAGGGATGGGAAAAGAAGTGGAAGGTGGACTATTGCACTCAGTGCTTAAGTAAGTTATTAATAACTTATTCTGAACGTGCTTTGTTACTTTTTGAACTGCCTGAACCCTTGATATTTTCTAGTAAGTCTACCCAAATCCCTCTGACCAGGTTTCAGAGGTTGGTCATGTTTATTTTAGGGCTGGGACTTTATCACGTTAATTTTGATGAATTAATTACAAAAGAAATAATGCGTTAAAAAAATAATTTTAATCGCACCTTTCTCAGTTTTCTCAGTCAGGGTGCATGAGTGACGTCAGCGCAGAAGAAAGTTTGGTAAACAGTGGTAAAAGACGAGACCGCACTGCTTGGCTTGTTGGGCAGCTTGAATAAGAGCATGGTTGTGTGCAAATTGTGCAACAAAGAGTTTTCTCATAACCTCAGCTCTTCAAGCCTATGGTATCACCTCAATGCAAAACACCAGAGCTAACGTTAGCTAAGACAGTCCTGGTACAGGCAAACGGCGTAGCCAGCCCACAATAGACCAGATGACGGGGTTCAGAGCCAAAATAAGTAAGTCTACGTCTGGCAAATTAACAAACTCTCTGGCAAAATGGATTACAGTGGACTGCAGACCACTTCTGGTGGTACAGAATAAGGGGCTGGAAAAGGGGCTACAAATAGCGTTGTCTGACCCAGCTTGATAAAAATGCAATTAATCGAGATTAATTAATTACAAAATCTCTATTTAATTAGATTAATTATTCCCACCACCACAAGTTTATTTCATTTAAAAAGGGACAGTGCACATTTATTAACATCATCCTTTCAGTCACATATATGTGCCAGATTTAGCTATACAGGATCATTTTCATCTGCAGTCCCTGGCAGGTTGATGGTATACATGTATAAGGTGGGTCACCTTATGCATCATTAGTTGATAAACATAAAATGGCATTAATCATGACTAATGATGCCAATAAAACACTAAAGACATCAGATTTAGAGCCATTAGTTAATGCAAATTTCACTTCATTAGTGTTGCGTGAAATATGACCAATGTGTTTTGACTGTAGCTGGATTGACCTTAAAAACAAGTCAGTGGATTCCCGGGATAATATATTTCTGCTTCCGGGACAGAAAATGTCTAATTTCCTGGAAAAATATTAATTCTTTAACTCACAATAAAGTGTGTAAAGCTTCTAATCTCCCACAGACCAATTGAATGTGCCCCACCTCTGGTTTTGACCACCACAAACCAACAGAGGCCAAAGAGGCATAGGAGGCCGCGCAGCTGTGGCTCACCAGCTGACTACACAGTACTCCTTGCAGAGTATTATCAGGTCTGGCAGCAAGACAGTGCTCGAATATGGTGAAACAAGCACAAAACCTCGCTGTACACTGTGGTTCTCTATACAGAAATGTCAAAATAGTCCATCTCTGGGGGTGGATGCATCTGCACAACTTACACAAGTCTGCTAAACAGGCTTGTAACACAAAGCGTGGTGCTAGCTGCTTCTTCTACTGCTTTGCAGGTGTGATAGCGGCAGTGTAAAGCTCTGCAAAGTAATTCTAGTTCCATCATCAAATGGCAGAGACCCTGACAAGTCATCATCACAGAGTAAGAGTTACAATATGTCACAATCTTTTATGTGTATCTCCACACCTCCGTCATTATTAAGATGATCCAGTTATGTCTGTTGTTTGTAAGCTTTCATTGTTCACTCTGTTTCAATTTGGATTATATGTCTTGCAATGGTAGTTCTGTGTCCCAGGTAAGTGAAAAGATAAATATTTTACTGGCGCACACAATAAAACAGTTTTATAATGCAATACAATGTGACACTACACCATCTGTTGTCCTGCAGGAAATTCTGTTTGTAGGTTGTAAGGTAGCGCAGTAAACATCATAGATATCATGCAGAAAAACATGCATGACAGCGGGCAACACACAACAGATTCCTAATTTGGGAAACTGAACTAGGCCACACAATGGCACACAGATTCTGCCCCGTGAGTGTCGAGGGTGTCTGCATATTCTCTCCCTGTCTGTGTGAAACAGAGACAGTTGTCAAGCCGTGGCCAACTCAGTCACGCTGCCACTGAGCTCCAAACAATGACCTGAATGTAATGACAGATGACACATAGGGTGTGTGGATGCAGCAGAGGACAGAACCCAAACTCCATCTGTTACTCTGCCATATTAGAGCAAGATGTAGTTTTTTGTTTTTTTGAAGAGAAACACGCCACTGTTTAAATCTAAAACACAACATTTCCTCTCAATTTAAAAAAGATAATAGAAATTCACCTTAGAATTTCTATAGCTGTCACAAACCAATGAGATGAACACTATAATGCAATAAAAACAAACAATGTGGTAGAGCAACAGATGTGAACATACATGCGTACAGTCAAAAAACCCACAGATGACATCTTGAATTGAGAAATAATTTTAGCTGTAACTAGTGCTGGACGGTATGACCAAAAATTTCATCACAATATTGTTTAAGATTCTGGTTTCATGGTATATGGTGGTATTTTTTCCCGTTTTAACAGGTTTGTAGTAGCTTGTTCTACTGTCAAGAGTTCATAGAATATAAAAACATTTTAATTTCATTACATTAGGAGGGTCACAATTCCCTAAATCCAGATTCGATTAAACTTTTGATTTTAGGGTCATAAATTGATTAGATTTTTTAATTTAAGCTTTTTTTCCCCCAGTACTGGCTATGCCACTGAGGGACTATCAAGTGTGATGTAACTGCTATATTTTTGTGTGTGTGTGTGTGTGTGTGTGTGTGTGTGTGTGTGTGTGTGTACATGGGGTGGGGATTTAGCACAGGCAGGATGTTCAAATTTATATAATGTATTTAAAATGAATGAATGAATGTATAAAATGTAATAAATAATTTATTTCATCAGTCTGTCACTGACATATTCACTGTTTACTTGTGTTGCAGATCATTCACCTCATAATTTGGAGGCGACAACTGGGAATGACGTCACACCGGAGTCAGAAAACCAAGATGCTGTTAGCTAAACCAGTTCAATCCAGGTCAGCCACTGCTAGCGATACCAGTTGTTATTATTATTATTTTATATATATATATTATATATATATATATATATTATTATGTATATATATATATATATATATATATATATATATATATAAGGCTATATAAGGCTTTTTAGCCTTTAATGGATAGGACAGACAAGCGTGAAAGGGGGAGAGAGAGAGGGAGTGACATGCAGCAAAGGGCCACAGGCTGCGTCGAACCCGGGCCACTGCGGCAACAGCCTTGTACATAGGGCGCCTGCTCTACCACTAAGCCACCGGCGCCCCAGCGATACCAGTTATTAATAACATATTACACCGTATTGTGCACACATGAAACTGTATCCACAATATCCACATAGACATTGGACAGGACTGTGTGTATGACTGTTTTTTATAAGACAATAATGAAACAATACTTCAGCGTTCACTACGGTTGATGCACGAAGCAGACATCTTAGATTTTGAGGTCAGGGTTGGTGAGGTTCATCCGACTTCAGGGGGCGTTCCTGTTGAAGTCTCCATCTGTGAACTCAGGAATTCTGACTTCGCAGTGCAAATGGAAGGTACCAATAACTCACGGGCAAGGCAAAATGTAGCCACACCGCTGACTTCAGGGAAGCAGGAGGATTTTCCTGTTCTGTTGTTTCTCCATTATCTCCAACTCCAGCAGTGGTGTCTGGAAAAGTGCAGCTGCAGGCTAGTGTTACCAGTAAGCTCTGCTGTGTATTCTTTAAAGTGGATTTCTACCTTCGGACACACCCAAGTCAGATTTTTTAAACCAAAAAAATGCAAATGCAGCTCCTTTCTTGGGCACGAGAAAATTAACTTAACTCTGCCATCAAACTCCATCTGTCTTTTCTGATCTTGAATGTTCTGTAGCGACGGAGCATCTCCCAGCTGTTGACAGCGAGCTGTACCCAGCATGCCGTTCAGCTGTGTACTTTTGCAAATGTACAATTAATAGTGTTACAAATTGTTTATGTGTCACTGTGTCACAAAACTGTTTTTCTACAAAAAGTAACCCCCAAATTCATATATATCTCACGTATTTTGAAAGGCTGCAATCATGTGACCAATTTGCTGACGAGAATAAAAAAGGAAGCAGTCGCATGCAGTCTTGTAACAAGACAGGATGCAGTCTTAGATGGGTCACAAAACCCCAGACTTTCCTCCAGGACTTTCCCCTGGAGTCGCATTTTGGAACCATATAAACTGTGAGTGAACTTTGAGCCATTTTAAGTTACGTCCTCAGCGTAATTCTTTTCCTAACCATAACTGCGGTGATTTCACTTGTCTAAACCCAACCTTCCTAACTTAAAGTTATTTGTGTAACTGTTTGTTAAGGACAAGATGTCATTCATGGGGGGGGGGCTAATTCGTAGGATATCATATGAAACGTTCTATGAGGATACTTGATAAGTTGATCTTTCTCTAGTCTTTCCAGCTTCTCCAAATTAAATATTGTCTAGTTTTGTTCGTCCTCTACAGTGACAAATTGAACACTTTTGGCATTTGGAGTGTTGGTAAGACAAAATAAGTAATTTGACAACATGACCTTTGGTTCTGGGAAACTGAGATGAGAATTTAACACTTCCATCTGTCATTTTATAGACTAAAATATTCATAGATTAATCAAGAAATTAATCTGAAGATGTATCAGTAATGAGGATCATCGTTAGTTGCAGATGAGGGGCCTACCTTCCTAATTCTGTCTTTTATTTGGATTTTAATAAAAAGGAGAAGAGATTGAGAATAGACAAAAAATATCTGTATGTGCACATACTTGCATATTTGTAGGTCCTACCCTAAAAGACCTGTCACCAGTGAAGGATTTTAGCCAAATCGGCCGAGATGAGAAGCTTTTCACTGTGAGCACAGCTGCCAGTGCAGGAGGCTGGGAGGCAGCGTAACCGTGGCAGTTTTAAATGTATTTTCTACAACACTTTCTCAATTAAAGGCCCTTTTTACACATAGCACTCTGCTAATAACATAATGGCGAGTAGAATGTCATTGAGTGGTGTAATGTACCTAAATCCTTCACTAGCATTTTTAATGCTTTCATAATTGGAGCCCACTTTGGAACATAGTGGCAGACGGGAGGCAGTGGTGGAAAGGCAAAGAGAAATGATTTGTAAAGATGTCCGCGCTGGAAATAATAACTAGCCTTGGTGCTAATGTAGGGCTCTTTGCAAAAGGGGAGAAAAAAAACATGTTGCTAATTGAGTTTGCCTGAAAAAAGACATTTAAAACTCATCATTTCATTTTACAGTCCTTTTTGTGGCACATTGTTTTTAGAAAGGGGAAGGGGAACACTGGTGGTGTTTCACATCCATTTGGAGGTTAATGGTCAAGTTTCAGGCTTTTAAATGTGGTAAAAACTACACTGAAAGGATTTACTTTAATTAATTGCAAAGTGTGATTTTTTTTCTCCAATACTCGTGAACTCTTGCCATTCAAAACTTACCTACAGAAATCGCTCCGCTTATGCAAGATAAATACCAGTTTTAGTCTTTTTGCTTGCAATCAGGGTAATATGATAATTTCGCCAAAACATTTTGCCTGTATTTAAAGTTATTTTCGAATAATCAACACATAATTCTTGGCTAAATGAGTTGTGAAACATACCCAAAACCACTTTCTGCTCAGACTTTTGCAACAGAAACAGCTCACTTTTTTACTTCTCATTTCTTTCTCTCCTTTGTTTCCTTGAAGAAAAAAGGTGTTTGCGTCTGATTTGTGAGTCCATCCTGAGACTATATATTACCTTCCACCACAATGACCCCTAGCCCTGTCTAAACACAGGCCTTAATGACTCATGGTTGGTGGGCACACTCCTTGGTTATAGGGCTCCGCAGGCTGTGGCCGGGGCAAGGAGAGGACACTAGGCACCAGGATTGAGTGGACTCCACAGAGACATTAGCACCCTTGCTTCTGGGTTGTATTGCATCAATGTCAATGGGTAAAAACATGTCCTCCATCTTCAAAACCACACCCCGAGGGATGAGAAAAGCACCTGCAGACCCCTTATCTATCAAAAGATAATGGCCAAAGTCAAATCAGTCTTTCTCTGAAAGCACTCAGCTGTTGCGCCACGGCAGGATGTGGCAAGTCGTACAAATTAGCTGAGGCACCGTTACTCGTAGATAAGCTATTGTCCTCAAACAGCACTACATCCTTTTTAGCCTTCCCTGCTTTTTTCCACTAAAAAATGGCGAGGTCTCCTGCAAAAATATCCCCTCTATAAAATGAAACGAGGAAAAGGGAGCTTGGGGTGAGGGAGCAGGGAAATCATTTACGGTAGCATGATGAAGTGTCCGTTTCTCCTGGCAACAAACAACTTAACAGGTGCCTTAAGAGAAGGAGTTGTCCTATAATCGTAAAAGCTTTTTTGATCATTTAACCCGTGCATCCAATCAATCAGCAGAGGAAGCAGACACACAAGCTCACACACACACACACACACACACAGAAACTACACAGTACATGAGTAAGTATATTACACAAAAGGTTAATAGCTCAGAGAGAAACTGGGGAAGGTCGAAAAATAAGTGGAGAAGATGTATAGTGGGTACACTGGCAGCGAGGTTTCACAGTGACCAGCGCTCTACATATAGTAATATATCGTTTTCTGTTACCTCAGTAAGAGTAATGTATTTTGAGATACAAACTCCCAAGTAATCCACTATGTGTGTGTCACAAAAACTATGATATTCATTAAAAACAACTGATTTTATTTTGCCTCTCTCCACCAACTGGTTTTAAATCAAGGTTTCTGTGGGTGATTTATGCTTACTCAAAGTACAGAGTGACACTTCATTAAATACACATGGGAGGAGGAGGAGTGGTAGGAGTTTTGACAGATGAGCCTGATGGCCCTGAGAATGGCACAGAACCTCACCAGCTGGTAGTGGACCTGGCGCCAACTGCCCATCTAGGCTGGCAGCTTGCTCTAACATGCCAGTCGAGACCTGTGAGGGCTCAGCTCATGACCAGTATAATGCCAGAGGGTATCAGATGCCAAACCTTCACAGTCGGATCTCAGATGGAGCAACTGAGGCATTAAATCTAACAGGGATGAACTAAAACTAATTCAATAGACAGTTTTACTAGAGCTAATATAAATGAGCAGAAAGCAATTTGGCAGTTTGAAAATGAATCAAAAGAAAACAGTGGTAAATAGTAACCATTTCAGATCTGTAAAACTTTTCCCTGCTGCTCTCAAATAAAATTCCATCTCAGTCCATCAGCAACTACTCTGTGTAACTTTCATTCTTTGCTTCGTTCATTCTGAAGTGGATTGAAGGTCTGACAGAATCTTTCTCCGCTCTCCTTTCTCTACATTAAACATTTAACAATTTCTGCTAAATCCCTGTCTAGAGTAAATTCCATACAGCTAACACAGACCGCCTGTTGCATCATGGTGTGTCAAAACATTAGTGGGAGCTGAAAGACATGGCATATAATTGCACGTTTGCTTGGTGGAAACTGAAGACCATGGGAATGCAGCCTTTCTGTTGCAGTTTCATGATATAAGTGTAGGAAGTGGTACTAATCAATAAAGATTATCTGTATGGCTCATCTTAGGGCTGGGCAATACAACATTATTATATCCGTATAGTGATATGAGTCTAGGTTGTCTTTTCTTGGTTTTAAAGGCTGCATTAGAGTTAAGTGATGTAATTTTCCCGTGCTAATATTTGCTTAAATCACTACAATCAACAGGCCTATATTTGGGACATGTCTTTAATTCCTTTCATACAAAACTGTTGCTCAGAAAAGATCGGTGAATACAATCAAACTGTTTATTTTAACCAGTATGAATATTGCTTGTATAAAAATTAGGCTTCAGAGAACATATCAATCATAAATCATCCATTCGATCTAGCTGCGACAGACAACAGAGAGAGAGTGAGTTACAACACACAACACCACCTAATGCTGTTAAAACAATACTCACAACGTGGATTTATACACCTGGCAACCAGACCAGGTGTATAATTCAGACAGGCGTTTATTTGTCAAAAAGTGTAGCCACACCAGGCTAGTGAGAGGGAATTGAAGTTTGATGGTATTTGGTCAAAATATTGTGATATTTGATTTTCTTCATATCGCCCAGTCCTAACTTATCTTATGCAAATGTTTGATCAAGCACTGGTGAGGCTTTTGGAGGTCCAGCACTCATGGCTGGATAACAAAACAGAAAACTGACAAATTCTGACAATTTCATTTCATTTCATTCACCATTTTTTGGGAAAGTATTCAAAAAGAGGCAAAGGAAAGATTTCTAAAAGAGACAGGAGTAACAGAAAGGCCATCACTTAAGAGGACTTCATGATTTCGAAGCCAACCTAAGGTCTTAAAGACCAGAATATTATTTCCAATCAACTGAACACGTGTTTGGTGGAGTGCACTAACATCCGGACAACTCAGAGGTAGTTTCCCTTTCATTTATTGACAAAAGCAATATGCTAAGAAAAGAAAGACATAAATGTTCAGAATAAAAGTATTGTATAGAATGTTTGCTTCAGCACAGAGATCATTATGTAGTGAGAACATTGTAGGACTAAAACAAGAAAAATCTAGCAACAGTTTCAATCAAGAGAGACTAACAAAGGTAGGTCAGGTTGTTCAATATCATGATCTTTGTAATAGGGCTGTACCCGACTCAGAATTATGTCAGTCGGACATGGCTGTTCAATACAAATATTCAACTATTCATTCCTTTTTTCTCCATATAGAGTGTGAGAGTTTGAATAGGGTTCAGCAGGACGTCCAAGTAATATATATTTAACAAGCTAAGTTAGCCCTCCCAGCTAATGCATGCTAACTACACTAACGCCAAATTGAAAATGTACAACAATATTTTTTTGCCAACACTAGATACTACACAAAAGCCAAAGAACATATCATTTTAAGTCTCTGCGAGATGTAAATTCACCACTTCTAAGCAGAAGGCAGAAGATGACATTATCTCGACCAGGCAAAGACAACTCTGAATCCGGGCAGCTGCCCCCGTCTCACTCAGACTCACCCTGGGTCTGGGTCCTCAGCTGCCTGGACCACAGAGCAGCATGAAAATGAGGAGTGATCGCTCTGCAGCTACATCTGGCCACCAAAACACAAAGACATGCAATGCACACTGACCAAAATCACTAAAAGGACTGCTCAACATGAGGAATTGAGTCAAGACTTTCAGGAGGCAGCTGTAAGCTATGTGTAAAGGAAGTTGGGCCTTTCATCAGACAAGTACAAGTACACAATATTTATATAATGTAAGGCATTTAGATTTTCAAGCCATCAATCCTTGAGGCCATTAAACCATCAAATCCTGTTGCTGAAAAAACAACCTCATGACCAAAAGAAATAAAGAAAAATTAAAAAACAATTAGATCAAAGGTTGAAATGAATAACAAGTATGTCCTGCTTTGATAGGATGTAATGACATTTGACATTTTTAAAACTCGACAGAAAACATTTTTAGACTTTTTAAGGAGCTGCGAGCACCCTGCAAACAGATAGACTCGCGCTGACACACGCTGGCAGAGATTCCAACTGAACTCCAGCTACACATGGAAAAGACAGACAGATCAAGAATATCGAGGGGGGATGGAGAGCAGCAGAGAAAAACAGAGACATAGAGAAAGAGAATGGGAGATCCAGAGACTTGTCAGTCATGGCAATGAACACTGACAAGCCAACTCTGTGGATAATGTTTCTGTCACTGAGCGCTCTAATCACAGTGTTCTTAGTCAAAACCAATCCCCTCGTATCTGTACACTTGCAAAGTGTTGGGATGTTTATAGCAAACAGCTGAAAGAAGCGTACAAAGAGAGGGTGTCAAGGCAGGCAGACCCACTCACATCTCTACCATTGTCACCCGCTGAGAGTAGCACATGGAGTAGAGAAATGCAGAGGAATAATACAGAGAGAAACTGAAAGAGAGAGAAGAGTTAGAGAGTGTGCACCAAAGAGAATGAAAGAAAGAAAGAAAAAGGGAAAGATGGCTGTTTTAAACACACCCGACCAGGTAGTGCCTGTCAGAACACATTGCCATCCTCTAATTGGGTCATTTTTGATACCCCCTACCACACGGTGCCAGCGTATTGATGGGGAGGTGTCAGGGTGCCAAGAGCCTGCGAGGCCTCACTGGCACCGAATCAAAGCAGGCACAAACGCTGCCCGCAGACAATCTGGCAAGCCCGAGCACACACAGGCGCAAGAACATCCAAAAACATGGCCCCACAGCTCCCGCCTGTACCACCGGGGCGTAATTGGTACATGGGCATTCCGGCGTGTTTTCAAAGGAGGGAACTTAATCCACATGTGTACTATGAAATTGGCTATTTTGTACCCAGCCCCCCCCCCTCTCCTTCCTCTTTTCCTCTCTTGCTCTCTTTCTCGCCCTCCCCCAGTTTGCAACCCTACCAGCGATTTAGCACTCCGAATACATCTTGTTTCTCTCACATCCTCTCCCGTCAACTATCAACTGCCACTCTATCTTTCTCTCTGAAATCGCCCCAGGTTTGACCACGACGTCTCAGGCTGTGAAGGCGGACAAGGATGCCTAATCTTTACTCGGTGCTCAGCTTGACAAGATTTCTCTCGTTTGAGTTTATTTGTGGCTGTGTTTGCGCCTGTGCGTGTTGGTATGTTTGTCTGTACTGTATGTATCTGTAAGTATGCAGATCTGGAGAGCCGAAAACAAATTAAATTTGTTCATCATGTGCTCGCACATAAAGATGGAGTTGGGTTTAAGGGTGTGGGTTGTGGATTGATGCTTACAGTAGGATGTGGGAGAACCAAAGCAAGCACATCCCACTCTTCTCCTTAGACTCAGAATCTTTAAAATCTAAATTCTCCCAAACAGTAACATCCTCTCATGTGTGTCTTGTGCTCTGTACATTCCTACGTTGAAGAACACTGTCGCATCTCCTCTTCCTTTGTGTGGTGGAGTGTGCCTTCCAGCCAGCCTGGCACTGACTGGCACATGGAGTAAACCGACTCCAGCTGCTTTCTGACCGAGGGGAACTTGTTTAATTAACCACGCTCTGGTTCCAATGAAAGGGTCGGTTTTGCCCCCAGCTGTTGACCAGTCTGTGGCACCCCGGGGCCCTGATGGGGACTGGCATATCACCCCTGGTCCGGTCCGATCCATGTTTCCCAGACAAAGATGGACTCTGCCTGTCATGCCAGGATGTATCACGCCTGAGCCCTCCTTCATAAATTAAACATGAGATCTGGAGGAGTTCTTTTAAAAAAGGAAAAAGACCCAGAGGATGTTTCTCTGCTCAGATTCACCCACGCTGCTTTTCTCTCCTTTTTTTTTTCTCCTATGACTCGGACTCACTCAGACATGGAAAAAAGGAAGAATGGGGAGAAGGTATAAACAGGTGCAGAGGTGAATTAGAAAACAGTGCCCTCAAAGACTTTCTCAAGTGTGTGTTTGTGAGTACTTGTGTGTGGGCAATCCATGGTGGCCTGAAAGAGCACTTCAAAGAGCCTTCTGATGGTTGTCTGGCCGTTTCCATGTGCTTTTGGGGACGCACTCATATGTACGAAATGAACTCAGCTTTTAAGCATTAGTAATCCTGTGTTAACACTATATGGCTTTGGTGGAAGTGGATTCGTAAATGTAAATTTTCACCTTGAAATATGTGTTTGCTTTTTTCAATCACACATCTCATATTTGGAAATAAATTTAAATGTACAACTCAAAAAGTAAAATTAAACTGTTTCCTGGACTGTTTCAACCGCTCCTTTGCCTAAAATGTATCATATTTTAAGTGCTGCAAGGTTTTGCATGCTTAATTTTGACCCTTGGCGGTAAACACATGCAGACGTATGTAAACGCTACACAACATCGCCTCACACCTTAACCATACTATAACCCTGCCCCCACCTTACTATAGCCATGAATCATGGGACAGGTCGCCACCAAAGCCATCTGGTGCAAGGGTTTATGTTTTCCTGTGTTTATCCTGCATGTGTTGTGGAATAAAGGCATGACTGAATTAAAAAACTAACAATATTTTGGTTGGGCTTGAATGAGATGGACCAAAATAACTAATTTAATCACTAGGCCTAAAAGAAAGGGGTATGCTACCCATGCAGCGCACGTAAAAACATTTGCAAGCTTGGAATTATCATTAACTAAAGACCATGATGTTATTCAGTTAGGCATTTATATGTTATAATTAATGGAATAATATGAAATTGTAGATTCTTTCTTTGTCATTATTTCCTCTTTGCTCCCAAGTGCAGATTCTCAACAGTGCTAATTGTTCTGTCAGTGGGTTTCCACTCTGTTCCCACTCTCATCCTAAATAAATCATGCTTTAAGAGAGAAGTCGAACGCCAAAGTGACACTCTGAGAGGTAACGTCACCACCCAGCCACAGCGGAAGACTCTCTAAATCTAGAGAGCTTGAGTGCCGCCAAGAGAGCTAATTTCACCATCTTCTGGATGACACGTCATACCATCACAGTTGTCAACTTTACAAGCTGTCATGTGTCTTGTGTCCTTGATGTCGTGATAACGCACTCTGGAAGGGTGTCATGTCATCACCTGTACCCCTCAACAAATCAAGTGTGAAAACGGCACGAGACAAAGCACATTAACACCCAAGAGCAAATAAAGGCAAAGGGTCTCTTTTTATATATTTATATAGAGTTTTAGTTTTTCTCGCATCCGCACAGCTCCCACTAGAGCACTTTGATTTTTAAAGATCTTTGAATCAAAGCTGGACTGGCTTTTTCTGCTCCACTCTATTGCCCAACTCGTGCAGCCTCCAACCCTCATCCCCTATCCACCTCCCCTTGTCATTTTTTTTCCCTGCGAGTCCAAGGCAGAGTCCACGGGAGCCCCATTTGCCGTGACATATGGCGAACAAGGCAGGCACTGCGAGCGAGTGGCCCTGTCTGGAGCTGTGACTTAGTATCGTCCCTCAGTGCCTCTGGCAGCACAGGGACAGAGGGATGAAGGGGATGGAGGAAGAGGGAGAGAGGAGGTAGAGAGACAGAGAAAGGGTGGGAGTTGGGGTGGGGGGTTGGGTTGGGGGGGGATTCATGCAGGAGTTTTCGCCCTGGAGACACACTGGCAGTCCTAAGATTAGAGGGGTAATCAATCTCAGCGTGGAGCCGGCCAATCCCACCGCCCCACGGCCTGGCAACCTGGCCTCCTCAGGTGGGGGCAGGGCTGCGGGGAGCAAAGGAACACTGACAGGAGGGACGGAGAGGAGAGAGAGAGAGATGAGGGGAAAGAATATGCTTTATTAAGAGTCATTTGTCCTTTAACAAGCCTTGGTGCTGGACAGGTGATGAAGCATAGCACCACAAACACATATGATTACTGTCATCGTTGTTTACTGGCTTAGCTGCCTCTGTCACCTCACTAGGGAAACCTTGTTTTGGGTGCTCCTAACACACAAAGACACACACACACACACACATGCCCCGAGCAGTGCAGCACCAATCTTGGTCATAGTTAGGATTGTGCTGATCGAACAGCCAGCGTCTGTATCAGTCCAATTTTAGCAAAGAAACACTGAAACACTGGATCAGAACTAATGAAACTCAAATAAGAGACAAACTTCTAAAAAATATCAACTTAAACATTTTCCATAGGCACCCTTTGTCACACAACTGCAATGAGAAGTCGCAACATGTCATGTGTTAACACCAGTAGCCACAGCGGCCGTCATTATGTCAGCTATTTTATTTTGTGTTACAGGATGGTGGGGGGGCACAATGACAGATTGTCATGAGTGCAACATGAGTGTTTAAAGGGACGCAATCAGTGTCGCTTGGCTTTAACACCAAAAACTCGATAAAACACTTGCAGGAGCATCATGCAAGGGAATATGATTATGTTTTAAAACAACAAAGGCCAAGAGGAAGTGTGCTCTTTGTTTGAAGGGATGAAGACACATGATCATCCCTCCGAAAGGTAAAAATTGTGAAATTTATGGTGGTGGATAATCAGTCCCTTTTTCATGGTTCAAAGTGTAAGCTACAATTGTAAGTCTAACGAGACAATGCCAAACCATAAAATGGAAAACACTACAGCGGTGAGGTTTACAGTCAACATCTGGCATACCATGAAGTATGTAGTCAAGCACAAGTCATCCAGGCTAATGAGTTTCCTTTAAGATAAATCTGTTAAAAATCATTTTGAAAAGGAGTTTAGCTTAATAATATAAGAAAAAACAAAGTATTGCAAATCTCATGCTGTGAGCTATGTAATTATTAACATGTGTGTTGTCAGATTAAAAGAATTTAAGAAGACAGTGTTAATAAAAACTAAAAAAAAATGTTTATTGCCCTGTAATTGTTATGAGTAGATGGTCTTGATGCCAGATGGACAGATACAACATAGTAGAAAAAATACAGCATTTTTTTAATACACTCTGTAGTTATATTACAAGCGTAAGAGGGAGGGTTGGACAGAATGAGCTCCATATCAAGTTAGGTCACAACCATTACTGTCAGAAAAATACTTATTTAATGTATAACATGTAAATTATGGTGTTTAATGTGTGATCAAGAAGAGAAGGGATCCCTTTTCCTGCTAGTGGCGTTAGCAAAGGTCTACAGAGCATAGCTTCAGCTAATGAGTCACAGAGGACCATGGACTAGTTTAAATTACTCACAGTCACCTGCACTAATTACCATCAATGTCTAATCCAGTGGATGTATGCACTTCAATTATTGTCCTCAATATGTACTGCGAAGATGAACTAGAGAAAGAGATGTAATAAGATGCAATAAGGAGAAGAATGCTAAAGGTGTAAAAAGAGAAGAGAAATTAAAATAAAGGAAGGAAAAATCCTCACGAGGCCTTTTACAGATAAATGAAATACTTACACCCAACTCCCAAGTGGCCTATACCATTTTATTTTATTTCTAGGGAAATAATTAGAGGGTTTTTTTTTCTTTTGCAAAGCCTCTGTTTTTTCATCTTTAATCTTTAATCAGTGTGGAACAGCTTTATGTTAAGATGTAATATTCTGTGGTAATGCAGAGTAGCTTTGCATAGTGAGGATGCAGGCGTCATGCATCAACCAGTGTAAACGCCTTACCGCCGTTAACGTCTTTATCAAACCAATGCAGTTACATATGTGACAAAGCAGGTAGTAGTGAAGTAGGAAAGCTTGTTTTAATTGGGCCAAGAGGTCTGAACTGAGTCCCATCTGTGGTGTGGTAGGGACTTAATTATAAGCAAACATGGCTACCTATCGATACACCACAAAACCGCAGCGAGGAAGAGGGTTAAGAATAATCTTGACGCCCCACGGGTCATCGCACACTGTAAACAACATGGATTTATCCAAAAAACAAGACAGAGAAGAAACAGAACATAACAAGTTGTATGAAATCAATATGAGCCAAAGCAAGAATCAAAGCTGGTATAAGGGAAATCAGGCTAAATTGGACTTTTTGTTGTGCTTGGTCAAATATAGTGCAGTTAGAGATGAACCTCGGGAGAGATTGGCAATAACAGAGTAATACTTAAGAAGAGATTGTGGGTCCATATCTAGACAAAGTCAATTCAGGTTCTTATGACCCAACACAGTGGACGAAGTCAGAGATTTGAGGCACACTCTTAGATCCCTCTTATGAGTCCATAAAGCCCTTCTAAAGTGGAGACGGCCATGAGTGCTAAGCCAAGGGATTGAAAGAGAAATTCAATGTCTCAGTGTGTTGTTTGCCTCCAGTTGTGGTCCGCAACATCTAATGCTAGCTGCTTGGCTCATCTGTGATCTGCGCTTCCAGGCACTTGCATTAATTGAGCTCGTAATTGAATAGTTGTCTTCATTAGTTCCAGTCCCCTGCTTGCGAGTCTCCGTTACGGATTATTGGGGAAATGTTTGTGCTAACATCCTCTTGGAAAGCTTATAGGAGAACACTCTGTGCTCATCGTTGTGTCGTTATGTCACTGATGAGAAACAACTGTCACTCATGGCTGACCAGTGACACAATGTGTGTTCCCGTAGCAACCGTGGCTTTTCAAGACACCAAAGAGACACAAAACAGCCACAAGGAAGCGGCGTGTTGAATGGAAACAATCGACCAAAGTCATTAATATTCCTGTGGAGATTCAGGCGGTAACACAAAAGCTTTACCTGCAGGAAGGCTCCACCAGCAAATGCATCACCTCAGTCAACTCAACGTTAATCTCATCGTCACATCTAAAGAATAATTCACAAGATTTAAAGTTAATACTCTAGATTTGGGATTTGAATTCAACAATGGTACGTTATGCTCATACAGCTTAGAGAGGCATGAAAAACGATCCAAATATCTTGGAGGCATGGGCCAAGTTCTGGCAAGAAAATTCCATCCCGTTTGATTGAGAAGGAAAAAACAGGTACACAAATAAACAGCATGCATAGAGACAGGCCAGACATCAGCACTGTGATGTGCTTGGGGTCGTGCAGCATGGTAGAGAAGATAAAGGGAAATTAAAGGAAAGGTCCCTGACCCTCTCCGATAGCTCTAAATGCCTTGCAATTTTCCACAGGAGACGAAAATCCTCCTCCACAAATGAAGGGCTGCGTCTGACCTCTTCCAAGAGCGCAGGAAGTTTAAGAGAGGTTGACAAAAAAAAAGAAAGACTCAAAGAGAGCAAAATGGTAATTTGACTTGCGAACAGACATTTCTAACCCCTTTAAGGTGCATTTTAATAAATCCTCAGCAATTTGCATCTCCTGCGCCCAGCCAATTATTATGGCATGCGTCAGATTGAGGCAACATCTATAGAAAGTCTGACACTGTCAAACGGGCAAACAAAATGAAGCCTAAAAAGGTGGCGTCACAGCAAGCAGGCCCAACTCTCACGCAAAGACTTAAGGACAGTTGTTCCCCTCATTAGAGCATCATTTGGCAATAATTATCTTTAAGTGCTCTCAAACATCTTGGAGAGGTGAAACAAACTGTGCAGAGTTCCAAGAAAAATTATGACGGGTAACTAGAAAGAGCTACAAAAGTGCTCGTCAGACATGCGCCACATTGACTGTCAGAGCAAATCAACATCGCCGTGGCGCCAGCACTGAATGACATATTAAACAAATTTAATCAAATGAAATTTAAGTGCAATTTGGGTGGGAGTCGGGCTGGTGATCCAGCCACGCTTTAAATATCTTCCACAGACACCTCACATATGTCTTACCTTGGAGCACAGACACCTTTCTCCTCTCACCAAAACGGATTCACCCATTTCCTGGTATCTAACAGCTTCACAAATAGGAAGTGACTCCGCCGCCCTGGAACAAACAACGCCCAAAAGCATCAAAAATTGATTTTATATGAATATTCAACAAGGGAGCATAAGAAACTGAATTCCTCATTTTCACCTTCCTTCCTTTCCACCATTGCAGCTTTTTCTCTAACTGCATAATTAATGTGTGAACAGAAACGTGTGAGTTTGTTTGTGTTGCAAAATAAAGAATGGTGGGAATTTATAAAAAAAAAAGACAGCTCCATTCCTTTGTACTCTTTAGAAGAGCATTAGGGTAATCAGAGAAGGAGGGGGTGGATTTGTAATCCATTGTGGCTGAAATTACAGGATTTATATATACATTCTGAAATTCATTAATTCATCAGTTCTAACTGTGAAAACTACAAACTCATTTTTTTCACTAATTGGTGGCATACTGGTGTTGTTCTTAAAAAAGTAGCTGTGATTTTGCTCATAAATTCTCATAATTCTGTATTTTGTAAAAACACATTTGCAGTATATAAATCTATATTTTTCCCCAAACAACATCTTTACTTTTAAAATAACTGGGGACAATAATGTCCGAATGTTTAGCAAATGCCTAACATCACCTCCAATCCCTTGCTTTGTCAGGCTCAGCACGTACAGTGTGACGTAGTCTCGGCAACATCCACACACACGGCACACACGCACTCTCACACACTGTGTCCACCCACCAACATTATCTCCTCTGCTTGTTAATGGGGACAGCTCACACAAACGCCCTAGCAGAAGTGAAAAATCTCCAGCCCCTTGCTCAGATTTGTTCCCCTGACATCAATCGTTGATCCTGTAATTTTTCCCACCTTTCGGGGTTTTCGCCCCAGTCGTTGATGTGCTTTTAAAATGTATGTGTGCCATTTGCCTTCCAGTATACAATTGGGTATACACACATAAAACAGAGGAGGAAAAACGGGTGGTAGTGAGGGGTTTTGCAAGCTAAAGGGATTTTTTTTTTCCAAAGGTACACAGATACCCCGAGGAATAGATTTACTGGCCTAGAATCGTCTGTCAAGATGTGATACATTCAGAAGTTTTGCAGAGATGAATCTAGACAAATTAATGCATTTGTGATTCGTTCTCATGTGTGTGTGTGTGTGTGTGTGTGTGTGTGTCTGTTAGAGGGGAGGAGGGAACTGAAGGGAGTTAGTATGCTGAAGGTAAGTCAGTGGGCCGGCAGGTAAGTAGGAGACAGAGCGGAGTAATCAGGCTGCCCACAGCCCAGTGGCACAGAAATCACACCCACACACACACACACACACACACACACACACACACACACACACACACACACACACACACACACACACACCCCTCCAATCGTTCATTTTCCTAATGATCCACAGAGCAGCAGGAGGCAGGAAGCCATGTTGACTGGGAGACCTCTGCCTTAACCCTCACTCACAGCAGCATTGCTAATGATACTGTGCCACTCTTACTCTGTTGAGTGTGTTTGTCAGTTTGTAAACTTATTTCCTTGTTGTTGTTGCTATCTGGAGCACAAGCTGGACCTTTACAGTGTGAAGTACTTTCAGCTCAAAGTCAAACACAAAACTCACTTTGGTCCAACTGGCCTTTTGCTAAAACTCTTTTCATTTGAATATAAAACATTAGACCACCACCTATTAACACCCTGTTAACCTCTGCCAACAGGAGCTCCCAGTATGTCTAATACCACATATACCCTGTCACCCTCACCCCCACCTCCTCGCTCCTCTCACGTCATTTCTGCTGACCACAAATTCTCTGTAAATATTTCTGGGATGGGTAAAAAAAAAAAAAAAAAAAAAAACTTTCACCCACGCGTTTAGGCAAATATCAGGACGGCCGCGGAGGCGAGGTGGCCCTGGGTGGCCATTAGGATGCAGCGAGCAGCGTTTCCATGCAGACACCATCTCCACATGGAAAGGTCACCTCCCTCCCTTCGCGGGTAAATACGCAGACGTATACAAATGCGGTTGCGTGCTGAAATGGCTCACCTTAAGAAGGCATTAGGCTCCCTTCCACTGAACTTTACATCCCTCTCTTCCATTATCTTAACCAATGGCATTTCAACCTCCTCCAAAGTGGTGCAATGCTCCCAAACTAAGCAAAGCCATTAAGTCTGCATCTTCAAAAACCAGGAGTGATTCTCATTTAGACAGATAAACTGGTTTATGGTAACAAGATTTCATGATTGCCATTGTTGTATGTTTTCCATTATAATAAGTAGACAATTTTCCTTTGATAACATCAATTTGAAAACATCAAATGTTTATTGAAGTCCACAGTGTCTCCTCAGCTGTCTGTTGTTATCATTATGAAACAGCAGAGCAATAGGGAGTGACGCTGATTGAACAACAGCTCATCCTGTTCGACTTGAGATGTGACTCAGTGCTGTTCTGTGCGCTTTTCCCCCGTTTGAGTCCTGTGCGCCGTAGGTTCATTATAAGGCCCTTAGCACCCAACCTGCCTACCGGGCCCTGCGAGCCTAACTGCTGTCAAGTCACATCTCGCCAGGAGACTAACCCATGCTGTCAGTGCCCCGCGTCCACTACCAACACACCTGAGCTGGGGCACGCCTTCCACTCCGGCCCCAGGCATGCCGGGCCTCGAGTCAGCACTGACTGTTGTGCAAAGATGCAGGAGGGTTAGGTCATACTACAGGAAGCTTTGTTTTACAGATGATGGGTTGGCAGAGGGGGTGGAATATTTTAGACAAGGCTTAGGCTTCCCTTCCAGTTCTGATGTATTTCTGTCTCTCTCCTCACTATTTTTTTCCTATATCAAGCACTAGATCCTGACATTAGTTCACTTCTTTGGTTACATCTATTTTTATTCATTCTCTTTATCCAGTGCTCATGTAACTCTGGGTTTTACACTTCTACTACTACTTCTAAGGTACTTTTTTTACCCTGAATTCTCACTCCTGTGTGTTTGTCTACTTTCATCCATTGTCTATCCCCTTTTCCCCTTTTGTTGCCAGTCTTTCCGTTATTCCCTTTTGTTGTCTCTATCTCGCCATCTCCTCCAGTCCCAGGAGATGGCCATCTTTACCCCTGGCACCAGATCCCAGTGGATGCACGGAAGCCCCACCAATGCAGCGCTAGCAGCTCTGCAGTTAGCTTCTCGCGCTGTGCCAAGACGTGTTCCCATGGCACTCTCTCCCAAAGGGAATTCCCACCAGAGACAATGGGCAGCTTACCAGGGTAAACAACAGCCTCCTCCATGCCAGCCTGCCACAAAGGCACAGACAGCGAAAAGGGGAAGAAGAAGTGCAAATATAGTACAATACTGCATGGCAGCAGAAAACCCAGCCACAATACGCAGAGCCAAGTCAGACGCATCCCTCTCAGTGCTTTAGACATTTAGAATCAATGGCAACACAATCACACTCACAATATGTAATTGTGGCTCCAGCTGCCTCTTTGATTTAGTCAAACAATTGCTTTAGTTTGCAGGGAAAATCTATAAGAACTAATTTTCAGTATCACCAATAGGAAGAAAAAAAGTCTCATCAAGAAAATGCAATGAATCATGGCGCAGTTGGATTCCAAGTGCAGTGAAAAAAGTAAGCCTGTCTGATGTCACGATTATGTCAAAGCGTTTGTAAGAGAGGCTGATATGAAAGGATGGTTTCGTCTTGAAATTCATATCCACTTACTGCCAGAGCAAGCCTGTATACCTCTCCAAGTAATGGCTGTTTACAATATAAAAGAAGAGGAAAAATAGCCACTTTTCCCTGCTCAGACATGAAATCCTCTTATGAAATTAGGCTGATAAAAGGGCCTTGTGACGTCGGCCATTTTTCCAACCTTGCCTGTGAGCATTATTAATGGCATCCTTGTGGCATGTCATTTTTCTACATCTCCAACTCGCTCCTAACAACAACAGCAGAGGGCTGGGCCTGCTAGGCGCTTTGTCAGAACAACAGTGGAGTCACCGTGCAGCCCTGTCAAGTTCCCCGAAGCAGGTACAACCCGGGAAGAGCCACAAAACACACTCTGCTGTGTGCATAAGAGCCAAGGGTTAATTTTTGTTGGTTCCTGCTTGCCTTCAGAGGGGGAAGAGTGGAAAAATGAAGCGGCGTTGAAACAAATAGCAGCGTCGGGAGAGACGTGTGGCCTTCGCTTAAACAGAGCCATAAATCAGCGGAGTGACACAGAGAGAGAGGGAGGGAGAGAGGAAAAGAGAGAAAGGGAAAGAGGGAGATAGAGCAAAAGCAAGAGTGAGACAACAACAGCATCACATTAGCAATGTTTAGCCCCAGCAACCTACAGGATTAACTCTTTCTATGACTTGTATACACTTCTTTTATACTGTTAAACAGCAAAAACATATATTTTCCTCTCTTTCTTAATAGAGTGAGCATGTCACACTTCATCTTTTCCATTTTACTGAGGTCATATGTGAGTGTAGCCCCTCATTCTTGAGGCCACGCTGACCCCCCTACCCTTTACCTTTATTTATTCAAGCATATACCTCCAGCATGGTGATGCTCATGGGACTTTTTTTTCCAGGAGAAGCAGAAGAAAAACTGCTAATAGTTAAATCACAATACGCACCTAGCACATGTGATCTTATATTAATATTTTTCATGTCAAACAACGTATGCACTTGTGTGCATACACAAGCGTATGCATGTCCATACAGTACGTGCGTGCTCACCTGGCTGTGCGTTTCACCATCTACCTCAACACAGGCAAGGATTAACAAGCCTCTTTGGAGTTGCAAAGCGGAAGGGGGTGAAATGCATGTGGATTACATATAGCGAGCATCATCTTGCAGTGATGCTTTTAATGAAGTCCTGTGTGTTTAAACCTGCATGCGCGAAAAGGCCCACACGGCGTAAGGCTCTAGCTTGCCAGGCCATAATGCTCGCCAAATCGCTAATACATTCCGAGTCTGTCCGTAAGCCCAGGTAGGGGCAGAATCTGGGAGATATCTTATGCGTGGCCGTGTGTGTTCAAGCTGCGACCCACCCTGTGTCACTCATTTTGTCCTGACTTGTGAGGGATTACTGCAGTGTGGGCTTGTGCTGAGGTGGCAAAATAGAAAGGGATAAGAGGAGGAGAGGAAGCTATACCAGGCTGAACGTGTCTGTGTTTTACATACAGGCCGAGTCTCCGGGAAACCTGTAGCAGTTTGATTGGATCCTGCTGGGGGAGACGTTAATGTATGTCATCTATTGCTGTTAGAGTGTATAGAAAGAAGTGAATGGAAAGATGGAGTGTGGATTTTATAGAGGTAACACAGCAGATCTAGTTTAGGTAAAGCTGGATAAATCAAATAGGATAGTCGCAGGTATTCCAACTTTGAAAGTGAGTCTAATAGTGCATTTTCAACAACACAGTAACAGGAAAAAGGAGATTTGGTGCGTTTGTGTGATATAGCAAAGCATGCAATTGCCTCCTGGATTTTCACAGTTTAGGCACAAAGTATGTGCAAATTATTTCATTCACCTGAGACCAAAGAACAGCGGTCGCCTGGCACTTTCGGAGAAAATTAAATTAAGCGCCCAGAAAATGTTAGAGAAAAAACTTGGAGGATATAGAATGGATTTATGGCTTTAAATCTGATGGAGCTTGATACTAATGCGGTATAAATCCTCGCCTTTCATTATAGTATTATATGAAATGCATTGGAATGGAGCGATGGATCCTATTTGACATTCCGTTACCAGAGCAGTTGTGCACAGCTTCACACTTAAGCCCTTTAAAGCTAATACATAAATGTAACATTACATATAGCTGCAGCGCTCAACAGCAGGTTTTTTTTTTCCTTCTTCCGACTGAATCAGCAAACACGTGAGATGATTCTCCCAAATGGTTTAATTACTCAAACAGATTGAGGAGCGTAATGATGTTTTGCCTCTCCAATGGCAACAATGCTGCTAATCGGCTCAGCTATTATTCTGACAATGAAAATGAATCATAAGATGCTTGTTCCTTTTTTTACAATATGTTAATGTCGCACACTGTAATCGACTGGGTTCATGGAAAGATTCAGGGGCGAGAACTGTGCGGCGAATTTGTTCACAGATATTTTTACGTGACATCAAGATCAAAGAAAGGATGTCACAATTTGTCCTTTTTTTAACATCTGAAGAACTTCGCTTTTTGGAGGAGTGGTGATTCTCTTTGTCTTTCTTACTTCTTAGTCTGCACACACAGACACAAACTAATCTACATAGTCTAAATTATGAGGGCTAAAAAAAATGAAAATATTGATTATAAGATTCCCTTGATTTCCCTTTTTTTGGCTGGCTTTCATGGGAAGTCACTCCAAGACAAACACAAACAGAGTTTCCAAATGTATCTGGGGAATGAGGGAATTTCTCTCTGTCTTTTTCCGGCGCAGGTCATCACCGATGTATCCCATTCACATTCAGTCCACAGCGGGCAGCGAAACAAGGACTAGGCCCTTGCTGGCCTGCTTGTTGCAGGTGGTGGGTGCTAGATGGGGTCCATTTTGTCCAGTGTCATTTGGTGAGGGGGGACGGCGCAGATGCATTGTGCCCTATGGCGTGGCTGTGGCGGCAGCACGTATGGGCTCCATTGTGCTGCGATTATGTAGGACGAGCACGCCGCCTGCTAATCCGCCTGTGGGAGGGTGCATGCCTGTGAATTATTGCACTTTGGGAGAGAAAGAAGAAGGAAGAGAGAGAGGGAGATGAGGAGCACAGGAAAGAAGAAGAAGCAGAAGAAGAAGAAGAGGAGGAGGAGGAGGAGGAGGAGGAGGAGGAGCGAGAGACAGAGAGAGGGAGAGAGAGGAGCCCCCTTGGCTGTGATTATGAAATGGTCTGTCACAGATTAAGGCTACAGGGATGCAGGCAGCGATGAGCCAGAGCCTCCCACAGACACTCTGGCTAGTCGGGCTGCTTCATTGAGCTTACCTGAGGTTATACACGCCTCGCATCCATCGATGGATGTACAGCTAACGCACACACACACACACACACACACGCACAGATACTGTGAGGGAAAAGAGGGAGGAGGGGAAGGCAAGAGAAAATGAGAGGGAGGGAGAGATTGAGAACGAGAGGAGAAAGCGTGAAAACAAACATGCTCCAAATAGGCTTGCGATTGAAAGAGAAGGGAAGAAAGAGGAAGAGAGAACTGTGCCCAAGGAAAAACACAAGAAAATAAAAGGGAAAAGGGAGAGAGGGAGCTTGAGAAAGGCTGGCAGCCACAAAAGGCAGTGACTAAAATAAGACCTGTGTGGCTATTGTCTGTTTCCAGGAGGGCTTTGGTGATAAAAAGCCCACGCTATTTGTCTTTCTCTTGCCTTGCCCTCCTCGAGAGCATAGATACCTGGAGATGTTTTTTTAAACCGGAGATAGAGGAGAGAGTATGTCAGGAGAGAACTGAGTGCACTGCGTGTTCACAAAGTGGAGGACTGGGTGTCTTCTGCAGGTTTGTATAATTATACTGGGAGTCTTTAACCTAAGTATCTATTATTTTCACGCCTGGCAGCTTCAGAGGTGTGCAGCGTTGTGAAAAGGGTAAGAAATACTCAACTCTTCGCTGATTGATTGACAACTACAGCCTGCACAGTTCTGTCCAATCACACGCTCCACTGTCAAGTTGATTCTTCCCCCGGCTTCAAGTGGGGAAGAAAAGCCGCTGCCAGAGTTTGTTACAGCAGAAACATCCACATTTGACTGGCAGGCCGGCCCTCTTTCAGGACAGACAGAGCCAATCAGCTTAATTAGCCCGATGGTATTTCCAGGTTTTGTATCTACAAGGCTGGGATTTGTGAGTAAGGATTTAAGTTTCAGCCTTTTGTTTAAGGATTCACTGGGGCTTGCAAGTCTCTCACTGTAAGTCAGACAGGAAGTAGATATGCATCAGACAAGCACTGCTAGGAGTTTCATACAGGTGTAGACAGGTGTTTTTTTCCTCCAGGTGTGGTGGTAAGTCATCTTGTACGTGTTGGGGAGAGAATAGAAATGAGTCTTTCTGTCTACAAGAAAACTTATCTCAGGGGCAAACTGTTGCCCAGGATAAATAATATGTGTAGTATGACACTTAAAGCATCAGTTCGGTTTACATAAAGCACTTGTCAGATCATCGCACAGCATCTGAAACTCTTCCCTTCATCTTGCAGACGTTGGATATGTGGGGGCTGCGTCCAACAATTTTGGAGCTTAAAACTTTTTTTGTGTGCAATCGAGTGCAACATCAGGAATGCCTTAGAGAAGAGACCGTCCAAACATGTGCTCCGTTAATCCCATTTGGACAATTATCACATCTCATACCTCCACATGAATGGGTTTCCATCCACCTGTTTTTTATGCACATTTTCAATATGCACATAAATGCTGTATATTCAAGTGTTCATTTTTCTGACCAATTTGGTTTTAATTAGTAACTTAATGCTGTAAAACGGGGATTTAAAACACGACTGACAACTGTGTGAGGCCCACATACAGTGCATTCCCCACGATTGGTCGGACCGGTATATGGGCAGTAAAGTTGATACTGCAGAGATAGCTACTGCACAGACCCTGGCTCTGAATGACATCACTAGAGAAAGATGGCAGTGGCCGTATCCAGGATATTTTAACTTCACTTATGTACAGTGAGGGTAATTGGAGACACGTTATCTATCTTTATATATAGTCTATGTTATCACTCCATAAATCAGAAAATCAACGGCCATAAAAAAATCAATTTTCACCATGTTTTTAAGGATAAAATGTTCTATAAATAAGGCTATGAATATAGAATATAGACAGGAATAAAACTTGAATGTTTGGTGTATGTAAGTGCTAATGAAGTGTAGACATTTGGATCAGAGTTTGAGAAAAAAAACATATTTTGAGAAAACAGCTTTTAAAGATATGTAGTGTCAAATTCCATACAAATTACATATGAAATTTTATGTAAGTATGCAAATGAGGTAGCCTGAGTGTCAGACTGAAGCTCCCAGAACCTTCAGTCTGACATCGCCTCCATTGAAGGCGATTTACAAAGGGGAGGGAATTTGATTTTTCCCTAACCATTCAGTAGAGATCAACAACTCACACAGAATCTGACGTCATTAGTATCCATGCCTCGGGGGTGCCGAAAACAAGCAAGCATTGCCCGTTTAAAATGTCTGCGTTGTCGTGCACGCCCAGCTGCATTGCCGTTAAATCCAGTTTAGCAGCTTCCTTAATTTGGTCCTCCATTAACGCGAGTAGTGGCGAAATACCTCGATAGCATCATTAATGTGGTCTGTAGGATCTGCAGCAGTTGCCATTAGCGTGGCGCTGATTGGCTAATCGCTAGACCCGCCCCCACCCCCGGCGTTCATTGGTCTGTCCATCGTTTGGACGAGATAAATTGCAAATTCATTGCTGTATGCCAGACCAGAGATGCAAGCCTACTCAGTTGAGTGGGCGGGGTCTATGGTCTGGAACCAGGCTACAAATGAGGCATTATCTAACTAAATATTCACATTGTGCAAAAATTCCACAACAGAAATCTGAACACCTAAATGTGTATTACTTGTCTTCCTTCACTATTCTAAAAGAAGACATGCTATGAAAGCAATATAGCCCAAAATCTCAAACTTGGCCAGTGCATAACAGCTGGGGTGTCTCGCCTTAAATGTCACAAAAATGTTTTTATGCTTGGCTGACATGAAACATATCAATAAAAGCAAGATGGAGCAAAGTGCAATGGAAATAGGCTTAGCAGGTAAATCAGTATCCACTAATGCTTCCGCTCAATTGAAGAGACAAAAAACAGTGACAAACGAACTTTGTGGAATGATGAGGAGAGTGTAAATTCCCTAATATTAATTCATTATTAAACAATAAATTCCATATTATCATCACTTCTTCTTCTGACTATCATTACCTTGTTGCAGCTTAACAAAGGTGAAGGTGAGACTTTGCCCCCTCCTCCTGTGCCTCTTGTGTGGTGAATAACTGCATCCACTAAATGGCAAATGTTACTTCCTTACAATGAGTCTGTCTGTTTGTAAAGCCACTGATCATCTATTTAATTAAATGACCATAACATATATACAGGAGACAGTGTGTGGTGTGACCAAGTTACCTTGGAAGGTTAATGGCCACTTCTATGTGTTCTGTATGGGAGAAGCAAATGACATTAGTTTGAATATCAAGTGTATTTTTTTAGCTCTCCCATACAGTCGACTGCTTACTGGCTTTGTATAGAAACTCAAGGACACAGGGCAACCATGTGACCCTATTGTGGCCATACCGCTACTAACATGCTACCTTACCCATCAGACCGTATATGATGAGAGAGGATAACCCTTTAAAAGTGGTGAGTTATTACAACATCTCGGCCTGACACGCCTGTGACAACCCAAGCTGATGCCAGATAATTGCCCTCATGCTCGCCACTTAATGAACATAATTACCACGTTCTTCGGTGTTCACCCCGTGATTAATTGTTACAACATTTCTTTGTTGAGTTCCGACAAATTACCCCCTCGTACCACCATTGCCGTTTTCACATCAGGCAATCATAAAGTACGCAAGCAGGCACTCATAAAGACAGCCTAGAGCCACTTGAGAGCCATGTTGGGATTATTGAAGGAGGCAGAGGAAGTTAAGGACTCACCAATCAGTCAATTATAATCATTGGGGAAAGGTTTTTGAAGCTGTCATTCCACCAGGAGAGGAGAAGAGGGGGGATCTCATGAGCGCTGTATCCGGCATGTCAGTTGGCTGTACACACACAAGCACACTCAGAAATGCGGTGGCTTATGCGGACGCACACACAAATAATATGAAAGGGAGGGTTTAAATAACTTGTCCATACAAGTCACATGAAACAAGTTCTAATCCAATTCTTGGGCTCGTGTTTGGGGGCAATTAGCTTGGGCATATTTCACAGACGACCTAATTGAGAAGCTGTCACCAAGTTAAGCAAGGCTTGTCTTAAGAGCATTTGCTTAATAAGCCATGGCCTAATGCAATAAGGTGCCTATTCCCAATCAGCCATGACAAAGTCTAATTTATGCCAGGCCAAATGAGCGAGAGGAGAGGGAGTCTGGGGGCAGAGTAAATGATCGTGACCATTGGAAAGTGTGGTTTTAAGAGTTTGGAGGGATGAGACCGGTCCCATCAAAAAGACGGTTCTTTGCCCAGTGTGAGGAAGATAAAGTGTGTGTTCAGTGCAGCCTCCTGTTGAGAGGAACGTGCTTCTTTTCTTGGCTTCGCACCTCCACGCGCTTATATTCATGTATGTATACGCACAAACACAGTTTCACGTTCAGACACACACAGACACATGTATACAGTACACACAACCCACAGCGCCTCTGCGTGATTGATTCAGCGAAGCATCAGATCGCTCACTGTGACAAATAGCTGGCTGACAGCCGAACACAAAAAAGCCCACACCCTAACACCTAACCTGTGAGGGGGACTGGGGCAAGGGAGGGGGCAGACCTCGCAGCAGGCCTCCACAGCTGTCTGCACCGTACCTCCTTTTCTCTGTCACTAGCCCCTTTCTCCCTCTGTCCAATCCACCTTTTCTCTATTCCTCCCTCCCCGTCTTTCTTTCCCGCTGCCTTTCTTACTTTTTACCTTTTTCCGTCCCTTCCTACTTCTGTATCCTCATCAGTATCTCTGCAAGGTATTCTGTCCCTCCCTCTATCTCTCTCTCCCTCTCCCTCTCGGGGAGTGATAGATTCCCCCTCAGTTCATTTATCCTGGAAGCGGAGGAGACGGCAGTGTGATGTGATCCATCTCGCCGGCGATGGAGGGAGCGCGGCGTCCCTGATCACAGGCCCTATCAATCTCACTCATAGGGGCCGGATCAGCGCTGCTGTCAGACAGCAGACACACATGGCCTGTTTGCCTGCCTAGGACTTCCTACTGTACCTGGCGCACTAGAGCTCACTGGGGATGTGACTGTACCTGAGATAGGGAGACCCACAGAGGGGATGCTGCTGTATCTGAACTCCAGAGAGGGAGATACTTTAGTGTTACTCAGATGCTGCTGGCAGGACTTGAACAGGGGTGACATGAGTTAAAGTCAGAAATCCTTCCATTTGTTTTACTTGCAAGATGTTTTGGAAAGTTTTTCAAGCAATGCTCTGACAGTGGTTTGTAGTGAATTTTTCAAATGTTATACCTCATTATATTAAGAGCAAAACAATTTTGTGTGCATGTTGTTGCCAGTCAACATATCTTTAATATTCAATAATGCAGTGCTGGAATAATTAGTCCATTTTTCAATAGACATAAACTATTGTAATCTAGCAAAAATGCTAAACATAAGCTAATTTTAGCTTCTCAAATGTAAGAATTTGCTGCTAGTCACAAGTTTTAGCAATTTCATAGATTAAATATTGCAAAAAAAGTTTGAATTCTTGTACACTGTTAGCACCAACTTTATTTAAAATGAAACATTTCGGTTTTAGACCTTGACCAGGCATAAAATTCGACAATATGAAACAACATCTTGATACTAGAGCCGCGGGCTGCACTAGCCAATTAGAAAATGAAAATTCACAAACATCTGAGACAATTATACCATCAATAATTGATCTGAAAACACCTAAAATGTGTCTAATAATGTATCGGAACATCTAAGGAATACTATACAAAATGGAAATTACTGGACGGCCAAAGAAAAACAAAGGATTTTTCTTAAGTTCAAAAGAAGTTCAACTGGCGTGGACGGGAGGATGATCAGACAACAAGCAGTCCAAGTGGCATATTCAAATGGGAAATAATCTTCATAACAACGAATAGATTAAATGATGCATTATTAATCAAAAACAATAAATCCTTTAATTTACTGATGAAAATAATCAGCTTTAAAGGATGAAAAGAGGAGCGTTCACCCATCATACAAGCCATACCAAGAGATGTGAACACTTTTAATCAGTTTCCTACAATAAAACTAATATTATGGTCCTATTTTCAGACCACACACTCTGCACACTTTGAATTTTGTCAAATATTGGCAGTATGGGGATTACTATTTGAGCGGCAGCATTTCAATCCATGTCTGACCACATTTCCCAACACACTTGCCATATGCTGTATCAAAACACATCAAACTCTCCTTGACACTCAAGTACACAAAAACACCCTCGCCCGTGACATAAACCACCCTTTACACACACTCCCCTTTACACACTCTGACACCCCTCAAAAAACACTTCCCTACTGACGTGTAACACTCTCATGCACTCATCCACAGACACTTCATAACCTGACATGCATCACCCTGACACACACACACATGCACACATCCACACACATCAAAAGCACTGGGCTGTAAAGCGCTGTCCCTATCCACCCCAGACAGCGTCGACCAATCAAATTAGGCCTGATCAAAACATGCCATTCAAAGCCGGGGCTGGGGTGGGGGGGCGTTCAGGGGAGCGCAGCCGACGCTCTGACCTTGGGAGCAATTAGCATGACCAGAGAGGGAGAGAGACTGAGACAGAGACTGGGAGAGAGAGTGGAGGGGGGGGGGCTGAGCAGAATAAAGAAGGAGGTAATGCAAAAGCACCCCCACCTCACTAAATCTGCAAATAGGGGATGGAGCTCTCTGAGGGCCCACTCAGCACAAGGCCCTGGTCTTACCAACCTCCTCCTCCTCCTTCACAGCCTCTTCACCCGAGCTCCTCTAACTCCCCTGCCGCCTCCCAGAGTTCCCCAACGCGAGCCCTGGGCCCAGGTCTTCCCCTGAGGAAATGGAGGCCTCATCTCTGTGTCTTCCTCAGACTTGCTCTCATTAGATCGTGTGTGTCATATTTGATTTTGTAGGTCATTAGGTTCCATAAGGTCGCTATGCGTTTGAGGTAAAACTATACTGTGTGGTGATTTTTTTTTTTACATATTGTAGAGTTCTTTTGCTCATTTCAGAACAAGGATGAATTAAACAGAATAAGATCAATAATGACATTGAACTCCCTCGACGCACAAGTATGCACACACCTCGTCCACATACATATACATGTTCATTAATTATCCACCAACATATCAAAACATCTCAAAGTGAATCAGTGTCTTCAATCGCAGTATCAATACGGTCTTTCTCTGCTAATAAAATATTATCTGACAGTGACAACACCTCCGTTTCCTTTCAAAGGCTGCAGCATTTGTTAATGTTAACATTCCTTGGCTGTGTTTATACAACCGTGTATTCCTCCAGCGTAGGAACGGTGCTCCTGACACTCCACCCCAATCCCTCCACCCCCCCCACCCGCCCCCATCACCATCTACCTGGGAATCTAATTTCAATTGACTGCCAGACAGAGGAGGTTTGAGGTTAGAACCATACAGTAAAAAGGCTGGGCAGGGCCGCCTAACTGAGGTGCGCAGGTTCAAATTGTTTTCTATAAGTCACCTCTACGGGGGATTTGTGTTTATCCCTGGCCATTGATTTGTTGCTGGGGTTCATTGGGTAAGAGGGAGAGAAGGGGAAGGAAGGTAGACCAAAGAGGGGAATCCAAGAGAGACTGAGAGAGGGCATTCGTCCTTCTCTTGGACCTCCAGAGAGAGAGGTGAGTTGGGGGACAGAAGAAAGGACACTGGGTTGGAGATTGACGTTAATTGTTTAATGCAGGCTTTTAAGTACAATGTATTTGATGGGATTGTTTGAGGTAGGTTTTAGTTTATATTACTGTTGAAACTATTATGTCATTTGTTTCAAAGAATTGGATATCAGAAAATGAAACACAAGTAATTTATTAAGCACAAACACCACATTTTGGTTGATAAGAGCTTCCCAGATGTTAGGGTTTGGTGCCTCTTTCTATTTTACATCACTGAAAATCTAATACATATGATGGTTTTAGACTAAGTTACACAAAACTAGCAACTTGAAGTCTCTCAAAAAAGTAATGGGTGATTTTCAGTTATTATTTGACACTTCATGAATCAAACAATTAATCACATACTGTCCAACATAACTATAAAATTGGAAATCATTATTAGTCACAGCCCTAATTGGGTCTACAGTGTTTGTGTTTAGGTTTATGTGCATTCTGTATTTCAAAACTACATCTGCAAACACAAAAGTCAAAAGTTGAGCTGAACTTTCAAGTCACTGGTGGACAAGACTTTCAGTGACATGACACACCACCTCTCAGTCAACCCTCTGCCATATTATGGACATTACTACATAATTATTTTACACACAGCTTTTTCGATGCCTTCTTCTCCTCCTGATCTCTCCTTCACCTACGAACCTCCCACGCAGGTTTAAAACCTGTCTTGCTTTTATAGGTTTTATAATATTCATACACTTACGCACCGACAAATGTCATGCTTTCATTATGTTATGCTAAACACTTTGGCATCAATCCGGCATTGCGGTATTATTTCCTCCTTTTCTTTTTTCGTCTATTCTAGTTTTGTCTTTCAGTTACAATAGGATATTCCTGATGGGGGGGATTTCCATTTCCCTGCATTGTTCTACCAAGCTCTTGTCATTCTGCGTCTGTTGTTCTCATCTCATAATGCTGCCGTGGCGCTCGCCCCATGACTCGCCTGTTTCAGATTCACTTAGTGGCTTAATTACCGCTGAGCGTCTTCAATGCAAACGATAGACAAATGGAAAACAAATACAATCAACACACTGTCTTATTAACCAGGTTGTCTGATCCTCCCCAGCAACTCTTCTGCAAGACAATGCCTTGTCTCCATGTGTGTTCTGTACACTACAATGTGCTGATGGAGACGCCGTGAAGTGAATGTAAATACAGGTTTGCATATGCACACAATACACCATTGGTTTATAATTGGGAAAAGGTAAGGGGGATATAGGGTGTACAACGCAAAGCATTATTAGGTCCATCATTTAGTTTGAACAAAGTAAACAGAAGAGCAGCCATATGCAAAATGAAGGGGCTTCAGTCTGATACTCTATCTCTGTATTGGTGTTCATGTTAAAAAAAAACTTTATTTATATGGTGCCTTAGGTAGTGGTAGTGCTTCATGACTAAATAATAAAGATAATTAACAAGATGCTGTGTAAAATATGAAGAAAATAAATAGATAAAAGGGGAAAAAACATTGACAGAAGCGACAGAAATCAAATAAAAGATGATTAACTTTGTCGATACTTAATGAAAAGGTACATGATTACATTTTACGCTTAGTTTGATGATGCGGGACCTCGTGTAACTAACAACAAATAATTAGCTTCAATATTGATTAATCTGCCAGTTACTTTCTCCATTAATCCATTAAACATTTGCTCTATAAAATGTCAGAAAACATTCTTTAAAAATGCACATCACGATTTCCTTTAGCTCAAGTTGACATATTCAAATTGCTTGTTTTGTCTGAAAAACTGTCTGACACCCACAGGCTTTACTATCACAGAAGTCTAAAAAAAATCTGCATATGTTCACACTGGAGAAGTTTGTATTTTTGCTTGACCTAAAACATCAATTGATGATTAGAAGTCAATCAGCTAATCTATTAATTGACTGATTGCTTCCGCTCCAACCTCAGTTAAATTAAATTTCATAGACTGCACACCCTGCATATCTTTATTTCTGCTTCATATAAAATCTTAGATTAAAGAATATATAGATCTCAAGCCAAATGGACTATGGTGTAATTACAGGTGAAGTCTACACAGCGGCATTTGTACTTCAAACCCCAACTGCGGAGAAGTTACAGCAGTGAACCATCTATGGATGTGTTTTGGTGTATGCTTGATCACTCATGCATGCTGTGGATTTCATCAAGGAGTGTGTATTCATTTGTGTTTGTTTAGTTTGGGGAGCGAGCCTCAGCTTGACAGTCATCTTGAGGGGCCTTGCTTGCTATACCCATAAACAAGACGGGTCCAAATTAGCCGCTCAGAAAGCCTGTGGCCTTGAGTGGTGCTGTCCTACCCCCCAGCTACATTATTGAGCAATGCTAATGATCCAGGCTCTACTCATTTACTCCCTCTTCAACACCATTTCGCTGGCTCTCGTATCAGATTTAGCCGGGCTGACTTTGCAGCAAGCTTTATCATTTTAGATTTCAACCCTTCCTTCGCCGAAAAAAAAAAAACCCAAAAAAAAAAAAAAAAAAAAAACATATACCCAGTGGGAGCGGGACTCTTCACTCTGACTCTTGCTGACTGACTCTCTCTCTCAAGGTTTTGGTAAGCACTGCTGCTCCTCCAGGTTTTAATAAGCAGTGGAGCAGAGGGTTTGTGTGTGTGTGTGTGTGTGGTTTGTGTACATGCATGGCTGTTTGTATGTGTGCCAGTTTGAACGGTGAGCCGGTAACGAGACATACGCCCCCTCTACCACCACCACCACAACCGGCGCCGCACCACTGTTTACTCTAACAGATCCTGAACGAGGCCGCGGTGCTCCGAAGAGAGCTTTGCTCCTGTTAATTGGTCATTAAAAGTAGTGGTTTGTGGGCCTCACTAAATCTTTAAACAGGCCATGAAATAATAAAAGGGGAGGTTTGTCACCGCTGTTAGCTCCCCAGAGCAGGCAGAAAGGGAGAGAGAAAAGAGAAAGAAGAGCAGGACTCGGCTTTTGATCATTATCTGCGGAATTAACATGACTGATAATAATTGCTCTGTTCATTTCAGGCCTTGTAAATACATCGTGGATGTGGTGCTGCACGCCGGCAGATGAAAGGAGGTTGTCATTGATGTGTGAGGGGGTAGAAAGAGGTGGGCTGGAGGGGAAGATTGTGGCAGTAATCATGATTAGTGAGAAAAATACAAAGTCTTGTTACACACAGGTTGAGGCAGCGATAGCTTGTTGTTCCCCGCACTGAACCTACACTACCACACGTGTGACACTGGGTACTTAGATGTGTGCAGTTGTATTGTTGCATTCAGCTCTGTGAGAGAAGGCGCTACTGAAGATGCCACAGAACTAGCGATGAATATGCACACTGACAATCTCCTCCTTTTAACGCTAATGGTATCAAAGAAAGTCAGATTAAAAATGACACCAGCAGGATGGAGACAACAGGTGTCAAAGCGCAGACACACATACATACTTTCTCACACACACACAAACCATATTGTGTATTGTACCCTCCTAAGCCCTGTGAGAGTAATGATTCTGTTATACTTGCATGGCTTCTCATATATTGATTTGGACCAGGAGGAGGCCCCTCCCGCAGGGGCCCCATTCCTCGGCTCCCCTCCCGGCTCCTATTGTGCCTGCGTGTGCATGTGTGCAAAATACCAGCAGTTGGTGTGTCAACAGAGGCTGTGTGTGTGTGTGTGTGTGTGTGTGTGTGTGTGGAAAGAAGAAGGAAAGAACAAAATAAAGAGACGAGTCTGGATCCCCCTGACATCTTTAAGAGTAACGGCCAATCCCGTCGTCCTCACACCTCCACGCAAGCACACGCACATACATGCACAGACACATACATGACCACAAGCACACACAACACAGGACCGCGCACACCCTCATTGTTGGGGTATCAGTTCAAGCCGTCAATAATGGCGCAGTGGACTGTGAAGGGACAGGCATGACCCAGACTGCCCATGGTGTGGAGTTCATGTGTTTCTGTGTGTGTGTGTGTGTGTGTGTGTGTGTGTGTGTGTGTGTGTGTGTGTGTGTGTGTGTGTGTGTGTGTGTGTATCCATACAATCCTGCAAGCTCACACCAAAAGACACACACACACACACACAGATAAAGAGAGCCTGATCGCTGACCTATATGACCTTTTCCTTCTTGCCACCTTCCTTCTGTCTGCGAGTTGTCCCGTGTGTGCATGTGTGTGTGTGTGTCTTACACAGACCCTTTTCCTCCCCTAACCCCCCTTTGTCCCTCCCCTCACTCGTCCACCCAAACCTCCCATTGTTTCCTCTCCTCCCCTCCATTGTCTCAGCTGAGAATGGAGGGATGAGCAGCGGGTGAAAGAAGGATGCTGATGCAGAGAACTGTCTGCTGGAAGGTTCATCATACGGGCGAAATTTTTAAAAAATGGTTTGCGTTCTTTGCCAACGCCCAACTTACAAAAGTGAGACTGCAACAGTGGGTAAAATCCATCTGGGAGCAAATTACCTGCATCACTACTGTTTGTTTTTTCTTCTTAATTGAACACAAATTCATACTTTATTTAATTAGAAATTAGCATAACTCTTTTACCATTTTATTTAACGCA